>JAJOZX010001316.1:202500-845000 GCA_023014485.1 Bathynomus jamesi
CGTTCCATCTACCAAAAAAAGTAAGGGAACGCCGTTCCATCTACCAAAAAAAGTAAGGGAACACCGTTCCCACAGCACTACACCACTGTATAAAACTACAGAATGTATACTTACGTAATTTTATTGGGGTGACATCAAGCTGTTCAAGAGTCTTGCCTAGCTGCTCTCTTTCAAAGTATGCTTCTTGGACATTCATTCACTTAGATGAAGATTTTTGTGGTGAAGGTTCAGGTGTACAAGTATCACTTCCTGAACTTTCTTGCTGAATAACTGTTGTGTTTCATCATTTTCATTGATTTTCTTCAAACAGTTTGTACAAACTTTTGATGAATGACTGGTCATGTACAGGATCACTATTTTCAATAACATGATTTGGGAGTAATCTCAAAGTACTCGCAATAACTTTTTTGTGTGTTTTGAATGGGTTACACCAATTCAAAAGAAAAATATTTCCTCAATATATGCCTCTATAAGCTAATTATTTCACACATGTACACAATAAACAAGAGAACAGAACACTTTGCTTCCTAAGCACACTTCCTTTGATTACTCAATAGTATTTAACACTAGTTGTGTTAGCTTTTGATTCAGGCTATCTTTATTAATTAACGTAGGTATTTTTAAATAGATTTTGAATAAACTATCTCTACTTATTTATATATTTTGTATCCTTTATATACTTACATCGGCATATGTATAAAATACATTACTGCATAGTTGAATAAGAAAAGAGTAAAATAATTTTGTATTTGACAATTTGCAAAAAATTTGATTTTTTCAGTGAAGTTATCACTATTCAAATCTCAAAACACATAGTTTACACCTAAATATGCTGCAATTTCTTAAATGCCACTTATACAGATAGAGTTTGGGCTTAATCTGATATGAAATTTTTTTAAAAATCCATTGAGGTGGGGGGGTAAAACCCCCCTTTAATAATACAAATTGTCACAACTTTTTTACTCCTCAACTAAGCTGCTATCCATGTCTATAGCTACTCATTTAATATTTGACAAATTACCTTTCAAATACAATTTGAATCATTCTTCTATCTCAATTAGGGGCTAAGATATGGTAATTTGTAATTTGGGGGTCCCTGAGAACCCCCCAAAGTTGGAAGGGCCATAACTTTTGAACCGTAAGTCCGATCAATCTGAAACTTGAAATTTCATGTTTTTTGGTGTAGACAATGCTATACAACAAATTATAGGAAAATTGGAAGGGGTGTGGTGTGTTAAGCACTGCATGATCTGTCCTGGAATTACCCTTCTGTCAACTTTAATGGAATCCTCAATTCTGTAATTCATTTATTTATTTTAAAGTGAATTTTCATACATACATAATTGCTTTTTTTATTAAAAATAAACTACATTTATTTTCAGTTACAAGCAGTAAAAAGTGACTGGGTACTGACTATCATTTTACCTTCTACAATATTATTTACACTATTCATTGCTTAAGTACTGTGAATAAAATTCTCACATGGGCTCTATTAAATGTGATGACTTAACCCTTCGTGGGCTGATGGGGTCCACTGGACCTCAAGCATATTTCAAAAATCTGCCATTCATTCAAATATTATTTTTAGAGCCTGGTCATCTATGACTTTTATTGTATGTAGGTATGGTATATACTCACAAAATATAAGAGAAAAATGTCACACCATTTGGAAGTGACAGTAGCAAACTTGAATGGGGTCTGCCTTACCCCACCTCGCCTGCAATATGACTAATTTATTTTAATTTTTTTTCAGATTTTTTCATAAATTTTCTTAGATTTTCATTCTAATGGCAATGTCAATTCCAATATCGACGTTTTATGCTCCTAGCAGGGTGGGAGAGGGAGATGTAGACGTAGACCAACCAAATTTGTCTGATGATAGTGAATCAGAAGTAGACTTATCTGATGCTAGTGAATATGAATATGTTGAACAATCTTCTGACAGTGACTTTAGTGGTTTTGATAGTGACAATGCAAGCGATCATGATGATGATGATCACAATATTGTGTTTGGGAAAGATAACTTTGTGTGGTGCACTGAGCCTCTCCGGCTTAGACGAAATGTGAGGCAAAACATTGTTCAAGAAGAAGGTGGTGTTCATGAAAGTGTACCTACGCATGCTGCATCTGCTACTTTGAGCTTCTTTATCACAGACAAAATTGTTGAATTGGTTCTCGGTGCAACCAGGGTTGTGGAGTCGGTCCAAAATTTTCCGACTCCGACTCCACACATTGTAAAAATTCGACTCCGACTCCACACATTGTAAAAAATCTAAAAATCCGACTCCGACTCCTCACATTTTAAATATACGACTCCGACTCCTCTAGTGTTTCACTCTATAATTATCATAATAATAAGACATTTCATCACCACCACACTAAGTGTGAAATTTTATATTTTATATTTAAATAAATATTAATTCTATATTCTGAAAATGTAAAAAAAAAATATTAAAAAAACTTAATCTAGGGGCTATCAATGAATAAGGTTTATTGACCAAAAAAACTAAATAACCTAAATGTTAGTATTTAGGATTTAGAAATTAAGGGTGACACAGGACACAGAAATTGGAGTCGGAGTCGGAAGTTTTTTACCGACTCCGACTCCGCCCTGAAACGTGCGACTCCACGACTCCGACTCCACAACCCTGGGTGCAACAAATCAAAAATGGTGCTCTCTTTGGTGAAAAATGGAAACAGCTGGATTCTATTGAGCTGATAGCATGGCTAGGACTTCATCTCAGATCTGGGCTGGACAAAGATAGCTTCCACCCAGTTGATGAATTATTTGGTACTAAGACCGGTCCACCAATTTATCGTGCTTCTATGAGCCATGACTGTTTCAAAGAAATAAAAAGGTCAATAAGATTTGATAACATGACTACTCGTGCAGAACGAAGGAATGGTGAACAAGGCAAGTTGGCGCCTATATTCGAAGTTTGGCAGAAGTTTATTGAAGCATGTCAAATAAACTATAAAGCCAACACATATGTAACTGTGGATGAATCTCTACTCGCATTTCGAGGGAAATGTTCATTCAAAGTATACATGCCATCCAAACCAGATAAGTATGGCATAAAGGTTTGGAGTATGGCCGACGTTAAGAATGGGTATCTTCTAAATGGCCAGATATACAGTGGAAAAGGTCCTGAAGGTCCAGAATGCCACCAAGCCCAAAGAGTTGTTCGAGATCTTACTTCAACTATTGTGAAGTCAGGAAGAAATGTTACCACTGACAACCTGTTTACTGATGTTGACCTTGCCATAGTACTACTTGATAAAAATTTAACACTCTTAGGAACTATGAGGAAAAATAAGTGCCAAATACCTAAATCATTTCAAGCCTCAAATGATCGTCAGCTCTATTCATCAAAGTTTGGCTTTAGTAGGGACCAGCATCTTATGATATGCAGCTATGTCCCAAAGGTAAGAAAGGCAGTTCTGTTATTAAGCACCATGCATTTCGACCAAAAAAAGCAGCAGGAAGAACCTTTCAAACCTGATGTAATTCTAGACTACAATGCCACAAAAGGAGCTGTTGATCAATTAGACCAACTTATCAAAACTTACTCATGTAAGCGCATAACAAACAGATGGCCATTAGTTATCTTCTACTGGATGGTAGATGTTGCAGCTTACAATGCTAGTTGCTGTTTCATGGAGAAAACCCCTGATGTGTATCGAGGGAATCAAAGGCAAAGGAAATTTCTGGCAGACTTAGCAGAACAACTCTGCAAACCAGCAATCCAGAAACGTTTTGAGTCAGCTGGTAGATATTTGCCAAAGCATGTTAGAGCATGTATGGAGACATTTATGAATGAGGTAGAAGCAGCACCCCAGCCAAGGCCTAATCCAAGAGGTAGGAAGAGATGTGGAAAGTGCCCGAGGAAGATGGATAAGAAGACAAGAAAGTCATGCACAAAATGTGATGTGCTTCTTTGCAAAAGTCACTCCAACTATGTATGTGATGACTGTGTACAGTAAACATTGTTTCATATGTTCTATGTTTCTATTTCTTTCTATTCTATAATCTATATTGTGAATATAAAGAGTGTTTCTGAGTGCTGAATTCTTTAAGTTAAAAAATTCTTAAATAAATGTAAAAAAAAAAACAGGGACACATAGTGAATTGGCTCCACGTCCTGTGTCCTGGGCAACATATGTAGAAACTTCAGTATATATAAACTTAAGCATATGGCAGAAATTCACCATTGAAGTTTGGGGTCTGGGTGACCCCACATAGTCTTCTTTGTTAGTCGGCCCCATCTAGCCCACGAAGGGTTAAAATACTTCAGTGAAAAAAGATGATAGTTCTTGTTTTATCATATTCTTTCTTACAGGAAAGAAATGGCTAAAGCTGTTATAAATTTCAAAATACAACAATGACATTAGCTACAATACCTTATAAATAAATAAACCAACCAAGCTTTATTATATACTTTTTTCTTGACTTTGTATGATGTTCTCCACTGAGAACAGGCATAGTCATTCTTGCATTGTCCAAACCATAATGTTCTGGCATGATACAACTGTGCAACTGATATAGTAACCTAATCACGGGCTACATTCATAATGGGTCATACAGGAAAGGAAAAGGTACTTCAGTATAGTACCTAACATAACCCCCATCCTCCTACAGCCTTGAAACATTTTTATGTAAATTATTAAGTAAATTATTATATAAATTATTAATAATAATTTAATGCACTACATAGTTTCTTTATGAACACCCTAATAATAGGCTAAGCTTTAAAGATGAATGTAGCAATTAAATAAAAAATATACAATACATTTATGAAATCAATGTAGGCAATTTTTTAACATTTAGCCAGTGTGTTATGTCTTTTATGGTGGATGGATCTAAGGGGTATTGCAAAAAGAATTAGGAATTTTTCCCCCAGAATATACCAAACTTTGAAATACCTTAATATTTGATTATTTGACTTCCACTGGCATCTTCAACAGTTGCCAAATGATTTCAGACTTAACCAATATTTTTGCATAAACTAAGCTTATTCAAATTTATATTATGGTTCTCAGCAGAAGCCAGGTTCATATTGCATGCGCTGTGTTTGGAGTGGCAAAAACTTGTCGCTGCAATGCTCAAAGAATTTACCATATTTTTCAGTGTATAAGACGCACCTTTGTATAAGAGACACCCCTATTTTCAAGGCCTTTTTTTAGGAAAAAAATTATGACCAACTGCCTAGTTGTCAGAAAATGTCCGTAATTTTCTACCAGCAAGGCTGACTTTTGTTAAAGCCCTCCATCAAAAGTATGGTGATATGTTTTGTTTCACCCATACTCATCATAAGAAAATAGTATTAAGTATACGGGAGACTATACTATATGTTATGATTATGAAACATAAAAGTAAATCATTATGCAATACAAACTGTTTTTCTTGTTATCAGTGGGTTGGGAAGAGTACAAACTTAGTGTAAAATTGGCCAAACCAATACACAGTCAGGAGGGACTAAGAGATGATGAATTTTTGTAAAAATCCATCAGTTCTTCTAGCCCATATACGTAAAGGTAATATTATGACCTTCGGTGTATAGGATGCAGGGTGATTTTGAGAGCCCTTTTTTTTGGAAAAAAAGTGTCTTATACACCAAAAAATATGGTAAGTCAAATCAATGTCATTTGCCAATTAGTCAAGTAAAAAATATTAGTAAAGTCCAAAATCATTTGGAAATTGTTGAAGATGTTAGTGGAAGTCAAATAGTCAAAATCAATATTAAGGTATTTTGACATTTGGTATATCCTGGGGGAAAAATTCCTAATTCTTTCTGCAACACCCCTTAAGTTAGTAGAACAGAGATATTAATCTGTGCCACCAATCTGAAACTTCATGAACATTTTAAAACCATTAGTATATTACAAGATCTAACAGAAATTATCTCTTATTACATATCACAAAATACTTACGCCAATCGCCACTCTTCAACATTAACACTGGAAGTCGACATCCTTCTGTTACATTTGCCTGAGAAGTAGAATAATAATAACAATGTCTTGGGTTGCTTAACTTCCTTCTTAACAACAAAGGTCATGTAATGGAGGGGATCTACACTCTTACACAGAACCTGAACAGGGTTTGCTACATCATTTGAACAGAGGACAGTCACCCAACAAATTACTCAAGAGACCCAGTGTCACAACCCTTTACCACTGAAAGGGATGAACTGGTAACATTTCAAATACACACATTTATAATTTAACCCTACAAAAAAATTCCAGTGGTAAAGGGTTACCCTCTCTAATCTAATGGGAGGTGGTATTTTGATGTGGTCCCTCCTTTGTATCATCATCATATGATGGGGGTGAGAGGACTTAGTTTCATGGGATTTGAACCACTACAGTACTCCACCAAAGAAGCCCAAGAAAAGCACCTTAATCACTGAAATCATAAGTTTAAGCCAAGACTTGAACCCAGAATAGGGTTGCCACCTCCACAGCTTTCCGAGTCCGGAGATTTTATATTAACAATTTTTTAGGAGTGGAAATGCTCCTCTGTACTTTACTTTGTCAGTGATTGATTAATTGATTATAAAGAACATAGAACACACCACACATATACAAAAAAATACTGTCCCATAAATGCATGAATGTATGTAGCTACTTTGAATTACACTTCATTTTTTTAATTAAAATTGGCAATAAGAGTATGTAGCTGATAACTACAAAACATACTGCTTTGATTAAAAATTTTAATTTAAAAAATTTGAACTTTATGGCTTACCTTTATTTACTGCCATTTAAATCTACACTTTTTGTTGCTCACTGCAGCCTTCATGAGAGGGTATTGGTTTTTATGTGACAGAAATTTGAGAAAATATATTGAAAGGATGGCAATACTGCCCAGAGGCTACCATCATGATGGTGCTATCAGGCAGAGTTGGCAGTGAAATATATTTTTTGAAAAGTAGCAAAAATTTAAAATTTGTATGAGGATTCCAAAAATTAGCTTAAAAAATATTTAAATCATAAAATCTGCTAACAGATCCTAGAAAGCATGAAAATCTGAAGATTTTGCAATTCTGATCTATTCTGACCAGAGTCCTGAGACAAGGCTGAATTTCCAGACTCTGGCCCAGATCTGGAGAGGTGGCAGCCCTAACCTAGAGCCTTCAGCTTAAACAGCTCAGGTACTGTACCACAAGACTTCTCTCATGGCTCTGATGAGAAGTTTACAAAAAAAAAGTGGTGGTAGGGTATTTTTCAAATTAGGCCTACAAGTAAAACAGTTTATAACCTCAAGTAAAATGATGTAAAGAAATGAAAATTAAATACTACATTTTCATTTATGTTATATTTTTTTTAAAGATCCTTATATATTACATTTGACTGAGGTTTTCCAAATGTTCAATTCAAAAGGGATGATTAGGTCTTCCCTGTAACTTAGAAAACTATTTGAATAGTACTAGTCTAAATAGTACCATACCTACTATAGTCTATTTAAAATAAATCTAACAATGAAGCACCATAAATAAAGACAAAGGTAAACATTTTCAAACAGTACAAAATTCTTAATGCTATAAATTTTTTATCAATATCAAAATATCTCATTTCAAGAAGTTTGAAAGCCTAGCTATTACAGAAAAGTTTTTATAAACCTAATACTGAAAACAAATTACTCTTGTGAAGTTCACTTGCATTATCTACCTTGTTACTTAAGAAGAAGTTATCTTGCACCTGAAA
Organism: Bathynomus jamesi; assembly: GCA_023014485.1. NCBI lineage: Eukaryota > Metazoa > Arthropoda > Malacostraca > Isopoda > Cirolanidae > Bathynomus > Bathynomus jamesi. The sequence continues at coordinate 210,205 of JAJOZX010001316.1, forward strand.
CTGATCAACAAATAAAAAATCAGTACTGATGAACAGAATAAAAGTTTGCCCTGTCTTCTATCTCCAACTCAGACTGGACCTAGCCTAGGTATTTTAAAGATGCCCCCTACATCAATCATTGTATAGTAAGATACTTACAACAGAGTCACAAATTGCAGAGTTGGAATCTTCATAAGAATCAAATGACATTATGCCTATGATAAGAAGAACACCTAAGCAGGTCTTGTTCAATTATATCTTGAAGCGAAATCTAGGTTCAATAGCAATTATCGAAGCACAGTCAACATGAACTATTACCAACAAGAAGTTGTAATAGATATAATTTTGTCTTTGCATTGAATAAGCCTTCAGGATCAAAAAACCTACAGGCTACTTTCAGTTTCTCTGTTTAGCTAGCCAACATCAAATATTTCATAAACATTTAGTACAGAGTACAAGAAATTAATTTGCCATGTGCCTATTTAATAGGTTCAAATAATGAAACATCTGAAAATAGATGGCAAAATTAATTCATACCTGCCTTGTAGCTAAACAGTTCCAAAAAGCCATTTCTAAAGTTTGGGTTACCCTAAGCAACCTAATGCACCTTTGTATCATGAAATTCATTATTTTAAACAAAGACCTAATTAGAGTGAACAAATGTTGTGTAAATCATACGAAAAATGATGATTATAATAGTATATGGGTGGTGTGCATATTAATGATCAGTATATAGCAAATGCTCAATGCTCATATTTGAAATAAATCTTAGAAATGGAAGTGGTGTCTATTCACATGGAGTATCAATTGCTCAACTATGAATTCATGAATTCTGTACAGGAGGGCCGGACATGATATCCATCTTGAATTCCTTAAGGGAGGGGTTCCCAACTTCTTTTTCAGCTGTGTACCCCTCAATGGCTTATATTAGTAACATCTGTAAGAAAAGAATTTAGAGTTAGATGAAACAGAGATGGATTAGGCTACACCATCTTTTGAGAGTACTTTTCCATGTGAAAATTAGTTCCAAAACAGGATGCCATGTACCCATGGGAGCCTTCTCACATACCCCCATTTGGGAACCTCTGTCTTAAGGAAACAGTTATGCAAGCACTGAAGCAAGATATGCAAGATGCCAATGATACTAAGGGGTTCCAAAAAACCTTAGTCCCCCATTTGCAGCTTACATGTTTACTTATATCGAAATAGTTTTTAGTGATTATAAAAATATATAAAATTCTTTATTTATTGCAGGTATTAAAATTACTCTAGCTGATAAAGTGATAATATAATGGCTTCTCAATTAATTGGTGATTCGGAGAGGCAACGTGTGATAGATCACATATGAGCAATAACATTTCGGGAAGCTCGTGATGCTGGAGCCACCTTTATAACACGTTTGTGGGTTGCCAAAAAGTTGTGAAGAAATGAGGACTTCATCAAAAGAAATTGGAATAAAACTTTGGATGAATGTGAAATGGATACACCCAAATCTGGGTGCCCAAATTTGCCACTCTCAGGAAACAAAGGACATCATTGAAAGCAGTACGCGTAAGTGGAAAAACAGCTGTGCTAAACTTTCTAGAGAGATCGAAGTGTTGAGATGAAAGATCGTTAGTGGTGAGATCATTCGACTGTACCATCATAGGCAAGGTTTAAAGCCTTGGCATGAACTTCCAAAGCCAAGAAAAACTCAACTTAACATCAATGACAGAATGTGGTTTGCCCATTATCTTGAAGATTGGGGGTGTGGATGATTTCATGCATTTAGCTGTCTCCGATGAATTTTTTGTTTACATAACACATCAGCCTAACTACCAAAATGATCGAGTGTGGGCCACAACACCAGATGAAATCAATGACAATGAACATTATCGCGAATTATTAAAAAGTCCAGACTGTGTTGGTGTGTTTGTTTTGTTCACTGCAAAGAAGCTCATGTGTGTGCTGAAGCCAAATGGTCGGAGTTGGGATGGACAGTATTTTCGTGATATTATTCTCTCCCAGCATGTCATTCCTTTTCTAAGAAACCCAAACAATGTTATGGATGTCGATCAGGTCACACTTCTGCATGATAAGGCCCCCTGCTTTAAGGCATTAGCCACTCAACAGTTGTTGCGGAACCATGAGATCGATTTCTTTGGAAATGAAGAATGGCCAGGAAATTCTCCTGACCTGAACGTCTGTGAACACATTGGATGCTATAAAGGACAAGGTTGAATGTCTCTTGTTTCAAGAACCTGCAGCAAATCGATTTTCGAAGGATACAATGACGCAACACAGTGAAACTGTTTTAGCAAATTTGCGTAACGATCAAGATCTATTCACATCACTTTTGGCAAGCTACCCAAAGCGAATTCAGGCTGTCTTGGAAGCCAATGGCGGGAACACCAAGTTTTAATTGTTTCTTATTAAATGCAGGATTAAATTCTCTTTTGTAAGGTATATTTAGTTTTACTGTACCTCTAATGGTTTAGGCCATGGGCAGGGGGGCTAAGGTTTATTGGAGCCCTGTATAGTCATACATCATTCAAATGTAACAAGTACTGTATGACAGTTCCTTTCACCTAATTTACATAAAAGAATTTCATGATAAATAAGACCGGGATAAGTAGAATGGACATTCAGTTGACAAACTGAAAATTAAAATAAAAAATAAGCTCCATAAATTATGATTTTTTCCTACCAATTCTCAATAAAACTTTATATTCCTTCATTCAAGTGGCAACAAATGTCACCAGTACTTTTATATATTTTATGCAGAATGATCATAATTGATTTTGTTCAACTACTGCTCTCACAGAAGATATTTAAAATTTTCTGAGATTCAATAGGAATACTTCAGTTCTTAAGAACACCAAATCAGAGCTGATATCACCAAATAGGAGCTAATACTCACTGAATCAGGGCATATTAGTCCATCAAAAGATGTATTATGTTTGGGTACTGTGTATCTGGTACCGTAATATATTTGGTATTACTGATAGATAGCTAACTATAAAATTGATCTTTGCCTGTGATGATAGCAAACCTTTCTATCCCACTTGCTGATGGGTCAGAAGCACTGAATTGGAGTATGGGCAAACTGAATTGGTTAGGGGATCAATGAAAGAAAGCCACCCCAAATGGGTCTGGGGGTGGCTTTCTTTCAGTGGCACAATTCAGGGGTGGCTTTCTTTCATTGATCCCTTATTCCTTTTCCCCACACAATTTCTTTATTCCCAGTTAGATCAACTGTACGCCCTTGACAATTGGTTAGGTTAAGTCATGATATTTTTGTTAAAATATTCAATGATGTGGCAAGATTGTTACTTTGAAAATAGTTTCTTTAAACTATGTGAACATATTTGTGACCTCTATAAATTTTAATTTCATTCTCCATAAATATAATTTTTTTTTACTTAACATTATTCCTTATTAATAAATAATAATCAATTCCTCATGAAGGTGTTTTTACTTACATTCTTTACTTTAGTGATTTTGGGGGGTGGCACTGTTTACTAGAAACTTTTGGGGGTGGCTTTCTTTCATTGATCCTGGTTAAGTTAATTTGTGATATTTTCATTAAAATTTTTATTAAAATTCTTTTATACCACAAAGGTTTGCCATAGGGTTTGATTAATAAAATTAATCAAAACCTACAGGAAAATTAATGAATGCCTGGTTAGGTCAACTGTACTGTAAAATGGGGTGACTTTGTCAGTTTTTCAAATTCAAAGATTTATTACTCTGGGGGGGGGTGGGGATAAGTGGAGGAAGGGTGGGGTAATATGAAGTGGTGGGGATAATGGGGGAGGGGGTTAGCCCCAAGTTGCATAAAGGGGGGTGAGGGGGTTTTGGGGGATATCTTCTTATATATATTTTTGCCTATCAGTTTGTTTGTCTGTCCTTTATGCCAGCACAAACCGTTTGACCTAGAGCTACCAAGTTTGGCACAGGAACCTCTTATGGGATGAATGTCAACACATATTCAGTCAGCCTGTCTGTCTGTATGTTAGTGGAACAACCCGGCATTGCCAGGGTGGATGTTGAACGCTATAAGCTAACTAAAATATCACGACTTAACCAATCATCAAGGGACATAACTGGGCATTCAGTTGACATAACCAGGCATTTAATTAACCTGGGCAATGCCGGGTACCTCACCTAGTAATTTATAAGTGATGAGTAACTTATTCAACTATATATGAGGAGTCCCGCGTCTTACGGTACCTAAGCGCCAAAATTAAAATTTGCCACAAATCACCTCCAAAGTTCAGCAATATTCTGGCAATAGTATCTGTTATTAATTGAGCTAGAACATTCATTTTTGGCTAAATTAGAGTTCTAAGTATGCTAATGAAGATGTTTTTGGAATAGATTTTCACATTTTATATTTTATATATATTTTTTTATATTTTTTTATTTTCTTATTATGCCGAACTTTGTGTGTGATTTCTGGCACAGAATGAGGTGAAAAAAGTAGTTTGCTTTATAAGGTTTTCAACCATACTTCTAGTGTCATGAGGTCAGGGGCGTTTCTAGCCATTAGGGGGCCCTAAGCAATATACCCATTTGAGGCCCCACCCCTCCATCCACCAACTCACGCCTTACTACATCACCTCAGCACACACATACAAAAAATGGTTGTGTTAATAAAAAACAATTATGAAACAATTTTAATGAAATCTGGTTAACTGCATGAAGAATGTCATACCATACTACTGTGCAAATCTGAAAGCAATAAGACCCTACCTCCTCTGCAAGTGCTTCTGCTTCAGTCCTGGCTATGGCATCTGTGGCATTGTTTCTGACTTCCAACAGGGCCTCTCTGATGTTGTGGCTCTGGTATCGCTCAGCCTCAATGCTCTTAAGCCGGCTCTCCCACCTGGTTTCACTCCAAGACTTGAGTGTTATGTTCACATGCTTCTTTAGGATTGTCCATCTCTGTGTAGCTGCTGCAAAAAGGTTGTACAATTTTTGTACGTTGCCAAAGAAGCTGATGGCATTTGTGGAAGCTTTAGCTGCATCAGCCACTACAAGATTCAGAGTGTGAGCCACACATGGAACATAGAGTGCATGACAGTTCTTCTCTAAAAACCTTGCCTGAACACCTTTGTTCTTGCCCTTCATGTTCGCTCCGTTGTCATATGACTGTACTCTGCAGTCATCAAAGTGAATATTCAGTTCATCTAGTCTCTTCAGAATCAGAACTGATAAACCCAGTCCTGTACTTTCTAAAGCCTCAAGAAAGCCCAAGAAGTATTCTTTTATTTCTGGTACTTCACCCATTTTAACAGTTATGATAATAATCGACATCTGTTCTTGTGGCTTATGTCTGGAATGCAGTCTAAAATGAGAGTAATATTTAGCTTGTTTTATTTCTGCAACAATGGCATCCAAGATCTTCCCACTAATGGACCCAATGAGCTCATTTTGAATGATGTTTCCTAGGTAACTTGAATGACTATATTGGCCACTTTCGACTCTGCTGATGTGTTGTTTCATCACTGGATCAAATTTGGCAAGCAGCTCAACCTCCTTCAAGAAGTTGCCATTGTCTCGATTGTACAATGTAGAGGAAGACCCCCTGAAAGCAAGGTTTCTCTCTGCCAGTGATTGGATTATACTTACAAGACATGTGAGAACATCTTGCCAGCGTCTTCGCTCTACCTCCATTAATGACATTTCAGTTTGGTCAATGGTCCTCCCAGTTTTTAGCCGCAGTTCCAGATCCTTCCATGTTGCGAACTATTTTCATGGCTTTTCAGAAGCGAACCAACGTTTATCCAGTCTGAAAGTCCATCTGTAATTAGTTTGTTTGAAAACAACTTGCAGCAGAAGCAATAAAGAGCATCATTCCTTCTAGAGTACATCAGCCAGCTTCGCTTTATTTTTTCCCCCATTAATTAATGTTCTGTACATGTAATGGTGATGAACGCTTCTACCATCCTCTCTTTTAGGGAATGTGAAATCTGGACTGATTTGAAATGGTCCTCGAGACACCAGATCTGTCTTCCAAGGCATCTGACAGGACAATTGGCCAGTCATACGAATCAAGCAGTGAAGCAGATATTGGTTCTTGTTGCTCAGTAGAAATGCCTGGGTGTGGTGTTTGAAGCTGAACAGAAGATGGGCCACTTGTTGGTTCATCAGGCTCTACTTCTACTGGTGTTTGAGGTTGCATAGAGGATGATCCTGCTGTTGGCTCATGATGCTCATCAGGCTTTGCTGAGGATGGCTTTTCCAAATATTTAAGTAGTGCTCCTGAGAAGAACATAACATTACATTTACATATTCTGTTAATTTTTTCTAAAATACTTTCTTATCTTGTTTGATAATTGATCTGTGTGAACAGAATTTGAGGTGATGTGATCCATTAAATTTCACATTTCGAAATATTATAAATATTATAGAGACTAGCTTACTCTACACAATTCCTGAGCACTTGCCTAGCTTGATGGTCTACCTAACCTAGTTGCCTGAACTGTAATCATAAGAATATACAAGTGGCACATCTCACCTGTGCTACTGGAAAGCTTCTCTATTTTCTTCTTTTTCCATTTTTCAGCTCCTGATGGATAATGTCATTTCATTTTCCAAGATGCACGAAGTCACATCTAGTTAACCACAACTAATCTGCTAAATAATAATAATCATGATAATAATGATGATGATCATAATAATAATAATTGTTATAATTGTAACGTTAATCAAATACATTCAAATAATCAGACCATTTAGGGTTTAACCAACAAAATTCACATTATCTGAAAAAGATGAGAAAAGAATTAATAAACTTGAAAATATAACAAAAATAATCCTAGGTTTTAAAGTGTTACAAAATCTCTTAATAATTAGTAAATTAGTGAAATAATGTTTTACAATACTAGAAAAATTAAACATTTAGGAAAGTATAAACATATAGTAAGAATAAAGTTAAATAATATAGAAATAAGATCTCACAATAGTTATTTACACATAATGACAACATTAGAAAGAGAAAATTAGAAAAGAATTAAAAATTAGAGCGCCATTTTCAGCAGAAAACTGAATTTGTTTATAAAAAACCTCTGAACAGGTAGCAAGAACAACGTGAAAAAAGTGTTAGCAGCTGACGAGGAAGCTTCTAAACAGTGGCTGCATCCTCCAGCGCAGGACACATCAACGCGAAGAGGCGACATCAAACCAAAACATCAACGCGCTGGTGGCCAAACTTCCTCAAATCTCCGTGCAGCGGGCTGTCTACGGTTGGCCAGACTGGCAGTCAACGGCCTGTTGGGTGGCACGGTCAGAGTGCCGATCGGCTCCCAGGGCTAGACCTATTCTCAGCGTGCTATTTTTTCAATTACAGGGAGCAACTGCGTGCTCCCCGAACTACTCTTACTCTCTGGCGACATTAAGACTAATCCAGGCCCCACTACAACTTACACATGTCACCATACACACAATAGCACCATGAGACACATACAGAAGTATAATATTAACATATTACAGTACAATGTAGATGGCCTCACAAACAAAATCATGCAGCTTAGGGAATTCGTACACAAACAAAACATTCACATAGCACTTATACAAGAAACAAAACTAAAACGCACACACAAAACACCCACTATCCCTGACTTCACGGCAATCCATCAAGATCATACTGGGGGTAACGGGGGTGGACTCATCACTTACATACGTAAAAGCATTAGCTACACTGATGCTACCCAAAACATTACAAACACAATCCAAGCAGATAACACGATAGAAATATAGGCAGTTAACATTAAAACACGAGCAAAACACAACACCACACTAATCAACATTTACATCCCACCAGATAGTTCACCTCAGGTGCCAGCCAATTACAATCCACAGTTACACAATCTGGCCTCTCTCACTAATGTCATCTTAGGAGGAGACTTCAATGCCAAAGACACTAGTTGGTACCTGCACAACCAAAGCAACACCAGAGGCGCCAACATAGCCACACAACTAAACAGCCTCTTCATTCTTAACAATGCAGAAGAACATACACACATACTACATCAAGCAGGATACTCAAACTCCTCCCCAGACATAATATTCTGTTCCCCCTCACTAGCAACACATACACAATGGAGAACAGAAAAACAACTGTCATCAGACCACCTGCCCATCATCATTACAACACATTCTACACTCTGCCCCAACAACCTTAGCACACTTACAGAAATTACAAGAAAGCTGATTGGAAACAGTTCAAAATATAGACTGAGGAACAATTCACCACATTAAACAGCACACCCATCATAAACATCAATACAACACTCAAAACATTTAATCAGATTATCAATAATGCAAACAAATATATACCCAAGGGAAACATTAGGAAATACAACCCAAATTACACTAGAGAAATAGCCCACCTCATAAGGCAACGTAACAACCTCAAATATAACACACAAACACCACACACAGAAGCCATAAAACAGCAGATACAACAGCTCAACACAGAAATAAACAACAAACTCAAAGAAAAACAAACAGAAACATTCAGGGAATTCATAACAACACTAAACCACTCCACAAATACATCCAGGTTATACAAGACTATAAACAGCATTACCCACTCTAACAGCAGCATTCACACCTCACACGCGGCTATCTGTCGCAGCCAAAATAATATCCCAACATACACACAACAAGCTAACATTCTAGTTAATCACTACACAAAAATAAGTCACTTAAACAGAGACAACAACCAGAAACACGCAGACAGACAAACAGCCAGACACAAGAAAACCTACAGACTCGACACAACCATTACACCCTTCAATACAGACCAGACCACCAAGATCATCAAAAACATTAAGAATTCGAAGGCTACTGGACCAGACAACATATCTAACATACACCTTAAACACTTGGGCCCACAAGGAATACTAGCTCTCACAAATATCAGCACATATTCATACCAACACTGTATTATTCCTGACATGGAAACAAGGTAAAATTATTACACTACTCAAACCAAACAAAAACCCAACAGAACCAGCTTCCTATAGACCCATTACTTTACTATGCCCACCTTCCAAAGTAACAGAAAGACTAATCTTACAAATCACCAACCCACACATTCCACTATCGCCTACTCAACATGGATTCAGACCTCACCACTCAACCACGACATTACTCACTAACCTCACGCAGCACAGCATGGATGGCATCAACTCCAGATGACCAGCTCAATGTACACTATTAGCAACAATAGACATTAGTAAAGCATTTGATGCTATCCCACGCTTCCCTCTCATAAACAAAATACTCAACATAAACATGCACAATAACACCAAAAGGTGGCTGAGCAACTATCTCTCAGGAAGATACTCACATGTCACATTTAATGGCAAGTCATCCAAAAACAAGCTTTTTCCGAACGGGGTCCCTCAAGGCTCTGTTCTCTCACCAACACTCTTCAACTTATACATTATTATTATAATACATGCATGACATTCCAACACCCATAGATAACAAGCTTACCTTATCATCATATGCAGATGATATCACTCTAACATCCACCCACAACAACATCGACACCGCTACAAATAACCTACAAACATACATAAACAGTATACAAGACTGGCTCACACACAATAGACTCAAAGTAGCTCCCACAAAATCAACCATCACCTTGCTTACAAGCAACACAAAAGAACACCAGGTAATTCCACAGCTTACACTAAACAACATCAACATTCCACACACTCACAGAACCAAAATACTTGGTGTCACATACACATATCATTATCTTTTGCAAACCACATTCAGGACATTAAAAACAAATGTACATCAAGACTTAACACACTTAAGGTACTAACAGGCACAAACTTTGGACACCAGCAGGAAACAACATCACTCATATACAAACAATATATTCGCTCAGTTATGGACTATGCTAGCCCATGCTGGGCACCCATTATCTCAAACACACACATAAACACCTTACAAACAATACAAAACAACGCACTTCGTATCATTACAGGATGCACTCAAACAACACCAATAGAACACCTGCACACAGAAACAAAAATACTAAAAGTTAGGGAACATTTAGACATGAGGGGAACACAATTCATGGCAGCAGCAACAACTAACCCACAACACCCTTGCCACTACATGTACAATCATGCACCAACACCTCGCACCATTAAGGTAACACCAGACACACATTATAACGAAATACTCCATTCCATACCACGCCCCACAGACATCACACAGTACAGAAAACACACACACACACACCTAACCCACAAAGCACTGACACGACTCGGTCCAAATGCGGTCCTAGGTGTGAAGCCCCCACCCATTAACAGGTCAGAGATCAGCCTGAGCAGATCGGATCGAGTTAACTTAGCACGATTCCGATGTGGACATCACCCCAACTTATGGACATATAAACACAGACTAGACAACTCCATAGACGACATTTGCCACCTGTGCCAGGACACACCACGAACAATTGAACACATTATGACAGACTGTACCACTCTAGCACAACAACGAACACAACACAACATCACTAGTGCGCTGAACCTCTGGTCTACTCCAGAGAGGGCGATCGGTTACCTGCGTGCCACCAGCTTGTTCGATCAGGGTGGGCTGATTGGCTAAACAACAACATAATGACCAAAACATCTCATTTGTCTCCATTTTATCACATTTGTCTTGTACAAAAACTTTAATTAATACGACAATAATAATAATAATAATTATATTAATAATAATAATAATAACAACAATAATATTAATAATAATAATATTAATAATAACAATAATATTAATAATAATAATATTAATAATAACTTCAGCTATATTCCTATTCTTCCCCACTGAGCTATAACCTGGGAGCCTGTCTAGGGGCCCCCTAGTAGCAGCGGAGCCCTAAGTGGCTGCTTAGTCTGCTTATGCCAGGAAACGGCCCTGCGTAAGGTCATTATAACCCAAACCACATGATAGAGGAAGGATGAAAATAGTGATATCCATCAAAAACACATTTTTGCCTATGGTATTTCTTAGGTACCGTAAGATGCGTGACCCCTCATATATTGTTATATAGTAAAGAAAATTTCGTCCCATACTACAACTGCTGAGGTTAAATAGTTTCAACAAATAATAATGAACAGTAATATTAACCCTGAACTAGTCGCGTTAGAGAAAATAACATAAGTAGTCGCGTGGGGTCATTATGACCCCATAGTTTATTTTTTTAGTTATTAACTATTAATAAAGTTCAACTCCACACACTAACACAAAGGATGATTAAAGAGACATATATTGTTAATATTCAATTGAAAATGAACAAAAAACATTTTCTTATACATTTTAGCAAAAAAAAATCAATTTATAACATCACATTGACAAACACGAAATAAGGAATCAGAAGGAAACTGAGTGGTTTCTAATTTATTAGAATTCATTTCACAAACTTTTAGTTTCTAAATGAGTTTATGTTTCCTCGCAATCATTACACATGATAATCACGTGTTCCTTGCAAATAAAAGCATTACACTTTGAGGAATTTGTTGAAAGTTTGCTGTCCTTACCCCTTGGGCATAATTTGCACCTTCCTCTTGATGGACCTGTTGCAGATGTTGGATGTAATACATCTTCAGGAATATCCTGATGAAGTCAAATGCATTTTTGCAGATCTTTGGAGATGTACTGACTCTGGGCTCGAGTATTTGATGAGGCTTCACCAATTTACTTACCAGTTTTTTCAAAAATATTCGTCTAGTTACTGTTTTGGTATCTATTACATTTTGCTTGTAAACAACTTTTTTTCCACTTTGTGGTAGTGTCCTTACCAATGAAGTAATTGGCTTCATTCCCCAAACTGGCTTCATTTTCATCATCTTTACTGCAGCTAACCTCTTGTTCCGAATTGGAGTCATGTTAACTGAATTCTTCATGGCTCTCTTCCCCATCTTCATCACCCCCAACTTCAGTTTCATCTTCATCGAGCAGCCTGCAATAAATATATATATCTAATTCAATTTATGCATAGTATATATACAGTATTTGATGAGGCTTCACCAATTTACTTACCAGTTTTTTCAAAAATATTCGTCTAGTTACTGTTTTGGTATCTATTACATTTTGCTTGTAAACAACTTTTTTCCTTGTCATTGGATTTCTCCTAAATATTAAATTGAAGCTCTGTAGAAGCAACCCGCATAATTATATATATTCAAGGTATGGACAAGATGGCCTCAGGGCTTATCGCCATGTTTGGAAGACTTCACGAAAGTTTCTCAAGTCAAAACTGGACTGTTATTTTCTTGAAATGTGTCGGACTTGCAGGATTTTCCCGAAATTTGTTTACTTCAAACTCTACCGTGATAATCTATATGACTCTGAATTTTATCAATCGTCCCTGGAATATTTATTAAATAATGAAATTAATTATAAAATCAAAATATCAGATTCGCATAACAAGTCTCTTGGGCATTATATAACTACTCTTAAAAATACCTTGTCGTTGTTGGACTATTTATTAATAATTTCTCTTGTACAACGTGAACTAGAAAAATTTCACTCTACCATCTTGGAAACACATGAACGTAAGTTAAAGGCTTTGGGAATGAATTCACCAAATTTTTTCAATTCAGAGAAGGTAATTTCGAATCTTTCTAGTTACACACTCTCCCCTCGGGAAAAGTTTTTACTGTCACTTGGTTTGCAATTTAAGCTTCCGTTGTTTCAAATATATAAGCCCTCTTTTTTCTTTACTTTGAAAAATTTTTCAATGGCTTGAAAAATGTTCCCCATGTGGGGGATTTCAATAATCTCAAATGTCAGTTCTCAAATTTAACTCAAGAATTTTTTCTTAAACTTAGAAATCTTAAATTTCAATCTTTCATATTTAGGAAGAGTGATTTGCAGTGTATTAAGAATTTGGCAAAGAACCAGGAGATTGTTGTGACTAGACCAGACAAGGGTAACGGAGTGGTTATTTTGAATAAATCGGACTACATAAACAAAACTAATGAAATCCTAAGTGATCTTACTAAATTCAAACAAATTCTAGAACCTGTAAATAAAGTCATTGTAAGGTTAGAAGACCAGGTTAATAGATTTCTGTCACGACTAAAGTCCTTAAAGATAATAAAAAATGATACTTACTCTCAGTTGTTCGCATCTGGTGCTAATCTTGCTCAATTATACTGTCTGCCTAAAATCCATAAAGCTGGAACACCTCTCCGTCCTATTTTAGCTTCGTATAACTTACCCACCTTTCAATTGGCAAAATTTGTTGTTCGTCTCCTGTCCCCCTTTGCGAAAAATGTTTACACTATAAATAACTCGTTTGAATTCCAAAAAGAACTCCTGGGTAAAAACTTCGATTCAAAAAAGTTTTTTGTCAGTTTTGATGTAAAGTCACTTTTCACAAATGTACCTGTATCTGAAACTATTGCCATTATTTTAGATAGGGTTTTTAGCTCAGTTGATAATTTTCATGGTTTTTCATTGTCTCATTTGAAGGAACTTTTAGAATTGGTCTTCAAACAATGCTATTTCACTTTCAACAATAAGGTTTACCAACAAATTGATGGGGTAGGGATGGGATCACCAGTCGGACCGTTAGCAGCTGACTTTTTTATGACTCATTTAGAAAGTGTAATTTTAGACAATCTCCCACTCATCTCAAGCCAATTTTCTATCGACGCTTCGTTGATGATTCGATAGCAGTCTTTGATAATGCGGTACAAGCGCAACAATTCTTTAACTTCCTAAATTCTTTGCACCCCAATATAACGTATACAATGGAAACTGAGCAAAATGGCTCCCTCCCCTTCTTAGATCTTTTAATTTCGAAAAACAGTGATTCTATTACTACATCAGTTTATAGGAAACCCACTTTCACTGGTTTGGGCATGAATTTTTTTAGTTTTACTGATTTCAACTATAAGATGTCTTGTATTAAAACTCTCCTGTTCAGAGGATATAATTTGACCTCTAATTTTACCTTACTTAATGATGAATTTAATAATCTAAGATCATACTTTACTAATAATAGTTTTCCTGTTCAATATGTAGACAAACTAATTAGATCCTTCTTAAATAATGTTTATAGCCCTCAACTTCCATGTATTACAGTGCCGAAGGATATAAAATATTTCTTGGTACCTGAAATGGGTCCCTTGAATAAGGAATTTAAGCTTAAATTTACAAAATTGTTAAGGAAATTTTTTTATCATACTGATTTCCGCATCATATTTATTAATAAAACGTCTTTAGGTAGCTTTTTCTCAGCGAAGGATCGAACCCCTGACTCGTTGCGTAGCGGTGTTGTATATTTATTTACCTGCCCCAGGTGTCTCCTTGGGAATTACATCGGCAGCACTGTTCGCTCTCTCAGGGCTAGATTTTATTCGCATATGGGAATAAGTGGCCGAACAGGTAAAATTTTAAAAACTAAGGAAGCCTCGAGCATTCGTGAACATAGCATCAAATGCAAAATTGATGTCACTTTAGACAATTTTAAAATTCTTGGTTGTAATACTTGTCCCAACTCACTAAGAATTTTAGAATCCCTTTTCATTAAAGCATTGTCCCCTAGTCTGAATGTTGATCATCGTCCGTCCCTCTCAATTTGCTATGATCCCTCCTCCTTCCCCAATTCCTTATAATCCCTCCTTCCCCTATCTCCCTCGCCATCCTTCGTTCCCGTTTCCTCTGCTCAAATTAGTCGGCCTCGGATACTGCTGTGTAAGGTAGATAGCTCCATTGTTCCAGTGTACTATTGGTAATTTTTCCAGTGTATTAATTTCACATTTACTACATGTATTTAAAAATAACTTCTTAATTTTTATATGTAAATCTGTATAACTTAGAACTTAACCCTCTTTTCTCAGTCCTTTAAAATTCGTCTTTACGAATAGGTTATAGAAATTTCTGTTTGTTTTTCATTCAATATTGATTTTAATTTCACATTGTTATTAAACAGCCTGAAGATGAGCGTATTGCTCGAAACGTTGCGCAATAAAGAAGACTTTTCATGGCATTTACATTTCTCCTTGTCATTGGATTTCTCCTAAATATTAAATTGAAGCTCTGTAGAAGCAACCCGCATAATTATATATATATATATATATAAGTACGATAATGGTTCAGAATACGAGTACCACTTAAGCAAAATTTCAAAAAATACCACAGAGACAAAGTTGTTTCTCTCATTAAAATACGTTGATTGCATGTGTCACATAGTAAAAAAAAATGAAGTTAGAAAATTATAAAAAACATATTTTTGGGTATGAATCTAGGAAATTTTGAGTTGGCAACCCTACTATCGTATTGTTCATTCACTTCAGTTTGAAAATGGCTTCAGTCTGTGACTGGTGTGTGGTGACGCTAGTAGAGCTCGCATGGTGTTCTCCCTTTAAATGTAGTGTGTCCAATTTGTATAATTTAGGTCTCAGGGGTACGGGGGAGGAGCCCCCAGAAAGATCACTTGTCACAAATTGATCAGTATAGAGTTTTATATTTTTTTAGGTTAGGTTAGGTTTTCCATGAAACCTAGGTTTTTGACGTGTTTCATGATAGTGTTTTTTCCGGTAAATTTATAGTATTACACCCATCTCCCTTTGGAGGTGAAATTTATATTTTTCCTATGGTTTTTGATGTGTTTTGAACGAATCTGACCTTCAAAGCCATCGGAAATGACTCGTTTTTTGAGATAACCCCCCTCCCCCCAGCTGGCAATTGAAAACGAGTCATTTCTGACGGTTTTGAAAGTCAGATTCATTATTCATTCAAAACACATCAAAAACCAAAGGAAAAACATAAATTTCACCTTCAAAAGTGACCTGACCTAACCTAAAAGAAAAATAGGAATGTTCGTTTAAAACATCAAAAACCATAGGAAAAACATAAATTTCACCTTCAAAATTGACCTGACCTAACCTATCCTAACCTAAATCACTTATAGTCTTGTAGGCAGCCCAGGAATCACTATAAATCACAGAGGCAGGTCTAATGTACTTCTGAATGAGTGGAATGAGTATTCCATTCCGGTACGAAAATAATTCAAATTCGAAATGGATGGAGTGCAGTGATTGGGCAGACATGTAACGCACACACAAATGAACGTACGAACACACAAACGAACGTACGAACACACAAACGAACGTACGAACACACAAACGAACATACGAACACACAAACGAACATACGAACACACAAACGAACATACGAACACACAAACGAACGTATGAACACACAAACGAACGTACGAACACACAAACGAATGTACGAACACACAAACGAATGTATGAACACACACTAGATACACACCAAAAAAAAGTTTATATCTCGGAAACGAAGCATTTGCAATGGAAACACTATAGAAGAAAAGTGTCTTAGAATTAAAAAATCTACCTAATGAATATATAACAATTGCTGGATGTTAGATGGGTGTAATACTATAATAATACCTTTTTCCTACAAAACATGCTAAAACCATTGGTTTCCTGTTGTTTAGGATAAATCTGACCATCGCTATTACAGTAAATTATTGCTTGTGCTGTGTTCCCCCACCCAAAACCCCTGGTTCCCACGGTGGTCTCCCCAGATTGTAGGAGGGGTTCAGGAGGTGAAATCACTTCAAGCAATAATTTACTGTAATGGCGATGGTCACATTCATCCTAAACAACAGGAAACCAATGGTTTTAACATGTTTTGGTGGAAAAAACACAAAAATTGAGGTGGCGCCCCTATTCTGAACTGTTACCATAAATAAGTACATAGGTAGGTAACGATAAAGAAAGAAAATAAGCAAACTGGGGGTAATTATGTGTTTTAAAGCACTCAGTCATTTTACACACCAAAATACATTTTTCTAGTAATATTTGATGTGATTTGTTCAAATATGACCTCCATTTCCGTCAGAAATGAGATCCAACAAAGTTATAGTACTTTGAAGTTTGGCTCATTTTCAAGGGAAATGGAATCAAAATCTAAGCAAAACACATCAAATATTACTAGGAAAATGTATTTTGGTATTAATTAACCTAACCTTACCTAACCCTGGCTAAACTAGCCTAACCCTGGCTAAACTAGCCTAACCATGGCTAAACTAGCCTAACCCTGGCTAAACTAGCCTAACCCTGGCTAAACTAACCTAACCCTGGCTAAACTAACCTAACCCTGGCTAACCTAGCCTAGAGTATATTAAATCCTCAAAATAATATTCGCACCATTCACATGTCATCGCCACAAACATCTATCAAAAACTAACAGAAGTAGACTAGCAATTTAAAAGGCCTAAGAACTTAAAAAATCTAGCTCATATATCACGTTCTCATGACGTCACCAATCAAAATATTGGAAGGACGGGAAAAAAAAAAATGCAAAAATGTCATAATATTCAAATGTACATAATTTGTTAAGTACGCATCTGCGAGCATAGTGACTTATATGAAAATGATGAGAAAATTATGCTTTAATATTTTATAATTATATTTGCTTTTGATATTCTGAGTGCGATAAAACTCATATTAACCACTTCGACGAGTACAGGTAACACCAGTGATCCTATACTAGTTAAAAAAAAAAAAAAAAAAATCCAAAATGCAGGATCAATCTCAACTGCCCTGGTTTCTTTGAACTTTTTGTTTACAAGCAATTCTAGGTACGTCCGACTACCACAAAGGTTCACCGAAACGTCCCTTTTTTTTTTACAAGCAATTCTACGTACATCCGATTACCACAAAGGTTCACCGAAAAGTCTCCCTATGCCAATAATTGACACTTATACATGCGGATAACCATACTATATCGTGTATATAGGGTGTTTCAGGAGGAAAGGTCAATACTTCGGGAGGTGATAGTATCGGTCATTGTGAGAAAAAAAGTTCATATGAACATGTGTCTAATTCTGGATGGTTACGGAGATAGAGCTCTTTGAATCTGATGCGCGCGCAGCTCTTCCTCCCCTTTCCTTCCCTTATAACCTTGAACCATGGAAGCTGTAATGTAAGCATGTAACATAAGCCAATCGACAGCTGATTGTTGTGAGTGACATTTTTGGTGTTTGAAGCAGTGTTAAGAATGCCACACACCTTCACACATTAAGGTGTGTCGAATTTTTCAACTTTCAAATTCCAAATATGAGGGGTGCTAAAAAGTTGCAGCATGACTTAGGAATTCTAAAGATATTTTTGTTAATTTAATATAATTTAGTTTTGCTTGGTAAGAAGCTACATAAAAATAGTGACTTTTTTTACTTTTTTGTGGAATTATATAATAATTATTATATTAATAATTATATATGCTGTATATAAGCACACCGGACAAAAAATTAGTCACCCCTAATAGCACCGATAGTAGGAAGTTCAAGGTCACACAGAGGGCGCTGATGTAGCATTGGTAAGTGATAAGTAGCGGTGACGTAGCACACAGGATCAGATCTGTTTCGTGAGGTGGTGAAGAACAAAGTGTGTTGGATATAGTCTGCAAAATGGGTCGTGAGGCAGACGTTACTCAGTGGCAAAAAGGAGCCATCGTGTTTGGCAGAGCCCACGGACACAAAATGTCTGAAGTAGCCCAATTTGTTGGTGTGTCAACGCGTACTGTCCAGCGAGTTTACAAAGAGTGGTGTAGTTCGCAATCAACTGACAATCGACGGCGTAACTGTGGCCGGAAAACAATTCTCGACAATAGGGGCCGCCGCCATGTTTCTCGTCTAGTAACTGCAAATCGTTTTCAAACCAGAGAACAATTGCTCCAAGAAACCAATGAGGTTCTCCAGCGACCAATTTCCGAACGGACATTGCGACGAGAACTGCATGCGATGGACATCTGGAGCAGAGTACCACGGAAGAGGCCGCTGTTAACAGCAAGTCACAAATTGGCACGTTATAAATGGGCTCAGAGGCACAAAAACTGGACTGCGGCAGATTGGAAACGTGTAATTTGGTCCGATGAGTCCCGTTTTTGTTTGTTCTCCAATGATGGGAGGCGACGAGTACATCGCAGGTCCAATGAAGCCTTTAATCCTGAATGCGTCGAAGGTGTTGTTCAGGCTGGAGGTGGTTCCGTGATGTTCTGGGGATGTTTTTCGTACCACGAAATGGGCCCTCTCGTTCCAGTGACGATGAATTTGAACCAGCAGGCGTACCTCCGCATACTAAACTCGCCGGATTCGTGCGGTTATCAAGGCCAGAAGCGCCTCACACGTTATTAGGTACATTCTGAGAGGGGTGACTAATTTTTTGTCCGGTGTGCTTATAATGCACTGCTGTTTTTGCTTATTTCACAGGTTGAAACATATTCATCAGTGTGCTGAAGATTACTTGTCCGTCAGTGCTACCATCCTAACCAGTGGGAATTGACCTACAATGGCTTCTAAAAGGAGGACAAGACTGGGGACATTCACACATATGAGCAACCTAATTGGAACTGGTAGAGAGTTGTTGCCCTCTGAACTCCCAACTCTGCGAGACGTTCTGAAATATGGGCTACTGCTAAGAGAACAAAGTGGTGAGGATGTGAGAAACTACCCAGCAGCCAGTCTTGCAAAGGACATTTACCCTAAAGTGCTTGAAAAGTGGGAACGAGCAAACAGTTCTTTTGTAGCCCCCGTTGTAAATTCACGAGTCACAATCTTAAACAAGATCCAAGAGAGCTGGGAGCAGGCCAAAAACATATCTCTTGGGAGAGGAAAGCTACATGTCAAAGAGGCTTTCATTGCAAAACTTGACAAGCTTTTTGACATCCTCAGTTGCAAGTGTAAAATTGTTCTCTGCTCTGAATTTGGCTGCCTTGCAGATGCTGGTTGCAAAAACGAAACTCACATTAACTGTACATGCCCTAGGGAGATGAAGATCCCTGTGAAGGAACTTGCTTTCATTAAAGGTCAGAGAGACAAGTCTGGTTCTATTGGACCACATCAGATTGGCTTGCCAGATCAACCTGAGCACAACAGACAAGTCAAAAAGCAGAAGCGGCAAGAAGACGAAAGAAGAAGGCTTGCTGAATATAAGCAGACAAGTAAGCAGGATGTTTCAATGCCATCAAATGAAATAATTTTCTCTGATGATGAAAATGAAGAACAAATAGCTGATGCTCAAGATGGAAAGGATGGAAGTTATGAAGTGACATTAGAAATACCAAGCACGTCTTCAACTTCCAATAAAAAGCCAGAGTACAACACATTAGAAATACCTAATGTTGCTATGCATAGCATCAGATATGGTGTTGGCCTGCGTGCCACAGCTGCCATCACCACTGCTGCCTTTATGGATGCTGGCTTGATCACTGAAGAAGACAAGAGACTTGTAGTTGATCACAATAAAGTCAAGAGGGCCCAAGAAAAAGTTATGAGATCCCTGGATCAGGAATTTGATGATCTTTGTAAGAAGGGTGAAATTGACTGCATCTTCTTTGACGGCCGTCAAGATACAACTAAAGTTATGCTGAAAGCAGACAATTCAGATCGTCAGTTCCCCAGCATCATCAAAGAAGAGCATTATTCTGTGTGCAGTGAGCCAGGTGGAAGATATCTCTACCACTTCACTCCTGAGAAAGGCTCAACGAGAAAAAAACCTGCTGAAGTTATTGCTGATAATCTTGTAGATTTCATGAAGAAGAAGGGCATTGATAAAAGCCTGCAGGCCATTGGAGGTGATTCTACAAATGTTAACACTGGCTGGGAGGGTGGTTCCATGCATTGGGTAGAGGTCAAGCTTTGCCGTAAGCTGATCTGGTTGGTTTGTGCCCTCCACACTAACGAGTTACCCCTGCGACACTTGATCACAGCACTGGATGGGAAGACCTTGTCTAACAACAAGTGGACAGGTAACATTGGCAAGATGCTAGACACTGCAACCGAACTTGAAATTGATCCTTCATTCACCAAACTCTCAATTGGAGAGCCTCTTACTTCACTGAGTGACAATGTCGTAAAGGATCTCTCTACTGATCAAGCGTACGGGTATAGGATCACACAGGCCATAAGGACAGGAGAACTTCCCACAGATCTGGCCCTTCTTGAAATTGGTCCAGTGAGCCATTCAAGGTGGTTGACAACAGCAAACAGGCTTTGTCGCATATGGGTTTCAAAACATGGCCTTAAAGGCAAAACCCTCAACAACTTAAGACTGATAGTGGAATACATTGTTGGTGTGTACTACCCCTGTTGGTTCAACATCAAAGTAAAACACTCTTGGGTGGAAGGCCCACGCCACATCTTGTTTCAGCTGCGGCTAGTTAGGCTGCAAAAGAAGGCTGTAGTGGATGCTGTTTTGCCAACCATCAAGCGCTCAGCATGGTATGCATTCAGCGAAATGATAATCCAGACACTCTTGTGCTCAGATGACAGTGAGGAGAGGAGAGCTGGTGTCCAAAAGATTGTTGACATGAGGGGTGGAGATGATGACACACTTGGAGATCTTTCTGTACGTCCCAGGAAGACACCTTCCATCAACCCCAGTGCTTCTTCCGTGTTGGAGCTGACAGACTGGTCTGACGGGGTATTTGAACCTCCTTTGACATGTAAACTGACTACAGCGGAAGTAAAGAAGTTCTTTGACAAGCCTATGCAAGT
Organism: Bathynomus jamesi; assembly: GCA_023014485.1. Lineage (NCBI taxonomy): Eukaryota > Metazoa > Arthropoda > Malacostraca > Isopoda > Cirolanidae > Bathynomus > Bathynomus jamesi. The sequence goes on from JAJOZX010001316.1 coordinate 231,737, forward strand.
TCCACAGTGGCCCTGTCATGCTCAGTCAATAGAGAGGTGTGTGAAACAAGTCACAGAGGCAGCAGGCAGGGTGTATACACATGAGAAACGTGAGGGCTATATCAGAGGCCAAGAAGCAAGTCGGCGGCTGATGTCCAAGAACGAATCAAAGCAAGACTTGATGAAACTTGTTGTTTAAATATTTTTTTTTACTGATGTCATTACTTTCTAATGTTGTTTTATGATTACAAGGATATGATGATACTAGGATATGTTTTATGATTACTAGGATATGTTTTATGCAGAGAAACTAAAATTTTTATAGCATTACCTGACATTTTGAGAAGCTAAAATTAATAAATGTTGTTTTCCGAGAGCAATTTATGTGCTTTTTAATCAAACGTAGATTTACCAAGCTAAGTGTTGAGCAATCACAAAAATAATAGCAGATTTGAATTCTTCACATCCAAAAACATATTTTTAAAACCCCTCAGTGAAGGAATTGGCAAAAATTAATTTTCACCTCCCAAATTGAATTACACACCCTAATGGTGTATGTCTACGGTTTTTGCGATGGAAGTGCAACAGCTGCTGTTGCAGAATACCGTCGACGGTTTCCGAACCGCAGAATTCCGGATCGAAGAGTGTTTACCAGGGTTTTCAACACATTGCGTGAGATTGGTACACTTCCCAGCGCTCATGTTTCATCTGAACGTGAAGGTCAACAAGATGTGGATGAAGTGGAAAACATTCTTCAGTTGGTAGAGCGTAGTACTACTAGCTCACGAAGAATTTCTACACGTCTCGGTGTACCACACACAAGAGTATGGCGAACATTACGTGAGGAAGGCTTGCATCCATATCATGTACAGCGTGTACAACACCTTCAACCAGGAGACGCTGCCATGCGACTGGAATTTTGTCATTGGGTAAATGCTAATCGCCGATTGCTTCGATTAATACTGTTCACCGATGAAGCTACTTTCACGTGACGGTATCAACAACACTCGTAACTCTCATCGGTGGTCAGACGAAAATCCAAATGCCACTGTGGAAACAAATTTTCAACATCGCTTCTCTGCCAATGTGTGGTGCGGTATCATCGATGATCAGCTGATTGGCCCTGTTACTTTAGAGAATCGTCTTACAGGACAAAGTTACCTAGAATTTCTGCAAAATGAATTGCCAGGACTATTGGAGGATGTTCCTTTGGCTACACGCGCTGGTATGTACTTTCAGCATGACGGAGCTGCTCCACATTCTACCCGTCTGGTAATGCAATACCTAAATCAAACTTTCCCTGGTCGATGGATCGGCCGCGGTGGTCCCACGGTGGTCCCATTCAATGGTCACCAAGGTCTCCAGACCTCTCTCCATTAGATTATTGTTTATGGGGGCTGATGGAAAATCAAGTTTACAAAAGAAAGGTGGATACACGAGAAGAATTGCTCGTGCGCATTTTGGATGCTGCTGCCCGCATAAAGGAACGTCAAGATCAACTCAGATGAACAATACGCGATGTTCGCACACGAGTTGCAAAGGGCATTGAGGTTGACGGTGGGATTTTCGAAAACGTATTGTAAAGTGTAACAAATTTGTCATTTCTGTATCTGATACCATTCAAAATGCCAATGTTTAAACATTAAATGTTAGAAACAGTAATTGGTTTCTCTTTCTTGATTATCATTAACAATGCTTTTGATTTGTAGATTCAAACAGCTCTATCTCCGTAACCATTCAGAAATAGACACATATTCATATGAACTTTTTTTCTCACAATGACCGATACTATCGCCTCCCGAAGTATTGACCTTTCCTCCTGAAACACCCTGTAATATATATATATATATATATATATATTGATTTGTCATATTGTTAATTTGTTAATACTATTGTTGATAAATTTAGGTTTTCTATAGATATTAGATAAATATAAAAAAAATCTTATGTAATGGAAGAACAAAATCTACAATCGTTATTTTTGATAACTGAAGAAGAAGCACTGAAATGCTTGCAAAACGAAGGAATTATTCCACTGGAGAAAAAGTGTTCAAAAAAGCATTTTATGTGTGTGAAGAAACTCGAAAGCCTATTTAATTGGCGTTATCAAAAAGGAAAATGTAATGAAAACGTAAGTGTCTGAAAAGGGACATGGACGGAAGGCACAAACATGCCTTTCAATAAAATACTGTTATTCATTTATTGCTGGAGTAAACAATACACACAAGTATAAAATTTTGTGAAGAAGAACTTCGCATTGGCCACAACATACCTAACCTAACCTAACTTAACCATCATTTCTCCAAAAAAAGACTTACATTTTTTAAATCAGCGTAAAAATCTACATTAAATATCTTATTTTAAAACAATCGGAAACAGTCCAAATTTCGGAAAAGCTCCAAACAAACAAACACTTTATTTCAGACTCAACAGGTACAAACATTATATAAGAGGTCCATAAAATATTAAGAGATAGTTGTCTGGAGCACTGACTTAGTAGGCCAGTGAATCACTGTGCATAATGAACATACAATTGCCTACGCTAATGCTTCCAGATTTGAGATTTATAAAATATATCGGAAACCAGTCCACTAACTATGGCTTCTATTATCTTATTGACTGACTCACCAAGCCTAATGATAAATCTAAATACAAAATTACAAATGACACTGGCACAGTTAGGCATCTTATTGACTACAAACAGCATACTGATACCAGAAGGAGCACCATTTATAAATCTTGGAGTTCTTAATAAACTCCTAAAAATACTATAATATGCAACATATAATTTTATCAAATTATACATCCTGTAGTTTCACTACAAATGAGCTGTATACAGTGGAGTACAAAAAGTTTTGAACAAAATCAACTTAACATCTAATGTACACATATGAAATTTTCTAACCAAAGTATTTCCCTGAGCATATAATTGTCTACATTGCCTTAGAATATCACAGTCATCTGAAAGACTATCAGTTAGTATGTGGCCAAGATACTTAGTCTGGGTTACTTCTGACACCACCATACCATTCAATTGAAATTCAGGAAATTTTATATATTTTTAGGCCTTGGTCCTCATAATCATAACATGACCTTTAGCAGGATTATATTTTATGTCATTATCCTTCCCATACTGTAGTAATAGAAAGCTAAGGTGAATTGCATTCAATGACCTTACTTAGGCTTTATTCAACATATAACTACATTACAATTTACATTACTACAAAAAGTCTGAAAAGAAAAAAAAGAACGCTTTAGTCATAGAACAACAATACATTAATACAATAAAAAGGTTGGCAGAGTGTCACTATTGACAAAAGTAATCAACGACAATAAATTTTTGTCACTACACACCACACATACCTTAAAAAGTGTGCTGAACCCTTTTACAGATGGAGAAATAAGAACTAGATCATCTGCATACATCAAATGATTAACAATCATTGTACCAATACAGCAGCCTATTTTACAGGTGTTCACTGTTCAGCACAACAGATAGATTATCCATATAAACATTGAATATGTAGGGGATAATATCCCTCCCTGCCTTACACCATTGGTCACAGAGAATGCTCTGAATTAACCCCACCCCATCTTACAATCATTGTCTGGTGAATGGTGATTATACCAGAATATTAATATACGGACCAAGTAACCAGGTACATTACGATTTACAAGTTTCATGAATAATTTGTCATGATTAACACGATCAAATGCCTTAGAGGCATCCAGGAAACAAAAATACATTAGCATCCAGAGTTTGGTATTTACGGATCATTTCCTCCAAGGCATACACACATGCACACACATCAGTACTGTGTTTCTTTCTGAAACCAAATTGGTTATCACTAGTATACAGGTAACATTCAAGTCTATTAATGAATATATATTCAAACACCTTAGACATAATACTGGCCAAGGCTATTTGCTTATAGTTATCTTATCTTTACTGTTCATTTTACCCTTTTTATCTTTTAGTACTGGCACCAAAACAACGGATAACACTGTATCCGGCAAAACACCATGTATTAGTAAACCTGTAAAGCACAAAGCTAACAGAGGCACTAATCTGTCATTACTAAATTTCAGGTGCTCAGCAATAACATCAATACCACATGATGTGTTACAATCTAAACATTTTATGACCTGTTTAGTATCAAATACACTAACTTTTATATCTGGACTATAGGTAGCATCACAATCAACATTATTGTTCTTATGTACAAAGTTGACTAACTCACTGTAGTGTTCCTTCCATAATTTGACTGTATTCTCAGTCCTAATTACATTTTCAATATTAGCAGGGAGAGACATTGCACTATTATTCATTATTTTTAATTCTTCCCAAAAGTTTCTTGGATTCTTATTGGCAAGCTTTCTAGCCAGAGCATCCCTGCTTAACTTATCCTCATGATTTTTAATATACCTTAATGCATACTTGAACCTGGCATCAGCGTTGTTGACCCTCTTCAGAAATTTAAAGATCTGGATGAGCTGGCCTTGAACCCCAGACCCCCTAGCTTAATGACTCGCGCCATTGGCGCTCGCCGATTTACACCCCTATCTGTATCAGAACCGGTTTTTAAGAAATTGGCAGCACGCCCATGCCTTAATCCATCCCCCCACTTCCCGATCTGTCTTTGTTGCCCAGTGGGAAAAGCTTAAAATATGCTCTGGTCTGAGTATTGACCCCCATGGGATGGTACGCACCCTAACGCTTCATAGTTCATTACCCCCTTCTGTTCTCTATCTTTGAGCCAGTGCTCGATCCACCTGGCCACGGTACCAGTTATACCAAGAGCCCTTACCTTTGTCATAAGTCGCTTATGTGGTTTGTTGAACGTTTTTTGAAAATCTAAATATATTACGTCTACTACCCTTGAACAATCGTATTCAGAAAACATGGGAAAGAACTCTAGCAAATTGGTTCTCTGACTAAGAATTTTAGCTGTAGGGGTATTAGAGTTATCTTTGGTAAAATTGACACAAAAAGTAATTAAGCAAAGTATAGCTCAAGACGTGGATAACCTCGATAAACCCGAGTGGCTTCATGTTTTCCAAATGAAATGTAATGCAGAGTTCTCAAGCCTAAAAAATAAAAATCCGAACCTCAACAGGCCCGGGGGGGGGCTCGATCTCCTGACCTAACGCCCTTGGATTTCTTTGCATGGGGCTTTATCAAATCAAAGTCTATCAAACGAGGGTTACAAATCTGCAAGATTTACGTGCTCGTATCGTAACAGCAGTTACAAAAATAACCCCTGTCATGCTCCCAGGGGCGTACCTAAAGTATTTGGCACCCGGGGCAGATCCTTCCTTTGGCCCCCCCGCATAAATAATTTTAAAATTTAAACACACAGAAAAATATATTATGTTTGCAAGTAGATTTTTAACAGTACAGTACTGTCATAAGCAAATTGGAAATAAGAAAAATGCAGGACATTAAAAATTCAGTGAACAGGTAATACTGCATTTTATTTTATACAAAAAACACAGGAAATCCATTCTCAATGCTCAGCCTATTCTTCAAAGGTAAATAGAAAGGATTCACAGTTTCTGCTTTCGAGCCTTAATTTCTGCAAATTGATCAATGACCTCATCAAAATTCATCTTCTTTGCATATTCATGTTTAATTGAAAGTAAAGCCAGATTTATCAATCTTGTCTGACTCATGGTCGAGCGAAAGAAATTTTTTATCAATTTCAATTTGGAAAAACTTCTTTCACATGAAGCAATAGACACACAGACAGTCAAAAAGAATCTCAAACACAGTGACAAGCTTGGCAAAGATTCACAAAAATCCCATTTCACAATAAACTCCATAAACTGCAATGCTGTCCATTTCTTTGCCTCTTCAACGCTGATTTTGGCAGCTTCCAAATGCCTCCGAAGTCGTCCAATTTCCACACTGATATCTTCATCAGAGAATTCATCGAAAATATGAGTCAAATTTGGAATATACTGCCGAAGTTCTTCTGTTGCAACAACCAAAGTGTTTGGCTGAATAACAGCGAAGATTGACAGAATTTGAACCATTGCCTCAGAACGAATCTCCAATTCTTGATGAAAGCGATCAAGACATTCAAACATAGCCCTTTTTACTTCCTCTGGCAATGTGAGACCAGCATCCTTTGCCATCTCTCCTGGCATCCTTTTTCGGAGCTTTACTCTCCCTCTTCTCTCCATAGAAATGTCCATTTCCTCACACTTTGTAGTTGCATAATGAATGGAATGCATAATGAATGCATAATGAAATTTTAAAATCAAAAGGTATAAAGCATGAACATGCATAACAAGCGTGAACTATTATGACTTGAAATACATTAACTGAACAAATTGTCTGTTATTATTATTATTATTATTATTATTATTATTATTATTTATAAACACTTAAACATCATTATGATACCACATTGTCAAAAATTACTGGACACTGGTATAAGTACCATGATATTGTTATAAACACCAGCACTTTATGCTTTATCATAATTATTTAATGAAACATACCTCATGTATGTGGAGTCACAGTGTCAAGTGAACAAGACTTGGAATGTCAGTTGCAACCAGCTGGCTATGCTCAACAAACTGATGACTAAAACGTCAACAAACGTCCGCCTTTCGATGTAATTTTTATCAAATATTTAATTTTTCGTTTGTAAATTTTGTATTGCCAATAAAAATAAAAATTTATTTTATAATGGAAATTAACATTAAGCTGTTGTAATAGTTTGAACATTTTAAATTTTTTTTTCTTTCATTTGGTTTGAAAACTTGTACTGGTATTTCAACTCTCCCGATGGCACCCTCCTCCTGGCTGTCACCCGGGGCTGACCGCCCCCCTCGCACCCCCCTTAGTACGCCACTGCATGCTCCAAAATGTGTTCCGCAATGCTGCTGACAGATTCGAACTCTGTAGAGATACTGATGGTGCTCATGTAGAATCATATGCTTAAGTACTCATTAAACGTATGCCTTCTATTATATTGTTATTGAATTTTACCCTTTTTGCTACGTTTTCATTGAAATAGATAGGGACTTTATAAACACCCTGTATATCGTTAACATTTTATTCTGATAGCCAAATGAAATGAAAAATTGAAAAATTAAGAAATAAGAACAAATTTATTCTTAAAAATAAGGACACTTGAGAACCCTGATGTAATGTAATACAATACTTGATGGCTAAGTAGGCTTCATAACTAAAAAAAAATGTAGGCTGCGCATTTTAAAGGTTTTTAAGGGTTCACTAATATGAGGATCACTAGAAACTAAGACAAACTATAATTCTAACTTGAAGGAAAAGAAAATATGATTTTTTTTAAAGTCAGTTACAAACTGTTAGAAAATCTAGAAGAGGAAGAACCATTGTTGTCCCAAGGCGATACGATGACTAAGCTGATTGATGCAGCATTGCTTGTATATATATTAAGTTAAGGTGTGTATATATATCCATCTCATAATTGTAAGGTTAGTGAAAAATTAAATTAATTTAGAGCTAGCATTTTTGAGCTCTTGTGGCATCATTGTTTGGTCACACTGTTGGCATCATTTTGAGACGCTGCGCGTCTTTCTACTCGTTTGTGGAAGGTCGTACGTAAAGGTGTGGTTTGATAGAGAGCTCTCTTGCAATTCAGTTTGGTTGTTTAGATACATGATTGTTGCATCGTGCAATAGTCCAGGTTGCGTTGTTGTTGCAAGGTTCATAAAGAAGACCACAAATAGTACCCTTTTGTTTACCTTTTAAGTTCATGTAATTTAAGGTCTAAGGTAGGCCCGCATCGAGTCAGCAACCCTGAGGTTACCCTGAGGTAGGACCTAATAGGATCTCAAATCCGTAAAGTTTAATTTAGCTTAACTTGGGCTTTAGGTAGAACTTGCCCTTTAGAATTTGACCGTTCACGGCTCAGCTGGGATTTCGAACCCGACAAATAAATAAAATAACATGGTCCTTCAGAACCGGATTTCTACCCCAAGACTGAGTCAGTGACCATTTTTCGGCAAAGTTCTGATTGTGCAAATTGTATCCCAAGTTAGGCCTAGACGGGTTGAGTATTATTGAGTTAAGGTCCCAGGGTAAAAAGTTTGGTCGCCCAATTGCGAAACTTGGCCAGTCGTCTGTCGTTTTTTGGCCTACTTTTTTTCCGGTTTGGTTAATTTTGGGTTATTATTGAATTAAGGTCCCAGGGTAAAGTTTGGTCGCCCAATTGCGAAACTTGGCCAGTCGTCGGTCGTTTTTTGGCCTATATTTTTTCTGGTTTGATTAATTTTGGGTCATTATTGAATTAAGGTCCTGGGGTGGAAAATTTGGTATTCCATATTGGTGTTTGGTTAGTACCCCACTCAGCAATTCAGTTTATTTGAAAGTAAAATTTGCGTTTGATCAGTTTGGTTAAGTATTTCTGCCAATTCAGCTCATTTGGTATTGAGCCCAAGGGTTGTTTACATTGAAGATGAGTGCATCTGAATTGAACAAATTTATAAAAAGGAGAAGTGCCTACAAAGGTCTAATTACAAAGGTCATTGCCACTATAGATTCTGCCATAGAGCAAGAGGATTTACGCTTAGTGACTGCGAAGCTTGCCATATTAGAAACTAAAAAGGTTGCTCTAAGTGAGGTAAATGTTAAAATTGAGGCTCTTATAGAAGAGGATGAAATAGAAAATAACATAATTTACTTTGAAGAGATTATTGATGATATGACTAACGTAGGCCTCCGAGCAAAAGAGTTTAGCAGCTCAGTACAGTTGGAGACCAGGTCTAATAATGAAACACAATACTCAACAAATGATGCTTGTGAAGTTAAGGTTAACAGATCTGTAGTTCAATTACCGAGGCTTGTACTCAAAACATTTTCTGGGAGTATTCAGGAATGGCAAGGATGGGCAGACAGTTTTCAATCAGCAGTTCATTCTAGTCAAGTGTTAAGTGCCGTGGAGAAGTTTAATTATTTGCGGTCCCTCTTGGAAGGGGAGGCAGCAAAGACTATAGCAGGATTAGCATTAACAGAGGCTAATTATAATGTGGCTTGGGATATATTAAAGAAACGGTTTGGTAAGCCAGAGATCTTAATTAAAAGCCACCTCCGTGCACTTTTAACTATACCTCCTGTTAATAATCCTAATAGTGTCAAGGAGTTACGGCAGTTATATGATGAATTTGAAATTAGAACTAGGTCTCTGGACAACTTGGGTGTAGGAATGGAAAAGTATGGTATAATGTTGGTTCCTACACTGGAGTCTAAATTGCCTAGCTCAATTTTGCTTGAATTAAGTAGGGGACACTCTGCAGAACATGTGTACATCCCCCTTCAGCAGATGTTAAGTCTTTTAGGCACAGAATTAGCAAGACGAGAGGGAGTTGAGTTTGCACAGTGGGATGGTAAACAAGAGGACAAAGGCAGGCACAGCACCAAAGTTTCCACAAAAAGGAATAGCCCAGGTACAGTGTCAGCTCTACATGCCTCCTCTGAGAATAAATTAAAGGGAATCAAGGAATGTATATTTTGCGAAGGCAACCACAAGTCATATAAATGTGAGGTGGCTGAGGCCTTACCCTTTGAGGAGAGAAAGGACAGGGTAACTAAGTCCACAGCATGTTTAAATGTTTTTTGAAAGGTCATAGAGCAAGGTTTTGTAAGTTTAAAATTTTGTGCAAAAAATGTCATGGTAGGCATCAGCCATTATTGTGTGAAAACACTCTTAGTAGGCCTACCCCAGAAGTAGAGACATCAGTGGCACATGCCACTGCTATGCAAGGGAGTAAAAGTAAAGGGGATTATTGCAAACAACTGCAGCCTTATTAATTGGGAATGAGGGAGAAGCTACTGTAAGAGTGTTGTTTGATAGTGGTAGCCAGTGTAGTTTTATTAAGACCAGAATTTCCAGAAAATTGAAGTTTAAAGAACTTAAGAGGGAAAATTTAAGAATTTCTGGGTTTGGGGGTTCCGTTCAAAACCGAACCAAATTTAAGAAGGTAGAAGTTCTGGTTAAAGGGTTGTTACCGCAAAGTCCCACTATCAAGGTCCAAGCTGTAGAGATTGAGGAACTTTGTGCTCCAGTCACTACTTGTTTAGATATGGCATGTGTCCAAGAATTGCAAGTTAAAGGAATTAATTTGGGCAATAATAAGTTTGAGGGAACAGAAGATATTAGGCTTTTGATTGGAGCTGACTATTATTGGGACTTCATCACTGGTAATATTGTCCGTACATCTCAAGGCCCAGTAGCTATTGAAAGTAAGCTAGGCTGGATGCTACATGGTAGTTATTGCAATGAAATGGAAGTTAAGGCTCTCTTTGTTAAGATTGAGGAGAACAGCCATGGTCTGGAAAGGCATTTGAAAGCATTTTGGGAACTTGAATCTATTGGTATAAAGGACAACCAGGCAAGTACAGTGAACAATGATGTTTTAGAGCACTTTGAAAAAAGGATTGGGTTTAGAGATGGTTGCTATGAAGTTGGCCTACCATGGAAGGATTCTTGCAAACCCGGTTCAAACCTTCAGCTAGCTAATCGGAGGTTGGAGACTTCATTGTACAGGCTAAGAAAAAATGAGGAGTTGTTAATTGAATACGATGAGGCCATCCTAAGTTATGTAAGGGAGGGCTATGCTGAAAGGGTGCAAGGTGAGCTGGTGAGCCAGGAGGCACATTATCTGCCACACCATGCAGTGGTACGGCGAGACAAAACTACCACCAAACTGAGGGTAGTTTTTGATGGCTCAGCCAAGGACAAAGGTGGTGTGTCCTTGAATGACTGTTTGGATGCTGGGCCAAATTTAAATGCAGATTTATTTTCCTTGTTACTGAGATTCAGGTTTGGTAGAGTAGCATTGACTGCAGATGTGAAGCAAGCTTTTTTGCGGATAAAGTTAAAACCAGAGGACAGAGATGCAGTAAGATATCTGTGGGTGGATACGAAAGACTTGTTGGAAAATGAACCTAAGGTTCAAGCATATAGAATGAAGTCAGTGTTGTTTGGCCTCAGCTCTAGTCCATTTCTGTTGGCAGCTACTATGCAGTACCATTTTAAGAAATATTCTGAAGTCTATCCTAACACTATTGAACACATAAGGAAAAATTTTTATGTTGATGATTTGCTATGTTCCGTGGATAATACAGAAATGGCTAAACAGATATTCATGGAGGCTAGAGCTATAATGAGGGAGGCTGGCATGGAGCTCAGAAAATGGCAGACCAATCATTCGCAATTACAAGAGTTTATGAGTCATTCCTCTGTAGTACCTGATGCAGCAGAAAGTATTGAGGATTCTGGTATTAAGGAGTTGTGGGCAATAGACGCAAAGGTGCTAGGCATCGTTTGGCAGCAAGATGATGATTTGTTTACCTTCAATGGGAAATCTTTAGTAGAGCTGGCCGAGAATGAGACAAGGTGGACAAAACGTACAGCTCTTAGTTTGGCTTCGAAGGTCTTTGATCCTCTTGGATTCCTGGCTCCATTTGTGATAAAGTCAAAAATTTGGTTTCAGAGCCTCTGGGAAATTGGACTTGGTTGGGATCAAGAGTTACCTGATCATATGGTGGTAAGGTGGAAATATTGGTTCAAAGAATTGGCACATCTTGGAGACATTGAAATCCCAAGATGGTACTTTGGAGAGTTGAACAATAGTCCAGACAATTTGGAGCTGCACATCTTTTGTGATGCAAGTGAGGAAGCCTATGCAACTTGTATTTATATAAGAGGCGCATTGCAAGAAGAAGTAAGTTGCAGGTTGGTTGCTGCAAAGAGTAGAGTAGCACCTTTGAAAAGGCTTTCTGTTCCAAAGGTTGGAATTGATGGGTGCCGTATTGCTAGTCGGCTTGCAATTACAGTGCGAAAGTCTTTGGCCCTCTATGAAATTCCAAGCTATTATTGGACAGACTCCACTATAGTTTGGCACTGGTTAAGAAGTCAGGCAAGGAAATGGAAACCATTTGTTGCCAATAGGGTGGAGGAAATTCAAGCGCACACAGATCCAAGCAATGGAAGCATTGTCCAGGCATCCAAAACCCCGCTGATTTACCAACACGAGGAATTTCGGTGAGAGATCTTTCACAATCAAGTTTGTGGTGGAATGGGCCAGAGTGGCTAAAACTTGGAAGTGAAAACTGGCCTTCTAATCAGCCTATTGTAGGAGAATGCCAGGCTGAAGAAGCATGGGTGAGTGAGGTGAGAAAATGCGCTGTGAACAGTTGTCAAGTTATGCAGCAGGACCCCATATTGAGGCTTGAGGACATTAGCAGTCTGAAAAGATTGTTAAGAGTGACAGCATGGGTATATAGATTTACCAACAACATTAAGGGAGAAACAAGAAGGGAAGGAATTCTGAACAGTAATGAGATTCAGCAAGCCAGGAAATACTGGGTGGTATATATGCAGAAGAAAAAATTTGGTGAAGAGAGAGAATTGCTCACCAGCCATCCATTACAGGTTCTACCAAAACATTCTGCGCTCAAGGGTTTGGATGTGTTTTTGGATCAGGATTTATTGAGAGTAGGAGGTAGACTACAGTTTTCTGGGCTTCCAGAGGAGAAGAGACATCCAATTTTGCTACCTTCTGGGGGCACTTTGTGGACCTTTTGATCCTGGATACTCATCATAAGCTGTTACATGCTGGAGTTAGAGAAGTGATAATAGAGATTAGACAACAATTTTGGATTCTCAAAATTAGACAAGTAGTGAAAAAGGTCTTGCATAAATGTGTGGTTTGCAAGCGTTGGAGTGCAAAGCCTTATTATGAAAAGGTGGCTCCACTTCCAAGAGAAACGGTGTGTCTATACTGCCCCATTTGATGTGTGGGAGTAGACTTTGCAGGGCTAGTCTATGTGTATGAGCGAGGGGAGTCTAACAAAGGTTATATATGTCTTTTCACCTGTGCTACCACCAGAGCAATCCATTTGGAGTTGGTAAGCAACTTAAGTAGTGATGTATTTCTTTTGGCCTTTAAACGGTTTGTGAACAGAAGGGGTTTCCCAAATAAAATCATATCGGATAATGCAAAAACCTTCAAAAAGGCTGCAAAGGAACTCCAAGAAATTTGGTCCTTGCTAAAAGAGGAAGGATTCCAATCCTACTTTTCACACCAAGGGTACAGTGGGAGTTTATTGTTGAGAGAGCACCATGGTGGGGAGGATTTTGGGAAAGGCTAGTGAGAAGTGTAAAGTGTCCATTAAAGAAACTTTTAGCTAATGCTCATTTGAGCAAGAAGAATTCTCTACTGTTTTATGTGAAGTAGAAGCAATGGTGAACAGTAGGCCTATCACTTTTGTTTACAATAGTAGGCAGGATGCAGAGCCATTGACACCAAATCATTTTCTTTGTGGTAAACGATTAACATCAAACCCAGTGTGCCAGAAGACTTGCAGCCCATCCAGAGCACTCAAGGAGAGTTAACCAGACGGTTCAGGTACCTTGAAGAGCTACAAGATCAGTTATGGAAGAGGTGGCAGATGGAATACTTGCCAGAACTCAATTATTACCCATCAGGCAAGGTAAAGGGCTCCAATGCAAATTGTATCAAGGTGGGAGAAGTGGTAATGATTGGGGATGAAAGACCAAGGCAATGCTGGAAGCTTGGCATAATTGAAGAGTTGTTTGTTGGCAAAGACAATTTAGTTAGGTCTGCACTGGTAAAGACTTCAGGAGGAAAGTTAAAGAGACCTATACAAAAACTCTATGCTTTAGAAATCAGCAAAACACAGATAGTCAAGAGAAACATTTGAGTTACAGCCTCATGAAGAAGGCTTGGCTAACCTTGCAGAAGGTAATGACAACAATGCCGCTTCGGGGGGAGTGTTAGAAAATCTAGAAGAGGAAGAACCATTGTTGTCCCAAGGCGATACGATGACTAAGCTGATTGATGCAGCATTGCTTGTATATATATTAAGTTAAGGTGTGTATATATCCATCTCATAATTGTAAGGTTTAGTGAAAAATTAAATTAATTTAGAGCTAGCATTTTTGAGCTCTTGTGGCATCATTGTTTGGTCACACTGTTGGCATCATTTTGAGACGCTGCGCGTCTTTCTACTCGTTTGTGGAAGGTCGTACGTAAAGGTGTGGTTTGATAGAGAGCTCTCTTGCAATTCAGTTTGGTTGTTTAGATACATGATTGTTGCATCGTGCAATAGTCCAGGTTGCGTTGTTGTTGCAAGGTTCATAAAGAAGACCACAAATAGTACCCTTTTGTTTACCTTTTAAGTTCATGTAATTTAAGGTCTAAGGTAGGCCCGCATCGAGTCAGCAACCCTGAGGTTATCCTGAGGTAGGACCTAATAGGATCTCAAATCCGTAAAGTTTAATTTAGCTTAACTTGGGCTTTAGGTAGAACTTGCCCTTTAGAATTTGGCCGTTCACGGCTCAGCTGGGATTTCGAACCCGACAAATAAATAAAATAACACAAACCTTAGCATTTTAAAACATGTTATTAAAAACTGACTACAACATTTTCTTTTTATCAATAACTAGTTAACACTATTTCTCAAAATTTCTGACCTTTTTTACTGGCCGAGGTTGATTTCATTTGAGGCTACAGTGACAAAGGTAAAAAATGTATGATAACGGAGGTAAAATCAGAATTATAAACTGTGGTAACATGGGTGTAGATCCTGGGGGATGGGGGGATGTATCCCCCCCCCTACAATTTGGTTGGGGGGATTATATAGGAAAATTACATAGGATTACCTAGGATTATATTGGATTATATAGGAAATCCCCCCAACCAAATTGTAGGGGGGATACATCCCCATCCCCCCAGAATCTACGCCCATGTGTGGTAATATTAAAGGAATCACTCTTTGCGTGTGGTAAATCCATATCAGAATGACTTCGATAGTGTGAAGGACACTCACTGTAACATCCACTGAAGAAGGTAGTTGTACATTTGTCAAATTGTAGTTTCAGATTTATGCAGGGTTCTGAAGTGTCATTATTTCTAAGAACAAATTTGTTCTTACTTCTTAATTTTTCAATTTTTCATTTCATTTGGCAATCAGAATAAAATGTTAACGATATATTATGGATATTCTTATTTTTGGGACGGAATTCTTATTTTTTGGAGTTGAGGTTTGGATTTTTATTTTTTGAACTTGAGAACCCTGGATTTATGTTTAATCAGTCTAACTTTTCTTTAAAAGGAGTTGCATGATCGCCTTTCTTTCCATATCCAAATGCCACTTCGGCTGTACAATTTTGCACGTTTTGAACTTCTTTCCGTTAGTAAAGTTGTGGAGCATCTGTTCCAAACGAGAGGATAGTAGGATATGTGACTCATAACCAGACTGTTTACAATCACTGTTCCCTTGGCTACACTGAAACTGTGTTTTATTTAATTAAATTAAGGCGTCCTTTGCTTTTCTACACGTTGTCTCCAAAGATATATGCCATGTTTATTAAAGACAATACCTACAGTTTCTCCCTTTGTATTATTAAATGTATTGTTTTAATTCTATGAAGACGCACTGCATTTTATTTGGATTTATTTTCAATCGTTTGCGATCAAACTGATGTTTTAAATTAAATAAGACTGTTTCTGTTCTTATTTAATATACAACATTCTGTTTGTCTTGGTGAAGGAAGTGAACATCGTCGGCACATATAAAGGTTGTACATCCACTCGTAAGGTTAGTATAGTCATTAATAAAAAAAAAAAAAAGGATCCAAGCATGACCGGATCCAGGGGAAGGGCCTAGGGTGCACGTGTCCCCCGCTAGGCTAGATCCCCAAAGGAGACCCAAGTTGAAATTTTACTGAAATCCATAAAACGTTTTGCACCATTTTTCCAAAATTGCCCATAAAATCCATGCAACTACGATAATTTTTATATTTATATGTAATATTTTATATAATCTAATGTAATATATATAATATATATCTTAAGGTTTAATGCGCCTCGGTGGTGTTCTGGTTAGCGTCGCTGACTACGATCCATCGGCCCCGGGATCGAGACCCGGTAACGGCAGGTGGTGCGCAGCAAAACCCAGCTGTTCATCCTTCCACACAATAAAAAGAAATTGGTTGGTAGATAAATAGGTACCCTTGGTAGCCTAGTGGTTAAGATGCTGGGCTGGTGGTGGGGCGTGGTTCGGATTCCACGTTAAACTGTAGGTCTAAGGTGAAGTGAAAAGCTTGACCTTCGTCAGAATGAACAATTCGGGCGGAAGCAAAACCAATGTTAACCAAGGTTAATATTACTGTATATGTAATATTTATTTGTCAATGCAACTATCACTAGGTACCACACCATTGAAAACTAGGGCCTATGTATGCATTATAATATAATTTAAATGTGGATCATCCCTTTAGAGGGGGGGGGGGTTGATACCTTTCAGCTCACGCACAGGAACAGGAAGCATGTCTCCTGTTGCTACCTCATAGTATTGTGGGTGAAGCGTATGGTATATAAAAAAATGTGGATCAAATAAAATACTCGGCATGATATCTGTTTGGTGCTCCCCCTAGACTACCCTCCCTGGATCTGCTCCTGCCAAGAGCAAAACTTGTGGGACGCCACACTTATACAATATACAATATTTATTATCATTTCATGCGCTGTTTACATTTTGACTGGTTAAGAAATGGTTGGTAAAGGGCATTGGATTTTAATGATATATGAAGCAAAATTTATTATAAGTTCTCTCCCAGACAATTATTATTAAATAAATGATATTTATACTAATATAGAGTAAACAAAAAATAAGTACGAACAAAATAAATGATATTTAAATAAATGTTATTTATAGTAATATAGAGTAAACAAAAAATAAGTACGAACAATTTTAATTTAAGCTTAAGATTTAACTAAAATGTTATTCAGATAATGAATGGGAACTTGATGAAGGGTAACACTTTTTGGCAAGAGATACTGCTTTACATATACTGTAGTAAGAAAAAGGAATTTTGAATTGCTTTGATATTTTTGTTTTCAATTCTACGGAAAGAAAAATTTTGTTAATATTTAGTCAAATTTCATCAGTTTCCTTTTTTCTTTTTTCGTCTAAACATTTTCCTTATTCTTGAGATGTTATTCGAGATGTTGCCGAAAATGTTACTTAAAATTCTTTAAATACTTGGAGGTTCAAGGACGGGATTGTATTACTGTTGCAAGGCACACGAGGATTTCTGGAATGGAAAGTAATTATTACTTGTGCAGAAGAAGATGACTTAAAAATGAAGTGCATACATTAATAACTCCTTTTCTGTATGTAAATAAATTTGATTTGTCAAGTAACGAAAAACAGAAATTATGTAATTTATTAAAAAAAAAAAAAGTAGTATTTTTTGCTTTTGTCTGGCAGTGTTCAGAATAAAGTCGTAAAAGAAGTATTTTCAACAATACTTTCTTCCTCTACTGATTAAGAGTCACTGGGATATATCGCCTGAAAGCGTTTTCATGTCCTTCAGAATCCTAAGGAAGACGCCATTAAGAAGATGGCCCATCTTTAAGTTTAGGGGTTAAAGAGAAAGAAAGAGGAGGAATTACGACAGAGAAAGCTGTGAACGCTTATTTCCATACATCTTAATAAGTTGTCAAAGGTTGAAAGGATAAACTGTTTTAAATACTAACCTTCTGCTCACGCTTAAGAAAACTTGTGGTTGCATATCTGTAACATCCGAATTGTCACAGTAAATTCTGGCTAGAGATGATTTTCTTATTTCTTGTAATTGCTCTGAAATGAACCATAAAAGCTGGAAGTTAGATTTTTACAGCAATGAAGCGTAAGATTTCTATATAAAGTTTTTCACTCTGTCGAAAATTATATTTCATGGACAGCGGTTTCATTTCATATTACAGTATGTGGTGAAATAATAATGCAGTTGTGATGCGCAATAAATCGCAATAAAATTTTAACTTTTTAAATGAAAGTACCTGATGTAAAGGATCCAGCTTGACCTTCCATATCATAGAAAAATCTGTCCCCGTTCAATAACGACTGAAATTGCTTTCCAATAATGTTGGCGAAAGTTGGTCCGATAATGGCATCTCGGAGGGGACGCTCCGTCATTCCCCCAATGAAGAGATCGATATCGTCAACGCTGCGGTAAACTGATTGAATTCTCCTGATGAGGTTTTGTGAAGTGGTGCTCCGGAGGTCAAGGAAGGTCCTCGCTTTGCCGACGCCAACGAGCTCTCTTAATGTGTTATAGGTGCCAATGGCGTGTTCTCGTCCTCGCTGCAGATTCAAACTCATCAGATCCATTCCGAAGTTGAAGGATGGCGTCTGAAAAAAATTCAGATTAAAAAATTCAGAACTTACATTCAGAAAAAAAATACAATTTACATGAAGTAAAGTATTTTTCAGTATTTTTCTGTAGAATTTAGATAGCTGATATCATCATGATATGACATATTCACAGTATTCTAATTTGAATACATATGCCGTTGGAAGCATGGGAGCTTTTTAAGCAAAATGAATGAGATTTATTTTAGTTATGATATGAGGAGGTGAAATTACAAGTAATAGTAATAACAAAATAACAGTAATAGTAACAAATGTATCTATAATACTAATAATGATACTAATAATAAACAAAAGGTAAAAATTAGAAAAGTAACCAGCACAGTGTTTGATTATTTTACACAGTTTTATACAATTTTAAATAAAATAATCAATTGCATATTTAATAGAAAATAAATGATTTTAATGAAAAAAATTAAATAAATTATGAAATTAAGTGTGTTTAATGGAAAAGTTTAAAACACATAAAGGAGATGAAATTCGTTGAAGTGTTAGAAAAAAGTTTAACGAGATTTGAAATTTGTTCTACCATTTCGTTTTTCTTTATTATAAGTATTGGGATTTTATTTCAAAAAACAAACTTTTCTTCTTTCGAAAATGTTAAAATGAACTTCATATTTCAAATGAATGAAAGTCATATACAATTCCTATGAAATTACCTGGAACAGATGATTGGTTAACTCTTGAGTGATGAGGTTGTCTAAGGACTGCATGTTTTGTTGTGACAATGAATTAACAAACCCTTCCACTAATTGCGGGTTCTTCTGCAGAACGTCGGGAGAATTGAAGGTATCTCTTAGCAGCAATGAACTCTGTCTCCCTGTGACTGAAATTAGTCTGAAAAAAGTACAACGTTAAAGTGTTGCGAAACATTTTTGCATGCAGATTCCTTTTATTTCACTACAGTCTTACACGCAAGTAAAACCAGATAAAACATTAAATTAGTGTCTCGTTAAGTTATTTAACAATGCGACCTCAAAAAGTAAATAATAATATCTGGAGCAGAACTCAGCTACAGTATCTTCAAAAGTCCCAAAATTTACTGACTTAAACAAACTGCAGTTATTAACTTAAACGCTGATAAGTGAGTTATTGTAGCATTACACTGATGAAATGAAAACATTGCTTTTTCTGCATAAATTCGCCCCCTCCACGCCCTCCAAAACAATTCATTCGAATGAATTTTGATACTAAAAGTGGTTAAGAAATAGTTAATTTGAAACAAATAAAAACCAAAGAAGTTGTGTTGTGTGTAAAGCTTACTTGAAGAGTCCTTGAACAGTAGAGTGCCCAAAACGGAAAGCGGCCGTAGCAAACTCGTTAGCAATTCGTGGATCAATTGAAGGGTTGTAACTTCGTCTGAATCCTCTCTCCAGTGCAGCAATTCCAAGACGATCCACCATTGATTTACCTGAAAAAAATATTTAAGTCATAAGTTTAATAAATTAGAATTAAGGCCAAATCTATGGCGTTATCCGATAAAAAAAATTGTTTAGTCCCTAATCATTGTTGTTCAACCTCCTTCGCAATGGCAAAGGTCATGTGACGGAGGAGACCTACAGCTTTACGTGGGATCCGAACCGTGGGGCACTGAAGGGGATTCCTGGGTATAATTATTTGGCAAGAAGTTTATTACACATCAGGCGAATGAACTACAATAATGAGTATTTGGAGTGAAAGAAAAATTTATCGTTTTTACATAAAATTTTTTCAGAAAATTCATAATTTCAAGATTAATTTGTTTATTTAGATATTATTAATATAATCTTTATATTGGATATTCTTAACTATAAATTATTTTTTAAGCAGGAAAGAGGGCCCTTAAATTTTAGATTTTAATCCCCCCAAAACGGACCCCCACCTCCCCTATTGGAGGAAGACGAACTGAGAGGACGGTCGCCCATTTAACTATATCCGAGACTCAATGTCGCTTAACTTTGCTGATCAACGGGAAGCGGTGTTGCAACACGGCCACGACGTATTGTCGACAAGCTGGTGGTAAATATCAACCAAGTTAACTGGGCAACTTCGTCTTTTCTCTTCTCAAAGGAGAAAATTTTGAAATCGACCCATTCCCATTTCCAATGAAGGATTTCCTACTTTTAGTTAGGTTTTTCATAGACAAAGCGAATCACGAGCTTTTTTTCACCCTTCTCCAGCTCAGGAATCGGTTTTCTCGAATTTTAATCCCCACTTTAAAGATTCACAATTGCGGACCGTGGACAGAAATGAGAACGAAATTGAGCAGGGAGCAATCAGGTAACTTTTAACGAACCTCTGGAAAATATTGGCCACCTTAGCAAGAAATAAATTCATGATATATTCATAAAATGATTCCAATTTCTGTAGAAAATATTTATTTAAGTATCTTTAGATGGTAAATACACGAGTGAAATTTGAAAATGGTTTGGTCGATGAAGTAAGTTTTGTTCTTAGTAATACAAAATTATTTACGCGCATCCTTCTTGCCAAATCAATCTCCCTTTTCTTGCATGTAGTTTATCTGTTGCCATGGAAATAAAACTGGAAGGAATGGGTCGACAGTCAATGTACAGGGTGGGAGAAAAGTTCCTATACCCCTAAGCTATATTTTTTTTCCTTTTCAGGGTCCCTATACCCTTTACAATATGAGTTTTTTCCTTTGCAGATAATGGCAGATCAAAGTTCATACAGCATTGAAGAACGTATTATAACAAGTGCATGGGTGCATGAACGTCGAAACGCAGGTGACATGACAGCTACCATAAAGAATAAGTTCAGTGAAAGATTTAACAAAGATCCACCAAGTAAAATGGCTTTGCTTCGTTGGGATAAAACTCTTTGACACTGGTATCATTAAAGATTTACCGCGTACTGGTAGAACACCAAACCGACAAGAAACATGTGCTGCAGTTGAAGAATCTATAAATCGCTCACCCTTAACATAAACAAGGAAGATATCTTCAGAATTTGGCATCTCAAGATCAACGATGAGAGACCATATGAAAAAAGACTCGAAAGTTATGCCGTGGGGTCCTAATTTTGTTAATGAACTGAGTGATCATGACAGATATAACAGAAAAACATATTGCGAAGAAATGCTCCGCATCTTCACAAGTCTTTCCCGAGAGAAGGTTTTGTTCAGCGATGAATGCGCTATTTATCGCAGTAGACGGTCACGAAACATCTTCATTTGGTCGAAAGGAAATCTTCATTACGTTGAAGAAATTGAACACAATCCGTCTCGTATCATGATATGGGAAGCATTAAACGCTCGCTATGTGGTTGGGCCATACTGTTTTGATGGCACTGTCAGTCAAGCTTTTATTATAATCATGTTGCAAAACTGGTTTATACCAAAACTTGACGAACTTGGCGTAAGACATGATGCATGGCTACAGTAAGACGGAGTGCCAGTTCATTATGCACTAATAGTTCGGGACTTTTTGAATGAGGCATTCCCAGGGAGATGGATCGGTCGCTGGTCTGCGACATCTCCAGCACTATTGACGTGGTCTGTAAGGAGCTCCAACCTCAGCACTTGCGACAGTTCTCTCTGGCGATACATCAAAGAGGTTGCGGCAAAACAGCGCTACCAGACGAATGAGAAATTGAAAAATGCTGCTTCTAATGCCTTTGCAACAATCACACTGCAGCTGCTAAGAAAGATGTCACAAAGGACATGGGATGTATCAGTCTATGATGTGAAAAACGAGGGAGCTTACACAGACATTCTGGATTCCTAATATCTTAGGGGTATAGGAACTTCTCACCCATTTTGTACTACCGGTCATTTTATGCAGAATTATTAATTTAAACTACTTCTTTCTTCTCATTTACTCGGATGATCACGTAAGGTATTTTTTCTTTTACATTACAGTGTTAAAACTCTAAAAGCTAAAGTGTGTATATAACGTTTATACACACGTAGGAATATCGTATAATAGTTAATACAGTATTAACTTTAATCTTAATCTATACCCGAAAGAAAATTCTTAAACAATAAATTATATCCAACCTATAATAAACGGGAGCCAATCGTTGTACGTGATGTGTTGCACCTGAGCAATAATGATTCTTCGCGTTTCTTCAAATAGTTTCTTTGGGTTCCAGTGAGGGTTGAGTTGTTTGAGAATTCCAGCAATACGATTATGTTCACGGATCCAGACAGTGTGCATCACAGTCAAAGCAGGTTGTTCCGTAATACGGGTGTCACCTGTAAAATGATGTATTAAAATAGCCTACCTTTTTAACTCAAATTTCTTTCTTTTTAATAAATAAAAGGGTACTGAAAACAAAACATAATAGTAAAATTCACACGATGAATTATGAAAATTTTACAAATAACTAAGTTGAGAATAGAAAATATTTCCCACATGATACCAACCTATGATATACACTATAACTTGAAAGAATTTTTTTTACAGTTTGTGAGCGTAGGATGACAGATATTAAATGAGACATAATTAAATGAAGTGGAGTAATCATTAAGTTAGGTATTACTTGAATATACGTTAATTTACCTCCAGCAAAGCAAGGAAACTGAGGATTCCTAGCTTCACAATCTATTGTTCGGTTAATTGGTGGAAGATTGTACTTTGACGTTCTCATGAAGCCTGTTGTATCGTCGACTACTCTTTGTCTTTCTTCTTCCGTAGATCCGTATATCATGGACCCATCAATCCAGTGAGTGAGCACATCTAACTGCACAGAAACGAAAAGGTATTTAGGTGACTTATAATTACATAGATAGAAATGTGAATAAGGCGAAGAACCTTTAATTTTAATACCTGTTCAACTGGTCCTAAAGCGCAATTGTCGTTGAGGGCGAGCATGCTTCTTACAAAGTTTATGCACCGCTGCCTTAGGGGTGCATAGAAGCCGTCATTAGGCGGAACAATGACTGGGAAGCAGGGAACGGGCATCGGACTGACCAATTGTCCATTTTTACAGCACTGAATCGCTTCTCCGTCTGAAGGGCATTACTGGGTATAATTATTTGGCAAGAAATTTACTACATATCAGGTGAAGAATGAACTACAATAATGAATATTTGGAATAAAGGAAAAATTTGTCATTTTTACATATAAAATGTTCAGAAAATTAATAATTTCAAGATTGAGTTATTTTCTCCAATGTTATTAATACAATCTTTATATTGTATGTTCTTAACTATAAATGAATTACTGTCTAAAACCAATGAAACTGATTACACTATAAAAAAAAAAGTTATACTATAACTAAATGCACCCAGCAATTTTAAAAAAGTTTTTATTAACCAAAATTTGGTGTTGCAATTTATCTTTTGATCGTAAGAAGATATAGTTAAAATTCATTATTTTTAAAATTTTATACAAGACCTAAACGCACATTTAGTGTGACATTAATTGAAGATCTAGTAACCATAACCAATGTATGTTTCACGCAAATTAATTAAGAATTTTTTGGTAATATATGATAATAAAAACCCACTCTAATAGACAGAGTTTATTTCTACAACAGTTTCGATGCCCACTGGCATCCTCTTCGGGTGGATACAGAAAAACGAATGAACTAAAAACAAGAGGGAAAACAGTCCAGGGACCATTAAGAAATTCGCACCTAGGTTAGATCCTGTTCTCCCGACACCGGAAGGGCATTTTTATTAAAGGGTCCCGCTTATAAGTACATTCGCACAAATTTAAAACTATAGTCTTGTTCTATACATACAGATTCTCTTATTTTTTACATAATTATTACATTTATTACATTTATTATTGCATTATTATTTATTACAGAAATTATAAATTTATTATTACAGTGATTATTACATTGTTGTTTATTATACAGAAATTATAAACCGAAAAACGAATGAAAAAGGCGAGAAGGAAACAATCCAGAGACCATTAAGAAATTCGTACCTAGGCTAGATCCCGTTCCCCCGACCCCAGAAGGGCATTTTTATTAAAGGGTCCCGCTTATAAGTACATTCGCACAAATTAAAACTATATTCTTGTTCTATACATACAGATTCTATTATTTTGACATAATTACTGCATTTATTATTGCATTTATTTAACATTTATTATTATTACCTTTACACTTATTATTACATTTATTTTATTACCTTTATTATTGCATTTATTATTATTGCATTTGTGAAAATAAATGTAAATGCAATAATAATAAATGTAATAAAGGTAATAAAATAAATGTAATAATAAGTGTAAAGGTAATAATAATAAATGTTAAAAAAGTAAATGTAATAATAAATGCAATAATAAATGCAGTAATTATGTCAAAATAAGAAGATAGTTTTAATTTGTGCGAATGTACTTATAAGCGGGACCCTTTATTAAAAATGCCCTTCCGGTGTCGGAAGAACGGGATCTAACCTAGGTGCAAATTTTTTAATGGTCCCTGAACTGTTTTTCCTCTTGTTTTTAGTTCATTCGTTTTTCTGTATCCACCCGAAGAGGATGCCAGTGGGCATCGAAACTGTTGTGGAAATAAACTCTGTCTATTAGAGTGGGTTTTTATTGTCATATTTTGACCTTCACTTAGAAAAGTGAAGTTTTTTGCATTTATTTTGGTAATATGAAAATAATTGCTACTAAACCAAAAGTGATTTTTTTTTTTTTTGCTTTAAAATTTTCACTGGCGTAGATACGGACGTAGATACGGACTGAGCTGTCAGAAAATAGAAACCGAATAAGCCCTTATCAAAGCTTCACCTTAAAGATATATTCTTCAAAGCGGAGAAACTCAGCGGTTATTATTTCTTTCTTATAAAAACAAAAATTTGTGAGTGAGGTATGAATTAAATGAAACTCACCCATATCATCAAAGGGAGAAAGAGTAAAGTCGTGATCCATAAACTGCGACCACTGCATCACACTCATAGTAAGTCTAGAATCCGGAGCGTTCAAATCCAGTAAAATGGTGTTCGAAGCATCACGAACAAGCGGCAAAGGTTTTCCATCAACACCATTTAGTCTAGGTTCCATAATCCCTGAAATAAAAATCAAGCTTAAATTTCACAGATTAAAACACCCAAAATTTATATAATGTTTATATACAGGGTGTACGATTAAATGTATCCAGCAAATGAAACTTTATACTAATTTATGAGTCTCTCTCTCTCTCTCTCTCTCTCTCTCTCTCTCTCTCTCTCTCTCTATATATATATATATATATATATATATATACATACGCACACAGGGTGTTTCACAACCGTCTGACAAACTTTGGGGGGGGGGGTGATATCGAGTAAAAAAGTTAATACAACATAGGTGCAATTTCCAACCTTTGGGGAGCTGCGGACGTTTTAAGATGTAGGCTACAAACAACAAATCCCTACTTGTGTGTAATTCGATAGATGGCAGCACTGGTGGTAGTTTCGGTTAACGAAGTTACCACTACTAATCCTCAGTTTTTTCTTTCAGTTGGTTCTGATCTGTGGTGAACAATCAAAATCACACCCGCTGAATACGCTTATATCCATTTCATTTATGGATTCTGTGATGGTAACAGTAGAGCGGCAGTTGAAGAATATCGAAGACGTTTTCCGAACCGCCGAATACCTAACAGGCAAGTGTTTAGTGACACACACCAGAGATTAAAGGAAACAGATACAATTGTTCCACGTAACCAAGAACATGTAGCATGACGGCCCGTTGCTGTGGAGGAGCGCATATTGGACCTAGTACAACGTAGCCCAACTACCAGTGTTCGAAGGATTTCTAGAAGAATTGGTGAATCCGCATGGCGTGTATGGTGAATCCGCATGGCGTGTACGCGAACCATACATGATGAGGGTTTGTATCTCTATCATTTGCAACGTGTGCAAGCTCTTCAACCGGATGATTACGATAAACGTATTCAATTTTGCCAGTGGATGGTTATGCATCGCCAAATTCTTAATCGCATACTGTTTAGTGATGAAGCACAATTCATTCGGAATGGAATTAACAATAGACGAAATTCCCACTCGTGGTCCGCCGATAATCCCCATAGTATCGTTGAAGGAAACTTTCAACATCAACTCTCGGTGAATGTTTGATGCGGTGTAATTGGAGATCAGCTGATTGGACCGCTTGTTTTCGAACAACGATTAACTGCTGATATTTATCTGAACTTCCTGAAGAAGAATTGCCGCTTTTGATGGAGGACGTGCCCTTGGAGACAAGGCGCAGGATGCTCTTGCAGAACGATGGGGCGCCACCACATTTTGGTCGTCATATTACGGATTACTTAAATCAGCGGGTCGGGAATCTTCGTTTAATCTCCAGAATAAAAAATAAATTTTAATTTTGAAAAATTAATAGAAAAAGTATGATTTTGATTTTTAAAAATGTCAATGTTTGCCGAAATTTTAAAGTAATTTATGTAATCATTGTATGGGCTTATTCCCGACGTTCCGTATAAAATATGTTGGTAGTCCAACTCCGGACCGCGGTCCGTTTACTGCTCATCCCTATCCTAGAGAATATCTAATATTTTCAACTCTCTTCTACATTTTTAATAATCTGGAACAACCATGGATGGACAGGAAAGTACACCAAATTCGAAATACCAGCCATACCATGATAGGCTATATTCAATATACAGGGTGTGTATAAAGTAACGCGAGTAAAGAAACAAATCCGATTTGAATTATATTAACGCGAGTGAACATGGATGAGTAATATTTATTACATTTACTGTACTTTATAACAACTGTATAGACGATAGTAAGGTTTATAAAAGGTGTTGAAAATGTCCACCATTCACCTCTATACAGGCTCTTGCACAGCGTATCACATTCAAATCAACCAGTTCAAATCAGATTTTACTTTTCACTCGTGTTAGTTTTGTACACACCCTGTACTTACTCATATGTAATCATTAATGTTATAAATAAAACTTATAAATTACTTTCTTTCAAATATCATTAACTCGAGTTAATAGAGGTCAAGGATATGATTAAGGAAGGTTTCTGTATTATTAGAATCCTTTGATATTTGTATTTTATTTGATATTTTAATGGAATAACTTTCGAATATAATTTTCAAGGGCTTTGTAATCTACAGGGTATAATAGGATAATAAAGTGTGTACCTGTTGAGTCTGAAATAAAGTGTTTGTTTGTTGTTGTTGTTCTACAGATCTATAGAAGCTAAGGCTAACAAAGACCCTAAGATCCACTCTAAGGTTAGCCCGAGAAAAAAGGAAAGAGGAGGGGGTTAAGAGAAGAAAATAAGGGGTTAAGTAAGTAGCAACACCTATCACTCATGGGTTAACATTCATTCAGAAAAAGAGAAAAAGCACTCACCATCATCATCCGCCGGCCACTGCCGACAAGTCAGAAAAATAGTCGGAGAGAATAGGAAAGGGGTGAAAGATGAAAAGAAGTAAAATAAGAACACTTACAAACCATGCAAACACAGTCTTAACTCACAGTCATACCATGCAAACTACAGACATGCAAGTAAAGAGAGTTACAGACATGCAAGTAAGGAGAGGATAAGAAAAAATAAAAAGTAGGTAAAGTTAAACAAAAAGTGGGTTAGTTTACTCTACGAGCTACATCTACGTTCATGTTAGTCTAATTTTTTTTTTTTAAATTTTATTGCTGGCATCACACGCTGGCATGTCACAAGCTGGCATTAATCGTCAACAGACTCAATTGGGTGGTGTACCCTTTGATTGCAATTTCACTACTCATGATCATGGGGTTCAGGTGTGTTTCTGTGAGGGCTATAACTGTGCTAGTAGTGTTTTCCACTAGGCTCTTTAGGTAAGGTACTTTGGTATGGTTTGAGTTTGGGTAAAGGCCCTGGATGTTTAAGTAGATTATTGATACATGTGTGGAGCCATTTGTTTCATCTCCCACATATAGGGCATTTGTAAGGTTCCTGCTAGGGTTCTCGTTTGCTTTTGTATGAGGAGCCCAAGTGAGCTTTGAATGTCTTGTATTTGTTTTATGAGGTGGTAAAACCCCAATGGGGTTTCATGGTTGCTTGCTGTACTATTTTCACCAGTGGGCTTACCTGGAACCGCTACATCAGCATAAGATCTGGGTGTAGGAATGGTATTTGGTCTAGGGTTTTCTTGCATCCCTTGGGCCAAATAGTGCTGATGGATAGTAGGCTCACTATCCTGGTATTCTCTCCGTTGAGTTTGATGTGGTTGGAATCGGATTGTTCCCTTCAGGTGGGCCAGATTGCAGTTCTCTTTAAAACAACCTTTCCCACCATGAGCTCTGGCAAATTTGGGGATGAAAGTAGGGACATCTTGCATTGGATCTACATCCAGAAGTGCCATTCCCATCGTGTATAAATTTTTTGCAGAGTGGTGGGTGAGCAAATGGGCATTCTCTTCCCTTAAGTCCATATTTACACAAGCCCCTCCTGTAATACTTGCATACTGGCCTCTTGGTTTCACTTTTGGCTTTTTGGTGACTGTGTACAGTGGGGTTGTTCACTTTGTTGAAGGTTTTAGTGTCTATTTCCTGTTCTTGTTTTCTCTCTTTTGGTGCCCTTTTTGCTTGCAGTTTCCCTCTCTCTAGGGTCTCATCCTGAGGGTTAAGTTAGGATAGGTTAAGTTAGGATAGGTTAAGTTAGGTCAATTTTGAAGGTGAAATTTGTTTTTCCTATGGTTTTTGATGTGTTTTGAACGAATCTGACCTTCAAAACCGTCGAAAATGACTCGTTTTCTGTGATTTCCCCCACCCGAGAACTCCCGGTTCCCATCAGGGTCCCAATAGATTGCCGGCTGGGGGGAGGGGGGTTATCTCAAAAACGAGTCATTTCCGACGGTTTTGAAGGTCAGATTCGTTCAAAACACATCAAAAACCATAGGAAAAACATAAATTTCACCTCCAAAGGGAGACGGGTGTAATACTATAAATTTACCAAAAAAAATTCCAAAATGCAGGATCAATCTCAACTGCCCTGGTCTCAGTAATAAATAATTTGAACTTTTTGTTTACAAGCAATTCTGGGTACGTCCGACTACCACGAAGGTTCACCGAAAAGTTCCTTTTTTTTTTTACAAGCAATTCGAGGTACATCCGATTACTACAAAGGTTCACCGAAAAGTCTTCTTATGCCAATAATTGACAGTCTTATACATGAAGAAATGTATGCGGATAACCGTACTACATATATCGTTTCGATTCCAGTTTACAAAATTACAACCATTGCTTCGAGTCAGGTTCGTGTTTCGTGTAAAAAGTTTAGAAAACAAACGGGCCTTTTCCGAAATTTGGACTGTTTCCTATTGTTTTGTAAATAAGATATTTAATGTTGATTTTTACGCTGATTTCAAAAATGTAATTTTTTTTTGAGAAATTATTATTTTAAAAGTTACACGGTGTTCTAGTTTATGTATAGTTACTATTTTAAAAGTTACATGGTGTACTAGTTTACCTATAGTTACTGTAGAAAAATCGTTTGCATATATATATATATATATATATATATATATATATATATATATATATATATATATACCTTACCTTACAACCTTACAAAGGTTCCGCGCGATGATTCCTCATTTCGCGAAGGTCAAGCTTGTCGCCCCTCCTCTCGAGTTGGCCTGGTGTAGTAGTGAGTTGGATTCTTGCGCTCTCCACCTCACATAGCCAAGTACGCCCGGCTCATCGGGGATTGTTCTGAGCCAGGCGTCTAGTCTTCTTTTGAAGATCTCCACTGCAACTCCCTTCGTGTTTCTTAGGTCTTTGGGCAACTGATTAAACAGTTTTGGTCCTCTCACTACAAAACTATTTTCTTTCAGGGTTAAGGATGTTCCCTGTCTCGCCTTCAATTTGGGACTACGACACAGTCTACCGCTTCTACTTTCCACCGTTGTTTGGGGAGTTATGGGATTCAGAGTAAGATTAGGGACTAGTTTCTCCATTATTTTCCAAGTGTAAATAATGGTGTATCTCTCTCTTCTCCTTTCCAGTGAATATACTGTAGGTCTAGTTCTCGTAACCTTTCCCAGTAATTTAGTTCTTTGCACCCATTGATCTTGGCTGTGAAGCTTCTTAGGATCCCTTCCAGCTGTCTAATGTCTTCTTTTTTATATGGGGATGTTAGGACCGAGCAGTATTCCAATTTGGGTATTATCAGGGTTTTCAGTAGAGGAATCATTACATTCCTATCCCTTCGTTTAAAGGTTCTCAATATCTGACCCGTTATTCTCTTTGCTCTGTTTACTGCTATCTTATTTTATGTTTCAAATTTCGCATCATCTGTCATTACAACCCCTAAATCTTTTGCTCTGGAATTTCTCTGAATTTCCTGTCCATTTGGGGTATAATATTCCATGGATTTTTGGTCTTCTCTTTTTCCGTACCGTAATAGCTGAAATTTCTCGGTGTTAAACTTCATATTGTTGTCTTCCATCCACTTGTAGATTTTCTTTATGTCGGTTTGTAGAGATCCTATGTCTTCTGGGTTTCTTATTTTTCTACTGATCTTTGTGTCATCCGCAAAGGATGTTACTGTGCTGTCTCTGGTAACGTCCTCATCTATGTCAGTTAGCATGATTAATATTGATTATGAAGAGTAGTGGAGCTAATACTGTTCCTTATGGTGCCGAGCTGAGGACCTCTGATTCTGATGAAGATACTCCTTGTACTGTAACGACTTGCCTCTGCTCACTAAGGAAATTATATATCCATTTCCCTACTTTTCCTGTTATTCCCATATATTTCAGTTTATGTATTATGATTCCGTAGTCACACTTGTCGAACGCTTTAGCAAAGTCTGTGTATAGTACATCATAGTTTTCATTACTTTCAAATGAATCAATAATGTTGTTGTAGTGTTCCATTAGTTGTGATAGGCATGGTCTCCCTGACCGAAACCCGTGTTGGTTATCATTGAATTTTTTCTGTTTCCAAAAAGTCATAGATTTTCTGTCTAACTATTTTTTCAAATATTTTAGTGAGATGGAATGTAAGCGACACTCGCCTATAGTTTTTGGCCTCGGATCAATCTCCTTTATATATTGGGACTATGTTCGCGCTCTTCAGGATGCCCGGTATTTCTCCCGTGTCTAATGATCGTCTCCATATCCAGTATAGGGGCTAAGCGATTGCATTCTTGCAGTTTTTGATCAGTGTGGCATTCCATTTATCCGGTCCTGCCGCTGAGTGTGTTTTTAGTTTCCCTATGGCTTGTGTAATATCATCCGTCGTAAAGTCGAAATTCGTTATACTTTCCCCTTGTGGTTCTTCTTCAAAAAACGCCTCTCTATCGCATATCAATTTGTCAGTTTTTGGAATACTGAAAGATGATTCATACTGAGCTTTTAATATTTCAGATACTTCTGTTAAATCGTCAGATAAATCACTGTTCTCATTTTTTAAAGGTCCGATAGTCGCATGGTTTTTCGACTTTCTTTTTGTGAAATTATAGAAGTACTTTGAATTTGCCTTTATCGTTTCTATAGCGTCATCTTCTTCTTTTTCTGTATGCTTCTCGATTTGTTCCTGTATGACGACATCGATACTTTGTAGTTTATCATTTAATATTTTTCTGATGTTGTTATCTTTACAATTACTTAATTTTGCAGTCACTCTTTTTCTCTTTCGGAACAATGCCCTCTTTTGTCTTTCGAACCTGCTTCTCTTTCCTCTTTGTTGTATCTTTGGGACATGTTTTTCCACAATTTCTAACGTCTTCTCCTTTGGCTGGACACAGGGGCTACATTTTTTATCAAAATTACATTTTGCTAGTGTAGTTTTCTCTTCTTTGTTCGAATCTGATACCCATTTTTTGTGCAAATGAATAGAAACTATTTTTTTTCCATTCCAAAATACGGAGTGTTTCTATTCATTTGCACAAGAAATGTGTGTCAAATTCCAACAAAGCAGAGAAAAAAAACTACACCAGGAAAATGTAATTCTGATAAAAAACTAGCTAACCTAACTAAATTAACTATCCTAACCTAACCACAGAGCACACCAAAATACACTAGAAAAATGTATTTTTTTATTTCAACTTCAGGCCATGTCATTTTCGTTTTCGTCATTTTCGTTTAAACTAACGAAAATATCATTACTTAACCTAACCAATCATCAAGGGTGTACAGTTGACCTAACCGGGCATTCAGTTGGCCTAACAGGTTAATATTGGTTATTTCACTTAAATATCTTCTGGTCTTTTCATATTAGGCACTCACTGTCACATTTCGGGCAAGTTAAGGATGAGAGAATAACGCCAATTGATAAAAACATCCAATGCTTTCTCTTCATCTAGGGCACATGACGAATCAAGTTCTCAAAGTCAGAAACCACACGAACAGCACGTCATAATTCTATCACAAACACGACCAAACTGAATCCAATTAGAAAAAAAAATAGACAGTACAGAAACCAACCAACTAATTAAGTCGCAGAGTAGCGAAAAAATAGCCCAATCAGGAAAAATATTTTATGAAAAAAAGTACATTATAGCCAAAACAGGAAATATTCACTCTAAAAATGTAACTTATAATTTTTTCTATAATCTTGCATTTCCACAAAAAATGATTAGTACCATCGTAAAGAGCATGAAAAATAGTGCTAGTGAAACACAACCTCTCATTTCTCGTTAGCCCCTGTGTCCAGCCAAATATTAACTCTATTTTTGATAAATTTCAGCTTTTCTATAGATATTAGATAAATATAAAAAAATCTTATGTAATGGAAGAACAAAATTTACAATCGTTATTTTTGATAACTGAAGAAGAAGCACTGAAATGCTTGCAAAACGAAGGAATTATTCCAATGGAGAAAAAGTGTTTAGAAAAGCATTTTATGTGTGTGAAGAAACTCGAAAGCCTATTTAATTGGCGTTATCAAAAAGGAAAATGTAATGAAAAAGTAAGTGTCTGAAAAGGGACATGGACGGAAGGCACAAACGTGCCTTTCAATAAAATACTGCTATTCATTTATTGCTGGAGTAAACAATACACACAAGTATAAAATTTTGTGAAGAAGAACTTCACATTGGCCACAACACACCTAACCTAACCTAACCTAACTGATCATTTCTCCAAAAAAAAGACTTACATTTTTTAAATCAGCGTAAACAAAACAAACAAACAAACAAACAAACAAACAAACAAACGCTTTATTTCAGACTCAACAGGTACAAACATTATACAAGAGGTCCATAAAAGATTAAGAGATAGTTGTCTGAAGCACTGACTTAGTAGGCCAGTGAATCACTGTGCATTAATGAACATACAATTGCCTACGCCAATGCTTCCAGATTTGAGATTTATAAAATATATCGGAGACCAGTCCACTAACCATGGCTTCTATTATCTTATTGACTGACTCACCAAGCCTAATGATAAATCTAAATACAAAATTATGAATGACACTGGCACAGTTAGGCACCTTATTGACTAGAAACAGCATACTGATACTAGAAGGAGCACCATTTATAAATCTTGGAGTTCTTAATAAACTCCTAAAAATACTATTATATGCAACATATAATTTTATCAAATTATACATCCTGTAGTTTCACTACAAATGAGCTGTATACATTGGAGTACAAAAAGTTTTGAACAAAATCAACTTAACATCTAATGTACACATATGAAATTTTCGGAGCTATTGAAGAATAGGGACCCCAGCCTTCTTTAGTTAGGCTTCTAAGGCTAACCAACGAAAATATCACGACCTAACCTAGCCAATCGTTAGGTTAACTGTACGCCCTTGACGATTGGTTAGGTTAGGTCATGATATTTTCGTTAGTTAGCCTTATAAAGCTAACTAAAGAAGGCTGGGGTCCCTATTCTTCAATAGCTCCAAATTTTCTAACCAAAGTATTTCCCTGAGCATATAATTGTCTACATTGCCTTAGAATATCACAGTCATCTGAAAGACTATCAGTTAGTATGTGGCCAAGATACTTAGTCTGGGTTACTTCTGACACCACCATACCATTCAATTGAAATTCAGGAAATTTTATATATTTGTAGGCCTTGGTCCTCATAATCATAACATGACTTTTAGCAGGATTATATTTTATGTCATTATCGTTCCCATACTGTAGTAATAGAAAGCTAAGGTGAATTGTATTCAATGACCTTACTTAGGCTTTATTCAACATATAACTACACTACAATTTACAGTACTACAAAAAGTCTGAAAAGAAAAAAGAACACTTTAGTCATAGAACAACAATACATTAATACAATAAAAAGGTTGGCAGAGTGTCACTATTGACAAAAGTAATCAACGACAATGAATTTATGTCACTACACACCACACATACCTTCAAAAGTGTGCTGAACCCTTTTACAAATGGAGAAATAAGAACTAGATCATCTGCATACATCATATGATTAACAATCATTGTACCAATACAGCAGCCTATTTTACAGGTGTTCACTGTTCAGCACAACAGATAGATTATCCATATAAACATTGAATACGTAGGGAATAATATCCCTCCCTGCTTGACACCATTGGTCACAGAGAATGGCTCTGAATTAACTCCACCCCATCTTACAATCATTGTCTGGTGAATGGTGATTATACCAGAATATTAATATACGGACCAAGTAACCAGGTACATTACGATTTACAAGTTTCATGAATAATTTGTCATGATTAACACGATCAAATCCCTTAGAGGCATCCAGGAAACAAAAATACATTAGCATCCAAAGTTTGGTATTTACGGATCATTTCCTCCAAGGCATACACACATCAGTACTGTGTTTCTTTTTTAAACCAAATTGGTTATCACTAGTATACAGGTAACATTCAAGTCTATTAATGAGTATATATTCAAACACCTTCGACATAATACTGGCCAAGGCTATTTGCCTATAGTTATCTTATCTTTACTGTTCATTTTACCCTTTTTATCTTTTAGTACTGGCACCAAAACAACGGATAACATTGTATCCGGCAAAACACCATGTATTAGTAAACCTGTGAAGCACAAAGCTAACAGAGGCACTAATCTGTCACTACTAAATTTCATCTGCTCAGCAATAACGTCAATACCACATGACTTGTTACAATCTAAACATTTTATGACCTGTTTAGTATCAAATACACTAACTTTTATATCCGGACTATAGGTAGCATCACAATCAACATTATTGTTCTTATGTACAAAGTTGACTAACTCACTGTAGTGTTCCTTCCATAATTTGACTGTATTCTCGGTCCTAATTACATTTTTAATATTAGCAAGGAGAGACATTGCACTATTATTCATTACACTGGTATGCATCAATTTTGCTGTCAAGGGTTTTGTACGTGATTCTTATAGAGTTTTTCCTGCTGATTTTGAATCTGCAATCCGTTTTTCTCAATCAGCTCAGGTTATCCGGCTATGGCCTCATAAGTAAAATAGAATTTTTCGTGATTTTGTCAAAGCGGAATTGGAACAGTAACATCTATCATCACTTGTTTCACTTGTATAATATCTTTTTTTACTTTTCAGGCATATAGATAAAATATTTCATAATGAATAGAGCGTGTAAAAATGATCCCAATAGATTCTGCTACATATGTGGGACGGTTACCATGCCAAATAACCAGTCCCAAATCACTAAATTTGTGAAGACAATGTATAGAGCATACTTTGGAATTAAGCTAGGGGACCAGGACAAAAATTTCGCCCCTCATATGTGATGCAAGACGTGCATTGAAAATTTGAGAAGATGGAGCAAATGCAGAGCGAAATCTTTGCCTTTTGGAATTCCCATGATTTGGAGAGAAGGAAAGGATCACGTGACAGATTGCTATTTCTGCATGACAAACCTCCAAGGTGGGCTTATAAATTTATTTTTCTTAAATATTTTGAAATCCTCGTATGAAACTTGACATAATATTCACCATAATGTAATATTCACCATATATAGCATACTATTCACCATAATGGTAATCATACATTTACATATACATATTGTTATAGAAAATACATTTACACATACATATTGTTATACAAGTTACATTTACATATACAATGATTGTATATTTTCTTTCTTTTTCTTTCATATTGTCCCCGAAGGGACAATATGAATGAAAAAGAAAGAAAATATACAGACTCCATCGACCTATTTCATATCTTACAGACCGCAGCCTTCCCTCACGAGCCGCCACTGTCTGAATGCTTCTTCTATTTCATATGCAAGTTTTATATCCATGTTTCTGTGTTTCTATTTTCAGGAGTTAACAAGAAGAATAAACACATTATTGTATACCTGACATTCCTTCTGCTATGAGACCTGTACCCCATGGTCCTGGAATTCCAATACCCGACCCACCTCAAACCCTGGACTTCGATGATTCTGATGATGAATCAATGACCAATGCCAATGACCAGTCCCAGTCGTATATACCTCAAAATACCGCTTCAAATGAGCCGAGGCCTCTCAACCAGGCCAAACTTAATGATCTTACCAGGGATTTAGGACTTTCCAAATTAGCTGCCGAGATCTTGGGCTCACGACTTCGAGAGGACAACTTGCTGGCTCCGGGAACAACATTCTCCTGGTATAGGAAACGAGAGGAAGAATTCTGCAAGTTTTTTGCAGTGCACGAAAATGCCTCTTCCTTAGTGTACTGCTGCAATGTTGAGGGGCTAATCGAATCCTTGGGCCTGCCATATAACGCATCAGAATGGAGGCTATTTATAGACTCGTTCTAAACGAAGTTTGAAAGCAGTACTTCTCAACATTGGGAATAGGGTTGCATCAGTCCCTGTAGCACATTCCGTACAACTTACTGAGAGCTACGATAACATGAAAATTTTACTGGATGCTCTCGTATACGACCAACATAACTGGAGGATCTGTGGAGATTTGAAGGTAATACTAATATCATAAGTAAACTATTGCTATTGACTATGTTGTTTTTCCAAAGGTTATTTGAGAGCGTATAAGAACACTTAACTTCCCCACAGAAGTGATACAGTCCAATGCATAGATTTTTTTATCTGATAGAACAAATTCTCTAAATTCTTTAAATATTTTCATTTTTTTTCAGATTGTGGCATTTGTATTGGGAATGCAAGGGGGATACACGAAATACCCATGTTTCCTCTGCAAATGGGATAGCCGAGCGGATGAGAAGCACTATGCACAGCGTGAATGGGCATCCAGAGAGAATTTTGAACCTGGGTCGCATAATGTCGTTTCAGTGCCCCTTGTACCACCAACAAAAATCAACAAAAGCAGTACTTCTCAACATTGGGAATAGGGTTGCATCAGTCCCTGTAGCACATTCCGTACAACTTACTGAGAGCTACGATAACATGAAAATTTTACTGGATGCTCTCGTATACGACCAACATAACTGGAGGATCTGTGGAGATTTGAAGGTAATACTAATATCATAAGTAAACTATTGCTATTGACTATGTTGTTTTTCAAAGGTTATTTGAGAGCGTATAAGAACACTTAACTTCCCCACAGAAGTGATACAGTCCAATGCATAGATTTTTTTTATCTGATAGAACAAATTCTCTAAATTCTATAAAATTTTCATTTTTTTTCAGATTGTGGCATTTGTATTGGGAATGCAAGGGGGATACACGAAATACCCATGTTTCCTCTGCAAATGGGATAGCCGAGCGGATGAGAAGCACTATGCACAGCGTGAATGGGCATCCAGAGAGAATTTTGAACCTGGGTCGCATAATGTCGTTTCAGTGCCCCTTGTACCACCAACAAAAATTTTGCTCCCACCACTTCATATTAAGCTGGGCTTGATGAAAAATTTCATCAAATCAATGAATAAGGAGGGTTCAGCATTCCGATATCTCGAGAGTAAATTTCCTCATATATCTGATGCTAAACTAAATGCTGGGGTTTTGATGGTCCTCAAATTCGAACTTTGATCAAGGATACTCAGTTCGAAAACGCAATGACTCCAACTGAGAAGAATGCCTGGTAGGCATTCAAATCAGTTGTCACTGATTTTCTTGGCAAGCGTAGAAGTCCAGAATACGAGTCCGTTGTCGAAAACTTGATGGAAGCTTTCAAAGCTCATGGGGTCGCGCATGTCCATAAAAATGCACTTTTTGTGGTCCCACTTGGACTATTTTCCTGAAAATTGCGGGGATTATAGTGAAGAACAGGGTGAACGATTTCACCAAGATATCAAACTAATGGAAGAGAGGTACCAGGGAAACTGGGATATCAATATGCTGGCGGACTATTGCTGGTGTTTGAAGCGAGACGTGCCAGAAGAAAAACACAGACGGAAAGCCAAAAAAACTTCATTCCTTCCTCAATAAACTTTTTTCCATATTCATTGTATGAATAAAATTATTTATTCACACAATGTTTTCATTTTTCACGAGTGTTCTTATAATATTACTCGTATCTACAGTGTTTAAGCTAAAAAAATTAATAAATTTGGGGATAAAATTGGACTTATAATAAATGGCCAATAGAGAAAAAACATGACCTGATTGAGGAAACCAATGTCATTTTCGAATTCAGCATGGTCGAATTATATAATATGAGTTGAAAAAACCCTCACAGCAGACAAAAACATTTCGTATGCATACCAGTGTTATTTTTAATTCTTCCCAAAAGTTTCTTGGATTCTTATTGGCAAGCTTTCTAGCCAGAGCATCCCTGCTTAACTCATTTAACTCATCCTCATGATTTTTAATATACCTTAATGCCAAAGGTGGGCAGTTGCGCCGCAAAAAGTTGCGGCGCAACTTGCGGCGCAACATTTTTGGTTGCGCTTGCGCTTGCGGCGCAACTTTTTGAAAAGGGTTGCGCTTGCGCGTGCGGCGCAACTATTTCAGCAGAGTTGCGGTTGCGGTTGCGGCGCTACAAAAATCGTTGCGCGTGCCCACCACTGCAGATATACGTTAAATGCAAAGGTGGGCAGTTGCGCCGCAAAAAGTTGCGGCGCAACTTGCGGCGCAACATTTTTGGTTGCGCTTGCGCTTGCGGCGCAACTTTTTGAAAAGGGTTGCGCTTGCGCGTGCGGCGCAACTATTTCAGCAGAGTTGCGGTTGCGGTTGCGGCGCTACAAAAATCGTTGCGCGTGCCCACCACTGCAGATATACGTTAAATGCAAAGGTGGGCAGTTGCGCCGCAAAAAGTTGCGGCGCAACATTTTGGTTGCGCTTGCGCTAGCGGCGCAACTTTTTGAAAAGGGTTGCGCTTGCGCGTGCGGCGCAACTATTTCAGCAGAGTTGCGGTTGCGGTTGCGGCGCTACAAAAATCGTTGCGCGTGCCCACCACTGCTTAATGCATACTTGAACCTGGCATTAGCGTTGTTGACCCTATTCAGAAATTTAAAGATTTGGATGAGCTGGCCTCTGAACCGACGGTTTTCTGAGGAATATACATTAAGAGCAGCGGATCTACGATGTATGATTTGTGATAGACAGAACATTTTCAAGCCTTTGTAGGTCGTTTCTCAAAAATGGGGACCAGAACTGCACAGTTACTCAACGTGAGTCCTAACCAGTGCACTGTAGAGAGGGAGAATATTCGCTTTTGCATTAAATAATGAAAGCTTCCCTTTAATGCTATCTAATATTTTATTACACTTCAACCTAAACGCAGCGTTTGGTAATCTTGAGTTCATTGCTTAGAAATACATTTAAGTCCTCCAAATTGGACAGTAGAAGTTCCTCGCTATGCAATGAATAGTTATCACATCGGCTCCGGAATCCTACGTGCATTAGTGTTATTTTCAACAAATATGATAAAAACTAATGCACATTAAGAGGCATTTGCCAAGTATTCGACTACTCATCGAACCGATCAAGGTCGTCTTGAATTTTCAGGACAATTTCCTCTTGTCTACGCAGGAACCTTACTTGGTGTTATTAGTGAATTTTAAAGTAGTGATTAATAAACCAAGGTCTACTCTATATTACTTATGTAAATAATAATGAATAAAAGCGGTCCGAGTCAGAGCATTTTTTAACCTAGTGAGTGGGCGACATGAATGTCACCCAGTGAAGAAAATTTGTCGCCCAATAAATGAAATTTTAGGGTACTGGGCGACAAGGAATTTTCAAAATTTGTAAAAATAGAATTGTC
This sequence comes from Bathynomus jamesi, assembly GCA_023014485.1. Classification (NCBI taxonomy): domain Eukaryota; kingdom Metazoa; phylum Arthropoda; class Malacostraca; order Isopoda; family Cirolanidae; genus Bathynomus; species Bathynomus jamesi. Next base: position 271,937 of record JAJOZX010001316.1, read on the forward strand.
TTGAGAGTTGTCTTGGAAGCCATATAAATACATATAATACATGCACATATGCCACAATTAGAAATGTTTATCCTAAATGTAAATATGAAATTTACATTGAATATTTATATATATAGATAATGCTAGTGTTATTTCAGACCACACGTGGCTGGTGGCCCGATCAGGGAACATCCATATCCATAGTATCCTTAATCCAGGGGTGTGCTGGGACTGGTTCGGTCCGGTTCGCCCGAACCGGTTGTTAAATTTTGATTGGATCACCGAACCGTTTGTTTGTTTTTAACAAACATTTAACAGTCAGTAGAAATTTATTTATATCTAAATTGTTTTTCATTTTTTCAGGATTTTCTAGAAAAATATAGGTAGTATCACAAGCAGTGATTGTTTCAATATTTATTTATTTTTTGATGAAAAATTAGTTTATATTTAGATAATTATGTCATTAGTGAGTATAAAGAATATGTTAAATAATTTCTGCCAAAATGTTACAAAATGCTGTTTGGAAAAGCTAAAATGCGTTGGCTTCCGGGGCTCCGCCCCGGACCCCGCTGGGGAAGCTACCGCTCACCCCAGACCCCCTAGCTTAATGATTCGCGCCATTGGCGCTCGCCGATTTACACCCCTATCTGTATCAGAACCGGTTGTTAAGAAATTGGCAGCACACCCCTGCCTTAATCCACCCCCCCACTTCCCGATCTGCCTTTGTCGCCCAGTGGGAAAAGCTTAAAAAATGCTCTGGTCTGAGTATTGACCCCCATGGGATGGTACGCACCCTAACGCTTCACAGTTCATTACCCCCTCCTGTTCTCTATCTTTGAGCCAGTGCTCGATCCACCTGGCCACGGTACCAGTTATACCAAGAGCCCTTACCTTTGTCATAAGTCGCTTATGTGGTTTGTTGAACGTTTTTTGAAAGTCTAAATATATTACGTCTACTACCCTTGAACAATCGTATTCAGAAAACAAGGGAAAGAACTCCAGCAAATTGGTTCTCTGAATAAGAATTTTAGCTGGAGGGGTATTAGAGTTATCTTTGGTAAAATTGACACAAAAAGTAATTAAGCAAAGTATAGCTCAAGACGTGGATAACCTCGATAAACCCGAGTGGCTTCATGTTTTCCAAATAAAATGTAATGCAGAGTTCTCAAGCCTAAAAAATAAAAATCCGAACCTCAACAGGCCCGGGGGGGGGGGGGGGCTCGATCTCCTGACCTAACGCCCTTGGATTTCTTTGCATGGGGCTTTATCAAATCAAACGTCTATCAAACGAGGGTTACAAATCTGCAAGATTTACGTGCTCGTATCGTAACAGCAGTTACAAAAATAACCCCTGTCATGCTCCCAGGGGCGTACCTAAAGTATTTGGCACCCGGGGCCAGGGGCGTCCGCAGGATTTTTCGCAAGGGGGGGCAAAACTAACTTATTATTTCTTAGTTCTTATTAGTTCTTTATTAGGTAGAAAAAAAAAATGCACTGCGACCACTACGAGTAAAAACCGTAGTGGTCGCAGTGCATTTTTTTTTCTACCAGTCAAGTCCATTTTTTATATGTTATATGATACTATGATTAACTATAATCGTGTAAGTTTCAGTGAAATTGACCAAAAGGTTTTCGAGAGAAAAAAATAAATAAAACACTCAATATAATGATCTTTGCAAATAATTCCATTACTATATCTTTCAGTATAGTTTATTTAACACTTCTAAGTTCAACGACACGGCACTTCGGTAAAGTAGAGGTAAAGTAAACGACATTTCCTTGAATGTGGAAACACTGACTGAGCTGCAGTAGAATTCTGGAAATCGTTGCGTGGGCAAACACAAATTTCCAAGGGAGGGCAACTGCCCCCTCTTGCCCCCCCTCCGGACGCCCATGCCCGGGGCGGATCCTTCCTTTGGCCCCCCTCATAAATAATTTTAAAATTTAAACACACAGAAAAATATATTATGTTTGCAAGTAGATTTTTAAACAGTACAGTACTGTCATAAGCAAAGTGGAAATAAGAAAAATGCAGGACATTAAAAATTCAGTGAACAGGTAACACTGCATTTTATTTTATACAAAAAACACAGGAAATCCACTCTCAACGCTCAGCCTATTCTTCAAAGGTAAACAGAAAGGATTCACAGTCTCTGCTTTCGAGCCTTAATTTCTGCAAATTGATCAATGACCTCATCAAAATTCACCTTCTTTGCATATTCATGTTCAGTTGAAAGTAAAGCCAGATTTGTCAATCTTGTCTGACTCATGGTCGAGCGAAAGAAATTTTTTATCAATTTCAATTTGGAAAAACTTCTTTCAAATGAAGCAATAGACACACAGACAGTCAAAAAGAATCTCAAACACAGTGACAAGCTTGGCAAAGATTCACAAAAATCCCATTTCACAATAAACTCCATAAACTGCAATGCTGTCCATTTCTTTGCCTCTTCAACGCTGATTTTGGCAGCTTCCAAATGCCTCCGAAGTCGTCCAATTTCCACACTGATATCTTCATCAGAGAATTCATCGAAAATCTGAGTCAAATTTGGAATATACTTCCGAAGTTCTTCTGTTGCAACAACCAAAGTGTTTGGCTGAATAGCAGCGAAGATTGACAGAATTTTATCCATTGCCTTAGAATGAATCTCCAATTCTTGATGAAAGCGATCAAGACATTCAAACATAACCCTTTTTACTTCCTCTGGCAATGTGAGACCAGCATCCTTTGCCATCTCTCATGGCATCCTTTTTCGGAGCTTTACTCTCCCTCTTCTCTCCATAGAAATGTCCATTTCCTCACACTTTGTAGTTGCATGATGAATGGAATGCATAATGAATGCATAATGAAATTTTAAAATCAAAAGGTATAAAGCATGAACATGCATAACAAGCATGAACTATTATGACTTGAAATACATTAACTGAACAAATTGTCTGTGATTGTTATTATTATTATTATTATTATTATTTATAAACACTTAAACATCACTATGATACCACATTGTCAAAAATTACTGGACACTGGTATAAGTACCATGATATTGTTATAATTATTTAATGGAACATACCTCATGTATGTGGAGTCACAGTGTCAAGTGAACAAGACTTGGAATGTCAGTTGCAGCCAGCTGGCTATGCTCATCAAACTGATGACTAAAACGGCAACAAACGTTCGCCTTTCGATGTAATTTTTATCAAATATTTAATTTTTCGTTTGTAAATTTTGTATTGCCAATAAAAATAAAAATTTATTTTATAATAGAAATTAACATAAAGCTGTTGCAATAGTTTGAACATTTTAAAATTTTTTTTCTTTCATTTGGTTTGAAAACTTGTACTGGTATTTCAACTCTCCCGATGGCACACCCCTCCTGGCTGTCACCCGGGGCGGACTGCTCCCCTCGCACTCCCCTTAGTACGCCACTGCATGCTCCAAAATGTGTTCAGCAATGCTGCTGACAGATTCGAACTCTGTAGAGATACTGATGGTGCTCATGTAGAATCATATGCTTAAGTATTCATTAAATGTATGCCTTCTATTATATTGTTATTGAATTTTGAACCTTTTGCTACGTTTTCACTGAAATAGATAGGGACTTTATAAACACCCTGTATATCGTTAACATTTTATTCTGATAGCCAAATGAAATGAAAAATTGAAAAATTAAGAAATAAGAACAAATTTGTTCTTAGAAATAAGGACACTTGAGAACCCTGATGTAATGTAATACAATACTTGATGGCTAAGTAGGCTTCATAACTAAATAAAAAAAATGTATACTACGCATTTTAAAGGTTTTTAAGGGTTCATTCATATGAGGATCACTAGAAACTAAGACAAACTATAATTCTAACTTAAAGGAAAAGAAAATATGATTTTTTTAAAGTCAGTTACAAACCTTAGTATTTTAGAACATGTTATTAAGAACTGACTACAACATTTTCTTTTTATCAATAACTAGTTAACAATATTTCTCAAAATTTCTGACCTTTTTTACTGGCCGAGGTTGATTTCATTTGAGGCTACAGTGACAAAGGTAAAAAATGTATGATAACGGAGGTAAAATCAGAATTATAAACTGTGGTAACCACTAGCGTAGCTATAGGGGGGCGGAGGGGGCGGTCCGCCCCGGGCGGCACTTTTTGAGGGGCGGCACTTTTGGTCTACTGCAATGAAAAAAAGAGGTTTTTTTTATGTCGGGACAGTAGAAGGATACAAGACGCCAGACACAATTTTATTTTTCCACGAAAACACTGCTTACTTCGTTAATTTCCGACAATGGTAAGGATTGTGTTCCCTTGAAGATGGCCTTATTGACCATCATACCTATTTAAGCGCTTAGTTGTGCTTAATTAATAATAGCATTGGTATAAATGCATTTATTTCATTAAAAAGGGAAATAACCCATAAAGTTCTGTAAATACGTTATAATCTATAAATATACGTTTAATATTTATAAATAATCAATATCAAAACTAATATGCTGGTATTAGTTGTAAAATGATAATGGTAATCCAGGATTCGGCCGAGAAGGAATTCGAGAAGAAATACTTCAGAAAGTTGAGGTAAAATGCTTCCCGATGGGCGGATCGGGAAGCGGCCAATCGCGAAGCGAATTCTGAGACATTGATAAGGAAGAGTTCCTCGTTGAGAGAAAAAGACTTCAGCATTTTATTGCTGTTGCTGCTACGCAAGACGAAACAGAGACGTGGAAGAAAGGCCCCCTTGAACTTTTGCAGTTTATTCAAAAGTATAATCTTGGTAACTCGGTTCCAAATATTGTAATACTACTGCGGATTTTTCTCACAATTGCTGTTAGTGTTGCTAGCTGTGAGAGGAGTTTTTCTAAACTAAAACTGATAAAGAATTACCTAAGATCTACTATGAGCACCTTGCGGTTGAGAAATCTTGCCATACTGTCTATAGAACAACAATTGACAGACGAAATAGACTTCGACAATGTCATCGAAGATTTTGCTAACAGAAAAGCAAGAAAAATAACTGTAGAATGTTGTAGTTAATTTTTTCACTTCAGAAGTAAACATGTCCTAATATTTTTCACAGGTTTTTTTCTATACGTCGTTTTCATTTTTGTTTAAGTATGTTTGTTATGTGTATTGTGTTGTGTTTCAAGGGGGCGGCAAACTCAAGGACCGCCCCGGGCGGCACAAACTCTAGCTACGCCACTGGTGGTAACATGGGTGTAGATCCTGGGGGATGGGGGGATGTATCCCCCCTTACAATTTGGTTGGGGGGATTATATAGGAAAATTACATAGGATTACCTAGGATTATATTGGATTATATAGGAAATCCCCCCAACCAAATTGTAGGGGGGATACATCCCCATCCCCCCAGAATCTACGCCCATGTGTGGTAATATTAAAGGAATCACTCTTTGCGTGTGGTAAATCCATATCAGAATGACTTCGATAGTGTGAAGGACACTCACTGTAACATCCACTGAAGAAGGCAGTTATACATTTGTCAAATTGTAGTTTCAGATTTATGCAGGGTTCTGAAGTGTCATTATTTCTAAGAACAAATTTGTTCTTACTTTTTAATTTTTAAATTTTTCATTTCATTTGGCAATCAGAATAAAATGTTAACGATATATTATGGATATTCTTATTTTTGGGACGGAATTCTTATTTTTTGGAGTTGAGGTTCGGATTTTTATGTTTTGAACTTAAGAACCCTGGATTTATGTTTAGTCAGTCTAACTTTTCTTTAAAAGGAGTTGCATGATCGCCTTTCTTTCCATATCCAAATGCCACTTCGGCTGTACAATTTTGCACGTTTTGAACTTCTTTCCGTTAGTAAAGTTGTGGAGCATCTGTTCCAAACGAGAGAATAGTAGGATATGTGACTCATTAGTCCAAAGGTGGGCAGTTGCGCCGCAAAAAGTTGCGGCGCAACATTTTTGGTTGCGCTTGCGCTTGCGGCGCTACTTTTTGAAAAGGGTTGCGCTTGCGCGTGCGGCGCAACTATTTCAGCAGAGTTGCGGTTGCGGCTGCGGCGCTACAAAAATCGTTGCGCGTGCCCACCACTGGGATATACGTTAAATGCAAAGGTGGATAGTTGCGCCGCAACTTCCGGCGCAACATTTTTGGTTGCGCTTGCGCTTGCGGCGCAACTTTTTGAAAAGGGTTGCGCTTGCGCGTGCGGCGCAACTATTTCAGCAGAGTTGCGGTTGCGGTTGCGGCGCTACAAAAATCGTTGCGCGTGCCCACCACTGCTCATTACCAGACTGTTTACGATCACTGTTCCCTTGGCTACACTGAAACTGTGTTTCATTTAAATTAAGGCGGCCTTTGCTTTTCTACACGTTGTCTCCAAAGATATATGCCATGTTTTGTACCATTTTTCCAAAATTGCCCATAAAATCCCTGCAAGTACGATAATTTTTATATTTATATATAATATTTTATATAATCTAATGTAATATATATATAATATATATTTTAATGTTTAATGCGCCTCGGTGGTGTTCCGGTTAGCGTCGCTGACTACGAATCCATCCGCCCCGGGATCGAGACCAGGTAACGGCAGGTGGTGCGCAGCAAAACCCAGCTGTTCATCCTTCCACACAATAAAAAGAAATTGGTTGGTAGATAAATAGGTACCCTTGGTAGCCTAGTGGTTAAGATGCTGGGCTGGTGGTGGGGCGTGGTTCGGATTCCACGTTAAACTGTAGGTCTAAGGTGAAGTGAAAAGCTTGACCTTCGTCAGAATGAACAATTCGGGCGGAAGCACAACCAATGTTAACCAAGGTTAATATTACTGTATATATAATATTTATTTGTCAATGCAACTATCACTAGGTACCACACCATTGAAAACTAGGGCCTATGTATGCATTATAATATAATTTAAATGTGGACCATCCCTTTAGAGGGGGGGGGGGTTGATACCTTTCAGCTCACGCACATGAACAGGAAGCATGTTTCCTGTTGCTACCTCATAGTATTGTGGGTGAAGCGTATGGTATATAAAAAAATGTGGATCAAATAAAATACTCGGCATGATATCTGTTTGGTGCTCCCCCTAGACTACCCTCCCTGGATCTGCTCCTGCCAAGAGCAAAACTTGTGGGACGCCACACTTATACAATATACAATATTTATTATCATCTTTCATGCGCTGTTTACGTTTTGACTGGTTAAGAAATGGTTGGTAAAGGGCATTGGATTTTAATGATATATGAAGCAAAATTTATTATAAGTTCTCTCCCAGAGAATTATTATTAAATAAATGATATTTATACTAATATAGAGTAAACAAAAAATAAGTACGAACAAAGAACAAACTTTCTTAACAATTTTAATTTAAGCTTAAGATTTAACTAAAATGTTATTCAGATAATGAATGGGAACTTGATGAAGGGTAACACTTTTTGGCAAGAGATACTGCTTTACATATACTGTAGTAAGAAAAAGGAATTTTGAATTGCTTTGATATTTTTGTTTTCAATTCTACGGAAAGAAACATTTTGTTAATATTTAGTCAAATTTCATCAGTTTCCTTTTTTCTTTTTTCGTCTAAACTTTTTCCTTATTCTTGAGATGTTATTCGAGATGTTGCCGAAAATTTTACTTAAAATTCTTTAAATACTTGGAGGTTCAAGGACGGGATTGTATTACTGTTGCAAGGCACACGAGGATTTCTGGAATGGAAAGTAATTATTACTTGTGCAGAAGAAGATGACTTAAAAATGAAGTGCATACATTAATAACTCCTTTTCTGTATGTAAATAAATTTGATTTGTCAAGTAACGAAAAACAGAAATTATGTAATTTATTAAAAAAAAAAAAAAAGTAGTATTTTTTGCTTTTGTCTGGCAGTGTTCAGAATAAAGTCGTAAAAGAAGTATTTTCAACAATACTTTCTTCCTCTACTGATTAAGAGTCACTGGGATATATCGCCTGAAAGCGTTTTCATGTCCTTCAGAATCCTAAGGAAGACGCCATTAAGAAGATGGCCCATCTTTAAGTTTAGGGGTTAAAGAAAGAGAAGAGAGGAGGAATTACGACAGAGAAAGCTGTGAACGCTTATTTCCATACATCTTAATAAGTTGTCAAAGGTTGAAAGGATAAACTGTTTTAAATACTAACCTTCTGCTCACGCTTAAGAAAACTTGTGGTTGCATATCTGTAACATCCGAATTGTCACAGTAAATTCTGGCTAGAGATGATTTTCTTATTTCTTGTAATTGCTCTGAAATGAACCATAAAAGCTGGAAGTTAGATTTTTACAGCAATGAAGCGTAAGATTTCCATATAAAGTTTTTCACTCTGTCGAAAATTATATTTCATGGACAGCGGTTTCATTTCATATTACAGTATGTGGTGAAATAATAATGCAGTTGTGATGCGCAATAAATCGCAATAAAATTTTAACTTTTTAAATGAAAGTACCTGATGTAAAGGATCCAGCTTGACCTTCCATATCATAGAAAAATCTGTCCCCGTTCAATAACGACTGAAATTGCTTTCCAATAATGTTGGCGAAAGTTGGTCCGATAATGGCATCTCGGAGGGGACGCTCCGTCATTCCCCCAATGAAGAGATCGATATCGTCAACGCTGCGGTAAACTGATTGAATTCTCCTGATGAGGTTTTGTGAAGTGGTGCTCCGGAGGTCAAGGAAGGTCCTCGCTCTGCCGACGCCGACGAGCTCTCTTAATGTGTTATAGGTGCCAATGGCGTGTTCTCGTCCTCGCTGCAGATTCAAACTCATCAGATCCATTCCGAAGTTGAAGGATGGCGTCTGAAAAAAATTCAGATTAAAAAATTCAGAACTTACATTCAGGAAAAAAAATACAATTTACATGAAGTAAAGTATTTTTCAGTATTTTTCTGTAGAATTTAGATAGCTGATATGACAATATATTCACAGTATTCTAATTTGAATACATATGCCGTTGGAAGCATGGGAGCTTTTTAAGCAAAATGAATGAGATTTATTTTAGTTATGATATGACGGAGGTGAAATTACAAGTAATAGTAATAACAAAATAACAGTAATAGTAACAAATGTATCTATAATACTAATAATGATACTAATAATAAACAAAAGGTAAAAATTAGAAAAGTAACCAGCACAGTGTTTGATTATTTTACACAGTTTTATACAATTTTAAATAAAATAATCAATTGCATATTTAATAGAAAATAAATGATTTTTAATGAAAAAAATTAAATAAATTATGAAATTAAGTGTGTTTAATGGAAAAGTTTAAAACACATAAAGGAGATGAAATTCGTTGAAGTGTTAGAAAAAAGTTTAACGAGATTTGAAATTTGTTCTACCATTTCGTTTTTCTTCCTATTATAAGTATTGGGATTTTATTTCAAAAAACAAACTTTTCTTCTTTCGAAAATGTTAAAATGAACTTCATATTTCAAATGAATGAAAGTCATATACAATTCCTATGAAATTACCTGGAACAGATGATTGGTTAACTCTTGAGTGATGAGGTTGTCTAAGGACTGCATGTTTTGTTGTGACAATGAATTTACAAACCCTTCCACTAATTGCGGGTTCTTCTGCAGAACGTCGGGAGAATTGAAGGTATCTCTTAGCAGCAATGAACTCTGTCTCCCTGTGACTGAAATTAGTCTGAAAAAAGTACAACGTTAAAGTGTTGCGAAACATTTTTGCATGCAGATTCCTTTTATTTCACTACAGTCTTACACGCAAGTAAAACCAGATAAAACATTAAAATTAGTGTCTCGTTAAGTTATTTAACAATGCGACCTCAAAAAGTAAATAATAATATCTGGAGCAGAACTCAGCTACAGTATCTTCAAAAGTCCAAAAATTTACTGACTTAAACAAACTGCAGTTATTAACTTAAACGCTGATAAGTGAGTTATTGTAGCATTACACTGATGAAATGAAAACATTGCTTTTTCTGCATAAATTCGCCCCCTCCACGCCCTCCAAAACAATTCATTCGAATGAATTTTGATACTAAAAGTGGTTAAGAAATAGTTAATTTGAAACAAATGAAAACCAAAGAAACTGTGTTGTGTGTAAAGCTTACTTGAAGAGTCCTTGAACAGTAGAGTGCCCAAAACGGAAAGCGGCCGTAGCAAACTCGTTAGCAATTCGTGGATCAATTGAAGGGTTGTAACTTCGTCTGAATCCTCTCTCCAGTGCAGCAATTCCAAGACTATCCACCATTGATTTACCTGAAAAAAATATTTAAGTCATAAGTTTAATAAATTAGAATTAAGGCCAAATCTATGGCGTTATCCGATAAAAAAAATTGTTTAGTCCCTCATCATTGTTGTTCAACCTCCTTCGCAATGGCAAAGGTCATGTGACGGAGGAGACCTACAGCTTTACGTGGGATCCGAACCGTGGGGCACTGAAGGGGATTCCTGGGTATAATTATTTGGCAAGAAGTTTATTACACATCAGGCAAATGAACTACAATAATGAATATTTGGAGTGAAAGAAAAATTTATCGTTTTTATATAAATTTTTTTCAGAAAATTTATAATTTCAAGATTAATTTGTTTATTTAGATATTATTAATATAATCTTTATATTGGATATTCTTAACTATAAATTATTTTTTAAGCAGGAAAGAGGGCCCTTAAATTTTAGATTTTAATCCCCCCAAAACGGACCCCCCACCTCCCCTATTGGAGGAAGACGAACTGAGAGGACGGTCGCCCATTTAACTACATCCGAGACTCAATGTCGCTTAACTTCGCTGATCAACGGGAAGCGGTGTTGCAACACGGCCACGACGTATTGTCGACAAGCTGGTGGTAAATATCAACCAAGTTAACTGGGCAACTTCGTCTTTTCTCTTCTCAAAGGAGAAAATTTTGAAATCGACCCATTCCCATTTCCAATGAAGGATTTCCTACTTTTAGTTAGGTTTTTCATAGACAAAGCGAATCACGAGCTTTTTTTCACCCTTCTCCAGCTCAGGAATCGGTTTTCTCGAATTTTAATCCCCACTTTAAAGATTCACAATTGCGGACCGTGGACAGAAATGAGAACGAAATTGAGCAGGGAGCAATCAGGTAACTTTTAACGAACCTCTGGAAAATATTGGCCACCTTAGCAAGAAATAAATTCATGATATATTCATAAAATGATTCCAATTTCTGTAGAAAATATTTATTTAAGTATCTTTAGATGGTAAATACACGAGTGAAATTTGAAAATGGTTTGGTCGATGAAGTAAGTTTTGTTCTTAGTAATACAAAATTATTTACGCGCATCCTTCTTGCCAAATCAAATCTCCCTTTTCTTGCATGTAGTTTATCTGTTGCCATGGAAATAAAACTGGAAGGAATGGGTCGACAGTCAATGTACAGGGTGGGAGAAGCTATATTTTTTTTCCTTTTCAGGGTCCCTATACCCTTTACAATATGAGTTTTTTCCTTTGCAGATAATGGCAGATCAAAGTTCATACAGCATTGAAGAACGTATTATAACAAGTGCATGGGTGCATGAACGTCGAAACGCAGGTGACATGACAGCTACCATAAAGAATAAGTTCAGTGAAAGATTTAACAAAGATCCACCAAGTAAAATGGCTTTGCTTCGTTGGGATAAAACTCTTTGACACTGGTATCATTAAAGATTTACCGCGTACTGGTAGAACACCAAACCGACAAGAAACATGTGCTGCAGTTGAAGAATCTATAAATCGCTCACCCTTAACATAAACAAGGAAGATATCTTCAGAATTTGGCATCTCAAGATCAACGATGAGAGACCATATGAAAAAAGACTCGAAAGTTATGCCGTGGGGTCCTAATTTTGTTAATGAACTGAGTGATCATGACAGATATAACAGAAAAACATATTGCGAAGAAATGCTCCGCATCTTCACAAGTCTTTCCCGAGAGAAGGTTTTGTTCAGCGATGAATGCGCTATTTATCGCAGTAGACGGTCACGAAACATCTTCATTTGGTCGAAAGGAAATCTTCATTACGTTGAAGAAATTGAACACAATCCGTCTCGTATCATGATATGGGAAGCATTAAACGCTCGCTATGTGGTTGGGCCATACTGTTTTGATGGCATGTCAGTCAAGCTTTTATTATAATCATGTTGCAAAACTGGTTTATACCAAAACTTGACGAACTTGGCGTAAGACATGATGCATGGCTACAGTAAGACGGAGTGCCAGTTCATTATGCACTAATAGTTCGGGACTTTTTGAATGAGGCATTCCCAGGGAGATGGATCGGTCGCTGGTCTGCGACATCTCCAGCACTATTGACGTGGTCTGTAAGGAGCTCCAACCTCAGCACTTGCGACAGTTCTCTCTGGCGATACATCAAAGAGGTTGCGGCAAAACAGCGCTACCAGACGAATGAGAAATTGAAAAATGCTGCTTCTAATGCCTTTGCAACAATCACACTGCAGCTGCTAAGAAAGATGTCACAAAGGACATGGGATGTATCAGTCTATGATGTGAAAAACGAGGGAGCTTACACAGACATTCTGGATTCCTAATATCTTAGGGGTATAGGAACTTCTCACCCATTTTGTACTACCGGTCATTTTATGCAGAATTATTAATTTAAACTACTTCTTTCTTCTCATTTACTCGGATGATCACGTAAGGTATTTTTTCTTTTACATTACAGTGTTAAAACTCTAAAAGCTAAAGTGTGTATATAACGTTTATACACACGTAGGAATATCGTATAATAGTTAATACAGTATTAACTTTAATCTTAATCTATACCCGAAAGAAAATTCTTAAACAATAAATTATATCCAACCTATAATAAACGGGAGCCAATCGTTGTACGTGATGTGTTGCACCTGAGCAATAATGATTCTTCGCGTTTCTTCAAATAGTTTCTTTGGGTTCCAGTGAGGGTTGAGTTGTTTGAGAATTCCAGCAATACGATTATGTTCACGGATCCAGACAGTGTGCATCACAGTCAAAGCAGGTTGTTCCGTAATACGGGTGTCACCTGTAAAATGATGTATTAAAATAGCCTACCTTTTTAACTCAAATTTCTTTCTTTTTAATAAATAAAAGGGTACTGAAAACAAAACATAATAGTAAAATTCACACGATGAATTATGAAAATTTTACAAATAACTAAGTTGAGAATAGAAAATATTTCCCACATGATACCAACCTATGATATACACTATAACTTGAAAGAATTTTTTTTACAGTTTGTGAGCGTAGGATGACAGATATTAAATGAGACATAATTAAATGAAGTGGAGTAATCATTAAGTTAGGTATTACTTGAATATACGTTAATTTACCTCCAGCAAAGCAAGGAAACTGAGGATTCCTAGCTTCACAATCTATTGTTCGGTTAATTGGTGGAAGATTGTACTTTGACGTTCTCATGAAGCCTGTTGTATCGTCGACTACTCTTTGTCTTTCTTCTTCCGTAGATCCGTATATCATGGACCCATCAATCCAGTGAGTGAGCACATCTAACTGCACAGAAACGAAAAGGTATTTAGGTGACTTATAATTACATAGATAGAAATGTGAATAAGGCGAAGAACCTTTAATTTTAATACCTGTTCAACTGGTCCTAAAGCGCAATTGTCGTTGAGGGCGAGCATGCTTCTTACAAAGTTTATGCACCGCTGCCTTAGGGGTGCATAGAAGCCGTCATTAGGCGGAACAATGACTGGGAAGCAGGGAACGGGCATCGGACTGACCAATTGTCCATTTTTACAGCACTGAATCGCTTCTCCGTCTGAAGGGCATTACTGGGTATAATTATTTGGCAAGAAATTTACTACATATCAGGTGAAGAATGAACTACAATAATGAATATTTGGAATAAAGGAAAAATTTGTCATTTTTACATATAAAATGTTCAGAAAATTAATAATTTCAAGATTGAGTTATTTTCTCCAATGTTATTAATACAATCTTTATATTGTATGTTCTTAACTATAAATGAATTACTGTCTAAAACCAATGAAACTGATTACACTATAAAAAAAAAGTTATACTATAACTAAAATGCACCCAGCAATTTTAAAAAAGTTTTATTAACAAAATTTGGTGTTGCAATTTATCTTTTGATCGTAAGAAGATATAGTTAAAATTCATTATTTTTAAAATTTTATACAAGACCTAAACGCACATTTAGTGTGACATTAATTGAAGATCTAGTAACCATAACCAATGTACAGTATGTTTCACGCAAATTAATTAAGAATTTTTTGGTAATATATGATAATAAAAACCCACTCTAATAGACAGAGTTTATTTCTACAACAGTTTCGATGCCCACTGGCATCCTCTTCGGGTGGATACAGAAAAACGAATGAACTAAAAACAAGAGGGAAAACAGTCCAGGGACCATTAAGAAATTCGCACCTAGGTTAGATCCTGTTCTCCCGACACCGGAAGGGCATTTTTATTAAAGGGTCCCGCTTATAAGTACATTCGCACAAATTTAAAACTATAGTCTTGTTCTATACATACAGATTCTCTTATTTTTTACATAATTATTACATTTATTACATTTATTATTGCATTATTATTTATTACAGAAATTATAAATTTATTATTACAGTGATTATTACATTGTTGTTTATTATACAGAAATTATAAACCGAAAAACGAATGAAAAAGGCGAGAAGGAAACAATCCAGAGACCATTAAGAAATTCGTACCTAGGCTAGATCCCGTTCCCCCGACCCCAGAAGGGCATTTTTATTAAAGGGTCCCGCTTATAAGTACATTCGCACAAATTAAAACTATATTCTTGTTCTATACATACAGATTCTATTATTTTGACATAATTACTGCATTTATTATTGCATTTATTTAACATTTATTATTATTACCTTTACACTTATTATTACATTTATTTTATTACCTTTATTATTGCATTTATTATTATTGCATTTGTGAAAATAAATGTAAATGCAATAATAATAAATGTAATAAAGGTAATAAAATAAATGTAATAATAAGTGTAAAGGTAATAATAATAAATGTTAAAAAAGTAAATGTAATAATAAATGCAATAATAAATGCAGTAATTATGTCAAAATAAGAAGATAGTTTTAATTTGTGCGAATGTACTTATAAGCGGGACCCTTTATTAAAAATGCCCTTCCGGTGTCGGAAGAACGGGATCTAACCTAGGTGCAAATTTTTTAATGGTCCCTGAACTGTTTTTCCTCTTGTTTTTAGTTCATTCGTTTTTCTGTATCCACCCGAAGAGGATGCCAGTGGGCATCGAAACTGTTGTGGAAATAAACTCTCTCTATTAGAGTGGGTTTTTATTGTCATATTTTGACCTTCACTTAGAAAAGTGAAGTTTTTTGCATTTATTTTGGTAATATGAAAATAATTGCTACTAAACCAAAAGTGATTTTTTTTTTTTTTTGCTTTAAAATTTTCACTGGCGTAGATACGGACGTAGATACGGACTGAGCTGTCAGAAAATAGAAACCGAATAAGCCCTTATCAAAGCTTCACCTTAAAGATATATTCTTCAAAGCGGAGAAACTCAGCGGTTATTATTTCTTTCTTATAAAAACAAAAATTTGTGAGTGAGGTATGAATTAAATGAAACTCACCCATATCATCAAAGGGAGAAAGAGTAAAGTCGTGATCCATAAACTGCGACCACTGCATCACACTCATAGTAAGTCTAGAATCCGGAGCGTTCAAATCCAGTAAAATGGTGTTCGAAGCATCACGAACAAGCGGCAAAGGTTTTCCATCAACACCATTTAGTCTAGGTTCCATAATCCCTGAAATAAAAATCAAGCTTAAATTTCACAGATTAAAACACCCAAAATTTATATAATGTTTATATACAGGGTGTACGATTAAATGTATCCAGCAAATGAAACTTTATACTAATTTATGAGTCTCTCTCTCTCTCTCTCTCTCTCTCTCTCTCTCTCTCTCTCTCTCTCTCTCTATATATATATATATATATATATATATATATACACGCACAGGGTGTTTCACAACCGTCTGACAAACTTTGGGGGGGGGGGGGTATCGAGTAAAAAAGTTAATACAACATAGGTGCAATTTCCAACCTTTGGGGAGCTGCGGACGTTTTAAGATGTAGGCTACAAACAACAAATCCCTACTTGTGTGTAATTCGATAGATGGCAGCACTGGTGGTAGTTTCGGTTAACGAAGTTACCACTACTAATCCTCAGTTTTTTCTTTCAGTTGGTTCTGATCTGTGGTGAACAATCAAAATCACACCCGCTGAATACGCTTATATCCATTTCATTTATGGATTCTGTGATGGTAACAGTAGAGCGGCAGTTGAAGAATATCGAAGACGTTTTCCGAACCGCCGAATACCTAACAGGCAAGTGTTTAGTGACACACACCAGAGATTAAAGGAAACAGATACAATTGTTCCACGTAACCAAGAACATGTAGCATGACGGCCCGTTGCTGTGGAGGAGCGCATATTGGACCTAGTACAACGTAGCCCAACTACCAGTGTTCGAAGGATTTCTAGAAGAATTGGTGAATCCGCATGGCGTGTATGGTGAATCCGCATGGCGTGTACGCGAACCATACATGATGAGGGTTTGTATCTCTATCATTTGCAACGTGTGCAAGCTCTTCAACCGGATGATTACGATAAACGTATTCAATTTTGCCAGTGGATGGTTATGCATCGCCAAATTCTTAATCGCATACTGTTTAGTGATGAAGCACAATTCATTCGGAATGGAATTAACAATAGACGAAATTCCCACTCGTGGTCCGCCGATAATCCCCATAGTATCGTTGAAGGAAACTTTCAACATCAACTCTCGGTGAATGTTTGATGCGGTGTAATTGGAGATCAGCTGATTGGACCGCTTGTTTTCGAACAACGATTAACTGCTGATATTTATCTGAACTTCCTGAAGAAGAATTGCCGCTTTTGATGGAGGACGTGCCCTTGGAGACAAGGCGCAGGATGCTCTTGCAGAACGATGGGGCGCCACCACACTTTGGTCGTCATATTACGGATTACTTGAATCAGCGGGTCGGGAATCGTTGAATTGGTCGCGCTGGTCCAATATCGTAGCCCCCGAGATCTCCGGACCTAACCCGGGTAGATTTCTTTTTATGGGACCTTATAAAAGAGATGATCTACAAGAGCAAGTAGAAACGAAAGAGGAACTCTTGCGTCGGATTATGGATGCCGCTTCTTACATATGAGAACACCCCGAAATGATTCAATGGGCAGTGGACTCTTGTTTGAAACGAGCAAGGATGTGCATTGAAAACCGAGGCGGACATTTTGAACATTTATAAGGTGTATCCCATAAAATGTAGCAATAAATACATCAG
This sequence comes from Bathynomus jamesi, assembly GCA_023014485.1. Classification (NCBI taxonomy): domain Eukaryota; kingdom Metazoa; phylum Arthropoda; class Malacostraca; order Isopoda; family Cirolanidae; genus Bathynomus; species Bathynomus jamesi. Next base: position 289,225 of record JAJOZX010001316.1, read on the forward strand.
ATTAATACTCTCGTTTATTTTTTTTTCCGTGCACCTTAAAACGTCCGTAGCTCCGCAACGGTTGGAAATACAGTAGTACCGATGTTGTATTAACTTTTTTACTCGATATCACCCCCGAAAGTATGGCAGACCGGTTGTGAAACACCCTGTATATAGAGTGCTGTGCCCGCTAACGCTAACACTAAATACCATAAAATTTAAAATGTGACATTATAGTCGACGAAAATGAAAACATTTTTACGTAGGAGTCGCGTTCCTTTCGTATATATTAATAGGGAAAATAAACCAACGGAAGAATAAATTCTATTCAATTTACAAGTGGTTTTGAAAAATTAGCGAATGACTTTCTCTAAAAACTTAGCGCCGCTACCTGTTTCGCTAACAATTTTGAAAATTAGCGGCGCTAACCCCATCACTGTGTATATATATATATATGTCTTAGAATTTTGGTTTTGCTTCCGCCGAAATTGTTGCTCCACATTAAACCTACAGCTTAAAGTGGAATCAGAATCACGACCCACCACGGAGGATTAGAAATTACAAAGTCCTCGCCCGGACTCGATCTCACGACTTCCAGATTAGCAGCCCAGAGTCTTAACCGCTAGGTTACCCACGTTACCCATTTATCTACCAATCAATTTTATTGTATGCAGCTGGGTGAGCTAGGCGTCACCTGCCGTCACTGGGAATTGAACCCGGGGCCAGTGGATTCGTAGTCATCAGCGATTCTAACCACTGCACCACCGAGGCGCATACTGTATATACTATATATTAGAAATGAAATAGAACCCAATTATATGATGAAATAGTATACCGTCGTTGTAAAGTGGGTCAGTAAGTCGAGCAAAGCCAGTTTCACTTCTTCCTAGAAGAGGTTTCCCAAGGTTGTTGCAAGAACCATCGATTGTTCGATACTTGGCATTGGGGTCACATCTTGGCACGTCATTCAGTGGGCACTGGAAACCCATTTGTTGAGGCCCAATCTTGAAATTCGGAAGTTCAAAGAAGGATTGTCCAGCCGACAAAGATTCTCTAGAAAGAAAATATAGAAAAATAAAAAGTAAACCATTATCTTACATTCAAATACAAAATTATCTTGTATTAACTTTCCTTCCAAAAAGAGTGAAAAACATACAAAACTAATAAATTAATTTTAGGTGATCACCGCTCTCTCTCTCTCTCTCTCTCTCTCTCTCTCTCTCTCTCTCTCTCTCTCTCTCGCTCTCTCTCTCTCTCTCTCTCTCTCTCTCTCTCCGTGCAGTGCTTTTTAATGCTGGGTCGATAAGGAATAACTTTTGCGAACTACGGGCGCTCTTAGCATCAGAATACCAGGATATTGTTGTTATCACCTAGTCCTGGATTCATACTGATCGTAGGGACTACGTTGGGAAATTCGAGATTCCAGGGTATAGAATGTTGCAAGGACCGCACCCGTGGGGAGTGGGGAAGAGTACTAATATATGTCAGGGACACGTTGAGTCCGGTTGACTGCCAGTTCCAATCGGAACGGGAGTTGCTTGGCGTCGATCTGAACATGGGAGGAACGAACTACAGGTTAATCTTGGTGTACAGACCTTCGCATCTCCTCCTTGAGGAGGATACAGCACTGTACACCAAACTACGTAGCCTGCTAGGGTACAGGGTTTGTGTAGTTTTAGGAGACTTCAACTGTCGCGGCATAAACTGGGAAGACAGGACTGCTGATGCCGAAAGGAGGAGGCTAGTTGACTTTGCTGATGAGAACTTCCTGACCCTCGGTCATGGGCCTACACGAGGCGAAAGCATTCTAGGCTTAGTATTCACGACCGAAGACAACCTCGTCACTGGCCTCACCGTTGACGAATCGTTGGGCGGGAGTGATCACGGTCTGACCGTCTGACTAGGTTCTGTGTCTGCGTCCCTCGGGTGAAGCGTAATAACTCGAAAGGCAGTAAGCTCGATCTACGGCGGGCGGACTTTGTTGGCCTCCGGGATAGCGTAGGTGAGATGGGGTAGAGGTCGGCGGCGATGTTGAGGAGTGTGGAGTGCATTCCGGGACGAGTTTATGGTGCTGCAGTCTGCTGCCATACCCTCAAAACTGGTCACCCCTGCTTCAACGCAGCCTAAGTGGTTCAGTCGGGACATCGCTTCGGCTATCCGAAATAGGAAAGCTGCGTATAGGAGGGAGAAGGCCAATCATTCCCATGAAAACACTGAGGCGTATGTCCACCTGTGCAGGGAAATGAAGGCGAAGGTTAGGTTAGCCAAACGTAACGAAGAACTCCGGGTGGTAAGCCTCTGCAAGGGGAACCAAAAGGAGTTCTTCAGTTATGTTAATAGTAGAAAGCCCATTAGAAGCATGATAGGCCTGTTAAAGGACCCCAGCGGCGTTCTGCGGACCTCCTACGCGGACATCGCTAATGTGCTTAATGATTACTTTGCGGGAGTGTTCACCAGAGAGGACACCCGCGTCATCCCCGAGCCAGGCGTCAGGCACGAAGGTGCTAGCCTAGATAGTGTTCAGTGTACCGCGACAGTCGTTGCCGATAGAATAGACAAACTGCGCGTTTAAGGCTCCTTGGCCAGACCAGTTCCTCCCCAGAGTGTTGCGGGAAGTGCGCGACCAGGTGGCTCCCCACCTAGCTACAGTCTTCAACAAATCGTTGGAGACGGGCCAGGTGCCTGGTGACTGGAGGGAAGCCAACGTGACCCCTATCTTTAAGAAAGGGGATCACGAAAGTCCAGGGAACTATCGTCCCATTAGGCTCACTTCGGTTGTAGGTAAATTATTAGAGGGGGTAATAGCGGATAGGATCGTTGACCATTTGGATTCCTACAAGCTGCTTGGGGACTCCCAACATGTGTTTAGACGGCATAGGTCGTGTCTCACCAACCTGCTCGAGTTTTTTCACGTCATGTGGAGTGAGTATGATAAGAGTAGGGCGATTTATATATTTTATCTCGACTTTGAGAAAGCTTTGATAAGGTACCTCACCGCCGCTAATTGCCAAAGTCCGCGGGCTGGGTATCAGTGGGGAAGTAGGTAGGTAGATTGAAAACTGGCTGAAGAATAGGCGGCAGAGGGTTGTAATTAAAGGGGCTAGTTCGGGTTGGGCCTCGGTCACTAGCGGGGTTCCTCAGGGTTCCGTTTTGGGGCCACTGTTGTTTATCATTTACATAAATGATATCGACAGTGGCATCGTCAGTAGGATCGCCAAATTCGCTGATAACAGGAAGCTTGGGGCCAATGTTGGGACGCCCGAGGCGATCGAGCAACTGCGTGCGGACTTAGGCAGGATAGGAGAGTGGTCCGAAAAATGGCAACTGCCGTTTAACTTGGGTAAATGCAAGGTGATGCACATTGGCTACGCCAATCCCAAGTCGGACTACTCCATGTTAGGGAGTAATATCGAGGCCACTGATTTGGAAAAGGACTTGGGTGTGCTAATTAGCAGCGACCTTAAGTTTACCAAACAGTACGTAGAGGTGGAAAAGAATGCCCAGAAGCTGTTGGGTTATATCAGGAGACAATTTCGATTTCGGAACAAGGAGATTGTTCTCTCTCTGCACAATTTTTCTGGTTCGGCCGCACCTGGAGTATGCTGTGCAGTTCTGATCGCCCACCCTCAGGAAAGATATTGAGAGGCTGGAGCAAGTCCAGGTGAGGGCCATAAAGTTAATCCCTTCCTTTAAGCATATGGGCTACAATCGACGCTTACGCGGCTGAATTTGTTTTCGCTGGAAACTCGGAGGCTGCGCTGTCAACTCATCGAAGTTTTCAAGCTCCTACGCGGGTTCACGATGTCGATTTTAGAAGCATGTTTAGTTTAAATGATAACCCAACTCGCAACAATGGTTGGAAGTTGGATTTGAAACGGTTTAGCACTAGTGTGTGTGGGAATTATTTTACCTATAAGATCTGTGACACGTGGAACAGGTTACCTTCAGAAGTTGTGAACAGTTCTTCTGTGGATCTGTTCAAAAAAAGGTTAGCCCGAACCTTGTACACTATTTGAGGGTGTATGAATTTTTCCCTGGCACCCGTTGCCGTTGGTACCTCCTCGGTATGGGACACAAGGCCTTTTGAGGTACTTCGTTTCCTTGTAACTCTCTCGCACGCACACACACACACACACACACACACACACACACACACACACACAGTGTATATATATATAACAACTATAACATCCTCCGAGCCGACAGAACAGTGAGACGTAAAGGAGGATGTGCTATTTACACACGCGAAAGGCACATAGCAGAAATGGTTATAAGTACCTCAAACAACTACGTAGAATGTGTAGCAGCAAAAATTGAAAAATTAAATATGGTACTAATTGTAATGTACAGACCCCAAACACGCCAACCTCAAAATTTTCAGATTCCATTACAGAGGTAAGAAACTTAGTAAAAGATCTACACTCTCCAACCCCAAATATTTTTCTCTGTGGTGATTTTAATTTCCCATTCATGAAATATAAAAGGATAGGAAAAAATATATGTATCCACCAGGAGAAGGGGGGCACACGAGAAGACCAGGAGCAGGTAAAAATGCTACTAGCTTTAGCTGATGAATTTATGTTAACGCAAGAAATAACAGAAAACACAAGAAAAAACAACTGCCTAGATTTGGTATTCACAAACAACAGTAATATAATTGATAATGTAGAAATCTCCCCAACTATGATATCAGACCACAATATCATTGAAATAACAACTAATATAAAGGCAACAGGAAAGGAAAGAACACGTACAACAGAACGAAGCAAATTCGAAATTTTAATTTTCACTCCAAAGCTATAAACTGGGAAGATGTGACATCCAGCATGGAAGTAATAGATTGGAAAACCATTTTCGAGGCCAAGACAACGGAAGAGATGCTAATGACGTTAGAGGAGAAGACGTTAGAAATTGTGGAAAAACATGTCCCAAAGATACAACAAAGAGGAAAGAGAAGCAGGTTTGAAAGACAAAAGAGGGCATTGTTCCGAAAGAGAAAAAGAGTGACTGCAAAATTAAGTAATTGTAAAGATAACAACATCGGAAAAATATTAAATGATAAACTACAAAGTATCGATGTCGTCATACAGGAACAAATCGAGAAGCATACAGAAAAGAAGAAGATGACGCTATAGAAGCGATAAAGGTTAACTCAAAGTACTTCTATAATTTTGCAAAAAGAAAGTCGAAAAACCAAGCGACTATCGGACCTTTAAAAAATGAGAACAGCGATTTATCTGATGATCTAACAGAAGTATCTGAAATATTAAAAGCTCAGTATGAATCATCTTTCAGTATCCCAAAAACTGACAAATTGATTTGCGATAGAAACGCGTTCTTTGAAGAAGAACCACAAGGGGAAAGTATAACGGATTTCGACTTTACGACGGATGATATTACACAAGCCATAGGGAAACTAAAAACACACTCAGCGGCAGGACCGGATAAATGGAATGCCACACTGATCAAAAACTGCAAGAATGCAATCGCTGAGCCCCTATACTGGATATGGAGACGATCATTAGACACGGGAGAAATACCGGGCATCCTGAAGAGCGCGAACATAGTCCCAATATATAAAGGAGGAGATCGATCCCAGGCCAAAAACTATAGGCCAGTGTCGCTTACATCTCATCTCACTAAAATATTTGAAAGAATAGTTAGACAGAAAATCTATGACTTTTTGGAAACTCAGAAAAAATTCAATGATAACCAACACGGGTTTCGATCGGGCAGATCATGCCTATCACAACTAATGGAACACTACAACAACATTATTGATTCACTTGAAAGTAATGAAAACTATGATGTACTATACACAGACTTTGCTAAAGCGTTCGACAAGTGTGACCACGGAATCATAATACATAAACTGAAATATATGGGAATAACAGGAAAAGTAGGGAAATGGATATATAATTTCCTTAGTGAGCGGAGGCAAGTTGTTACAGTACAAGGAGTATCTTCATCAGAATCAGAGGTCCTCAGCTCAGTACCACAAGGAACAGTATTAGCTCCACTACTCTTCATAATCATGCTAACTGACATAGATGAGGACGTTAACAGAGACAGCACAGTAACATCCTTTGCGGATGACACAAAGATCAGTAGAAAAATAAGAAACCCAGAAGACATAGGATCTCTACAAACCGACATAAACAAAATCTACAAGTGGACTGAAGACAACAATATGAAGTTTAACACCGAGAAATTTCAGCTATTACGGTACGGAAAAAGAGAAGACCTAAAGTGCATGGAATATTATACCCCAAATGGACAGGAAATTCAGAGAAATTCCAGAGCAAAAGATTTAGGGGTTGTAATGACAGATGATGCGAAATTTGAAACACAAAATAAGATAGCAGTAAACAGAGCAAAGAGAATAACGGGTCAGATATTGAGAACTTTTAAACGAAGGATAGGAATGTAATGATTCCTCTACTGAAAACCCTGATAATACCCAAATTAGAATACTGCTCGGTCCTAACTTCCCCATATAAAAAGAAGACATTAGACAGCTGGAGGGGATCCAAAGAAGCTTCACAGCCAAGATCAATGGGTGCAAAGAACTAAATTACTGGGAAAGGTTACGAGAACTAGACCTATATTCACTGGAAAGGAGAAGAGAGAGATACACCATTATTTACACTTGGAAAATAATGGAGAAACTAGTCCCTAATCTTACTCTGAATCCCATAACTCCCCAAACAACGATGGAAAGTAGAAGCGGTAGACTGTGTCGTATTCCCAAATTGAAGGCGAGACAGGGAACATCCTTAACCCTGAAAGAAAATAGTTTTGTAGTGAGAGGACCAAAACTGTTTAATCAGTTGCCCAAAGACCTAAGAAACACGAAGGGAGTTGCAGTGGAAATCTTCAAAAGAAGACTAGACGCCTGGCTCAGAACAATCCCCGATGAGCCGGGCGTACCTGGCTATGTGAGGTGGAGAGCGCAAGAATCCAACTCACTACTTCACCAGGCCAACTCGAGAGGAGGGGCGACAAGCTTGACCTTCGCGAAATGAGAAATCATCACGCGGAACCTTTGTAAGGTTGTAAGGTAAGGTATATATATATATATATATATATGTATATATGGGAACGCTGAGGTAGATCAAATGGAATAAAGCTGAACGCAAAAAAGTGCAACTGGAATAAAATCGAACTGGAAGGAAGTGGAATCGCGCAGACTGGAGTTAAATCAAATTACTATTCAATGGTAAGTTAGGCCAAAGCATCCAAAGGATGCTTCGCTATTGGATCACTTTTTATCCATACAACTTTCATCACAGTCATCACAGTCTTATTTATACTTACAAAGAGGAGATTTCTCTTGACGACTGGGCGATGGTGTAAGCGAGGTCATTAATTGCTTTGGCAGAAGCACTTCTCTGAAAGAAGAAAGCGTGGCCTCTTGCTGGGTCTCCCCTCTGCAAAAACTCTCCATCCCTAATAAGTATATAAAAAAATATTGTCATAAACCGCAAACAAAATCAACCAAGTAAAGCAGATCGGAATTAATCCCGATACCCTACAGTTAGTTCGCGTATACCTTTATTATAATTAGTTACCAGGAAATGCCTTTAAACTACCGTCCAGTATCTATCTAACCATTTTTGGCACAATTCTTTGAGAAAATCATGTATGGACAGACATTTAATAGTTTTTCACAAAGGAAAATACATTGTCGCCTAATCTGTTTGGTTTTAAGGCAAAATATATCCTACAAAGATGCGGTTACTTCACTAACAACCTATAAAAATGTAAACAATGAAAAAATATCGACTTGAGTTTTCATGAATCTTTCTAAATTTAGATTTTGACTTAAAGAATACTCAGAATTATCTGAAAACTGGCTAACTTTGGAACTTGGAGCTTGTCATTAGTCTGGTTTAAGTACTATCTAAATAACAGAAAACAAAACAACTATGAATCTGAGTTTTAATCAGTCACGCACGGAGTATCACAGAGTTCGATACAGGGGCCTCTTCTATTTCTGTGATATGTGTAAAATCGATTCAAAAAGTCGTGGCGCGAAATTCCATGTTTCTGACTAATAAGTGTCGGTAAGAAACATTGGGAGTTTCAGGACAGGACCTTTTGAACCGACTGTACATAACTTTAATAACGCAACTAGTCTCCAAATGACGCAACACTCCTCAAATCCGATAACGACTCAAGTACTTTAGCAGAAAGGACAAAATTATAACTGAATAAATGCGAATAGATCATTTTTGAATCTCTCCAAGAATTCTTATGTGATCATAAAAGTTAAAAAGAGAATATAAAGTTAAATATAAAAATAGATAATAAATTTATTAATAGAATTAATGAAATAAAAGTATTGAGTATAATTTTAAGTGAAAAACTAACCTTGATATTAAGATGAATAATACTGGAATTAGATCAACTATGCCCGGTTAGGCTACTTTTCCAGCCGTTAGGAGTAAGTTTGGTTAGGTTAGATGTATAAATTTTGTTAAATTTTAAAGTTATGAAGACTTGAATTAAATAAAACTACGTTGAACTGGAATAAGAATGAATTTGGCTACATTTAAATAATGTCGAACTGGAAGCATTAAATCGATTGAAAATAAGTCGAATGCTATTTTCCTCCAGTTCGATCTAATTCATGCGAGTCTTCCCTAGATAGTAGATATAGTACCTCAAATTATACTTGTGTACCCTTATTCCAATACCTGTACTCGTATATCCTCTGTAATAATCTTTTCAGCAATGAAGCATTTGAATTAACATTATTTTCATCGCCATTCATGGTCCCAAAGTGAAAATGCTCGAGATGAGAACTGCCGATTTAACCTATCTTAATGTAACCTGCTTGAATAACAGCCTAACCCAGTGGTCTCTAGACTTTTTGAAGTAAGGTTCATTCAGACATTTGGTCACCTTGTATAGCTGGTTGCAAGACCTATTTATACCAAAAGATGAACTACAGGGTGATTCGAAAGAATTTTTAACTTTGGAGGTATAAGAGCTGTTTAGGGTTGCCAAGTCAACAGATCTTGAATAAAGGACACTTGCACGCTACCGTCTATTCCATTGCTTATCATGCTAAAAATTTACTTGTGCAATATTTTTTACAATTTCTTTATTATATTCATAGATAAAATATGTCTAGAAAGTCGTACACTTGTAAAATCACACTACTGTATTGAAATGAAACATTATTAAATTTCTTTATTATATTTTGTGAATTAAAGACAGGAAAATATTTACAAATCATTATAATGAATGAAGCCTTTATTTATTTATAAAATTGTACTTATCTTGACTTCGACCAGCCTTCAGTAAAGCTGTATCATTTTTTATTTTGCCAGCAAAATCGGCACAATTGTCTTTTAAATTGAAATAAATCAAAAGTTCACTTTTTATTAATTCTACTGAACATCTGTTTCTGTCATCTCGCCACTTAGCATTCATTACACTGAAAATTCTTTCGCAATATGCTGATGTTCCAGGCACCGACAAAGCATAGGACATCACTTTGAAAATATTTATACATTTAAAACCATTGCTTTTTAAGATTAACGAATTAATTAAGTTTGAAAACATCTCCGTCTCAATTTTTTAGTGATGAATAAAATTTTGAGAGTCAATTACTGAATTAAATGACATATGGCGTCCTTTCCGAGTTTATCAAAGGACAAGGACACATGAGCTGAAATAAAGAACTGTCCTTTGAAATAAAGGACACTTGGCAACCTAGGTCACTGCTGTTGCAACCGAAGTGGTTTCATGTGGAAGAGTGCTCGTCAAAGTTTTGTACAACGTAAGGTTCGACCTGATGTGTCCTTCAGCGTAGGTAAGAACCTAACAGTTTATGAGACGCGTAAAATCGGGTCTAATAGGACGTGCACAGCTCCCTCACTGCCATTGAGAGACTTTTTCGAACTGCCTTTCCTGGCCAAACTGTGCCCAGCAAGCCAATCATTTACTCCCTCTATCGGAAGTTGTTAGAAGCTGGTTCTGTGTTAGATGTTGTGTTACGAACACACACACACACACACACACACACACACACACACACACACACACAAAGAATTATATACTTTTTTGACAATATTTAAGTTAATGAAACCGAAACAGATTGAGGACAAGGAAAAGAAAGTGAGAAAAAGAAACAAGAGTGGATTGGCCCGGAATTGGCCAGGCGCGTTCAGTTGTGAGAAAGATGATACTTTCTCGCAGGATAGAAGATAGAAATTCTCCACCTATTACGAGGTCACAAGCTGTAAACCGGAGGAGGCAAGTCAGAAGGCGAAATCGCCAACCGCTTTCCTTTAACTCCTCCTCCATATGCATGCGTTACCTTAATCTCCGCCTTTCCTCTGACATTAAGTCAGAGAAGAACTCTCTCCCCATCTCAAAACCGGTATCGATCACATTTTCAGCGATGTTCACAGGTTGGGTATCGACAGCCGCGAAACCTACACGATTCAGCACGACTCCTGTTAATGTTAAATAAAATATTGCATTAGTTAATGTATTTGGCTTGATTGAAGTCGCTTCCCATAGGTTTCGTTTTGTGAATTCTGAAAATTGGTATTGGTATATTTGGATAAACAAATGGATACTGTATCAACCCATTAGATTTTTTTAATATAACATAAATATATCTATTTTCTGAATGCGTGCGAATGGATTATCATAACGATTATTATAGCGATTATAATAGCGAAAAATTTACTCTTCAAATGAATTTAACTGTTTCCTTTAAAAAATATATATAAAATGATCTAATATTCCTAAATTACATGATTTATACCCTAATATGTTCAAAAGTGAGATCTTCCTTTACTTCATTAGGTATAGTCAAGTGCAAAAATTTTAATTTTAAAGAAGTCATTTCGGTGAGATGAACAGTAGTGTTTATAACTTATTATAATATTTTTTGAAATTGAAATTCAAAAGAAATATGCTGGAACAGTTAAAAATGTCATATATCGTAGCGTGACATTTTGAAATTGCAAAACAGGTGAGATGAACATGTGACAAGTTACATGAAGCAAAATACCATTTTACTTAGTAAGATTGAAAATTACGGCTAATATAATGATGGGGTTGTTTAACTACTTCGTAACATCTAAGGTTACGAGTATATGAGGGAGAGGACCTACATCTTTACGTGGGATTCGAACCACGGGTCGCTACATAGTCTGGACGCAGAAGACGATCTCCCATCCAATTACTGCCCAGACCCAATGTCGCTTAACATCGCTAATCGACGGGAAGCGCAAAGGGGAAGCCAAGTAGGATTGACTAGCAAATTACTAGACTACATTCACTAGATTGCATGAACATGCTAAAGTGGTACAGTTACAAACTTCCAATTTACGAAATATGTTACATAGTCCAAACGCAAAGTAAATGTTTACCTATGTTTTACTTTAAAGAACTTGTTTTTCAGAGTTTAAAATGTCAAAATAGCTTCGCTGGCAAGGGGGTTCTGGCCCCCCTTTTCAATTTAAGAGGGGGTGCTCCTAGGTACCCCCCCTTTTCCCCTCGCCTATAATTTTTACATGTTTTAAAATATATTTCAATCATAAACCAATTTTTATCTTCAAATCATAATATTATTCAATTAATTGATTGTTTTCTTTCATTAATCATTTCAAAAGGAATTTTTATATGAAACTAAATTATTTTCTGTTTTTTGTTTTTACCTCTTTTTTTAAAGTTTTTAAATTAGTTACTGTCCTTCTAGCAAAAAACAACAACAACAACAACAACATACTTTTAAAAAGAGCCAATATTAAACTTTTAAAACGAAGTTTTGATGCTTTGAACAGTTTTGATCAGAATATAAAGAAAATGAGTTCCAAGTGCTTTTTTTTTAACATTTTCTATGGGACAAATAAAGTTGGCCAATTACAGTATTTCAGTATTTTGCCAGTTCTATTTTTATTCCCAAATACCGTTAGAAGAGTTAATTTTTAACATTCAGAATGCAACTCTTTTCATTAGGGGATTTTTGGAACAAAATTACCCCAGTTATTTACTTTTTTCGAAGGCTTGTTCAGCTCATAATACCAAAAACGAACAGAAAATCGGATATTTTCGGTTTGACGGCACTAAAATCGAATAAAATCTACATTATTCTACTTTTATGACCCTTTTATTACTATTCAGTACATTTTAACTTGGAGAAACTAACCTAACCTAATCTAACCCTGACCAATGAGGAGGCAAAGACACAAAGACACAATGGAATATTACATGACATTTCCAATTCCACCCCCCACCCCCCCAAATCCAGAAAAATAAAACTGACTAAAGTTAGGTTGGTTAAGTTAGGGTTAAGTTAGGTTAGGTAAGGTTAGGTAAGGTTAGTTAAGGTTAGGTTAGGTTAGTTGATAATGTAGTGTCAGCTAACCTCTCTCAAGTAACAATTAAAATTCACTAAATTCTGTTGTGGTTCATTTCAACTCTATTTTCACAGAATCTTAATAAATAGGGTTAGGTTAGGTTGGTAGGGTTAGCTTAGGTTAGGGTTAAGTTAGGTTAGGTTAGGTTAGTTTTTCCAAGTTAAAATGTGCTGAATAGTAATAAAAAGGTAAAAAAAAGTAGAATAATATGGATTTTATTTAATTTTAGTGCCGGCCGTCAAACCGAAAAGATCCCCACGATCAAAATGGTTTTTAAAACCAAAAGAATATGTATATAGCTCACCTTCTTGTTGAAGGCAACATACACCAGAGTCTCCACTTTCTGCCAGACAAACAGTTCCAAGCTGAAGAGGAAAAAATAAAAAATAAAAAGAAAATTCTGGGTTATATTCTTAAAATATTCTAATTTATAAATATAAAATAACTATCATTGTAATATATATATATATATATATATATATTATATATATATATATAGAAGGCTTCTACACATCATGATTAACAGAGGCGATCGAGACGTATTAATCTAATTTTACTTTACACACACACACACACACACAGAGGAAGAGAGAGAGAGAGAGAGAGAGAGAGGAGGGGGGGAGGAGGCTCCCATAATAAATATTTTAAACTCCATCTTAACTCACTCTGTATAAACACCCTTTTCAACCAAAGAAAATAAAAGCCTCTTGGTGATTCGATACCCCGTGAATACCCTCAACATGTTTTCTTCTGGTTGGTTAATTCAGACACCCATACGTTCTCTCTCCTTTGTCCTTTGCTCGTTCATAATAACATTTGTTTTTAATCAACAATCACATTAAGTTATATTTACTACAATATATATACACTCATGACCTCAATGCGTATATACAGTATATATATATATATATATATATATATATATATATAATATATATATATATATATATATATATATATATATATATATATAGATATATATATATATATATATATATATATATATATATATAATCTAAACATGCAGGATACACGATAATGATTGCACAGGAAGTATTTTTGGAAAATTTCTCACCTGACCGAATCCAGTCGGACATTGTGACTTCGAAATACAATTGCAGCCGGAAAGCCCAGTTGCACTTGTAGGTGTCAGGGGTCGTGGGCTAACCGGACGTTGATTTATCGCTAGAAACAAAAGAATAAAGATCGAAGTCAAAGTCACCCTCATGCACGTATGGTAATTACGTTTATAATAATAATAATAATAATAATAATAATAATAATAATAATAATACAATTCTCTTTGAGTAACAATATAAACATTGAACGTACATATGTATTTTAAACCAGTGTTTCTCAACTGGTGGTCTGCGGACCCCTAGGGTGTGTGAGATATGGTCACGGGGTTCACGAAGGGAATTATTGTCAGTACCACCCTATTATCATCGACAAGATAATTACATGAAGGTGAGCAGGGCTCATTAATGTGGGCCTCGGAGAAGTACTTTCCTCGAGACTTCATCACTTTTGCCGGAGGCTGACACCTTTAAAAGTAGCTCACTAGTACTTTCTTTTACCGGAGAGATATATACTCGTACACTCGAAAACCTGCCAAACTCCCTTGAGACTGAGTAGCTTTATACCTTTTCCTATGTTCCCGTTTCTCTTTTTTTCAGGTACTGTATGTACTGTCTCAAATTAAGAACTAGTACGACAAATTAAAATATTTTCAGTGGCTAAATGACTTTGTGTATAATTAAAAATGGAGTACAATGCATGGAGTATTTGCAATGATATTTGTTCAGCTAGAATGGCAGCCAAACAGTCCGAAATTCTGGAGTTGTGGCCCAGAGAAAAAGTGCTGCAGATGCTGTCATTACTCATTACTGCACTTTTTTCTTTTTAAATCACAAACAACTTCTCTCGAGAGAAATGACTCCAAACCTGTATGATGTACAAGCTGATTCAAGATAGATGGTTAATTTTGTCAAGAAGAATACAGACGCCGAGAGTTTTTACGTTTTGTTTTTGGTGTGTGTGTGTGTGTGTGTGGTGTGTGTGTGTGTAAAGAAAATGAGAACAAGTCATGCATCAGTTATTATAAGAAGTAGAGTTCTATTGACTTTCATATGGGAAAGTTCTAACTTGCTTTTTGAATTAAGGGTTGAAATTGAAATATATCTAGTGGAGAAGTCGCCACAAATGTCTAAAACATGATAATTTGTACTGAGAAGTTCCATAATTTTATTTAAAGATATTCCAATTAAATTAATTCCCTTTATTACATGTACAACTGTATAATAAAACATAATTAACATAGTTTTCTGTTTAGCTGTAGGTGGTACAGAAGAAACAAGTTTGGGAGCCCCTGATCTACTGTTCACTCAATTGAAGCCTGTTTTTGTATCTACTCAGTCCACGCTCGCATTATAACATATAAATAACTTCATACAAAAGATTTTGAACACCCGACACCCACCTTGAAGTATTTTCGTAACATGGCCGACATTATTTTACCAAAATAAACTTAAAATCTTCGTTTAATCTCCAGAATAAAAAATAAATTTTAATTTTGAAAAATTAATAGAAAAAGTATGATTTTGATTTTTAAAAATGTCAATGTTTGCCGAAATTTTAAAGTAATTTATGTAATCATTGTATGGGCTTATTCCCGACGTTCCGTATAAAATATGTTGGTAGTCCAACTCCGGACCGCGGTCCGTTTACTGCTCATCCCTATCCTAGAGAATATCTAATATTTTCAACTCTCTTCTACATTTTTAATAATTTGGAACAACCATGGATGGACAGGAAAGTACACCAAATTCGAAATACCAGCCATACCATGATAGGCTATATTCAATATACAGGGTGTGTATAAAGTAACGCGAGTAAAGAAACAAATCCGATTTGAATTATATTAACGCGAGTGAACATGGATGAGTAATATTTATTACATTTACTGTACTTTATAACAACTGTATAGACGATAGTAAGGTTTATAAAAGGTGTTGAAAATGTCCACCATTCACCTCTATACAGGCTCTTGCACAGCGTATCACATTCAAATCAACCAGTTCAAATCAGATTTTACTTTTCACTCGCGTTAGTTTTGTACACACCCTGTACTTACTCATATGTAATCATTAATGTTATAAATAAAACTTATAAATTACTTTCTTTCAAATATCATTAACTCGAGTTAATAAAGGTCAAGGATATGATTAAGGAAGGTTTCTGTATTATTAGAATCCTTTGATATTTGTATTTTATTTGATATTTTAATGGAATAACTTTCGAATATAATTTTCAAGGGCTTTGTAATCTACAGGGTTTAATAAGATAATAAAGTGTGTACCTGTTGAGTCTGAAATAAAGTGTTTGTTTGTTGTTGTTGTTCTACAGATCTACAGAAGCTAAGGCTAACAAAGACCCTAAGATCCACTCTAAGGTTAGCCCGAGAAAAAAGGAAAGAGTAGGGGGTTAAGAGAAGAAAATAAGGGGTTAAGTAAGTAGCAATACCTATCACTCATGGGTTAACATTCATTCAGAAAAAGAGAAAAAGCACTCACCATCATCATCCGCCGGCCACTGCCGACAAGTCAGAAAAATAGTCGGAGAGAATAGGAAAGGGGTGAAAGATGAAAAGAAGTAAAATAAGAACACTTACAAACCATGCAAACACAGTCTTAACTCACAGTCATACCATGCAAACTACAGACATGCAAGTAAAGAGAGTTACAGACATGCAAGTAAGGAGAGGATAAGAAAAAATAAAAAGTAGGTAAAGTTAAACAAAAAGTGGGTTAGTTTACTCTACGAGCTACATCTACGTTCATGTCAGTCTAATTTTTTTTTTTTTAATTTTATTGCTGGCATGTCACAAGCTGGCATTAATCATCAACAGACTCATCCTCGACCACCACCCCCAGAGCTCCTGTTACTAATTGTTTTTTATTTTAAACAACGTTAATATTTTTAAAATGCCTATCTAAACGGTTCTTAAACATATTAACGCTGGTAGAATGAACGACTGACGCGGGAAGATTATTCCATTTATCAATTACTTTAAACGTAAAGAAGTTTTTAGCGATATTAGTAATGAAACGTCTGCCACGCAACTTAAATCCGTTATTACGAGTATTGCTATTATCGAAAGTGAACAGTTTGTCAAAATTTACGTTATCGATGTTATTAACGATTTTGAAAACTTCAATAAGCTCCCCCCTTAATCTCCTAGTTTCGAGTGAATGCAAGTCTAACTCTTTTATCCTATCTTCATAAGGCTTGTTGCGCAATGACGGAATTAGTTTCGTGGCACGACGCTGAACCCTTTCTAACCTATCAATATCCTCGCGCAAATACTGGCACCAAAACTGAACGGCATATTCTAAATGAGGCCTGTTGTTGTTGTTGTTTCATCTCGGCCAAATTATTAGAATCACGAGTTAAAAAGTTAAATTTCAGATCCTGTGATTCATTGATGGTAACTGGGAAACAATACAAAGAAAAACGAATAAAGAAGTAAAAATCAAATAAAATGGAATTGATTTCGAGCTTAATTCAAGTCCTGCATAATGGTGAGATTCTCAGGAAGATGCTGGAAACTTGAGGCACTGATGTCAAAGCTTCTCATCATGAGAAATCCCGATTGATAATGGCATACTAACAAAAATCTGGGATTAATGTCCATTAATATTGTTTACTAATTATTAATTTCTCGTGTGTAATCTAGTATTAAAAAAACGTTCCTTGGGATTGTTCAGTTCTTATCTCTTATGTGTAATATTGGTTTCTTTTGTATGGTATTGGTATAGTGCCTTCAATGGTGACCTTGTATTTGTCATGTCAGTAGTGATAATTTAAGATTAATACACTTTTAACTATTAATAATACTTATTTACTTATTTATTTATTATTATTAATTAATAACAACTAGCTGTTTATTTTTAATAAGAGCCCAGTAAAGCCTAAAGCTTAAGGGCCAAATTAAATAAAATAAATAGTTGAGCTGCACAATTATTCATGTCATTGTAAATTGAAAAGAATGTATTTATTTTATTATTAATAAAAGTTATTCAATTCAATTCAATTAAAAAATGAGAAGCTCTGACATCAGTGCCTAAATGTGTAGAAAGTAAGACCGTCTTAAAGGACAACCAACAAAATACTGAAGATTAAGTATATTAGATAAAAGTCGTAAACAAACAAGTTTTTAATTTTTACCTATTCCTTTCTTAAAGAACGAATTAAAATTAATTAAAATTTAATTACATTAAAATTAAAATTAATCTTAATAAATTACTGTTAATAATCAGCAGTAAAAGTTAATCTAATCCTAAGATATAAGAAAAGGTTTTTGTACTCTTTGATCAGATTAAGTTAATATTTTAAAATAAAATTACTTTTCAACAACATTAAAACAAATGAAGAAAAACGAGTTTTTGAGAGGTCGGTTTTTTGTGTTTCAAAAAAGTAAAAAAAAAACCCCTCCGAAAACCCCAAAACACATGACATCACTATATATATATATATATATATATATATATATATATATATATATATATATATATACACAGTACATACCCACAGGGCTGCCGAAAGGGCGGGGAAGCCGGGTTATATCCCCGGGACCCGGACCTCTAGGGGGTCGGGAAAGAGGGGGAATAAAATCTAAAAATATTACTAAAGCAATTGATTAAATTACAGAGGAAATATAATTAATGAACATACATTTTATAGAGATTATCATACTGTATGTTTTGAATAGTGACTTGGACATACTGTATAATCAGTTTGCTTGTTATGTATACAAAAAACATTCATGATAAAATACTAAGTAAACAGGGGGGGCCATATACCAATCCTTCCCCGGGGCCCGGGGCAGTTCTCGCCGGCCCTGCATACCCGACAGCTTACAAAGACGAGTAGAAATGTGTGAACGGCTACATGGAATGCAATTTGAGCATGAACTGGATTAATTGGTAAGTTGATTGTATTGTTTGCAATGTATAATTAAAACCATTTTCTCGTTCATTTCTGTTATATCTTATTTCCCTATGAGAACGGACTTTTGTTACACCCTGTATATAAAGGTAAAAACCCAGAAAAATAATTTTTAAATAAAAAATTCTAGCCTGGGTTTTTACCTTTACTGGCAGCTATTACAGTTCGAATTGTGTGTGTGTGTGCGTGTGTGTGTGTGTGTGTGTGTGTGTGTGTAATTTGCTTTGCACACTTACGTCTTTGACTCCCACCGGACGGAAATCTGATTTGCCCTTCAGAACTTGGTATGAAAGACACAAGGAGCGCCCCAAGGCACACACTGGGAAACAGCCTGATCTTCATTTTGTTTCTGAAAGAATAAGAAATAAAATCACTTAATAACTTTACAAGTACAGAATCACACTATCTAAAAGAAAGTTCCTTCTTTTATGCTAAAAATGATAAACATAATGACAAAATTAGTGACGTTGTATATATATATATATATATATATATATATATATATATATATATATATATATATATCTGATTCAAAGTTTGTTCCAAGGAAAACGTATTCATTCTAAAAATAAATTGAAACCCCCCTATATTAATCGTTTTTAAAGGAGAGGCTACTGTCTTGGATATAAATTTCATGGTCATTGTTTTGAAAGAGATATATATATATATATATTATATATAATATATACATTTAACTGCAATGACCACGCAGTATATAAATGTATAGAAACGACGTAAGTATTGAGGAGCGTTTCTGCACACGAGGAAGAGAAATAACGAACAAATGAAAAATGAGGTGAACCGCCCGGGAATCAGTACGGTCGGATGCGCACCTCTGGGTGCCTCGAGGCCTTTGAAAAGTGTATGTCCTCGGCCTCGAGGCCTGAGGTCAGGGCCTCGTCCCCATGCCTGCTGTCCTCCGTGTCCAGATGATGTAGTGACCCGCGGTTTGGTTGGATTCCACGTAAATCTGTAGGTCCACTCTGTCAAATGGCCTTTATTGTTACGAAGGAGGTGAACACCCCATCCTCTTAAATGGATTTTTGTTAACAGTTCGGGAACTTATAAAGTGGACCGTATTTTGTCAAGATACTTTTTTCCCTTAATCAGTACTTGTTAATTTTTTTTGCTAATTTCTCTTATCTCTCTTGTCTATATATATATACACACACACACACACACACACACAGGGGCGTGTATATATATATATATATATATATATATACACACACACAGGGGAGTCGATTGCTCTAAAATAGTGGGGGGGGGGGCACTTCGCCTTCAAACAGCGAATCAAACAATAGTAGATGTTGCTACAAATGCTACGTGCAATTATTAAAATGCAAATTGACTGCTAAATTCCATGATAAATATACTGTACACTGGTGTTCATGACAACAATGCGCCCCCCCCCAAGCAATCGACGCCCATATATATATATATATATATATATATGATGAATAAAACCACGAAGGGAAGGAAACACAGAATGGTGCTCAAGCGCTTTCGTCTAATGACATCCTCAGGAACACTGAAGTAAATAAAGAGTTCAAGACTATATACAGGTTACAAAAATATATATATATATATATATATATAAATAAAAATTGTGGGAGGAGCATACAAATTTGTAAGGAAAACTACCAATTTTAGCGCTTTGCCCGAATTCAACACAAGATCAAATGGATTGTTTACAACCAATTTTATAGTTAATGCCTGAATGATATATAGGTCACAAAAAATATAAAAATATATATATAAAAATAAATTGAAAAATAAAAATTGTAAGAGGAGCATATAAATTTATAAGTTTTAGCACTCTGCCCTTCTTGTCTAAATCCGTTCTGAACGAATTCAACACAAGATCAAATGGATTGTTTACAACCAATTTTATAGATAAGGCCTGAATGATATATAGGTCACAAAAAAAAAAAAAAAATATATATATATATAAACTAAATTGAAAAATAATAATTGTAAGAGAAGCATACAAATTTATAAGGAAACACGACCAAAGTGTATATATTTTTCACGTGTTACTTTCGTGAAATAATTTATATATATATATATATATATATATATATATATATATATATATATATGCCTTCTTTCATCTGACAAAATGTTGAATACACAAAAATTGTTGAAATTGCTTATTCGCTTTCCCTGTGGGTGCGCATCACACACACACACACACACACACACACTCATATATATATATATATATATATATATATATATATATATATATATATATGTAAAAATGAACCATAAATAATTCCCATATTCCTATACTATCTTATTCTTCATGTAATTCTTGTATTCATTTATATAGTTCTTGTATCCATTTTAGAAAAAAGTATTCATTTTAAAAATTCATGTGTTATATGGTTCATGTATTTATATAATCCTGTATATTCTTATATATTTAACTTTATATAATGCCTATACTCATATGTATGTACGTGTGTGTATTCATTTTTACATAAGGACCAAAATCGCCCAACGCGAGTTTGGATAAATTTTTTTATTTGTTTTCTACTTTGCCAAATAATTTAACTTGGCAGATCATGATAACATCATGTCTGAAAAGTCGCGGTTTAAGATAAAAATATGGTTTCATCTTCAAATATTTTGTTTACTCGTTCAAGCCTTACCACAGCTAAAAAATTTACTTTATTTTCGAATATTGTGCAAAAATAATACAGCCTTTTTAGCATTTAATAATAATGATGTTAGCAGTTTTGGGGTATATAAACCCCAGTAAAAATCTTCCATTGTCATTCAGAAGCTAATTCAGAGGCTGAGCACTACCTGTACATTTTAGCAGTAAATTACAGTAAAAGATAGTATTTATCTTATCCTTCGAGCCTTGCTCTCTTCAGAAGAACTTAGTCATTAAACTTTCCGGATACGCTATAAGAAGAGTCCGGAATCTTCAGAATTTTTAGTAAGTCTACCAGAGTCCTCCGAGCCACTATAGAAGAACTCGCAGAGTAATATAGAAGAAAACTACTGCAAGTCACACATCCGTTGCTGCCACCTAACTAGAACCCCCGTCGACTTCGAACCAACCCAGGCCATAGAGGGAGGGGTTAACATATATATATATATATATATATATATATTTATATATATGTGGGCTACGTCGTGGCCAGTGTCGTAACACCGCTTCCCGGAGATCAGCGAAGTTAAGCGACATTGGGTCTGGGTAGTAGGTGGATGGAAGACCGTCCTCTGCGCCTAGATTATGTAGCGACCCGGATCCCACGTAAAGCTGTAGGTCCCCTCCGTCATATGACCTTTTATATATACACACACACACACAAACACAGTTGCTTAAAATATTTGTAACCAAACATATATTTCACACTTTACGGAACCCCGTTGCCTACTAACCGAACAAGGAGGCTAGCAGGCCCCCTAAAAATATGGTAATACTGTAGGTACCAGCGACAGAACGCTAGCAGCTCCCGCAAGAGATGTTAGAGAAACTCATCCTTCACCCCCCTTAATCCGACTACACATGAACCCTACATAACAAAAGAAACTGGGAATAAAAATCATTATAAAAAAAAGCCCTCAACCATTTCAATTTCAGTGAAGGTTAAATACTGATAACAAAAATATAGCACACGGAAATAAATAAATAAATAAATAAATAATAATGGCAATAAAATAAAATAAAACAAAAATTTAAAATGTAACATAATTATATTTATTTATTAATATTGTTTTTTATTATTCAATTCTTCATTTATTTTTTAATTTACGATATTGTGATAAGTAATATTTTTATTTTCATTTATGCAAATTAGATAAATCTCTGTGGAGCGAATCGGATTTTTAGTGAAAAAAAAATGTTTTGAATTCCAATAAAAACACACCCGCATTTTGTTCGTTATAAGAGACGAATATTCGTCAACAAACTAAATATTACAAAACGAATATGACAAATTAATATTACTATAAACAGCCTCAATTAATAATTAATAATTGAAAACATTTACTGTAATTCCACTATCAACTAATTATCAAGTAATTATCCACTATCGAGTAATTATTAACAAAATATTTCTCATTATTTATAACCTTCAAAGTTTGGAACGATTTTAATCTCATGAATTATTACATTTGTCGCTGCCTATACCGACAGTAGATAGACAGACAAATATATAATACTCAGTCAGGAGGGAGAGAAACTGGTACAACCCTCAGGCTTCCTGAGTTATTAATAACCAGCGCCATCGGGACAAGAAACTACGACCTCAGTGTCTTCACTTTGCTTATAAGTAAACGGTGTTACCCACTGAGCCAAGGGTGGGTAGTAAACAGATAGATAGTGTGACATTATACCCGGCCACTTCTTATAAAGAGCATTTGTACACAGAACGTCATATCAGTCACAAACACTCAAAATAACTCTCAAATTCCTGTCTCAAAATTTTTAAACTTGTTTGAACTTTTAAAAGACTTACTTCGCTTTCATTTCTAAGTTAATTTACAAATATTCTAATTTTTATACGATACACCTGAAATATATATATAACCTTTGGTTAGCTTCCGCCCGAATTGTTCATTCTGACGAAGGTCAAGCTTTACACTCCACCTTAGACCTACAGTTTAACGTGGAATCCGAACCACGCCCCATCCGCAGCCCAGCGTCTTAACCACTAGGCCACTTAGGGTACCCATTTATCTACCAATCACTTTCTTTATTGTGTGGAAGGATGAACAGCTGGGTTTTGCTGCGCGCCAGCTGCCGTCGGATCTCGAACCCGGGGCCGATGGATTCGTAGTCAGCGACGCTAATCACTACACCACCGAGGCGCGTCCACTACACCACCGAGGCGCCTTATATATATATATATATATATATATATATATATATGGTGTGTATAAAGTAACGCAAATGAAGAGCCAAATCCGATTTGAACTGGTTTAAACTAGTTTCAACTTGTTTTTTAACTCGTAAAAACATTTTCAACCCTTCTTATAAGCATTACGATCGACTATACAGTTGTTATAAAGTAGTGTAATAAATATTACTCGTCCATGTTCACTCGCGTTAATATAATTCAAATCGGATTTGTCTCTTTACTCGCGTTACTTTATACACACCTGGTAGATACAGTGTGTTACAGTCAATCTGTGAAACCAGTCATTTCACGTAATGCCTAAAAATTTCAGGCAATTCGCGTAATTCGATTGCCCCTTAAACATAGGTAATACACATTACTAACCTAACGTAACCTAACCAACTTAATCTAATCTAACCTAACCTTCACGAAGTCGTTAATCGCTTAATCGGATTACGCAAAATGCCTGAAATTTTTAGGCATTATGTGAAATGACTGGTTTCACGGATTGACTGTATATATATATATATATATATATATATATATATATATATCCACGTAAATGGGACGTAAGTCAATGGCTTACCTGTTAAATGCAAAAAACTTAACTTTTTTCTACGTGAAGGTCAAAATATGATAATAAAAACCCACTCTAATAGAGTTTATTTCCACAACAGTTTCGATGCCCACTGGCATCCTCTGTATCCACCCGAAGAGGATACCAGTGGGCATCGAAACTGTTGTGGAAATAAACTCTGTCTATTAGAGTGGATTTTTATTATCATAGGCTTACCTGTTGTTCTGACGACTTCTAAGCCTCGAATGAGAATCCAGAATGAAATTCCCTCCATCGAAGGCCAGATTCAGTTCGCTCTTCTCATTTCTGAGAATCATTATCTTTTTAGGGATATTTTAATTTATTTTTTGGTGGCGGTTTTTATTACAATAACTTCGCAGTAATTTTTTTTATGTGATGCTTTCCAAACAACGAATGTGGAAACTAGTTTAATATTTTTATTACTATTATTATCATGCATAATAAGTCTCTCTCTCTCTCTCTCTCTCTCTCTCTCTCTCTCTCTCTCTCTCTCTATTCGGAATGAGCCTGAGGAGAGACTTAAAACGTTTCTATAAGTTTTTTTTGTGGTTGGAATTCAGTTCTAAGAATAAAATAAATTTCCTAAAATGCCTCAGTATATATACAGGGTGTTCATAAAAGATCTGAACGATTTCAATCTTTATTAATGTGATAACCCAATAACATACAAAGAAACAAGTTTGTCCATGTGACTCCGTACAGCTAAAAGTTTTACATACATGTTTAATAAACTTCAACATGTGCGCCATTGGTCGCCCGTACAGCATCCAATGATATTCAATTTCTCGCCATATGCGTTCAAGCATGCCACCATCGACCATCGCTATTGCATTTCTGATCCTGATTCGTAATTTATGGATGTTGACAACCTTGGTCTTGTACAAAAAAAAACTTTATTAGTTGCTCTATCGCTTACACATGCTTCGTGCTTTATATCTTATTTAGTATGAAAAATATTGACGAATCAAATCGTTCAGATCTTTTATATTTTATGAACGCCCTGTGTATTAGGGTGTATCATGCTCAGGCCGAATATTGAAAAACTTGGAATTTCAAGATTGGCAGTATGTATTCCTATGTAAAATTGAATTTTAAGAGGAGTTCGTCTTCTGCAACTTTTGCGAAAGATCGCATTTAAGTGTTCAAAATCGCACTTTTTAGTCGAAAAATGTGATTTTTGGCCAATTTCAAAGACTTGGTAGCCTCAAATGACCTCCATATGTTCCATATTGTTCACATACACC
The DNA here is from genome assembly GCA_023014485.1 of Bathynomus jamesi. Taxonomy (NCBI): domain Eukaryota; kingdom Metazoa; phylum Arthropoda; class Malacostraca; order Isopoda; family Cirolanidae; genus Bathynomus; species Bathynomus jamesi. Next base: position 314,297 of record JAJOZX010001316.1, read on the forward strand.
CTTAAGCATTTCTAGGGGCAGGCTTGGACCCATTTAAGATCAGCCAAAGTGGTTCATAACCCCTAAAACAACCAAAATCACCCAAAATGGCCCAAAACTAAGGAATTGTATGATTTTTAGTCTCCTATACACCACATTTCGCGGCTGTTCTCTTCATGAGGCAGAATCTTTTTGTTCTTCTTTCTTGGTCTTGCATTTTCTTTTTTTTTAGAAACGCCTCCACCAATTTTTATTTATTTTCTTTTCGGCATCACTGAATGTGATAGCAGCTGCCTCCCACCTTTCTGCAAGCTGCTGTGACGTTCAACCTTTTTTTTGCAATTGCAATTCTTCTTTAATATTTGTATAAGTCCCTCCTCCACCCCGAGCTTGTAATAATATGCTGGTCAACTGAATGTTTTGAGAGTTTTTCTTCTGAAAGCATCTTGATTTGTCTAGCAGGTCTTGTAGAGCTCTAAAACATGTTCATAATGTCTTGCTTTGACTTGAAAACTGGCAACAATTCTCTGTGATCGATCCTAGCACGAACAAAACCATCTCTTCTCTCTTGCCCATACACTGCATGAGCTGCAGCTGAAACTTCCTGGACTGCTCTTTCACAGCTTTGAGTGTGAACTGAGAAGTTCTCAAATTCAAGTGAAGACCTGAGAAGCTCCTCAACTTCTCTTGACATCTTACAAGTGAAGAGTGGCTCATACAGTTTTTCCTTATCCCAATTAATCAGAGTAATTGGAAACGTGGCATCAAAATTCAGTTTAGGGTTTCTATGAGTTCTCAGACTCATGTCTCCATACTCAGACTTACCTCTGATCTTCTTGATCATCTCAGCCCCCCATGCCCTCTCCTTCTCATCCTCACCGCACAGGAGAGAGGTAATGAGGTTCTCAACTTCTCACTGTGAGCATGATATGTTCCACGAACTATCACATGAGTGATTATGTTCCTGACTTCAGAGGTCTGGCTTCTCAGCAGTCCCATAGCGGTCACAATATGGTGAGGTCCATACCTCATGTGGTGCTTCACCGTGATCTCAAAATACATCTTGAAGTAGAAGTCCAGGCAGAACTTCAGCAGCACCTCCAGCTTCTTCAACACCTCCCCCTTCAGACCATGCTGCCTCATCCACAACATCAACAGAGCATCACCTGTAGTCAGCCAGCGTGACTGATTTAGTGGGCCACACTTCAGACCAGCAACTTCCTTGCTCAAATCTCCTGTCTTGAGAGCTTTGATCAGTAGGTAGCAGTTCTTCTGGTCAGTACTAAGGTTCTGTACAATGTCTTCTGGCAGTTCAATTATATCTTCTTCTCCTGGCAGAGCCTTGAAGCTAAAGTTGACAGGTATGTCACTGATCTTCTCCAAAAGTTTTCCTATTGGGCCACTGAACCCAGACTTGTGCGTAGGGACCATCAAGCTTGATGATCATGTGCCTGAGGCTGAGTTCATTAATATGCAGCTGGCATATCATCAGCCAGTGACACTTGTGACCTAGCAGTCTCTCCAAGTGAGTGATGGCTCCCCCATCAGGTCCTGTGTTTGTGTTGGTGGAGTCACCACCAAGGACCACAATAGTATCTTTAGCACCATGAGCACTAATCCACTCAAACAGAGCCTGAGCTATCTTCAGTGCAGGTTTCTCATTTCCTTCAGTTCTTCTGGTTCCCAGGTAACACACAGTGCTCTTCAGTTGTAATATCAGGATGGAAGCGGCCAGTTTCTTCATTGTACCTCATGATCTTTGTCTTCTTATCTTGTTTTCCATCAAAGAAAATTCCCTTGATCTCCTCTCCCTCTGTCCTTTTCTCCAGGGCCTCCACCGAGGCACCTATTACAGACTCCTTGCCCCTCCACATCTTCATCCTGTCAACAACTAGATATGCCTTATCAGCAGATAGATGGCCAGCTTTGATGAGATCTTACAAGAAACCAGTTGCAATGGCTGCCGCAGGAGTGTTTGCCACCTTCAACTGACTGCAGCTGCAGCAGTGCTTGAGATATCCATGTAGTTCCTCCTGGCAGAGGTGGAGACTTTGCCAGTGTTGACACTGGAGCTTGTGCCTGGTGCAGTACTGGAAAAATCTGTGTCAGCAGTAGGAGCTGCTCTGCCTGGAGACTCTTGCAAGGAAGTCACCTCATCTTCATCATCATCACCATCATCAGCTCTAAGCAGTAGCTCCTTTTCTTCTTCCTCTTGTTTTGTTTCTCTTCTCAGCTGCCTTCTGTTCTTCCTCCTTCCTCTTAGCAGCCTTTACCTGCTTCACTGTTTCCTTCACATCAACAGACGCCATCCGGAAGCCAGAACTTCTGAGGTTTTGATCCTCTGGTAATGGAGCCACTCTAGCTCTAGCTTTGGAATCTTCTGAGGCATAGGACAGTCACAGTTGACATGAACTCTAGCAGCACAGCCAGAGCAGCCAGATGCTTCAGTTCCACAGAGAGTAATATCATGTCTGCAGGTTATGTCAAACAATGTATCAAGTTCAGCTATTCTCCTCTCTCTCTCTTTGCAGCCTTCACTCTGCCATTCACTAGGTCAATCATTTCATTCCACCTGTCAAGAATCTTTCTGGCAATGGATCTCTCTTGAATGATCACAGGAGGAGTGAACTTGGGATTGCTTTTGCGCCACTGTGCCAGTACCAGTGATGCCAAGTCCTTAGCTAAATCTTGCAGAGGGTACTGAGCTCTCTTCATATCATCCAGAAGCAGCTTCTCTTCCTGGAGGAGGATTCCTCTCTGAAACACAGCTCTCCAGGTTGGAACTTCTGTGGGAAATAACTGCTTGCCTGGACCCACCAGATCACTCAGCTTTGGACCAGAACTTTTTCTGGTCTTTCGTCCTTGCTTAGCCATGGTGGCTACATAATCTTCACCAAGCTTTGTATCTGAAACATAGAAAATTATCACAGTGAAACTCTAGTAGCCTATAACAGCTGTTACAGTGGTTTTGTTTGGTAAGAAACCGGTCTGTTATATTTGTACTACAGTGTATGTCCTGCACAGCTGTTCTGTACATAACCAGAAAACGAAAAAGTGTAAATTTGAACACTTAAACGTGATTTTTAGCAAAAGTTCAAGAAAACAAGCTCCTCCTAAACTTTAATTTTACATAGGAATACATACTGCCAATCTTGAAATTCGCGCTTCAATGAGCATGATACACCCTACTGTGTATCTCTCTCTCTCTCTCTCTCTCTCTCTCTCTCTCTCTCTCTCTCTCTCTCTCTCTCTCTATATATATATATATATATATATATATATATATATATATATATATGATACACACAGACCGTGCATGGAACAAGGAACTCTTCTGGGATAATTAAATCCACTATAGTCCGAATAAGTAATGGTAAATGACAAATACCATAGTTTTTCTTTTTCATGATGCTAGCCCGACGTGGGCAACGGGTCACTCGCAAAGAGGTCCCATAAATATAGCTTCCCTCACCAGCTATCTGCAAAGCAGACAGGATCTAGCTTTGGTCCAAAGCTGGATCCTGTCTGCTTTGCAGAGAGCTGGTGAAGGAAGCTATATTTATGGGACCTCTTTGCGAGTGACCCGTTGCCCACGTCGGGCTAGCATCATGAAAAAGAAAAACTATGGTATTTGTCATTTACCATTACTTATTCGGACTATAGTGGATTTAATTATCCCAGAAGAGTTCCTTGTTCCATGCACGGTCTGTGTGTATCATAAAAAACTCAGGGGACCATTCTGAGTTTATTCCCATATATATATATATATATTAATTAGAGAGATAAGGATTGTTTTTACATATAACTTATTCCGCACAAGATTCAGAATAAACGCCTTTGTTTAACGCTTCTTGGCATGATACCGAATGCCCAACCAAATGGCTGGTTATTCCGTCGTACATCCTTCGTCCATTAGGGGACACTGAAACCTGGTAACCCCGTCAACCGGGAAAAATAAGTTCCGTCTGAAAGAAGAGCTAGATTGAGCCAAATACATTACATGAAACGGACTCGTCATTGCACCACCCCTACTTCCCCATTTCCCAGAGTAGTTTGGGACATTCCATGGCTGGGTTGATTGGTTGGTGCATATGAATTATTGTTTGTTTCCACGATTGTTTTATGTATTGATTAAACGATGTGTGAAGTCTTTTCCCTCGTGATTCGTCTTGTTGTTAAATGGAGACAGTTGAAACGAGGATCTAAAATCGCTGTTTCACCCTGTTTCTCTGAAAGCACAATCTACAGCTTTACCGAAAGGGAAATACAATGCATGTCCTGTTTCAGAACGTGTCTGTATTTTTTTAAATATGTAAATGTTTATTATTATTATTATTATTATTATTATTATTGTTATAAACATGATCATAAATATTATGAAATCAGGCACACTAAACATCAAATATGAAGTGATCTGAATCAAGGTTTAAAACTTCCTCATAAAAAAAAAAACATTAACTCTTTCTGACGTGAAATGACGTTTTGCTTTTGAAACCGTATATAAAGTAAGAATAGGGCCTATTGTGCATGACAACTATCAACATAACATCTTTATATATTACAAATTATAAAAACAACGTAAATTTCGTGTAATATGTTAAAAAAAAAGGGGGGAAATATTATTCCCGATCAGGAAATTTCGTTGTCAAAGAATTCCTGGAATAAAATTTCCTAATTTGAAAATTACTGAATTCTTTTTAAAAGTTCGTTTATTTCGAATGGAAGTTTTAACGAAATGTATAAATACGAAGGTTAAAGGAATTAATTATATCACTATTAATAATTAGTATAAAATTGATCTACGAGTACATGAATGAAATATTGCGCAAAGAACATTTATATATTTTGGTTGCTTTGTTTACACAAACAATAAAAGATATGTAAATGAAACAAACCTGTTTAAAACTTGTTTTTAATCCTTAAATTTATTACCATCATGCAAACACACACACACACACACACACACACACACAAGCAGACACTCAGGGCCGCCGTGAGGGCGGGGAAGCCGGGTTAAATCCCGGGTCCCGGAAAGAGTGGGGATAAAATCTAAAAATATTAATAAAGCAATTGATTAAATAACAGAGAGGAAATATAATTAATGAACATGCATTTGAAAATCTTGCAGTAAACAATTGTCTTGCCTGCATGGACTGGTACTGCATTTGCAAATTGTATGGTGATAGAATTAATATAATTGGCTCGAAAAATAAAATGGTCATTTTCTTCTGAGTTGTTTATTCATACTGTATGTTTTGAATAGTGACTTGGACATATAGTCAGTTTGCTTGTTATGTACACAAAAAACATTCATAATAAAATACTGAGTGAACAGGGAAGTCCATATACCAATCGTTCCCTGGGGCAGCTCTCGTCGGCCCTGCACACACACACACACACACACACACACGCACACTCACATATATACACATATCCTTTGAGGTTTGAAAAAGCTCTAAAAACACTTAAACATAACGATTCATTACATATTACTAAAGCAGACAAATCTAATTCAATCGTGATCATGGACAAAAACAGTGACATTGAAAAGATGAATACTTTGAGTGATCGCAATACTCTCCATGTCAAAAAAAAAAAAAAAAAAAAAAATTATATATATATATTATATATATTATAATATATATATATTAGGATTAGTCAGAAGACTCTACTTTAGGAAAAAACTCTCCATGTCAAATTTAAGTTAAATCCATAAATCTTGTTTCGGGGACATTAGATGACCTTGAAGTTTCCCCATATGGCACTGAAGGTTCCATTCCCCGCTCTAGCTCCCACTTCTCCTTATTAAAAGGTGGGTATATCCCCTTAAAGGGCGGGGGTTTTCACAACATGCAGTGGCTCATTGTTGTTTCCTGGTGCCGTTCATTAATGCGGCCATTCGTGGGTCCTTCACTCTCCGACGATGGTCTTCAGCCATCTAAAGAAGGTACTATTGCTGGCTCTCGTCCTTCGTCAGAATCCTATTGTACTCGGTGATCAAGGCTACTCCCCTCTCCGCGGAGTCGTTGATCAGCTTTAAACCATCCACCTTCTTCCTTCCATGCTTGAAGGAGTTCAGATCCACCCGCTTGTCAGGCTCCTCTTTCAGGAAGGAGCCGCAGTTTCGCAGGTTGAGCCAACTTTTCCTCGAAGCGCATTATATTTCTTCCACGTCCTTTCTTCAGACACTTGAACACCTGGGCCTTAGTATCTAGGAGCACCTCATCAGAGAAGAAGCCAGGCCAACTAGTTCTTCTCCTAAATCCCAGAGGTGCCTCTTCAGGGTGTTGGAGGCCGTGTTGGCAATCCGTCAGTTTACCTGCGCAAACTCTGACAATGTCTTCAAGAGTTAAAGATCACTGTGTCGGGTGTCTTGAGGGCTGTCGAAGAATTTAACGCCTTCATATAAACCAAAGTATGGAGAAGATAAAAAAGTCCAAGAGATTTTCATTCTCGCGCCAAATGGGAGAGAACTGGATTCGAAACAGGTATATATATTCTTTAGTTTTTATAAATATAATAATAAAAAACATGCCAGGATTGGCCCAATAGAACATGATGATAGAATGTTTGAAAATGATCAGGACATTGTTGATATTTTTTATAATTATTTTAATTCTGTTTTTACTGAAAAAAATTTAAATAACTTTGATTTTAATTCTTTAGATTCTGTAAATTCAGGCATTCATGATTATATTCATATAAGGAAGGTCTGGAAGGATGATGTTAGGTAAGCAATTCATACAATGAAGTCAAATAAAGCTGCTGGACCTGATAATATATATGCTAGGATTCTCGGAGAAGGGGAGAAAAGCTTATCTGAGGCACTAACTATTTTGTTTGCTAGGTCTATTAATTATGCAGAGGTACCAGATGAATGGAAAAAAGCAAATATAGTACCCATTCACAAAAAGGGTAGTAAGAAGGAGATAGGAAAGTATAGGCCTGTTAGTTTAACATCATTGGTAGGAAAGATACTAGAAAGAATTATAAAGAATAATATTCAAGATTATTTGGAAAATTTTAATCTTATTTCAAGTTCACAACTTGGATTTAGATGAGGAAGGTCTTGTTTGTCTAATCTCTTAGACTTTTTAGAGTTTGTAACTGATTAGGTAGATAATGGAAATGATGTATAGTAGATGTTATTTATTTGGATTTTAGTAAAGCATTTGACAAGGTTCCAGATATGAGACTTCTATATAAATTAAAAGCTCATGGGGTATTAGGGTCAGTTATTAATTGGGTAGAAAACTAGTTAGAAAACAGAGAACAGAGAGTAATTCTAAATGGTCATGAATCTGGGTGGCTGAAAGTGAAAAGTGGCGTACCACAGGGATAAGTTTTAGCTCTTTATTTTATATCTAAATGATTTAGAGAAAAGAGTAGGTAGTAAAATTTCTAAATTTGCAGATGATACCAAAGTAGTTGCTCCAGTTACACATATAGAAAATTCTTATAAACTTCTAAAAAGTCTTCATAACATACGGCTCGCGGGCCAGAGTCCGGCCCGTCAAAGATTTGCATCAGGCCCGGCTAGCGGATACTGAAAATTCATTATCTAATGCTATATTTTATTTTAATAAAATTTAATTTTAAAATAAAATTTTATCTAAAATTTGTACACTGGCCCTCGGTGTGGGTCATTAATTGAAATATGGCCATTCATGAAAAAAGTTTGCACACCCCTGGGTTAGAGGATGTTAGAAAAAAGATCTTGGGGTTATAGTTAGTAGTGATCAAAAAATTTCTAAGCAGTGCTTAGAGGCTAGAAATAAAGGAAATAAAATTCTAGGTATGTTAGTTACAAGAGTAAGAAGGTGATCTGTAAATTATATAATTCTTATGTTCGGGCTCACTTAGAATACTGCATTCAAGCTTGGTCCCCTCATCTTAGACATGATATTGATATGCTTGAAGGTGTGCAACGTAGGGCAACCAAGCCTATCCCTAACCTAAGAAGATTGGAATACAGGGAAATAGTAAAATAACAAGGTATATTTAGTTTTGAGAGACGTTGTATTTGGAGGGATACGATACATATGTTCAAAGTGTTTTCAGTTTTGGACACTTTAGATGTACGTAACTTTTTCTCACTAGAGGTTGATGGGATAACTCATGGGCATAATAAGAAAATTAGAAAACAGACTTGTAGACTTGATCTACGAAAATACTTTTTCAGTCATTGAGTATTAGTTTTTTTTGGGGAATGACTTGCCATATGATTTGCTAAACAGTCGTTTGTTAGTTAATTTTAAGAAAAATTTGGACACTTTTATAATTGAAAGAGATAGTTTGTAGATTGTAAATAGTGTATATTCCTAGCAGAGCCTCCGTTTGCTTTGGGGGGGGGGGGGGGGGGCTCAACTAAATATTAACAATAAAAAATAAAGGGTCACTAAAATGAAATATTGGTTCTCAAGCAATTCTCTATTCAGATAACATCTAAAAATCCATCACCAATATTATATTTTCAAAGTAAATCTTCATAAGCAATTATATATATATATTAATATAACTGGCTAAAATAATTTTTTTTCTAATCTTCGCTACAAAAGAGTCCATAATCGCACTGCAATTAAGTTTTCATCCACGCTGGTATTCAATAGAGACTATGGCCAAATTACATAATCGTTCTTGTGACATAGTGGTACGCAAGTATGTTTTTATAAGTTTCAGCTTTGAGAAAGCGTGCTCTGCACAAGGACTGTGACGGGCATGGTGAGAAGTATACACAGGGCCGGCGAGAGCTGCCACGGGCCCCGGTGAAGGATTGGTATATGAGCCCCCCTGTTTACTCAGTATTTTATTATGAATGTTTTTTGTGTACATAACAAGCAAACTGACTATATGTCCAAGTCACTATTCAAAACATACTGTACAGTATGAATAAACAACTCAGAAGAAAATGACCACTTTATTTTTCGAGTCAATTATATTAATTATATCACCATACAATTTACAAATGCAGTACCAGTCCATGCAGGCAAGACAATTGTTTACTACAAGATTTTCATAATTAGAAGTGTACTTTCTTTGCCTTCTCTCTAGCAAAGTGGTAAATGATTCTGATGAAATTTAAAGTACGGGCTAACTGGCTTTCAATTACAATGGTTCCCAGATCTGTCAGTCGGTCTTGGGCATTGGTGGACGGCAGATAATATTTTAGCCGTTTCAGTTTGACTATGATAATCTCTATAAAATGTATGTTCATTAATTATATTTCCTCTCTGTTATTTAATCAATTTCTTTATTAATATTTTTAGATTTTGCCTCCCCTCTTTCCGGGCCCCGGGAATTTAACTCGGCTTCCCCTCTCTCGGCGCCCCTGAGTATACATAATGCTACGGATACATTTGGGTATGTGTCACTCAATCCACGCTCTGTAATATAGCTTAAAGCTTTCAATGCAGAACTTCCTGCAGAAACTGAATAACGCAAGATTTTAATTTCGTCACGCATTTCAACTGGATCAGTGTCACTGCATGTGGGATCTGAAAGTAAAGTATGAAGTTTTGTACAGTTTTTGAATAGTTCTTCATCATTGTTGATATTGTCTTAGAAATATCAAAGATAAATTTAAAAGACGTCAATGTATCATCTAGCTGTTTGAATCGTTCTCTGAGAGCAGTAGTAGATATGTCAATTAAACGTAGAAAAATTCTACCCTGAACTTTTCTTTCTGGTTCACGCTGGGTTCATCTGGTGCCTCATATAAAAATTGCACTTTTGTGCGTCTCACAACGTCACGGCCCTTACTGAATATAGGTTCTGATATTGTTTCTGGCATCAGATTTTTTGCGGTTTGTATGGTATCTTCCTCTCCTTACTTTGCATGTCTGTAACTCTCTTTTCTTGCATGTTTGTAGTTTGCATGGTATGACAGTGAATTAAGACTGTGTTTGCATGGTTTGTAAGCGTTCTTATTTTACTTCTTTTCATCTTTCACCCTTCTCCTATTCTCTCCGACTATTTTTCTGACTTGTCGGCAGTGGCCGGCGGATGATGATGGTGTCTTTTTTCTCTTTTTCTGAATGAATGTTAACCCACGAGTGATAGGTGTTCCTCCTTACTTAACCCCTTATTCTCTTCTCTTCTCTTAACCCCCTACTCTTTCCTTTCTCTCGGGCTAACCTTAGAGTGGATCTTAGGGTCTTTGTTAGCCTTAGCTTCTGTAGATCTGTAGATAATGCAACAGTTCTGCAGTGCACCCATGAATTAAATCAAGCGCAGCATGAAGTTGCATATCCTTGGATTATAAAATCTTGCTGACACGGTTAATTTATGAAATATCAAATAAAATATATATAAAATCTTAATAATATACGAGGGTAATTCAATAAGTATCCGCACTTTTTATTTTCACAATTTTATTTTCACATCTGATAGATTATAAACACATCATTTCTCAACATAGTCTCCCTGTTCCTCAATACACTTAGTCCAGCGATCTACAAGCTTCCTAATGCCATCACAAAAGAGTGTTTTTGGCTGTGTGCGTAACCAGTCATGCACCGCCTCCTTCAGGTCATCATCGCCTTGGAATCGCTGACCTCTCAAAGCGTCTTTTAGTGGTCCAAACAGGTAAAAATCCGAAGGTGAATGAAGGTGAAAACTTTTTGGAGCGCATTATCACTGGAGATGAAACCTGGATTCATCACTATGAACCAGAAAGCAAACGACAGAGCATGCAATGGAAGCATCCAACATCTCCCGTTGCAAGGAAGTTCAAAGCGCAGCCGTCAGCAGGTAAAGTTATGCTAACACTGTTTTGGGATACAAGAGGCCCTATCCTTGAACATTATCTAGAGCGTGGAACTACAGTAACAAGTGCATCGTATTCTGACATGCTTCGGAATGAGTTAAAGCAAGCAATTCGCACAAAACGGAGAGGGAGATTGTCGGAAGGTGTTATTCTGTTACACGACAATGCGCGCCCTCATACCGCTGCACAGACTAGAAAATGCCTTAAAAAACTTAAATTTGAAGTTCTCGACCATCCAGCCTACAGTCCAGACCTGGCACCTTCGGATTTTTACCCGTTTGGACCACTAAAAGACGCTTTGAGAGGTCAGCGATTCCAAGACGATGATGACCTGAAGGAGGCGGTGCATGACTGGCTACAGCCGCTACACACACAACCAGAAACATTCTTTTGTGATGGCATTTGGAAGCTTGTAGATCGCTGGACTAAGTGTATTCAGAAACAGGGACACCATGTTGAGAAGTGATGTGTTTATAATCTATCAGATGTGAAAATAAAATTGTGAAAATAAAAAGTGCGGATACTTATTGAATTACCCTCGTATGAGTAATGTTAATAATAAAATATAAAGAATTATATTCATTAAGTATTTTAATAATTATAAAGCGAAAATTAATCTGGATTCAAGTAAGCAAAATATTAAAAAGACACCCAAATTTTGTTGGATAAATCGCAAAGCTTACAAGTACATGAAACAAGACTTAATTATAAGAAATGTGGAAGGCCCTCTGCAACCGCAGGGCTCGCAGATGCCTAACGGAGGCCCTGATTCCTAACTTGAGTTGTGTAGGCTACTTTGGTGGTTGTTAACAGTTGTACGTTAATTAGCTGACTTGAGATTGATGTTTTGCAAGATTTTTTATTATTATTAAAATATAGCTCATGACTTGGATAACCTCGATATTGACAGTATAACTCAGTTTTGCCATCCACTAGGGCTGAGAGCCATGAACTTCACACCGAGAGGAGGAATTTCTCCCAGGAAGAAGATGCTTAATTCCAGGAATTCATGGTAATTGTCTCGAGGTTGGACTTCGTTTTGGAGAAGAGCCATGGTGAAAGAAGTGGCTGTTTGCTTCAGCTTGTGCAGCGGAGGAGATGACAGTCTCTCATCACCGCACGGTTTGATAGGTTGACCAATCAATGTAACCCTGTCGCTTCCGGAATCATTTGAAGAGGGAAGCGTCAGGTCCAGTGGATGGGCTAAACATCATCTTCGATGTATCAGTGATGATAAGTTCGTGTACGTGATGGCGATAGGCTAGGTACAGCAGATTCTTCCTTTATTTCCTGTGCCATAGTTTAATATAATTGTCAGGTCAGCTCGTAATTCTTGTTTTCATTCATAAACGTTCATACTAAAATTCATTCGCAGCTCTACCCCCTATACAAGAAACTTTGAAATTTGAAAACAGTGTAAATCTCATCCATGAAGTTTCATCGGTTCAAATTATGAAGTCAGGAATGGCTGGTAATGTTGGATTAGGGTCGAGATTTGTTACATATTATGCTTCTTATGTTACGGTTGTAACAACATAGGGATTAAAAGAAACAAGAATAATATAATTATTCACTACATTCTGAGAGATAAGCAGTTGTGTAGAGTATGGTAATTGTAAAATTGTATAGTAGGTGTAGGTTCTCATATTTTCATATAAGTATGACACCTCATGAATGATATGAGGTGACGGTAATTATAGTGATGTAGTCGAGACCAGAAAAAAAAGGTTTCGAGTCCTCCATCACTGGTAATTATATCATGCTATGCTTTTACTCTTTTGTAACAAACAAGAATTTATTGCATTATTTAGGCCCATATATAAGAGCAGGGTTAATCTTAAGATGTCATCACCTGAATTTCGAAAAGCTAACTATATGGCCGTGATCTACAGGGGCGGATCCAGACCGATGCAACCGATGCACATGCATCTGTCAGAAAATATGTGCTCCGTTTGCTTCGGTCAAATAATTAATTGACCTGTCTGTAACCTTACCTTAATGTCTCTGCTGACCCGCCCTGTCCACTAGCCTGAGAGTTCCTTTGATCTACCGACACCTCCCTATTTGGCAGCCTTAATTTCCATTTGACGTGCCGGCAGGCTCGTCCATAAGGTAGGGTGAATCGGTGTGTGTGTGTGTGTGTGTGTGTGTTGGTATTTCTTTTGTTATTTTTATTTGTTCCCAGCTTTCATCTTACTTTCACATTCCTGAGGATGTCATTAGACGAAAGCGCTTGAGCACCATTCTGTGTTTCCTTTTTTCTTCGTGGTTATTTTCATCATATATATATATATATATATATATATATATATATAAAATTACACGAACCCGCAAGGAAAAAATATAAAATTAATTATAAAACAGTGCATCGAGACCCGACGGCAGCCGGCGCGCAGCAAAATCCAGCTGTTCATCCTTCCACACAATAAAGAAAGTGGTTGGTAGATAAATGGGTACCCTAGGTGGCCTAGTGGTTAAGACGCTGGGCTGTTGATGGGGCGTGGTTCGGATTCCACGTTAAACTGTAGGTCTAAGGTGGAGTGAAAAGCTTGACCTTCGTCAGAATGAAGAATTCGGGCGGAAGCTAACCAAAGGATATGGCTTTGAAAAGGGCTTGGTTGTGACCAGCCGAAATTAATTAGCCTTTTAAAACACTGTTTTATAATTAATTATATATTTTTTTCCTTGCGGGTTGGTGTAATTTTATATTGCTGCGGTTATTGCAATTAAAGTGTATATATATATATATTATATATATATATATATATTGTATGCATTGTATAGTGTGTAAACCAATCAATAAAACTATTGTTTTATACAGTCTCAGTGTGTATTGTTCGTGAAAACATTATGTATATATTATATACTCGTATAGTTCCATGACGAAGATATACTGAAATAAAAATCTGTAATGTAAGTTGAAAAATTGCATCGGTCAGATTTGTGGTCTGGATCCGCCTCTGATCTACATAGCAATATAACACTTTTTTCAAGAGTACTGTTTTTTGTGCAAATACGTTATAAGCAAGTTATTGCAGGTGATGACATTGCCTTAAGATTTACCAAAAGCAGAAATATCTTTTTGATATTAGGAGGTTAGGGTTACGTGGTAGCCAATGTCTTAACACCACTCCCAGTTGATCAGCGAAATTAAGCGACAATGGGTCCGGGTAGTAGTTGGATGGGAGACAGTCTTCTGCATCCAGATTATGTAACGACCCGTGGTTCGGATCCCACGTAAAACTGCTGGTCCCCTTCGTCATATGACCTTAGATTTTGCGAAGGAGGTTAAGTAACCCAATCATTACATGTTAGATGGCTATGCTAGATTAAATTTAAGCATTTATAAGCCTTGAGTAAAGAATCGGCCTTCAAGCTTTGTAATTTTTGGCCTATATCAGCATAGTTCGATATATCATTACTGTGGCGAGCTCAACCTTGGCCACAGCCTTGGAGGCAGTGTTTTCACTTTTAAGAAATTTTCCTGATTTTCGGGAAATTTAGACGTTCTGAGGAAATTTCTCAGGAAATGTTTAAAAAAAAAAAATCAGGAAATCTAAGGAATATTAACTCTGGAATATTGAGTAACATAAGGGAAGCCCGTTTTTCACATGGTGTTTGACTACTAGCCTAAATGATTTCTACCTTTACTAAAAATATTTTTAAAGCTGACTATATAAACAATGTTGTATGTGAACAATGAATATTATTCTACAATACATGCTATGATACTATTCTGGCTATAACTTTTAGCTATACTTTAGGTGCTTTTAGGTCAAGAAATGAATCCAAATTAAAAATTCAAGGGCCTTTGAGAAGTGCGATACAGTATTACTAGTTAATACTCTGGTCGATGCCATACAGTTGTATTAAATTTGGTCATATTGAAAATAAGCTGTTTAGATCAATTTAAAATTTGTAAGTAAAAATAAGGAAAAAATAAGAAATCTCAGGAAATTTTGAGGCGGATCTCAGTTTTAGGGGCTCCATCTATTGCATTAATAAGAAAAATAAATGTAACTAACCTAACCTAACCTAACGTAATCGGCAATATCCTATTCTGGCGTCCCAAATTATTCAACCAACCAAAAATAAACGAATAGTGTCCCAAATTATTTAACAGCATCAGCTTTGTTTTGATAAATCACAACCAGGCATTCCTGCACGCAAGTTCCCAGGAATGCCCGGTTAGGTCAACTGAATGCCTGGTTAGGTCAACTGTATGCCCTTGACGATTGGTTAGGTTAAGTCGTGATATTTTCGTTAGTTTAAACGAAAATATCACGACTTAACCTAACCAATCGTCAGGGGCGTACAGTTGACCTAACCGGGCAGTCAATAATTTTCACGTATGTTTCAATTAATTTTAAGTAAATTTTACAAAAAATGTGAGCATTTATTTTTAATACATAAACAAGCGTATCACAGAGGATACTGCACTATCGTACATGTCAGGAAGCGACTAAATATACACATTCACCAATTGCTTGTATTTGGGACGCTATTTGTTTATTTTGAAATTGTTAAATAATTTGGGACACCAAAAGAGGATATCGCCACGTAATCTAACCTAATCTATAATATGTGCTGTAATTGAAATAAATTTTACATTTTGTTTGATTTTTAATGTTATTTTCTTATTAATGCAATAGATGGGGCCCTCTAAAACTGAGGTCCGCCAATTTTGACCTTTATCTCAGGAAATTCAGTGACATGTGTGTGGAAACACTGCTTGGAGGTAAGTCTAGGTTAGGGACGTCTGTCCGAACCGAAATTTTCGTCTTATTCAGCGATACTCAAGAATTGGTACCACCTACTTGAATATTTTCTCTCGTTTTTATTCTCATCACCCAACTCTATATAATAAAATCCTCCTAAATAAGGCAACTGCCATAGCTCGTCGTACTATTCGTAAGGCAAAGAGAATTTCATGGAGTCGGTTTTGTTCAAACCTCAGTTTCACTACACCTTCCACCAAGGTTTGGACTCAAATTAGGAAAATCATTAAGGGTACTGATTCACACTTCACTTACACTATTGTTGTAAATGGTTCTATACTAAGGGGCCATTCAAAACCACGTGGTCCTTGAAGGGGGAGAGGGGGTCCCTTATTTGATCACCAAGGGCCGCATGGGGGAGGGGGGTCTTGACGCTTAATCACGTGGCCAATGTTAATCATTAAAATATCCTGTTTATAATATTGTTTATCATATCATAATATTCTACGAGGGCCACTGAATATATTTTGCCCCACCTTTTTTTCTTTCCAAGTTTCCTTGTAAGTTCCAGAAATTTTGCACACAAGTAGTTACATACCTTTTTTACAAGTTTTTATTTTTTCACATAGTTTCCATCCTTTCCTACGGCTTTCCTCCACCTCGAAACAAGGGCCTTTATTCCTTGCTGATAAAAGTCTGCTGGGTTCCGCTGGAGCTACCTCTTAACCTTCTCAACAACCTCATCGTCACTGAAACTTTCTTCCACGAATAGAATCCTTCATTGCCATGAAGATTGTTACTGAAAAGGATGCCGAAAGTAAGAAGGATGATAATGCTCCTGGCCCAAGTTCTTCAAATCGTCAAGCTCTCGTTACCAAGTATTTTGAGAGTGGAAAGGTTACTGTGTCCATGATGGCAGATAAATTCAAGGGCTGCATCATTGAAATGGTGGTTAAGAATGCTGTCCCTCTGAGCTTGTTCTCTACTCCAGCTTTTGTCGGTTTGAACGGGGAAATGGCCTGTAAACTTGGTGTTTCGTCAGAAAGGAATGGTATTTAAAGTCTGGTACTTGAACGTTCTGGAAGAGTTCAACATTGGTAAAGAACAAGTCTTATCGATCGTGACCGACAATACCACCAACATGATGAGCACCATCGAGAAGCTGAACAAAGATGAAGTGGTAGATGATTTTGATGATGAAGTTTCAGACAATGGCGGTGATACTTAGACGAATTTGTGGATGCTGCTGCGAGGCTCCCCAAGATCCATCACATGCGCTGTGGTGTCCATATGCTACAACTGCAATTTGTGACGGTTTGAGAGAAAAACATGCGGCCAGTCTTATTGGCAAGTTGCGAAACGTCGTGGTGGCTGCTAGAACACCAAAACTAGATGCTATACTGAAGCGACGTGCTGGAAAAGGGGTGATTTTGGATCAAGCAACTCAGCGGGGAAGTACATACTTGATGATTCAGCGTGTTCTTGAACTAAAACCTTTCCTTAGTGACATGGCCAACCCGGATGTCACGATGACTGAAGTTCAATGGGAGCAAGTGAAGGAACTTGAAAGCTTGCTTCGCCATCCATATACCGTTACAAAAAACTTGCAAGCAGCTGACTTGACTCCTGGTTTGTTTTATGAGGAGTGGAAGACCCTCATTTTCCGCCTCTCTCAAATTGGTGGCATGATAGCCGATGGCATTATGAACTCAATGCTGAGCAGAGAAAGTCGTCTGCTGGACAATGACATCCTGCTGGCTGCTATCTACGTTGACACCATGTACTGAGTCACACTGACAGAAGAACAGCAAATTAGAGCTAAAGCTGCTTTATGTGAAGTAGCCATTCGTATGAAAGGTCTACGAGCGGAAGACGAGGCTGTAGCTGGGCTGTAACATGGCAGCCTTCCTCGTCCTCATCCAATTCAAATTCTGAAGATGAAGAATTCGATTTCGAAAAACATCTAGATGACCAGAAGCAGTCAAAGCATCGTCGACTAGATTTGGAAAAAAGCGGAGAAAGGAGCCCAACTGCGCTAGCTAAATTCAAATTGGATTTTTCTCATGCACTGGAAGAGGTAGGAAAAAATTGACCGTACTGCAAAGTTGAAAGTGAAAGATGCAATACCCCGATACACTGAGATTGTTCAAGATGCTGCTCTGACTGTCACAGCGTTGCCACCGACTCAAGTCAGCTTGGAGCACTTGTTTTCTGCCCTCCGAATCTTCAAATCCGACTTGAGAGCAGCAATGAAGGAGGACCTAACTGAAGCAATCGTGTTTCTGAGAACAAATTCAGTTTAGGTATAAGAGTAGTGAGTACAGTATATATATATATATATGTGGTTGCATTCATGGATTGTTCCATTTATTGCAGTTGCTTTTTTATATGCTGAACCATTTTTAAATAGTTTCAACTTTCCTGTCTTATATTTTTATAATTTTATTTTATAACTATTAAATAACTTCTTAGTTTTTATTTCATTTATTATTTTAGTTTTTATGGCATTTCATGTCTTATATTTTTATTATTTTACAACTATTAACCCTAGAATGCATAACCCGGGCCTCTGAGGCCCGCCGGGTGTTATATTTATCCTGGTTATGCATTCTAGGGTTAAATAACTTTTTAGTTTTTATTGAAAATGAAATGAAAATGAAAAGGTTTATTGGCAGACTATAGTCCATATGACAAATATTATTAATACAATGACAGTTCATATACTAAGGATAGAAATATATACAATTGATTAGGAATAATATTGTAATGTCGAAGTTAAATGGAGCTACAGACAGACGTTTTTCTACCAAGAAGTCCATAGCTTAGACCTTAGAGGATAAATGGCAGGACTCATGGATAGCTTGGATGATCTGGTTGGTTGATTTTTTAATTCTTTGCATTAGACTGTATTGAACACGTCTTGTTACCTCCGGGAAGCTCGGGACATTGCGGGTAGCAAACATTTGCGAAGCTAAGCATCTCGGGGTTAATTTATGTAAGAGTCTAAAAGACCTGTTGTATATATTACTGCAGAAAGTACGAAAGAGAGTGTCTTTAGCTTCACTTGTACAGAATCGAAAGTTCCTTATGGTCATATTCGCTTTAGCACACAGGCTTCAAGATTGTTTTCTTATATCCGAGTCATCACTCAAGGAGCTGGTAATAGTTTGACCCAAATACTTAAACTCTTGTACTTCCTCAATTACCTCACCATTCATTTTAAACCTTATATTAGCTGGCTGATTACAGCTTTTAGGATGAAATTGCATAACCTTAGTTTTTGTAACATTAAAAAGAATATCATGTTTCTGCGAATACTCTTCGCAGCCTTTTAGTAGCCGATCCAGACCTTTAACAGAGGGACTTATTAACACCATATCATCGGCATAAACTAAGATATTTATCCTTGTGTTATCTTACAACATCCCACCGTTGCCTCGTTAAGTGAAGCAATTAATCCGTCAATATACACATTAAACAGCAGGGGAGAGCAAGGAGCCTTGTCTCACCCCGCAAGAGGAGCCAAAACACTCGGATAGTACATTGCCCTACCTAACAGTGAAAGATTGGTGGGAATACCAAAATATCAATAAATTTAATATGTACATGGGAACCTTCCTCTCTTCTAGTTTTGCAAATAAAATATTGTGGGTCACCCTATCATATGCCTTACTTATATCTAGGAAACAGCTATAAATAGTTGAATTACTGTCAGTGTATTTAGATATTGTTTCTTTAAGTACATAGATACACAGGTCAGTTGAGTGGGACGTTTTAAAGCCAAACTGATTAGATGTCCAAAGAAAATCATGTAATCGGAGTAACAAAAGTTTTTCTAGTAGTTTCGAGAAGCAGGAAGCGATAGCAATATGCCTGTAATTATTGCTGGACAGAATGTCTCCGTACTTATTTTTGACCAGGGGCAAGATATATACCCTCATGAACTCTGTAGGGATATAGCTATGAGCAAGCATGGCTGATAGGAGCAATGATATATGCAGACATACTACGTCATTTGCATATTTTCATTGCTTATTCGATAAGTCATCTACCCCTGACGCAGAACCAGTCTTTAACTCTTTAATTAACCTCTTTACTTCAGAAAATGATATCAAAGTATTTTCCCTTGTCCCTCCCACAATCGTTTCGCTACAATCTATCTGAAGATTATCCCTACTCACACTATTAAGAATGTTGGAATAGTGGTTTTTCCACAGCTTTGCAATTTCATCCTCCCCCGACACCCCATTGATTGTCGGAGGGAGGACATTTCTGACACCGTTTGATTCTTAACAAATTTCCAAAATTTGTTATTATCGTTATTTATGCGAGCTTCACAGGCTTTTGATGCTCGAATAGACTCTTCTTGTTTACATCGCCTTATGGCCGCCTTATACTGACTCCGACTTCTACACATATTCATGTATACTGGTCCTAATCTGGATCTACCATGAAAGCACCACAAATCATAGGCGTCTTTCGATTCCCTCTTCAGGGGAGCAATAAAATCATTCCATCCAGGAATAATCTTAGTATGATAGTTGTAAGATTTAATCAGGGGGCTTCCTGTTTCTCTTAACAGGGATATTATCTTACTATAATACCTATCTATGAGTTTACAATGAGAATCATTTGAGCAAGGATTATTCCAGGCAAGATGCAAAATTTCTAAATTATTAAAAAGGTGACTTGTTCTGTCTTTGTATTCTATTCTCTGCTACATATTAACATTGGACCAATCGACGCAATTATTCTTACCTATTGAGTTCTTGTTAAGTCGTGTTGCGCATAAATTGGTAAAGTTAATTAATATTTCTAATGGTCTATGTTAGAAAATCTAGAAGAGGAAGAACCATTGTTGTCCCAAGGCGATACGATGACTAAGCTGATTGATGCAGCATTGCTTGTATATATATTAAGTTAAGGTGTATATATATCCATCTCATAATTGTAAGGTTAGTGAAAAATTAAATTAATTTAGAACTAGCATTTTTGAGCTCTTGTGGCATCGTTGTTTGGTCACATTGTTGGCATCATTTTGGGATGCTGCGCGTCCTTTCTACTCGTTTGTGGAAGGTCGTACGTAAAGGTGTGGTTTGATAGAGAGCTCTCTTGCAATTCAGTTTGGTTGTTTAGATACATGATTGTTGCATCGTGCAATAGTCCAGGTTGCGTTGTTGTTGCAAGGTTCATAAAGAAGACCACAAATAGTACCCTTTTGTTTACCTTTTAAGTTCATGTAATTTAAGGTCTAAGGTAGGCCCGCATCGAGTCAGCAACCCTGAGGTTACCCTGAGGTAGGACCTAATAGGATCTCAAATCCGTAAAGTTTAATTTAGCTTAACTTGGGCTTTAGGTAGAACTTGCCCTTTAGAATTTGGCCGTTCACGGCTCAGCTGGGATTTCGAACCCGACAAATAAATAAAATAACATGGTCCTTCAGAACCGGATTTCTACCCCAAGACTGAGTCAGTGACCATTTTTCGGCAAAGTTCTGATTGTGCAAATTGTATCCCAAGTTAGGCCTAGACGGGTTGAGTATTATTGAGTTAAGGTCCCAGGGTAAAAAGTTTGGTCGCTCAATTGCGAAACTTGGCCAGTCGTCTGTCGTTTTTTGGCCTACTTTTTTTCCGGTTTGGTTAATTTTGGGTTATTATTGAATTAAGGTCCCAGGGTAAAGTTGGTCGCCCAATTGCGAAACTTGGCCAGTCGTCTGTCGTTTTTTGGCCTACTTTTTTTCCGGTTTGGTTAATTTGGGTTATTATTGAATTAAGGTCCCAGGGTAAAGTTTGGTCGCCCAATTGCGAAACTTGGCCAGTCGTCAGTCGTTTTTTGGCCTATATTTTTTCTGGTTTGGTTAATTTTGGGTCATTATTGAATTAAGGTCCTGGGGTGGAAAATTTGGTATTCCATACTGGTGTTTGGTTAGTACCCCACTCAGCAATTCAGTTTATTTGAAAGTAAAATTTGCGTTTGATCAGTTTGGTTAAGTATTTCTGCCAATTCAGCTCATTTGGTATTGAGCCCAAGGGTTGTTTACATTGAAGATGAGTGCATCTGAATTGAACAAATTTATAAAAAGGAGAAGTGCCTACAAAGGTCTAATTACAAAGGTCATTGCCACTATAGATTCTGCCATAGAGCAAGAGGATTTACGCTTAGTGACTGCGAAGCTTGCCATATTAGAAACTAAAAAGGTTGCTCTAAGTGAGGTAAATGTTAAAATTGAGGCTCTTATAGAAGAGGATGAAATAGAAAATAACATAATTTACTTTGAAGAGATTATTGATGATATGACTAACGTAGGCCTCCGAGCAAAAGAGTTTAGCAGCTCAGTACAGTTAGAGACCAGGTCTAATAATGAAACACAACACTCAACAAATGATGCTTGTGAAGTTAAGGTTAACAGATCTGTAGTTCAATTACCGAGGCTTGTACTCAAAACATTTTCTGGGAGTATTCAGGAATGGCAAGGATGGGCAGACAGTTTTCAATCAGCAGTTCATTCTAGTCAAGTGTTAAGTGCCGTGGAGAAGTTTAATTATTTGCGGTCCCTCTTGGAAGGGGAGGCAGCAAAGACTATAGCAGGATTAGCATTAACAGAGGCTAATTATAATGTGGCTTGGGATATATTAAAGAAACGGTTTGGTAAGCCAGAGATCTTAATTAAAAGCCACCTCCGTGCACTTTTAACTATACCTCCTGTTAATAATCCTAATAGTGTCAAGGAGTTACGGCAGTTATATGATGAATTTGAAATTAGAACTAGGTCTCTGGACAACTTGGGTGTAGGAATGGAAAAGTATGGTAAATGTTGGTTCCTACACTGGAGTCTAAATTGCCTAGCTCAATTTTGCTTGAATTAAGTAGGGGACACTCTGCAGAACATGTGTACATCCCCTTCAGCAGATGTTAAGTCTTTTAGGCACAGAATTAGCAAGACGAGAGGGAGTTGAGTTTGCACAGTGGGATGGTAAACAAGAGGACAAAGGCAGGCACAGCACCAAAGTTTCCACAAAAAGGAATAGCCAGGTACAGTGTCAGCTCTACATGCCTCTTCTGAGAATAAATTAAAGGGAATCAAGGAATGTATATTTTGCGAAGGCAACCACAAGTCATATAAATGTGAGGTGGCTGAGGCCTTACCCTTTGAGGAGAGAAAGGACAGGGTAACTAAGTCCACAGCATGTTTTAAATGTTTTTGAAAGGTCATAGAGCAAGGTTTTGTAAGTTTAAAATTTTGTGCAAAAAATGTCATGGTAGGCATCAGCCATTATTGTTGGGAAAACACTCTTAGTAGGCCTACCCCAGAAGTAGAGACATCAGTGGCACATGCCACTGCTATGCAAGGGAGTAAAAGTAAAGGGGGATTATTGCAAACAACTGCAGCCTTATTAATTGGGAATGAGGGAGAAGCTACTGTAAGAGTGTTGTTTGATAGTGGTAGCCAGTGTAGTTTATTAAGACCAGAATTTCCAGAAAATTGAAGTTTAAAGAACTTAAGAGGGAAAATTTAAGAATTTCTGGGTTTGGGGGTTCCGTTCAAAACCGAACCAAATTTAAGAAGGTAGAAGTTCTGGTTAAAGGGTTGTTACCGCAAAGTCCCACTATCAAGGTCCAAGCTGTAGAGATTGAGGAACTTTGTGCTCCAGTCACTACTTGTTTAGATATGGCATGTGTCCAAGAATTGCAAGTTAAAGGAATTAATTTGGGCAATAATAAGTTTGAGGGAACAGAAGATATTAGTCTTTTGATTGGAGCTGACTATTATTGGGACTTCATCACTGGTAATATTGTCCGTACATCTCAAGGCCAGTAGCTATTGAAAGTAAGCTAGGCTGGATGCTACATGGTAGATATTGCAATGAAATGGAAGTTAAGGCTCTCTTTGTTAAGATTGAGGAGAACAGCCATGGTCTGGAAAGGCATTTGAAAGCATTTTGGGAACTTGAATCTATTGGTATAAAGGACAACCAGGCAAGTATAGTGAACAATGATGTTTTAGAGCACTTTGAAAAGGGATTGGGTTTAGAGATGGTTGCTATGAAGTTGGCCTACCATGGAAGGATTCTTGCAAACCCGGTTCAAACCTTCAGCTAGCTAATCGGAGGTTGGAGACTTCATTGTACAGGCTAAGAAAAAATGAGGAGTTGTTAATTGAATACGATGAGGCCATCCTAAGTTATGTAAGGGAGGGCTATGCTGAAAGGGTGCAAGGTGAGCTGGTGAGCCAGGAGGCACATTATCTGCCACACCATGCAGTGGTACGGCGAGACAAAACTACCACCAAACTGAGGGTAGTTTTTGATGGCTCAGCCAAGGACAAAGGTGGTGTGTCCTTGAATGACTGTTTGGATGCTGGGCCAAATTTAAATGCAGATTTATTTCCTTGTTACTGAGATTCAGGTTTGGTAGAGTAGCATTGACTGCAGATGTGAAGCAAGCTTTTTTGCGGATAAAGTTAAAACCAGAGGACAGAGATGCAGTAAGGTATCTGTGGGTGGATACGAAAGACTTGTTGGAAAATGAACCTAAGGTTCAAGCATATAGAATGAAGTCAGTGTTGTTTGGCCTCAGCTCTAGTCCATTTCTGTTGGCAGCTACTATGCAGTACCATTTTAAGAAATATTCTGAAGTCTATCCTAACACTATTGAACACATAAGGAAAAATTTTTATGTTGATGATTTGCTATGTTCCGTGGATAATACAGAAATGGCTAAACAGATATTCATGGAGGCTAGAGCTATAATGAGGGAGGCTGGCATGGAGCTCAGAAAATGGCAGACCAATCATTCGCAATTACAAGAGTTTATGAGTCATTCCTCTGTAGTACCTGACGCAGCAGCAAGTATTGAGGATTCTGGTATTAAGGAGTTGTGGGCAATAGACGCAAAGGTGCTAGGCATCGTTTGGCAGCAAGATGATGATTTGTTACCTTCAATGGGAAATCTTTAGTAGAGCTGGCCGAGAATGAGACAAGGTGGACAAAACGTACAGCTCTTAGTTTGGCTTCGAAGGTCTTTGATCCTCTTGGATTCCTGGCTCCATTTGTGATAAAGTCAAAAATTTGGTTTCAGAGCCTCTGGGAAATTGGACTTGGTTGGGACCAAGAGTTACCTGATCATATGGTGGTAAGGTGGAAATATTGGTTCAAAGAATTGGCACATCTTGGAGACATTGAAATCCCAAGATGGTACTTTGGAGAGTTGAACAATAGTCCAGACAATTTGGAGCTGCACATCTTTTGTGATGCAAGTGAGGAAGCCTATGCAACTTGTATTTATATAAGAGGCGCATTGCAAGAGGAAGTAAGTTGCAGGTTGGTTGCTGCAAAGAGTAGAGTAGCACCTTTGAAAAGGCTTTCTGTTCCAAGGTTGGAATTGATGGGTGCCGTTATTGCTAGTCGGCTTGCAATTACAGTGCGAAAGTCTTTGGCCCTCTATGAAATTCCAAGCTATTATTGGACAGACTCCACTATAGTTTGGCACTGGTTAAGAAGTCAGGCAAGGAAATGGAAACCATTTGTTGCCAATAGGGTGGAGGAAATTCAAGCGCACACAGATCCCAAGCAATGGAAGCATTGTCCAGGCATCCAAAACCCCGCTGATTTACCAACACGAGGAATTTCGGTGAAAGATCTTTCACAATCAAGTTTGTGGTGGAATGGGCCAGAGTGGCTAAAACTTGGAAGTGAAAACTGGCCTTCTAATCAGCCTATTGTAGGAGAATGCCAGGCTGAAGAAGCATGGGTGAGTGAGGTGAGAAAATGCGCTGTGAACAGTTGTCAAGTTATGCAGCAGGACCCCATATTGAGGCTTGAGGACATTAGCAGTCTGAAAAGATTGTTAAGAGTGACAGCATGGGTATATAGATTTACCAACAACATTAAGGGAGAAACAAGAAGGGAAGGAATTCTGAACAGTAATGAGATTCAGCAAGCCAGGAAATACTGGGTGGTATATATGCAGAAGAAAAAATTTGGTGAAGAGAGAGAATTGCTCACCAGCCATCCATTACAGGTTCTACCAACACATTCTGCGCTCAAGGGTTTGGATGTGTTTTTGGATCAGGATTTATTGAGAGTAGGAGGTAGACTACAGTTTTCTGGGCTTCCAGAGGAGAAAAGACATCCAATTTTGCTACCTTCTGGGGGGCACTTTGTGGACCTTTTGATCCTGGATACTCATCATAAGCTGTTACATGCTGGAGTTAGAGAAGTGATAATGAGATTAGACAACAATTTGGATTCTCAAAATTAGACAAGTAGTGAAAAAGGTCTTGCATAAATGTGTGGTTTGCAAGCGTTGGAGTGCAAAGCCTTATTATGAAAAGGTGGCTCCACTTCCAAGAGAACGGTGTGTCTATACTGCCCCATTTGATGTAGTGGGAGTAGACTTTGCAGGGCCAGTCTATGTGTATGAGCGAGGGGAGTCTAACAAAGGTTATATATGTCTTTTCACCTGTGCTACCACCAGAGCAATCCATTTGGAGTTGGTAAGCAACTTAAGTAGTGATGTATTTCTTTTGGCCTTTAAACGGTTTGTGAACAGAAGGGGTTTCCCAAATAAAATCATATCGGATAATGCAAAAACCTTCAAAAAGGCTGCAAAGGAACTCCAAGAAATTTGGTCCTTGCTAAAAGAGGAAGAATTCCAATCCTACTTTTCACACCAAGGGGTACAGTGGGAGTTTATTGTTGAGAGAGCACCATGGTGGGGAGGATTTTGGGAAAGGCTAGTGAGAAGTGTAAAGTGTCCATTAAAGAAACTTTTAGCTAATGCTCATTTGAGCAAAGAAGAATTCTCTACTGTTTTATGTGAAGTAGAAGCAATGGTGAACAGTAGGCCTATCACTTTTGTTTACAACAGTAGGCAGGATGCAGAGCCATTGACACCAAATCATTTTCTTTGTGGTAAACGATTAACATCAAACCCCAGTGTGCCAGAAGACTTGCAGCCCATCCAGAGCACTCAAGGAGAGTTAACCAGACGGTTCAGGTACCTTGAAGAGCTACAAGATCAGTTATGGAAGAGGTGGCAGATGGAATACTTGCCAGAACTCAATTATTACCCATCAGGCAAGGTAAAGGGCTCCAATGCAAATTGTATCAAGGTGGGAGAAGTGGTAATGATTGGGGATGAAAGACCAAGGCAATGCTGGAAGCTTGGCATAATTGAAGAGTTGTTTGTTGGCAAAGACAATTTAGTTAGGTCTGCACTGGTAAAGACTTCAGGAGGAAAGTTAAAGAGACCTATACAAAAACTCTATGCTTTAGAAATCAGCAAAACCACAGATAGTCAAGATGAAACATTTGAGTTACAGCCTCATGAAGAAGGCTTGGCTAACCTTGCAGAAGGTAATGACAACAATGCCTCTTCGGTGGGGAGTGTTAGAAAATCTAGAAGAGGAAGAACCATTGTTGTCCCAAGGCGATACGATGACTAAGCTGATTGATGCAGCATTGCTTGTATATATATTAAGTTAAGGTGTATATATATCCATCTCATAATTGTAAGGTTAGTGAAAAATTAAATTAATTTAGAACTAGCATTTTTGAGCTCTTGTGGCATCGTTGTTTGGTCACATTGTTGGCATCATTTTGGGATGCTGCGCGTCCTTTCTACTCGTTTGTGGAAGGTCGTACGTAAAGGTGTGGTTTGATAGAGAGCTCTCTTGCAATTCAGTTTGGTTGTTTAGATACATGATTGTTGCATCGTGCAATAGTCCAGGTTGCGTTGTTGTTGCAAGGTTCATAAAGAAGACCACAAATAGTACCCTTTTGTTTACCTTTTAAGTTCATGTAATTTAAGGTCTAAGGTAGGCCCGCATCGAGTCAGCAACCCTGAGGTTACCCTGAGGTAGGACCTAATAGGATCTCAAATCCGTAAAGTTTAATTTAGCTTAACTTGGGCTTTAGGTAGAACTTGCCCTTTAGAATTTGGCCGTTCACGGCTCAGCTGGGATTTCGAACCCGACAAATAAATAAAATAACAGTCTATGACTCTATGATCAGAAAGAAGGAAATCATGCAGAATATGAACCCTAACAATTCGATCCTTTAGATTATTACTAGTGAGACAATGATCAATCCACCTGGTGGTACCACTCATATCACTAACGTATGTAAAATTACCACTGGTTACCCCTAATACCTCTACATCACTTATACTTAAATTGGCCGACTCGCACATGTTACCCAATTCTACAAAGAATTCCGAGTTCACATGTGCGTTAAAGTCCCCCATTATTATACAGTGAGAATATTTGGGGTTATCTGATAATGACTTAATTTTGTACAGCAAATCGATGTATTCATCTAGATTACTGCCTGCAGGAGTATCAAATCTGCACTGTCGCAGATTTTATGAACATCTACAGTTGAATTCCTCACTGACCTTACATTATATGAGACTATTTTCAACAAGTTATCCGCCATGACTGATAGAAAATTTATTATTAGTAAGATTATTATTATACACAGTACAACTTTCAGGCATTACCGTTAGGGCGCCTATTATTATTATTGTTATTGTTATTGTTATTATTTTACCTGTTATCAAATCAAAAGTCTGGAAAAGTCAAGATTTTTTTTTTTTTTTGCTGGCATATCACTCGCTGGCATGTCACAAGCTGGCATTATTGCCAACAGACTCATCCTCGACCACCACCACCAGAGCTCCTGTTGCTAATTTTTTTTTTAAAATTTTAAACAACGTTAATACTTTTAAAATGCCTATCTAAACGGTTCTTAAACATATTAACGCTGGTAGAGTTCACGACGGGCGCGGGAAGATTATTCCATTTATCAATTACTTTAAACGTAAAGAAGTTTTTAGCGATATTAGTAATGAAACGTCTGCCACGCAACTTAAATCCGTTATTACGAGTATTGCTATTATCGAAAGTGAACAGTTTGACAAAATTTAAGTTATCGATGTTATTAACGATTTTGAAAACTTCAATAAGCTCCCCCCTTAATCTCCTAGTTTCGAGTGAATGCAAGTCTAACTCTTTAATCCTATTTTCGTAAAGCTTGTTGCGCAATGACGGAATTAGTTTCGTGGCACGACGCTGAACCCTTTCTAACCTATCAATATCCTCACACAAATACGGGCACCAAAACTGAACGGCATATTCCAAATGAGGCCTGACTAGGGACTTGTAAAGGGGCAATATAATATCCTTCGATTTAAATTCGAAATTACTCGCTATGAAGCCTAACATCCTATTAGCTTTTGCGCAAGACTCCAGGCACTGGTTCCTAACTTTTAAATCCTTAGATACGCGTGCGCCTAAATCTACTTCCTCGTCAATACTCGCTAACTCTCTATCATCCATCGTGTACGTGTAATTATTGTTACGAGAACCTATATGCAAAACTTTACATTTGTCTACCTTAAATTGCATCTACCACTTAACCGTCCACTCCATAATCCAATTTGCATCGTCTTGGAGCCTATTTCTATCGTCCTCGTTAACAACCCTACCACCTATTTTAGTATCGTCCGCGAATTTTGACACGTTACTTGTCAATCCTACATCTATGTCGTTAATGTAGATTACGAATAGCAATGGGCCTAACACTAAACCCTGTGGGACACCGCTACCTACATCCAACCACCCGGATTCACTACCATTAACAACGACCCTCTGTCTCCTAGCACGAAGCCATTCCTCTAACCCAGGGGTTCCCAAATTGGTGTTCCGCGGAACACTTGTATACCGTGAGAAGTGTTCCGCGGAACACAATTTGGGAACCCCTGCCTAACCAGTTAGCTACCTGACCGCGTATACCGTGCGCTTTAACCTTCGCAATTAATCTTCTATGCGGAACTGTATCGAACGCCTTTTAAAATCTAAATAAATAATGTCAGCCGCTCTATGCCTATCGTATTCGCGCACTATTTCGTTATAAAATTCTAACAAATTAGTTAAACAAGATCTATGGCGTCGAAACCCATGCTGACTACTATTAATCAAATCTCTACTTTCTAAGTGATCGATGATACGATCCGTAACTACGGATTCCAAAAGTTTACCGACAATTGACGTTAAGCTAATGGGCCTATAATTGCTAGCTAGTGTGCGGTCGCCTTGTTTAAAAATAGGCGTAACGTTAGCTAATTTGAAGTCTTCAGGTCTGGAGCCTTGCTAACTTTTAGCCTATCGATATAATGCGCAATCTCACCCTCGTAAACAGTTATTTAATCCAAAATAGTCTCGCTACTAAATGGAACGATATCGTCCACGTCGGGGACATTATTTACGTCTTCTACGGTAAAAACTGTCGCAAAAAAGTTATTGAAAATACTCGCCATCGCCTGAGCGTCAGACGCCAAAGCGCCGTTAACATCCATTAGAGGGCCTATGTTATCTTTTATCGGCTTACGATTATTGACGTATTCAAAAAACTTTTTTGGATTATGTTTACTATCCGCAGCTATAAGTATCTTTAAATTACGCTTAGCATTCCTAACTGGATAAATCTCTAGGAGCGCTCCATTTTTCAATATTAAACATACACTCATAAAACATATACCATTTGAAAGCTCACATTTTTCTGAATCTAAAAATGTAGTAATCCAAAAGTATCAATAGCAAATAAAAAGTAACTAGGTTTAAACATAAAACCCTATACCGATCAATTTGTGATGCGTGTTCTTTATGGGGGCGGAGCCCCCGTAACCCCGAGACCTAAATTATGCAAATGATAATGTAATAACATATTCATGTTAGGTTGGGTTAGCGTAACAATTACCAAAAATACCATCTTACAACTCAGACTGAAGATCTATAACTTAGCCAACCTTTATAATGTAATTAATTACGTCACGCATCAAACAATTAAACCTAGTTACTTTTTATTTGCTGTTGATACTTTTGGATTACTACATTTTTAGACTCAGAAAAATGTGAGCTTTCAAATGGTATATGTTTTATGAGTGTATGTTTAATATTGAAAAATGGAGCGCTCCTAGAGATTATCCCCTAACTAATCTTTTAACCTGACGTCTAAGCTCGATATATCTATTAAAGTTAGCTGCCGTGCCATTGCGCTTATTAAGTCTAGACGCTCTGTTACGCTCGTTTATGAACTCGCCTATTTCCCTAGTCCACCATTTGGGCCTACCATGATTTCTAGCGCGCTTAGGCCTACGAGGAATAAACTCCCTTTCAATATTCATAAAACTTTCTTTAAACGCCTCCCAATGCAAATTTGTGTCATTACCCATAAATAAGTTAGCCCAGTCCACTACTCCCATCCTTATCCGCAAAACTATGAAAATTAGCCCTACGAAAATCAGGGACTTCTATTACGTTACTATCCTTAGTGTTTTCTATCAATAACTTAAACCTAAGAATTTGATGATCACTACATCCTAAACTCTCGCCTACTTCTAAACCTTCGACTATATTTTCGCCGTTCGTCATCACCAAATCTAAAATATTGTCACCGCGCGTTGGTTCGGTAACCATCTGTCGTAAAAAATTATCCTCCATGAACTCAATCAATCTCAAACCCTCCTCATTACCAGTAAAAGTCTCGTAATTAACATTAGGGCAGTTAAAGTCTCCGACAATTATACTATTCCGATTGTGAATAAGGTTATCAAGAAGTGCGTAAAATCTAGTGTCGGTATCGAGGGGTTGAACGGGAGGTCTATAAATAACAAAATTAAAACTAATACTACGCGCCCTAACTTTAACGCATATCGCATTAATTGCTGCCGGAAAATCTATCTTAACCTCGATAGCTCTAAGAGAATTACGAATGTACAGCAAAACGCCGCCACCAAACCTATGTAACCTATCATTAGTAAAGAGTTTAAATCCCGGTATATCAAGTAATTCAAGTTCCCCCAACAAGTCCCGGGTCACGGTATTTAACCACGTTTCAGTGATAGCAACTATATCGTAGTTGCCGGAATAAATTATCGCCTTAAATTCGTTTAATTTATTTCTAATACTACGCGCGTTACAATAAAAGACGTTTAAGTTATTTTTTACCACGGGCCGGCGTTTTAAACTAGTTTTCACGTCGGGCCCGCGTTCCCCAGACCCACAACGCTTAAAGAAGGCTTCGACCTATACAGCTTTCGTACGTTTTCGTCAATTAACCTACCTAGCCTAGCATTACCTATTTCACTAAAATGCACCCCCATCCTTTAATGCGCTGTGATACATGATAAAATTTAAAATTCTTCAAATTGAAATTATTTTCAAAATATTTAAATAATGTTTACTTTTATTTATTTATTTATTTTTTTTGGCACCTATGCTTATGTTTATATAAAAAAATGAAGTCACGGTTATTATCATGGGTAGATCGCATACTTAAGTCAAAAAAGTCCGGTAGAGCGCATACTTAAATTACCGTCGTACAAATGTCAGTCGTATAAATGTTCTGGCGTACAAATGCTAGAGTATAAATTTCCGTCGTACAAATGTTGACGTACAAATTTCCGCACACGGGCCTCGCCGCGGAGACCGGTTGAGGAAACCTTCGGGAAGGGCGCCTGTTAACAGTGACCCACCCGTGCTCCTCCCTCGATCTCCCTGAGGCAGGGTTCGCCTGCCTGGGGGATGGGTGGCACAAACTTTTGTGGGATAGGAGACCCCTCCCTTACTCTGTGGCTTGGTGAGGGTCTGTTAGCGGTGTTTATAATCTGACGGCCGCGCGTGCCCCTCCTTCTTCGGTGGGAAGGGGGGGGGGAACTGTGCACCGAGCAAGGCGTAATCGAACGCCTCTCCTCTGCAGTGGGAGGCAAGGAAGAGGGCAATGATGCCTCGTCTCTCGACATTGGACCGTCCCTGTTCCTCATTTTGAAATCGGGAGCAGGGATCCTTTCCTGACCGGGAGGTGGGTTGACCGCTACCCCTGCATGCTACGTTTCCACCCCACCTTCACGGGGGGAGTTGGAGGCGGGGATTTCGTTTCCCTCGCTGCTCGACGCGCTTCTTGGAGATCTGACTTGCTGAACTACTTTCGAGTAACTGGGCTTTATTATTGAATGAGGAAAGAATAATTAAAATCTAGATTTAAAAATTAAAACTATCGAAATTCATGGAGACTATTCATTTACCTACACCATACCTATACTAAAAAGTATATATGCCATACATTTAGTATATACTACAGTCGGAGTTGGAGTCGGAGTCGGACTTGTAAAATTTCTGGAGTTGGAGTCAGAAACTTTTTTCACTGACTCCACAACCCTGCTGGTAACAACCTTACCTTACAACCTTACAAAGGTTTCGCGCGATGATTCCTCATTTCGCGAAGGTCAAGGTTGTCGCCCCTCCTCTCGAGTTGGCCTGGTGAAGTAGTGAGTTGATTTCTTGTGCTCTCCACCTCACATAGCCAGGTACGCCCGGCTCATCGGGGATTGTTCTGAGCCAGGCGTCTAGTCTTCATTTGAAGATGTCCACTGCAACTCCCTTCGTGTTTCTTAAGTCTTTGGGCAACTGATTAAACAGTTTTGGGCCTCTCACTACAAAACTATTTTCTTTCAGGGTTAAGGATGTCCTCTGTCTCGCCTTCAATTTTGGAATACGACACAGTCTACCCTTTCTAAAACACTAGACCGGACATGTCGAATGCCATTTAGGTGGACAAAAGAACGAAATTCCTCACTGGTAAAACAAATACCATTGTCGGAAACCAGGACTACGGGTAAACCCCATCGAGCGAAAACCGAACGGAGTAAGCGAATAGTAACACCCGAAGTCGTGGAAGTGGTTGGAAAAATTTCCACCCACTTAGAGTAGGCGTCCACAATGACTAGGAAATAAGTATTATTTATAGGACCTGCATAGTCAACATGGATCCTATGCCACGGTATAGTAGGCCATTCCCAAGGATGAAGTGGACTTTTCCTTGGGAGATCTCTGTTCTCTAGACAGCTTTGACAGGAACGAACCAATGATTCGAGTTCTCCATCTAAACCAGGCCACCAGAAATAAGCTCTCGCCAGCTCTTTCATTTTTGTTGCACCCATGTGTTCAGCGTGAAGTTCCTTCACTAAATTCGACCTGCTTCATTTGGAATTATCACTCTGTGGCCACATAAGAGACAGCCATTTTGAATGGAGAGGCCAGACTGACGTTGATAAAAAGGCTGTAATTCACTCTCAACCTTAGTAGGCCAACCAACTGAGCAGAAATGGATGACCCTAGACAGAATAGGGTCTGATTTTGTCCACTGCTCTATTTGTACCGCAGATACTGGAGTGGATTCCAAAAACTCCACCAAATGAACCCATTCTGTAGGTATAGGTATACAATCATTTGGATTTTCTAAGGGCAACCTACTTAGCGCATCAGCCGTACCTAGAAGTTTACCTGACCGATGTACTAAGTCAAATTTATAGGCTTGTAGAATCAGTGCCCATCGTTGAATCCTACCTGAGGCCATAACTGGAATATTTTTATTAGGTGAAAATAAACCTAAAAGAGGCTTATGGTCAGTAATTAGTTTAAATTCATGACCCCATAGATAGAAATGAAATCTTTTTACTGCAAATACTAAGGCTAATGCTTCACGTTCCACTTGTGCATATCGTCTTTCAGTCTCAGTTAGTGTTCTAGAAGCAAAACAGATAGGCCTATCTACACCATCAATGTGGTGAGATAACACTGCCCCAATTCCATAAGAACTGCTGTCTGGTGAAACTACGAGAGGAAGTTTAGGATCATAATGCACTAGGAGAGTGGACTTTAGTAGTACGTCCTTGGAAGCCTCAAATGCTTCCTTTTGAGTTTTCTCCCATCTCCACTGTTCCCCAGATCGTAATAGCTTATTTAAGGGTTCAAGGAAAGTCGCTGCATTAGGCAAAAATTTCCTATAAAAGTTTAGGAGACCTAAATAAGCTTGTAACTGTGTGATATTTTGTGGAGGTGGTGCATTTTTTATTGCTTCTAGTTTATCCACCGTTGGATGAATGCCTGAGGCATCTATGCGGAATCCTAAATATGAAACCTCGTTAGTGACCCATGAACACTTTTCTCTCTTTAGCTTAAGTCCGGCATCCCGGAGTCTTTTTAGAACCGTGGTTAATCTAGTTAGGTGTTCTTTTTTAGACGAACCTGAAAAATACCCGGAGCCGATGCTATTCCATAGCATAGCCTATTGTACTTATATAGGCCTCGGTGTGTATTTATGATAGTTAGTTCTTTAGAGTTTTCTTCTAAACTTAGTTGAGCATAGGCTTGGGACATATCAAGTTTTGTGAAATATTTACCCCCAGCAAGAGAGCTAAATAATTCATCAGGCTTGGGTATAGGATAGCAATCTAGAAGGACGGCTCTATTTGCTGTTAAACGGTAATCCCCACATAACCGCACGGACTTGTCCTGTTTTAGTACAGGAACTACTGGGGCAGCCCACTTAGCGTGTGTGACTGGTTCGATAATTTTATCTTTTAGCAGCCTGTCAATTTCTAAATCTACCTTCTCCCGCAGTGCATGCGCAATTGAACGAGCCTTACAAAATTTCAGAGTTACATTAGGATCTACTTCTATACAGACCTGATGGCCTTTTAGGTTGCCTACTTCAGGCCCAAAAACAGAAGAAAACTCCCTTAACAATGAGTCTATGTCAGACGGATATGAGAGTGTATGCACATCTTCCTTACCCTTTGGCAAGATTTTGTCAATCGGCATTTTCAAAGCATCAATCCAATCACGGCCTAGTAGAGTAGGCCCTTGCTCATCCACCACTAAAAGGGTTAAGGGATGAGACAAAGTTTTCTGGTTGAGTGTAACTGTGACGGATGCTTCTCCACAAATAGGTATTTGTATGTCCCCATATTTCTTTAATATAGTTTTAGATGCATGTAGTTTAGGTGTATTTTTGAAAGTTTTATCAAAAACTGTTTTGGACATGACAGTTCGGGCAGCACCTGTATCTAGTTCTAGAGGAACTGTAATTCCATTTAGGCCTACCTCTACAATATATGGGCTTGTATTATTCCCACTTTGCTGCTCATAAAATAGGTACTCCACTCCAACGTTCGAAGTATTTCCCCTTTGAGGATTTACACTAGAAATGTTAAAATTAGAATTTCCACCCTTCGTTTTCTTTGAAAAACACACTTTAGCTATGTGGCCTATTTTACTACAGTTTCGGCAAACTGCTTCTTTAAAAGGGCAGTCCTTCTTCCAATGGTGTTTTCCACACCCCGTACATGGCTTGGAAGGCTTAGTAGAATTAGTAGGGTTAGTCGTATTTGCCTCATACCTTTTATTTGCCTGTCTAGTAGGCTCATTAGGTCTGCCAGGCCTAGAAGATTTAAAGCTATTTACGTGTTGGGCTTTACTACTGTGATTTCCAAAAGCTCTAACATCTTTAGCAGCTGCTTCTCTAGCCGTAGCTATTTCTACAGCCTGGCTAAAAGTTAGGTCCTGTATGGCTAATAGGGCTCTCTGGGTAGACTCCTCTTTGAGACCCATTACAAACCTATCTCTTAGCATTTCGTCTAATTTGTCCCCAAATTTACACGTACGGCTATGGCTTTTTATTCCTGCAACAAATTCTGCAATGCTTTCATTTACCGTCTGATGTCTCGACTAAAATTTGAAACGTTCATAGATGAGAACTACTCGGGGTTTGTAGTGATCGGTTAGAGCCTGTACCAATTCACTATAGGTGCAAGTTTCCGGTGCTTTAGGAGAAACTAGGTTCGTAACTAAGCCAAACGTTTTAGGGCCTATAATAGTTAAAAAGGTAGGTACTTTCTTAGCCTCAGGAATGGAATTTGCCTCGAAAAACAACCTCACCCTAGTGGCATAAGCTTCGAAGTCCTCCCCCGAGTCTTCGTAGGGGCTTATATGGCCAATCACCGACATACTAGAGCAAAACCGAATTAGGCCAAATAACGTGAAGTAGGTTAGATTTGGTTTAAATTTGATCTAGTTATTCCCCAGTTAGGGCTGAATAGTGAATTGTATTAGAGTTAGGGCTGAGTAGGAATTAGTATTAGAGTTAGGGCTGAGTAGGAATTAGTATTAGAGTTAGGGCTGAGTAGGAATTAGTTTTAGAGTTAGGGCTGAGTAGGAATTAGTTTTAGAGTTAGGGCTGAGTAGGAATTAGTTTTAGAGTTAGGCCGGCGGGACCTACGCTATAGTACGGTAGCTTACCCACACAAACAAACCAAATCGGACGACCCACTAGGCTACATCCAATTTTCCAAACAACCACTTGAACCCAATAAGCCAAATTAAATCCAATGAGCCAAATTTAATCCAATTAACAAAATTTAATTAAATGAGCCAAATTTAATCAAATGAGCCAAATTAAATCCAATGAGCTTAATTGAATCCCATGAGCTTAATTGAACCCCATCCTCGTCGCCAAATGTGATAGCATGGGGTAGAAACCCCAGTTAGGTCACTTGGGTTCTAGCAAACAATCAAAGGCACTTACCGGTGCGTTGAATTAGGTATTCCTTTGGGAGCCTACCATTAGATTCCTGTGTCCCACAAACAGCCTACCTAACTCTCTCTTACATTACCAATTTAGAAGCTATAGACATTACCCCTAACTATACTTAAGTACGGACAACTTCCTACCCCATTGGTCACCTTAGAAACACCACCTAATTACACTCAGCACCAACGATTAGGTCAGATAGGAAAAAACATCGCTAGGCTAGCCCTAAACAATACGAACAGCCGCGTTGGTTCGTTTATGCCTTGCTGTTGCCATTCAACTTAGCTTTAGTGATATTTCCCCTTTAGTGACTTTTAAACTATATACATATATATACACACACACGTCACCTCATTTGCACCCATTGATCTTGGCTGTGAAGCTTCTCTGGATCCCTTCCAGCTGTCTAATGTCTTCTTTTTTATATAGGAATGTTAGGACCGAGCAGTATTCCAATTTGGGTATGATCAGGGTTTTCAGTAGAGGAATCATTACATTCCTATCCCTTCGTTTAAAGGTTCTCAATACCTGTTCCGTTATTCTCTTTGCTCTGTTTACTGCTATCTTATTTTGTGTTTCAAATTTCGCATCATCTGTCATTACAACCCCTAAATCTTTTGCTCTAGAATTCCCCTGAATTTCCTGTCCATTTGGGGTATAATATTCCATGGAGTTTAGGTCTTCTCTTTTTCCGTACCGTAATAGCTGAAATTTCTCTGTGTTAAACTTCATATTGTTGTCTTCCGTCCACTTGTAGATTCTGTTTATGTCGGTTTGTGGAGATCCTATATCTTCTGGGTTTCTTATTTTTCTACTGATCTTTGTGTCATCTGCAAAGGATGTTACTGTGCTGTCTCTGGTAACATCCTCATCTATGTCAGTTAGCATGATTATGAAGAGTAGTGGAGCTAATACTGTTCCTTGTGGTACTGAGCCGAGGACCTCTGATTCTGATGAAGATACTCCTTGTACTGTAACGACTTGTAACTAACAGTCACAGTTTTGTATGCAACCACCTAAAATCAGTTTTAAAGTTTAATCCTGGACAAAAGACAACTATCTAGACCCCCTCAATTTTGATCCTGGCACTTTTGACTGTTTCACTCCACCCTAAATTGAACTATTTAAATGTATTGAAATTAGGGGTATCCTCGCTTTTATGGTCCTAAATTAATGTTTGCAAATTCAGGTACCTTTTACAGTCTAAAATTATCTAACCTATACAACGTATTTTCACAGATTGCAGTTGTTTAAATTTAATAATTTTTTGTGCAAGTTGTCAAGATGGAGACACTTTTTAAATTAATATTACAAATAGCCTTGATGGGCATTTGCTGCACTTTTCCCAGTTTTCTATAAGATAAGGAGTCACAGTATTTTACTGTTATACCCCCGCAAATTGACAATTGGTTAGGTTTAGTCGTAATATTTTCATTAAAAATAATGAATATATTATGACAACCTAACCAATCATCAATACACACACACACACACACACACAGTGTATATATACCGGGTGGACGAGAAAAACCTGGACACTTTTGTTTTTCCTACAAATTTCAAAATAGTCAAGCTAATACACCCAAATTAGTACAAGATGTAGTCAATAGTATGGTTATCATGTGCTGAAAACCTCAGTTAATTATCTTTTGCCGTTTCTTAATTATAAAAAATTTAACTTGACGAAACAAACAGCGAGATTTTGTGAAGCTGACTACGCCCTTGGATGTGTCAGATGCTCGCTACAAAACAAGCAGTTTGCGCATGCGCACCTAAGACAATGATAATTGGGCCACATGGCGAATTGGTAGGCTAGCAGTGTCAGATTTCTTTAAGAAATGTTGGCTGATGGCTTGTGGTGTTAATTAAAATTCTATCATAATGGTTTTAAGTAAAGAAGACTTAGCTGTTATAAAGGCGTGTTTTGCCGAGAAGAGATGGAGTGCTAGAAAAATAATTAGGGAATTTCCGGGAAAAAATTGGAAAAGAAGTACAGTACAATACGTAATAAATAAAATTAGACAATCAGGGTCAACTGAGAGAAAACGTGGCAGCAGTCATCCACGTACTGCTCGGACTCGAGAAAATGAAAGGTACGTTGAAGAGCATGCGTTGTCACAGGAAAATAATCCTGGTACTCATCTTTCGCAGAGAAAAATGGCGAATAATTTAAATATTTCGTGCAACAGTGTCCAAAACAATAAAAAGTAAAGGAATCAGATCTTTTAAAGGATTGAGTACCCTCAGAATAACAAAAGGAGCCATGGGAAAATGGTTAGAAAGGTGTAATTCTCTGTACAGGAAACTTAATTTAGCAAACATTAAACGCATGTTTTTTCAAGATGAGTCCGACTTTACATTAACTGTATCAACAAATCAACAAAACAACCGAGTCAATGCATTAACTTCAAAATTGGAAATCCCACCAGACCGTCTTTATCATTTAATATCATGATTTTCCAAGAAATTAATGGTATCTTGTGGTGTTTCTTACAATGGAAAACCAAATTATTCTTTACTGATCCAGAGAAAACAAAAATGAACTCGCAAAATTACATTGAACACCTTGAAGAACTTTCACCGGAATGTCAAGACTTATACCCGAACGAAGATTTTATTTTTGTTAAAGACAATGCACCATCTCATTCAGCCAAGGCAACCCAAGAATTTTTGATGGCGAACATTTCTGAATTCATAAAACGTGAAGAATAGCCACCAAATTCTCCTGACTTAAATCCTCTGGATTACTTCATGTGGAATGAGCTGAAGTCATTGGTGTACCATGGTTGCAGGGAACCATTTTCAAACCTGAAAGCACTTAGACAAAGAATTGAGGTTGTTTGGCCTATGGTGTCCCAAGACAAAATCAAGTCATCCATAGAACAGTGGAAAAGGAGAATACTGGCCGTAATTCAAGAAAATGGGGGGCCAATACAACATTGATTTCAATAGGGTAAGTTTTATACGAGTTCCATTGAAATTTTTAGCACATGATAACTATACTATTGGCTACATCTTGTACTAATTTGAGTGTATTAGCTTGACTAGTTTGAAATTTGTAGGAAAAACAAAAGTGTCCAGTTTTTTTCGTCCACCCGGTATATATATATATATATAATATATATAGATATATATATATATATATATATATATATAATATATATATATATATATATATATATAGATATAGGTAAACCTCGATTTACGATGGAGTTGCATTCCTGAAAACCCCAGCGCAAATCAAAATATCGTAAATCAAGTTCATTATAACATGGGGTTCAATGGGATACGTTCCCAGCCAGTCCCAAACACACATGTATCACCGAAAAAAAAAACCTACACTCATAAAATCAATAGAAAACAATTAAACAACACTCACCACATCATTAAGAACAAGCCTGATCATCATCACATGTCCCCTTCGAGGCTAAGGGGACTCTTGTAGGTGGAGTGGAGACATCACTCTGGGGAGTCCGGAGAGGCTGAAGTCGAGGGTTGTGTGAGTTTGGCCGACCAATGGCCATCGTTAAGGCGAATTCGTTTTTATCACAAATAGGGAAATGGTCTTAATTCATCACCATCATTCACACGAAATATCGTAAATTTGGACATTGTAAATCGAGTTTTACCTGTGTGTGTGTGTGTATATATATATATATATATATATATATATATACACATAAAATTTGGTTCTACATAATTTAGGACCATCACATTATTAATTAGAATTTAAGACCATAAAAGCGAGGATATCCGAAATTAGATACTGATTTGCTCTCTCCTCATCTGGAATTAAAAGAAATTATTATTATTATTATTATTATTATTATTAGTCTATTTTCTGTGCAGCCAACCATGAAGGGTCACACACACACACACACACACACACACACACACACTGTACAGTGTACATGTATTACACTAAGTTATAAGTGACAAGAGATGATGTGAATGAGAGCATGAACTACGAGATGAAAAAGGATATTACGGAAGCCAACTCCATCTTCAGTTCTGGACCTATTTCCAGAACACACAAGGACAGAATGATGATATGACCTGTTAGTAAGCTAACTAATGAGGTGAGATTACGAGGGTATAAACTAACAACTATTGCACCATCTATTAGTTGGAGATGTGACAATCACAGGTATATTATTCATGATCAATAATATAACCATTCACAGCAACACAATACCACATTGGAAAAATTATACAGCCCAGATCTGGCACCTTCAGACTTCCATTTGTTTGGGCCAATGAACAGGCGCGGACTGGCTCAAAAATTTCCACCGGCCAGGTGTCACTGAGAGGGCCCCCAAAAAGCTTCAGTAAATTCTGCCTCCAAAAAAGTGTTTATGGATGTTTTAAAATCAAATCTAATTAATACACACTCAGGGAATGACGAGGTGTACTTCTGAATACACGAAAGGCCTTGGAATTATTTTTCTTTTTCCTTGTGGATTTGCATTATATATATATATATTTATATATATATGTTCCATGCAATGCACGGTCTGTGTATTATATATATATATATATATATATATATATATATATAAAGGGTGATCCAGAGAAATGGGACCCAAAAGAAACCCCTGTAACTCTTAAAGTATAAGTCCTTTTATAAAATCATACGCATCATTCGAAAGAGGATAGTTACAAGTTTGTACAGGATTGTATAGGTTTTGACAATACAAGACAAGATAAGATACAAAACAAAAAAAGTGTTAGTTAAAACTAACCCTTCAAGATGACTGCATGGACTGTGGAACAGCTGCGTTTCATAACTGAGCAATATTATTATGAGTGTAGTTTCAGCTCAAAGATCTTTCAAGACAAATTTTCAGATGTCAAAATCACCTTCTAAGAAAGTAATCCGTCGGTGTGTCAGAAATTTTTCCCTAACTGGCAGCATTGGAAAAAGAAAACCAACTGGAAGAGTGCGCACAGCAAGGATAGACGAGATCATTAACAGAACTCATGAAATTGTACAGGATAATCCTAACATAAGCATCAGACGTGCTTCTCAGCTGTTAGGAGTTGGATATGGAACAACAACACACCGTATATTCAAGCAAAATTTAATGCTCTTTCCATATAAAATTCAAACAGTGCAACAACTAAACGATGGAGATTTCGCACGAAGACGACAATTCTGTCAATGGATCCAACAGAAGGTAAATGACACCACCAATTTTCTAGCAACTTTGGTTATGTCAGACGAAGCCCATTTTCACTTGAATGGAACTGTAAACAAACAAAATTGTCGTTTCTGGGCAACAGAAAATCCATTGAATATTACCGAAGTCCCGTTGCATAGTCAGCGTGTAACTGTTTGGTGTGGTCTTACTGCGTCTCAGATCATAGGGCCGTACTTTTTCGAGGATTCCACCGGAAACACGGTCACTGCAAATGGTGATCGCTACGAAAAAATGTTGACCGATTTCCTTATTCCTAAATTAAGAGATCTTTGTCTAGAAAACCACTGGTTCCAACAAGACGGAGCTACCTGCCATACCACGAGGAACTGCATGGCAGTTTTACGTCAAACGTTTCCAGGCGAGTTAATCTCAAGATTTGGAGACGTTGAATGGCCCGCAAGGTCTCCGGATTTTTCTCCCTTAGATTATTATCTCTGGGGATATTTAAAGAGTAGGGTCTACAGAAATAACCCAACGACCTTGCAAGAATTGAAGGCCGCCATCACAAATGAGATACAGGCCATACCACCGCACACTCTCGCAAAGGTGATGCAGAACTTACAAGCGAGAACACTGGAATGCTTGGCAACTAATGGAGCACATTTGAAAGGAGTCATTTTAAGAAAATAAATATTTCATAATAAACTTGTAACTCTACTCTTTCGAATGATATATAGTTTTTATGAAAGGAATTAAATATTAAGAATATTTGGCTTTTTTTTATGGGTCCCATTTATCTGGATCACCCAGTATATATATATATATATATATATATATATATATATATAGATATATATATATATATATAATATATATATATATATATATATATATATATATATATATATATATATATATATATATTATTATTATAATTAATATATATATATATATATATATATATTATATATATATATTACAATATGAAAGTTACTCATGAAAATCATAGAAAACGTTAAAGTGTATATATATATATATATATATATATATATATATATATATATATATATATACTTTAACGTTTCTATGATTTTCATGAGTAACTTTCATATTGTAATATATATAATATATATATATATATATATACATACATTTTCAACTGCAAAGAACACGCAGTATAATTAACGTAAAGAACG
The DNA here is from genome assembly GCA_023014485.1 of Bathynomus jamesi. Classification (NCBI taxonomy): domain Eukaryota; kingdom Metazoa; phylum Arthropoda; class Malacostraca; order Isopoda; family Cirolanidae; genus Bathynomus; species Bathynomus jamesi. The sequence goes on from JAJOZX010001316.1 coordinate 357,527, forward strand.
ACGTTTGTATAGAAGACATTCCGCGCAAGATGAGGAGGGAGAACGAACAAATGAAAAAAATGACGTAACCACCTGGAATCGAACCCGGGGTCTTCCGATTGCCGGTCAGATATGATAACCTTACACCATGGGCCTCACTCGATTAGGAGTCGTAATTCTCCTACATACGCGCAGAAACCAATGCCCCGATGGCAATCGGAAGATCCCGGGTTCGATTCCCGGGTGGTTACCTCATTTTTTCATTTGTTCGTTCTCCCTCCTCATCTTGCGCGGAATGTCTTATACAAGCGTCGTTCTTTACGATATATATATATAATATATATATATATATATATATATATATATATATATATATATAGCTCAAGCAGCACCCGGTTGAATCAGTGTTCTTATCCACCTTCTCATGGAATTGGCCACCTAACTATATTGAACAAATCCCCCACCAGTCAACACCCACACTACATCTGAATTCACCATCAGTTGTATTAAGGCAAGAACTGCCCATGGTTGCCATGGGTGACCCTCAGTCTACTGCAACAATCAGTCAAGGAAGGCTAAGGGGGCCCAATGGAAGAAAAGTGAGAACTGCAGCAAACTTCTCTAGGGGTCAGTCTCACCCACCAGCCAATAACTTTCAGCAAGTTGCAGCAGCACCAAGAGGCCACAGGACATGTACCTATTGTCAGCAGTCAGGGCATACAAAGGGTCAATGTCCCTCGCGTCCTTTATGTCATTGGTGTGGAAAGCGGGGTCATCTCCATCAAGATTGCTATACTGCCTGGAACATTTGCATACGTTGTAAGCAACATGGACATAACCCTGCACAGTGTCCTACTCAGAAGAACTATTTAATGGAGAGGCCACAATGCCCAAGTTGTGGAGGACCACATTTGGGTCAAGATTGTATGAGTGACCAAGGGTTGGTCCCACCACCACAAGAACTAGCACCAGAATTGGGAAACTAGATAGCTCTGTCATGGAAGGCCGCATGCCAGAGCTACCCCAGCATGCTAGCAATGAACGGTCTTTTGGAGGCATCATTGCTTCCCAGGAAGCAACACCATCAGGGCAATATCCATTAGCAAGTCAGATTGCACACAACTACCTTGAGGCCCCCCAGAGTGAGACTGAAGATGAGACAGTGGAAGATGTTGAACAAGTTGGAACCTTAGAGAGGGATGAAGATAGAGGTGCTGCAGTCAGTTTGATGTCAGCTTCATGTTACCATCAACTTCCCTCTGATAAATTCCCACTAAAGGAAGTACCTCTCAAGGGGATTAGGGGTATAGGTAAACACATTGTACCAGTTCTGGGTGGTTGTACAGTCACACTCATGTTTCCCAATTTTGAAACACAACCAATTGAGTTTGTGGTTGTGAGAGACCATGTCTCAGACTTTGATCTGATCTGTGGGGTAAACATGTTACAGACTGATAGTTTGCTTCCTGACTTGGCTAAACGAGAACTCCTCACTCGGAAGGGAAGCCAACTTATCACAGTTGCCCAAGATGCTCAACAGCCACTTCCAACCAGCCTTGAATGTGAAAGTGTGGAAGATGTTGAAGTTGCCCGCACCTGTCAAATGATAGAGGCATGTTTCCGCCTCCAAGGATACAACCCTGATCATGAGTTAACTTATTTGGAAAGTAACTCCTCGTAAAAGATTTGATTATACAACCTGGATTAATGAATGTCACAGAAGACAACTTTTTGGTTGCGGTATTCAACCTTGGAGACTTCTCACAGAAGATCTCCAGAGGAAACTTAATTGGGAAGGCTATGAAATTGCAGGGTAAGGACTCACTGGTACATCTGGTGGACTTCACTGACAGTTCAAAAACTTCTAAAAATCAGGAGGACTGGACTTCACAAATGATGGTTGATGCTTTTGAGTTGACAAATACATCTCTCTCAGCAGAACAAAAGGACCAGTTAGTCCAGTTGTTGCTGTGCCACCAAGGAGCTATTAGTCATGGTGATGGGGATGTTGGCCACACAACCATTATCAAGCATCAGATTGAAACAGAACACAGGCTTCCAGTCCATATCCCAGTAAGGCGAGTCCAAGGACCTGTACTGCAGGACATTGAAGAGCACTGCCAACAGCTGGAGGAAGATGGTATCATCAGACGAAGTTTCTCCCCATACTCTGCACCTGTCGTGCCAATTAAGAAAAGTGATGGGTCAATACGGTTATGCATTGATTATCGAGAGCTCAACAAAATAACAAAACGAGATTGCTTTCCATTACCTAATTTGATTGACACTCTCTTCAATTTGCATGGAATGCAATACTTTTCTACCATTGATTTAGTCAAAGGGTATTATCAGGTTGAGATGGAGGAATCCAGTGTTGAGAAAACTGCATTCTCCACCCCTCTTTCCCATTGGGAATTTCTCAGAATGCCGTTTGGGGTGAAAAATGGTCCAGCTACCTTTCAACGAGCCATGATGATGGCATTATCTGGGATCCCATGGACTCAATGCATGGTCTACCTTGATGATATAATGGTAGTAAGCCGCACCTTCCCTGAACATCTTGAAATTCTGGGAAAGGTCTTACATGCCTTGGAATCTAATGGTTTTAAATCAAACCCTCAAAGACTGAGCTTTGCCGAGAGGAAGTGACATTCCTGGGACATCAGGTGTCATCCAAGGGGATGGTCCCACTGGTAAAGAACCTAGAAGGTATTGCCAAGTTTCCAATCCCAAACACCATCAGAAGACTCCGCCAATTCTTAGGGATGGTTAATTTCTATCGCCGACACATCCAAAATTGCTCAGAGATAGCAAAGCCTCTTAGTGAACTTACAGGCCGCAAGACGCTGACTTGGACAGCGAGTTGCCAGACTGCGTTTGATAAACTAAAGGAGGCCTTAGTTAGTCCGATCTTGTTGACATACCCTGATAGGTCAAAGGAAGCTAAACCCCTACAGCTCCATGTAGATGCTTCTAACATTGGAGCTGGGGCTTGCTTGTCCCAAGAGCAGGAAGGAAAGAATAGGCCCATAGCCTTTGTTTCAACCACATTCAATAGGGCTGAACAAAAGTACTCAACCACTGAACGAGAATTAGCTGCTATTCGATGGGCTGTGAGGACCCTAAAACCCTTCCTTTATGGAATTAAAGTTAAAATTTTTACTGATCATCAACCTTTAACCTTCCTTTACAATATGCCATTAGTAAATAACAGAGTTGCTCGCACACTGGAAGAGCTGAGTAGCATTGAATATGAGCTAGTGTACATACCTGGGAAACAGAATTGTATCGCAGATGCACTATCCAGGTCTCCAATTGACAATTGTCAAGAATCATTGGATCAATATGACAACCGATCAAATGCCACTCCAAAAGGATTCATAAAGACTGAAGTCCCAGGGGGAGGAGATTCCCTCTTTTATTGTCTATCCTTGTGGAGTAGTGGCACAATGGATCATCATAGGGAAATCAGAGAAGCAACAGTAGCAGAACTAATTAACAGGCGAAATAAGTATGGGATCTCTTCTGATAAAGCTATCACCCGTCAGCTGAATCTGATGAAACATGTTGGTCAGATCCCAACCCCACGGTTGATCCAAGTTTATAGTGATATGAATAAGGTAGAGATTTGGGTATATCATGGAGATCGAGCTCCCTTAAAGTATGGTTCTGACAACTACCATGATCGGTGTTATCTGCAGTGCCTCGCTGGGATCCATTACAATTGGTTAAACCCTATACACCTACCTGGTCAATCAAATGATAAGCCTTCCCCTGAAATTCTAAATGTGAATAGGGAAACTGATAGCCCCTTTGAAGAATTTACACTGCTTGATGATAGCATGGAGGAGGACCTTGCACCTGACACAGAGGCTAGTGGGGAGGGGAATCTACCATCTGATAACCTTACACCACAATTGGAACTGACATCAGTTGTGGTGGACATCTGTCCAGTGATTCCTTTGAGAGAAGGAGAACAACTCCCAAAAGAAGGAGGGGCATTGTCCCTGGAAGATGTCATAACCTTACAAAAACTTGACCCTCACCTATGTCGCCTTAAAAAGGGGATTAAGCAACAATGGACAGCAAAACGATATACTGGAAACCTACAACCATATAAACGAGATCATCAGCAATTGGTAGTTATTGATGACATCATTTACCATAGGGGAAGAGACCACCACTTGCGTTGTGTTGTTGCCAAAGGTGTTGCTATAGATTGGGCTGTCATTTTTCACAAGGAGTTTGCTCACTTAGGGCGAAATAAATTGCTTGCCCTATTATTGGAACATTTTTGGTACCCACAGCTGCATCGCATAGTGACTGAGATAGTCACTCTTGTGTGGAGTGTCAGAGAGCAAAGATTACCAATATTCTCCACACACCACCTGTGTTTAAGATTGTAACCCAACATCCTTTTGAGTTGATTGCAGCAGATCTTATCTCCTACCCTATCTCTCAAAAGGGGAATGTTTGTGCATTGGTGGTGGTTGACCATTTCTCTAAGTGGTTGTCCGTGGTCCCACTGCCCAATAAACGGGCCTCTACTGTAGCACAAGCATTCAAAACTCGAGTATATCCATTTCTGCCCAGGCTGCCTGAAAAGCTACTCAGTGATAATGGGCCTGAGTTCACAGCCCAGGAATTTGAAGATACCTTGCTTGAACTGGCCATGTAAGGACTTCTCCCTATTGCCCCACATCCAATGGGGCTGTTGAGCGAGTAAACAGGACACTAACCCAATATTTGCGGATGAGTTTGAACCAGGTTGAGACCTGGGATGACCATCTGCCCAGGGTGGTATCCATTTACAACAATACCAAGCATCAGGAGACTGGTATTTCCCCAGCAGCCTGTCTCTTATCCCAGGCTCACATCTTCCCTCAGGGCCCTAGGATAGACCACCATCAGCTTCAATATCGGGATGAAGGCCACCCACGGTTCGAACCCTATCACTTAAACCAGCTGGTGGGGCTGAAAATACACTATCCTGGCAACCTGAGCATCAATAAATTCAAACCTCGGTATGCTGGACCATATTGTATAATTAAAGTGAACCCAAATGAAATTACTTATCAAGTTCAGTCAATGAACCCTCAGGAACCCACTATTTATAAAGTTCACCACAAACATCTGAAAAAGTGGAATGTGGCTCCACCATATCTTCAACAGAACCGCTACTACCAAAGGCTTTTGGGAGATGCCCATTATGAGGTTGAATTCCTACCACAACCTACACCTGTAGAGATGAGTAAGGGTCCATCTCTAATTGAAGAACCAAGCCATGATGAGCCATTCTTTAAGGGTTTTCGCTTCAACCCATTACCTGTGGAGCGTCTGAGAAAAATTCAGCAGACTCTAGATCAGACTCTCCACAACCTGTATCAGTTGGAAGAGAGATTTCATGAACAGCCACCTCCCAGCAGAAATTCTTTGAGACAAGATAAGACAAGTGGGGAGGATAAAGTTAATGGGGACATAGAGAATGGATGCCCAGTAGCAATCTCATCCTTTGATTCAGGGCAGGAACTACCTTCCTCTGAATTGGAGCCAGTGAAACAAAGTCCCCTAACGTCTTTTCGATTTATTGCTACCAATAATCAATCATATTTAGTGGCTGTGGAACCTGAAACAGACTTTGCAGTGACACAATCTCCAGAATCTTCAGAAATGACAAGTGAGTTGGACCTTAGTGACATAGGAGGAGGACTGAGTCCAACTGATCAGCCAACTCACGCAAGGCGACGAGGGTCCCTCACTCTGGAACCATTCTCTGGTGTATTAAAGTGGGTAAAGAAAACATCATTGACACCTTCAAAAATTGATTTTAGAGGGTTCTCACCTGAATCTCAAAACCTGCCTTTACCAGTTGTTACACAAGTAGGTACCCTCAAGAAGATGGGGAACCGACCATTCACAAGGTCACAGGGCAGATCTCAGGAATTGCCTAGGGTACAAAGTTCCCCACTTGAGAGGAAAACTAAAAGTAAGGTTACTGATTAGGTTAAGGTAAGATATAATTTGTAAAGTGTATTAAAGTCCCATACTATCACTCATCACTACTTATGTACTTAGAGATAAAAATACCTGTGTTGTGCACCCCACAACAAGTGGGGAGGAGTGAGATGGTATGGTTAACACCCCAAGTTGGTGGGAACTCCACTATTGGAAAGGATTCCTGAGAGCTCCCAAACCCCTCAGTAGGGCCTGGGAGGTTTCAGTAATCCCCATTGGGCCAGAGCTTTCTTAGAAAGCCAAGCCTTCAGAGTTACTAAAAATGTTTTTCTTCTCTTTTTAATTGATTATAACAGATTTGAAATTCTCTCAATATAGAGAATGTTAAAAACATTGAGGCAATCATATGCCTGAGTATAACAGCTTTGAAATTCTCTCAGTATAGAGAACAAGAAGCTTGAGGCAATCATATGCCCATTTCAAGAGACGGGAAAGCATCTCACTTCTCCTTGATGGTGTGGTAGGTGATCCTATAGTCTTGTTTTTACCATTGGTGTTTTGTATTGCTTAACCATTAGCTATAAGAACCATGTCTCACATATTTGGATCACTTAAAATTATCATGTAAATATCATAATCATTTTTGAATGCCTGATTTCCTTTATAAAGACCTTGTTGAAAAACCTAACTTCAGTTATCAATATGCATCACAATGGATTTTGAGCTTTCTCAGGCTGTGAACTAAATTGTACCTTTAACTGCCTTATGAGCAACATATTAATGCAAATACATATCCCAAAATTTTAGAACACTAATTATCATTGTCAGTTTTGCTCCCTTCTCTGGCATCATTGCACTCATGGATTCCTGTGAGCCCACTGATGACAGTGCTGGGGGATAGTCTCTAAATGTTGTTGGTTTTTTTCTCTTTATCAGGGATTTGTTTTTGGCTTGGACATTTGCTTATTGAAGTGAATTTGGACAAAGCTTTTTCTTCCCCAATGCCTGCACAAATGCTGAAGCCAGTGTTCACATAATTTTTTTTGTTATAAACATTGCTTTTGTTTGTACTGATTGAGCCAAGAATACCTTTAATGATCGTGAGATGAAGTGGAGTTTAAAATGACACATCTGGGACTTATCAGGTTTATACAATTTGGGTAACACTCATTGGCCTTGCCCTAGTGACTAATGTTCTTTTTTTTTTTTTGCATTAGTTATGTAAGTTATTTTTTTTCTGTAAGTCTTGTCTCCTTTGTGTGGTAATGGGCTGGTGATGGCCAATAATTTAATGGTTTTATTTTATGTTGACATTTTTGTGTGTGGTATGGGACTAATGATGTTTGTTTCTTTTGTTTTGTAGTAATAATTTTTTTTCAAGTGCTTAGTTGGTTCTGAATACACATTGGTGTATGATCAATAAAATTGTTCATATTTTCTTTAGTTACCTGTAAAAACTTGCCTGCTGATGCAGTTAACCTTGTAAGTGTTATTGTTGTTTCGTTGATTAAATTAGCAAAGGACATTTTACTTTTCTTAAATCCTCCCACCATAAGCCGAAGAGTAAGTCGTTAAAAGAGGCAGACTGGCTATGCCCCAGAGATCTTAAAGGTGAGAACCCAGTTTCAGATTGGTAGGAGCCGCCTATCTGACATAATCTCAACCACACTAAAATTGTTAACGTGCTCACCTCATTTCTCTCATTCTTAGCAGTGCAGGTGGTGCTGAAGTCAAAGGATTTTTATTCAATTGAAGGCCCTCTGGGTGGTCCTCACTGGCAGTTAAATCTCCCATCTCAGCAACCAGCAGCAGCTGCCGTGACCCCACTAACAGAGTATCCGGTAGGTGAGTAACGCAAACGCATCTTTACACAGATACACTTACCGGCATCGCGCCCCCATTTCAGTGTCAAGTGGAAGATCTTTTCCAGAATATCTAGAAGCTTTTGAACATCATTGTTCAGCCAAGTTTACTTGTGAACGGAGAGACTGGACCGGAACACTTGGAAAACATTTAACAGGAAAATTCAGGGATTTGTATAATGCTTATGGGGGTTGCAGTGTGGCATATGATGAGATGAAGGATAGATTGTTGGCGTGCTACAAGAGAATGAAGAAAACCTTCACAACTGGCAAGGTGTCAGAATTCAAGAACGCGACAATGAAGCCTGGAGAGACACCAGATGTATATGCTGCAAGACTCGAGACTCTGGCTCGCCAGGCCTTCCCAAATAAAGCAATCAAGACAAGCAAGGAGTTGAGGAGGAAGTTCTTGGAGACAGTTGCAGCTGGGCTGTCACAACAACTGACCCGGATCATCAATGAGAACAAGACCCTGCATAACAAGAAGGTGACTTGGTCCAACATTCAGGATTTTGTGGCCATGCATTCAAGTGATGGACCATCCCTTCAAAGGCAAGAAACCATTGAGGTTCTCCAGATGCAGATCCCTCCAGCTCCAAAGCTTTCCAGAGAGTCATCCAGACATGAGACACCTAACCAGCAATATCGAAACAACCAAGGTCGTGGAAAAGGACAATGGAATGGAACTCGCGTCTTCAATTCTAGGAATAAAAATGGAAATCAGAAGTCCCAAGGTCAACATCAAGGAAGGGATCGTCGAAAATCTCAAGATCGAAATCAGCAGGGAGGACAACAACATTCTCAGGAGTGTGAAAGAAACTCCAGTCAGTCAAGATCCCAAGAAGATACAGAGATCGAGATATGTCAGTGGTGTACAAGGAAGGGACACATTGAACAGGACTGCAGAAGATGGAATGGAGCGTGCTTTATGTGCGGTAGTCTAGATCATATGGTTCGAGATTGCCCTCGCAATCAGCAGCAATGACGATCAAGCTCCAGGACATCACCTTCCTACCGCTGTCCCTTGTATCAAGGACCTCATCCAGGAATGTTCTGCCCTTCTAGAAGACAAGGTCAAGAAAATTCATCTCAAGGAAACCAAAATAATGAATCTACCCACAACAATCAACAGCAGTCGGGAAACTAATCAGTTCCAATGAGATCAGGGGCTCATTGGAAGCTGAAGTCCAATCTTTAAGAAATGATCTTCAAGAATCCGACTATCATCATGAGATCCCAACCAAAGATGACAGAAAACCTCTCCAGATGAATACCAACCAGAACATGGATTTAGCGTCTGAGGTGGGTGATGATGCCACCCCTGGACATCCAGAATTACCCAGTTCAGAACAGCAGTATCCTAAACCCACCGGAAATGAACTGAATCCTCTATCATCTTCATGGACACCTGAACCAGCACCTCGAACCCAAATACCTAGGTGTGACATTGCAGATGAGATGGTTCATGGTCTAGATATTCCAGGCGTTCGATGTGTCCGGTTTGCCGAACTTGAACCTGCAGAAGTGTTAACAATTGATGTTACCCTTCAAGACACTAACATTCCAGGGTTAATTGACATGGGAGCACAAGTTAGCTTAATTTCCAGTGAACTGGCACAACAACTTGGGATTCTAATAGATACTACAGATATTTCCACAATTCGAGGTGTAGGTCCAGATGCTTCGAGGGAAACTATGGGTTCAGTCCTACTCGCAGTTTCTTTGCATGGTATTGTAATGTCCCCTTTCAAGTTTCTTATCCTTCCCACTTACAGATTAGTCTAGCACGTAGACGGGTTTCAGGGAAGAAAACTGATGGTTCTATGTGGGAAATTTATCTAGGTACGAATGGAGAAGAGTGCAAAAGGATTTGTTACAAGGTTAAGTGTTGGGCTTTAGAAGGTGTGCAGGTGAATGATTGTGGACCTGTAGAAGTAAAAATTCAATGGGAATGTCAAGGAGAAGATGATGGTGGTACATGTCCATGTTTGAAAAATTCAGGGGAATGGTTCTATGATGCTACAGTTTCAAGCATGCATCTTGGAGAGAAAGTGGTAGGTGTTCCAGGGATTGTAAATCTAGATTGCCCTTCCATTCTAGTCTACACTACAGGAAAACCTCTTAGTAGAATCAAGGCAGGAGACATGATGGGACACATTTACACCCTGGTTGAACTCGATCCTACACCAAATCCAGAAGACACTAATGATACAGGGTCACATCAAGTACATTGTGTAGGTATGGAATCAGAGAACGATCATGAACTGGTCTCATCTCTTCTGGAATGGACACCAGAATGTCTAACTTCAGAAATTGACTTACCTGAGCTGGATTCCCACCAGAAATCTCAAGTTTATAACTTGCTTAATTCCAGAAAAGGCGTTCTTAGTTGAGGAGATTCTGATATGGGGACTGCTCAGATGACTCCACACCATATCGAGTTATACGATGACACGCCAATATTTCAGTGACCAAGGAGATTTCCAGAACCGATTGCTCAAGTCATCGATGATCAGTGTCAAGAACTTCACCAGCTAGGAATTATCGAGCCTACAACCTCTTCGTGGAGTGCTCCAGTGGTACCAATTAGGAAACCAGATGGGTCCATACGCTTATGTGTGGATTACTGTAAACTGAACAAGGTAACCAAACCTGATAGATCCCTGATGGCAAATTTGACAGACTCTGTCTACAGTCTACATGGTAAGTTCTTTACCACCCTGGATTTAGTCCGGGGTTATTATCAAATGCCGATCGAGGAGAAGAGTCGAGATTATACAGCTTTCTCGACCCCTCATGGACACTAGAGATTCAAGAAACTCAGTTTTGGATTGAAGAACGCGCCTTCAGCCTTCCAGAGAGAAATGCAAGATGTGCTGAAGGGATTTTCAAGAAAGAAGGTTCTAGTGTATATCGACGACATTCTAATTATGGAAAAGTCATTCGAGGTCCATCTCCAGCTAGTTGAAAAAGTCCTCAAGTAGTGATGTAGGTCACATCCGCATCCGCATCCGCGGAACATCCGCACATTTTCTCGCATCCGCATCCGCACCGGCATCCGCACCCGCATCCGCACTTTGGACTGCGGATGTCGTGCGGATGTGGACCGTTGAGATAAAATGTCATTAATAAGCGGAAATTATCAAATTCTACTATATTAATAGAACTAGTTCATTGTGCGCAAAAGTGATGCAAGCGACAAGACGAGAGGCTGTTCTTGTATGAAGTTACTCTCTTGCAACCTACTTAGATCCACGTTACAAAGCTAAGTTATTTTCACCTAGTACATTAGAACGAGTTAAATCATCACTTGGCAAAGCAGTTGAAGAGCTTCAATCTCTTGAATCTGTCGCTTCGCCACCCACCAAAAGAATAAAAGTTTCAGTGACAGAACCAACACCTTCAACAAGCAAATCTATCACAGAATCTGTCTCTCAGTTTCTTGAGTCAAGCAGCAATGACGAGACCTACGCGATGTCAAAAGATGTAGTAAAAATGATCGAGAGCTATCACCAAGAAAAACACCTGGCTGCATGTGACAATCCTATTAGTTGGTGGAAAAATACGCAGAATATCTATCCATACTTGAGTAAACTTGCAAGGAAACATTTAGCCTGTCCTCCAACAAACGTACCAAGCGAGAGATTATTTAGCAGTGCTGGATTAATATATGATGAAAAAGAAACAGACTGGCAGCAGAAAAGGCAGAAAAATTAATGTTCCTTAAGCATAACCTTCCTATAATTAAGTTTGAACATTAAAGGATGAACATCTTAGTTTACTTTATTTTAATTACTCATTTATAAATATGCCTAATAAAACTTTAAACTTAATATAAATAGTTATCAAGCTAATTAAAGATCTCTTTCTATAAGGGTGGAGGTTGGGGAAAGAGGTCGGTGGGGTGCATTTGAGTTGGTTCACGTCCCGCATCCTGGTAACACAATTATGGTTTCTAATTGTGGCTGAAACTCAACAAAATATAACGAATTTATTTGCAGACGAATTCACTAATTGATTTCTATATTAGTTAGATGCTTGATATTATTTTATATGTTCAGAGAAAAGTACAGCAATTATTGTACAATTAATCAATTATACCACATTATAGCTACAGCTCTCTCTATATAATAACTTATTATATACGTTAAACACAACAAATCTCGAATATATCCTAAAAAATAACGAAAATGTAGACATCCGCATCCGCATCCGCATCCGCGGATGTTGAAATCAAACATCCTCATCCGCATCCGCGGATGTGAAAAAAATGACATCCGCTACATCACTATCCTCAAGGTTTTAGAAGAACATGGTATCAAGATCAAGCCACCAAAGTGTAGATGGTTCCAGTTCACGGTTCCATTTCTAGGTCATGTAGTCAGTTCCAGTGGATTGTCAAAATCGCCAGAGTATATGAAGAAGGTGAAGAACTTCCCAAAGCCCAAGAACATCAAGGAACTTCGAGAATTTCTGGGCTTAGTGAATTTCCAGAGGAAGTTCTTGCCACAGTGTTCAGCAGTTGCTAAACCCTTATCAGAACTTACAGGAAGATCAAGGAATTCAGTTATCCAGTGGACACCAGAGATGGAAGAATTCTTCTAGACGCTCAAGGCAGAGATGCAAAATGAGGTGGAACTGGCTTTTCCTGATTATCGAGAAACAGCAGAGAAGTTGAACTTGTGGGTGGATGCATCAGCCATTGGTGCAGGTGCCTGTCTTACTCAAGTTCAGGATGGTCAAATTCGAATCATTGCTCATGCATCAATGACATTTTCTAGTCTTCAGAAGAAATATTCGGTTACAGAGCGTGAACTAGCAGCGATGCGCTGGGGAGTCAAGACCTTCAGAGCCTTCCTGTACGAATACCATTCATTCTGAACACAGACCATCAAGCATTGTTCGATCTCCATAATATGAGATTAGTCAATGACAGGCTTGCTCAAACAGCTGAAGATCTTGCTGAGTTTGATTTTGAGCTTCGTTATGTTCCAGGCAAAGACAATCAAGCTGCAGATGCATTATCCAGACAATTCCAGGCTGAGCATGAAGAGGGCACCACAGCAATTTCAGCAGAACTCCCCAAGGGCTTACTTGTAAGATTTAAGCCGGAGGGGGGAGGTGATTCCTTGATCGAGTGTTTGTGGTATGCTCTTGTTTATGACTTAGATCGTGAAGTTCCAGAGAGTCCAGTATTTCTTCGAAAGCAGTTGGTGGAAGAACTGCTAAATCATCCTACAAAGTACGGAATCAAGTTGAATAGCAAGGAGAAGCAACATCTTCGACTTATGACAATTCCAGGGCAGCCAGCATCGCCAGAGATCTTGAAAGTTTTCTGTGAGATGTATCAAGTGGATGTTGTATTGCACTTTGTCACTGAAAACCCTCTAATTTACCACCCTGAAGTCAAGAATCAGCGTGTAATAGAACCCTCAGAACTTCTAGATAGGGTGCATGTCCAGTGTCTAGGTGGTGTTCATTTCAATTTATTGAGTGAATCCAAAAATATATGTTCAGTCTTGTCCCGTCTTCTTGACTTGTTTAAATTCTTTGTATGAGAGAGACTTGGATTCAGAACCAATAGGTGCAGGTTGCTTAAGTTTGGAGATCAAGAATGGTCTAGTAGAATGTGAAGTCAATTTTCCCACCCTTGATGTTGATATTGCTTGGTCACATTCAGGTGCCTTTAGGGCAGTTGTCCCACTTCTCAAGACGAAACCTACTGTGCCTTATTAGATTCTGGAGCCGAGATCTCCCTCATATCTTGAGTAGCCTGGCGTGAAATTTTAGGAAATTTGAGGGATTATTCACAAGATATCCTGGTTAACATTCAAGGTGTAGCTGAAAAGCAAGTGATAGTTTATAACTATGTACCACTTACTGTGTCACTTGGCTCTAGAGTATCTATTAATGATCACCCATTTGCTCTTGTTGAAGATCAAGCTATTCCTTGTTGTTTTCTCCTGGGTGCGAATTTCTTGTCTGCTGCCGGGATTGACCTGGATTTGTCCATTGACAGAGTCATGAAGGAGGGTGAGATTCTCGTTACTTTTCTGGCAGAGTTGGAGGAACTTCCAGTCATCAAGAATCACTGGTAGTTATAAATGTGCGTCCATGTTCATTTCTAGATGAAGTTAACCTTGAGGTTCTTCAGAAAAGTGTTCGTGTGTTGAAACAACTTAAGTCCTATCTAGATAAGGGTTGTTTTGGGTATTGTCCTAAAGCTCTAGTGAGATATCGCCATTATCTTAAAGATATCTACTTCGAGAATGGTCTTCTAGTTAAGTACGATGAACCAGAAATGTTTCCTCAAGTTCTAGTACCTTTTAATTTCCTGATTGAGCTGGCCGTTACTATCCATCTAGAGATGGCACACATAGGCCGAAACAAAGTCTTAGATGTTTTGTTTGGGGAAGTGTTTCATCCTCAGTTATATCAAGTCGTGCAAGAGGTGGTTACATCTTGCTCCCAGTGCCAGCTCAATAAGGTTTCCAGCCAGATCAGGGCTCCACCTACCCTGAAGATCGTGACCCAGGCACCATTTGAGTTGGTGGCTGTGGATCTAGTATTGTTCCCCAGAACACCTCGGGGGAATCTAGGATGTTTGGTGGTGGTGGACCACTACTCCAAGTGGGTACTGGCTGTTCCATTTCCCAACAAGACTTCCAGTACCATTGCCCGTCTTTTCGAGTTTCGAGTGTTGCCCACCCTTTTACGCCGGCCTTGTCGGTTGTTAACTGATAATGGTCCGGAATTTAGGGGTCAGGAGTTCGAGCAGATGTTATCTCGATACGGGATCGCTCACATTTTCACGACTCCAAACTATCCAGAGAGCAATGGTTCAGTCGAGAGGGTCAACTGTACCATTGGTGAGCTACGGAATCTTGTTCAAGATTCTAGCTCATGGGATTTGAATCTCCCAAAGGCCATTATGACCTACAATGGTACGATTCATTCTGAGTTGACTATGTCTCCAGCCCAGTTCTTGTTATCGTCCGCTCATCCAGATCCTATTCCAGTTTCTATTCCCACTCCAGTTCAAGAACAGTGGTATCCAGGACATTCTGGTTTCTGTCCCTTTACCAAGGGGGCAACTTGTCATTCAAAAGGTTGTTCCAAAAGGTAATCTAGTTCCTAACAAGTTTCTGCCCAAGTACTGTGGGCCGTTTCAAGTTGATCGAGCAGCGGAGAATGGTGTGACCTACGTCATTTCACCAGCTTATCCAGATCTGCAGCCACACTTATCCATGAGTCAAGTTCATCATTCTCAGTTGAGGAGCTGGAAGGAGGCTCCTAATTTCTTGAAGAATCATCCTAGTTATTCCAGGTTAGTTCAGGTTCCCTGGGCTAGCATAGAGGAGGAGGATGAGAGTTTTCTAGGGTTTGAAACCCCTAATGTTCCAGTTTGTTACCAAGGCTTTTCTTGTTTGTGGGACAGTTCGTCAGAAGATGAGACTGATCTCTTTGATTCTAGTAGTGATTCGAGCGAGTTTCTAGGATTTCCAGATCAGAAAAGTGTCAATTCTAGACCATGGCTTGCTGATCTAAGTGAAAATTCAAGTTCTTCAGATTCCTCTGAATGCTCTTCAAGTTCTTTTGAACTTAACTTTTCTGGATTCCCGGATGAGTTGCCATCCAAAGTGAATCCTCCAGGTTTCCTGTCTAGTTCACCCAAACCTCTGTCTAGGCCTCATTCTCAACCAAAACATGTCACTTTTGGAAATGTTCAAGACTACCTTGGTAGTGATTCAGAGAAGGAAGCTTGTTCCCCAGTGGAGGAAATTGAGGATCTGTCTCCTATTCCTCATAGTGCTCCTTCAAGTGCTGTCGGTTAAGGTGTGATAGATCCTGAGGAACTTCCTGGGAGTCTAGATCCAGAAGGTGGTGGTTCAATAGATCCAAGACAGAGTTCTCCATGTCCGAATGAACCTTAACCCAATAGTGATTCTCCAGAACTTTCTTCCTTGGTTGAAGCTCTGGAGAACACTTTAGAACATGTGCAGGATGATGAGGAGCAGATTTACCAGCTGTTAGACCAGCAATTAGTTTCTCAAGAGCGGCAATTTAGCCCGGTAACTAGTTCAAGGACTCTCAATAGATTAAGTTTATCCCCAGTCCAGAGGCGTACCAATACTTTTTGCCGCTCGGGGCGAAAATGCCAACGCCCCCCCCCCCTCTGCAACAATTTTCAATTTTAAAAACAATTCCTTTCAAAAATACACTTCTAAACAAAACTTTTATTGGAAGAAAAACTTAAATAAAGCAACTTCAATTTTAACAATACTACATAATGTACCGTACATAATACACTACATAATTTTAACAATAACTATATAATGTATAATGCCTAGTTAAATTTTCGGACTTTCATAACAGAAAACTCATGAATGATTTTTTCTATGTCCATTGTCTCTGCAACTTCGCGTTCAATTGAAATAATCGCCAAATTGCTCAGTCTAGATTGACTTATAGTTGACCTGAGGTAAGTTTTTATAAGTTTCAGTTTCGAGAAACTTCGTTCGTAACTTGCCACGGACATGCATGTAGTTAGACAGATCCGGAGGGCAATTGTTATATGAGGCAAAGATTCCACTAGATCCCATTTAACGATCCACTGAAGTAGTTTTAACATATCCCAGTTCTTTGGATCATCGTCGACGCTTATGCTTTCGAAACTGAGCAAATGTCTGCGCAAACGCTTTATTTCTTCCAGTAGACTTCCTGGATTAATGTCATTGTAGATGGAAGAAAAATTATTGACCTTGGTATTAATTTCTTCATCTTTGGACTGATTCAAAAGGTACGAAGGAGACAGAAATTCAAAGCAATCATTCATGTTTTTAAGACAAACTGTGCGTTTTTCAATTTCTGCTAATAAACGATCCATGATTTCAAAAAATTCTCTGCGTACATCCTCTTGCACGGTCAATCCAGCATCACGAGCTTGCTCTCCAGGCATTCTTCTCCGTCTCCTGACTCTGCGGTCTATACTGATATCCATTTCATTACAGAACTCTTCGGCGGCATCTGCAGCGTTTGATACTACTGCCTCTCGTTCATTAGTTAAAACACGGATAAAGAGTTCATTTTAATGCACATTGGTCCAAAGCAAGTCCCTTTCTTTGAAAATATAGCTGAGCATCATTGATTTCTTTCAGCACTGGATCCCAGAAAAATAAGTACACAATGAATATGTATGACATGATGGAGGTCAACAGAGCTTCAGCATCGCCCTTTGTGTCCAGATTTTCGGAGACCCCTTCACTCAGTTCTTCCAAGGCACTAACAACGTGAGTCAAGTTCTTCTTAAGACTAGAAACAGCATCATACTTAGCACTCCACCGCGTATCAGAGACTCGCTTGACAGTGATTTTGGAATGTTTTGTTAAGACATCCCAACGATGAGTAGAGGAAGAAAAGTAGACGAAAATTCGTTCAATTGTTCCAAAGAAAGTTACAGCATTAGGACTCAGTCCCGCGGCATGAACTCCAGCCAAGTTCAGCGAGTGGTTATTGCAAGGAATGAAAACAGCGTGTTTGCTAACATCAAGAATTCTGCGTTGAACTCCAAGATGAATACCTGCCATCGTAGCAGCATTGTCATACCCTTGACCATAACAATTCTGGATATCCAGCCCATCCTCACGGAGCTTAGTGACAATGAGATCAGTAACTGCCTCAGCAGTCTTCCCCTCTAATTTAATAAAATCAACGAAGGATTCCTTCACCTCTACATTACTATCTTTAATCGACACATAGCGAATTACCTGAGACATCTGATCAATATGCGATATATCTGGTGTACTATCGAAAATTATTGCAAAGTACTTTGCACTAGACACATTATCAATTATACATTTTCGAACATTACAGCCGATTAGTGTGATGAACTCATTTTGAATGTTAGGTGACAAATACGTAGTGGATATCTTGTCAGTCATTCGTATTTTTGTAAGATGTTCCCTAATTACTGGGTCATATTTGCCCATTAGTTTTATTAACTCCAAAAAGTTTCCAGAATTGCCAGCTAGCCCAGCTTCTTCATTTAAGTTCTCTCGGTGCCCTCGGAATGCAAGATCTTGTTTTGCCAAGAACATGATGCAGTCATAAATTCGTCTCAGTATTTCTTTCCACTTAGCAGTAGCATGTTTTATTTGCAACTGATGTGCATTATCTATTGTAGCATTCAACTGAAGGCGCATAGACAACTCTTTCCATTGTTCAAAGCATCGGGTATGATATGGACTGTTTTCATGTTCAGGTACTCTTGGATTCAGTTTCCTCCAGGCAAAAAATCCTTCTTCTTTTCCAAATGCACTGGAGATGTTGTTGAAGAGACGACAGCAAAAGCAATGCAAGCTACATTTTGAAGGTGAGAAGATTAGCCATGACCTTTCAATTTTTTCGCCATTTTCCAAAGTTTTGAAATACCAAACTTTTGACATTGACCTATTGTTTGAATCAGCTGGAAAGGGTCCATTCATGTTTTTTAAATGTGATGGTCCACGTTTAATGAGTTCGATTCTCAAATTGTCCGTCATTGGAACGGGCCAGTTGCCAGAATCGTTAAACAGACTCTGTGGGTGATGGGTGGGTGGCTTTGTGATGTAGATGAGGGTTGATCCTGATTATTTGGGGGTTCACTTGAAGTTGCCGCTTGAACATCTATCTCTAAAGATATATCACATTGCAGTTGATCTCCTTGCTTCCCAGAAGGCACTGAAGGTGTGTCTGAGAATCCCATTAACTGATGAAATCGCTTAGCAGCACGCTTGCCTTCCTCCTCTTTTTTTTCGCGAAGATTCTTGTATGCAGCACCACTCAGTCTCTGTCGTTTGCTCACGTTTGCTAATTCAGTAGGGTATCTGCAAAATAAAACAACCATTAATTATTAACATCATCAAAGCTCAAAGAATGCAAAGCCTAACCTAAATAATATAGGGAAAGTCTGAAAAATAGGGCTGGCAACCTTTCCGATGTGAAAATTTAACGCAACTATTTGTGGAAATAGTGGCATTGAGGTGGCATATATAGCATTTAATGATGATTTTTCATCAAAACCATGGATATTTTGTACACAAATAACGCGCGACAATGATGAGATATAATTTTTTGGAGGGTTGCATTTTAAAACATAAAAACCCAAAATTTTGCATACTGCGCCCGCCTGACAGTAATTTGCCGCCCCTCGGGAAGTGCCGCTCGGGGCGGTCGCCCCTCTCGCCCCTCCCTTGATACGCCACTGCCCCAGTCAAAGATATCTGTTCAGAAGCTAGGGCTTTATTACAAGCTAACAGTAAACTAGCTCGTGAACGACTCCAGTCTGTTAGGAGGGGGTTGGGAGTGATTTGAGAGTTGGCTGGTGATTCTCCTCCATGAATTCATTCCAGAGGTCCTGAAATGGAGCTACCATTAGTACCCTCTAGGCCTCTGGAATATGTTCATGATTAATTTAATTTAATAATCAAGTGATTTTCTAGGCCCTGTCTAATTATGTATATATGTATATAGGATTATTATGTATTGTATTTAAGTTGATGGTACTATGATTATATTTTTTATGTAAAAATAAGTATTTCTAGGTTTAATGTAATGGTGTATCTAGTTTTTGTAACGGCTTTATGGAGCCTTGGTTAAGATATATATAAAAATAGGTATATCTTGCTGTACCGTAATGTATAGGTAGGGCCTAGCTAGTAAAGCCATGGAGGAAGCTAGTGTAAATTTTCTAGAACAAAGTGACTGCACATAGTGATAATGAATACCGTACCTTGAGCTTGGTTAAGTGCAGTAATTTTTGGATCTTGCTTGTTCCTGACCTTGGTTTGCTTGCCTCTGCCTGACTCATGCACATGCCCTCACTTGTCACCCACTTTGTACTTGCTTTGATTGTCATGCATACAGCTTCCAGTCCATGTCCCTATCCTTACCTGCCTCCAGTCGCCCCCGATCACGCCTTCCTACTTTCATGGGAGGTGTTTTCAGGGATGGAGCCATTATTGGCTCTTCCATTCTTCAAGAATTGGCCTGAGGGGGGTCTTCCAGGCCTTGCTCCAGTTTGCACCGGCATTCTTGTCTACATAGGAGGGGGTTCTGGAGGACTGCTCATCAAGAGGGGCATGGCCAGCCCACGCAGTCACCTCTAGCCTGGAGCATGCAGACCCCACCTTTGGTAGGGATGTCTGCCAATCTGGAGGTATGGATGGGTGGACCAGGGCCAGGGTACATTGATAGTGATGGGCTAGTGAGGATATTAATCAAGGACAATAGTCGTGCAGGTGGCTTCAGTTTCAAGCAAGGAGGATTGTGAATAGCCTCTTAAGGAAAGGACCTCATAAAGGAGTGCTAAAAACTGAATGGATCCAGTACTAATTGTGTAAATTTAGATTGTAAATAGGTAGGGTTTTGAAGGTAATAGTACCTTCTTATTATTGATTCATGTATGTATATATAATTGTCTAGTGTTTAGTAGCCACGGAGAAAGGAAAACTTGGAGCTTGGTGTCAGGATGGGGAGGTGGCAATTCCCTGAAAGACTGGATGTGGGAGAGGGCTTCGCTGCACTCACTTTTTGAGTGGTGGTACCCACCGCTCGGAGGGGGGAGTGTAGTGGGGTTGTCTTGACTAACATCTTGTTTTCTTCCCGTTTCAAGATTGGCCACTATGTAACCCCCATGTTGACAGAGTTAGTTTTGCCTAATGCCTGGCTAGCTCAGTAGTTTTGTTTAGACCCATTTTGAGGAATTTTTTTTATCTTGTTTTTTGATTCTGGTATCAGTAAATTTCGCCTTCAATTTTTAGAAAACAGGCTCATTTTTCAAAGTCACAGTTGGCTTGCGCTTGTGGAAGTTCTAGCCTACCAACTCAATTTGTTAAGAAAAAGAAAATTCAAGAAAAACAGAGTGCCTTGTGATAATGGAGATTGCCTGTGCATAACGGTGTACAGGTTAAAGTATTTCTAGGACCAATAGCTTCAGGTTTTGCTTCTCCATGGCTTAACTATAATTGATAGGTGCAATTGGATTGACCTCAAGTCTAGCTTAAGGATGTTAGGTCCAGTGAGGTCTATTGTGTTGTCTAATTGTACCATTCTAGCATAGGTTAATTTTTTTTATCATCTGGAAATTCCATTTTTGTTGTCCAGTATTTTTGTCATTGTAATCATAAGCACCATTGTATAGTATACCCTTTCAGGGTTTTTGGATTTCCATTTCTTGATTTTAAACCCTCTCTAGACTCAAGCTCATAACCCATCCTAGCTCTTGTAAATAATTCCAGTTAATTTCTAATAAACCCTTAGAATTCTACCAACTAGTTTTTTCTTCAGCCTTTGTCCTTATAGACTGGGGTTGTTACTCTCAAGGATTTCCTTGTGACAAGAGTATTGTAGAGGGTTCGAACAACCCTTCACAAGGCAGTTGATATCCTCTCTTGTGGTAGCACTGGTGGTAATCCACCTAAACAGGATGTACAACCCAGGGTCCTTGAATCGACAATACCTCCAGATTCTCTTTATTAAACATTTCAGTGGGTGATATCTGCTCTTCTCATCCAGCCACATTTGGTTTACTTCACGATCAGTCTGCTAAAATCTTGCTTGCTTGTTGTGTACTCCCATATTCAGCTGAGGTCCTCAAGTATTGCTGGGTGTACATTGTACACACCTTTCCTGAAGCCAGGGCTTTCCAGGTTCTCAAGTGGACCTGACTCAGATATAGTGGTAATCTTTGGAGATAGCTAGAGGGTCGAGTCCATTTCTTGGTTCAGCAGTGTGGGAGTCTTGTTTGCCCCTCAGTGACAGTCAGTGGAGGTGAGAAAAACTTCACTGCCCGGGACCTTCCCTTCTCTCGTCATCAAGAAGCAGCCAAGTTACGGTATTTTTTCTATTTCATCGCTCTCCCCGCAACAACATCAAGGGTGGGAAAATTGACTTCACATTCTACTAGACCATTCTCGATCTCCAAACTTGAGCAACCTGCACCTATTGGTTCTGAATCCAAGTCCCTCTCATACAAAGAATTTAAACAGGTCCAGAAGACGGGACAAGACTGAACATATTTATTGGATTCACTCAATAAATTGAAATAAACACCATCTAGACACTGGACATGCACCCTATCTCGAAGTTCTGAAGGTTCTGTTACACGCTGATTCTTGACTTCAGGGTGGTAAATTAGAGGGCATTCAGTACCAAAGTGCAACACAACATCCACTTGATACATCTCACAGAAAACTTTCAAGATCTCTGGCGATGCTGGCTGCCCTGGAATCATCATAAGTTGAAGATGTTGCTTCTGCTTGCTATTAAACTTGACTCCGTACTTTGTAGGATGACTTAGCAGTTCTTCCACCAACTGCTTTCGAAGAAATACTGGACTCTCTGGAACTTCACGATCTAAGTCATGAACAAGAGCATACCACAAACACTCGATCAAATCACCTCCCCCCTCTGGCTTAAATCTTACAAGTAAGCCCTTGGGGAGTTCTGCTGAAATTGCTGTGGTGCCAATTAACCCCTGAATGTTAGTGTCTTGAAGGGTAACATCAATTGTTAACACTTCTGCAGGTTCAATTTCAGCAAACCGGACACCTTGAAAATGACCTGGAATATCTGGACCATGAACCGTCTTATCTGCAATGTCACACCTAGGTATTTGGGTTCGAGGTGCTGGTTCAGGTGCCCATGAAGATGCTAAAGGATTCAGTTCATTTCTGGTGGTTTCTGGATACTGCTGTTCTGAACTGGGTAATTCTGGATGTCCAGGGGTGGCATCATCACCCACCTCAGACGCTAAATCCATGTTCTGGTTGGTATTCATCTGGAGAGGTTTTCTGTCATCTTTGGCTGGGATCTCATGATGATAGTCGGGTTCTTGAAGATCCTTTCTTGAAGATTGGACTTCAGCTTCCAATGAGCCTCTGGTCTCATTGGAACTGATTAGTTTCCTGACTGTTGTGGCTAGATTCATTATTTTGGTTTCCTTGAGACGAACTTTCTTGACCTTGTCTTCTAGAAGGGCAGAACATTCCTGGATGAGGTCCTTGACACAAGGGACAGCGGTAGGAAGGTGATGTCTTGGAGCTTGATCATCGTCGCTGCTGATTGCGAGGGCAATCTCGAACCATATGATCCAGACTACCGCACATCAAGCACCCTCCATTCCGTCTTCTGCAGTCCTGTTCATTGTGTCCCTTCCTTGTACACCACTGACATGTCTCGACCTCTGTATCTTCTTGGGATCTTGACTGACTGGAGTTTCTTTCAACTCCTGAGAGCGTTGTTGTCCTCCCTACTGATTTTGATCTTGAGATTGTCGACGATCCCTTCCTTGACGTTGATCTTGGGACCCCTGATTTCCATTTTGATTCCCATAATTGAAAACGAGAGTTCCATTCCATTGTCCTTTTCCACGACCTTGGTTGTTTTGATATTGCTGGTTAGGTGTCTCATGTCTGGATGACTCTCTGGAAAGCTTTGGAGCTGGAGGGATCTGCATCTGGAGAACCTCAATGGTTTCTTGCCTTTAAAGGGATGGTCCATCACTTGAATGCATGGCCACAAAATCCTGAATGTTGGACCAAGTCACCTTCTTGTTATGCAGGGTCTTGTTCTCATTGATGATCCGGGTCAGTTGTTGTGGCAGCCCAACTGGAACTGTCTCCAAGAACTTCCTCCTCAACTCCTTACTTGTCTCGATTGCTTTATTTGGGAAGGCCTGGTGAGCCAGAGTCTCGAGTCTTGCAGCATATACATCTGGTGTCTCTCCAGGCTTCATTGTCACATTCTTGAATTCTGACACCTTGCTAGTTGTGAAGGTTTTCTTCATTCTCTTGTAGCATGCCAACAATCTATCCTTCATCTCATCGTATGCCACACTGCAACCTAGTGATGCACCGGATAGTGATTTTAGCCGGATAGCCAGATACTGGATATCCGGCCAAACGCCTAGGCTGGATACCGGATATCCGGCTGGATATCAGTCATATGATAGTCTCCCTCTCCACCTAAGCCTTTATATTTCATATATATTATAGCCTTAGCCTTTGTATCCATAATATGTAACTAACATTGGTGGGGGGATCATCTGCTGTCATATGATAACAGGGTTTGAATTACCATGTGGTAGTGCTAACGTGACAATCTTTTAACCATACTTTGTAGGTCAGTGGATAAAGTGTTTGACTGTAGTTGCAAAGGTCTAGGGTTCGTTTTCCCCATCGTGGCAGTTGATTCCCCCCCCCCCCCCCAAAAAAAAACTGTTCTGCACGTCAATTTCTTCCATCAATCTGTCAAATTGGCATAATTAATAGTTACCTAACAAGTAGGGCACGTACTCTGTACACTTATGCTAGGGCACTACTTGTGGCACACAAAATTTTTTAAGTCCCTTCACTAAAACACTTAAAAAGCCATTAAATAATTATTCCACTAAAACTAACTTTTAGAGAGGCTTAATTTAATTAAATAAATTAAATTTCACAAATTTAGTGATTTCTTCAAATTAAATTTACGATTGCTAGATTGTATTACCATCATGAAAAGTTAAGTGCGTATAATATTAGTTGCAAACATATTTTAAATGACATTTTTGATGATGAAATGATTCTTTCAAAGTGAAAAAATAACACTGGGGAACAAATTTCAATTTTTTGTCTATTGAATTAGATTTGACAGTTACTTCTAGGTAATTTGGGTGCGCTGAGCACGAATGTTTACTCGGTTTTGCTCTATCAGGTCCTGATTTTGCTCAACACCCCTCCTCTTTCGTCGTATTCATAAAAAGGTTTTTTTCTCAATACTCGCTAAGTCTTTTTGCAGTTACACATTATGCAACTAGGTTTTTATCTAGGTATTTGTACCTATTGTTATGGTATTGTTGTATTATGTATATTTTTATATGTAACACCCTAAAAATATTTTTAATTTTGTCATTTTTAACCCATTTTAATATTAGTAAATTAAGCTAAAAATATCATAGAATTCTAAAATTTTCTCGAGCGTTCCTGTTCTCTGTAGAGTATTCTAGAGGGACAACTAAAATATATAAAAGCGACTCGTTTCCAGAGTTAATCAGTCAATTCAATCAGTCAGTCAGTCAGTCAGTCAGTCAGTTGAGTTAGTTAATTAAGTTTGGGCATTAACATAATTTTGAATTGGCATATGATTTAGTGAGTAATTTTGTCATCGTGATTTAATATAGTTGATTTAATTAGACGTAATTTATATTGTACCTACTCATCCGTGTTTCTAGTTTAATTTCATAGATTGTAAGTACCTATTTCATAATAAGTACCTATTTAAACTAATTTTTGTGTTTATATTTCAGATTTTCTTAAATTTATATGAATTAAGGGCTTTAAATACCTTTACAAATTGGCAGAACAATCAAGCAATATGTCATCAAGCACTAGAAAGTTCAAATGCAAAAACAACCCTGATTCCTTCTGTTATATATGTGGAAATTTTACACTTCCACATCAACGAGCAAATATAACTGACTTCGTAAAAAGCTTACTTAGCTTATTTTGGCATAAAACTGGGGGACCAAGATAAATCGTGGGCTCCACATAAAGCCTGCACTATATGCATTGAAAGACTGCGACATTGGACGAAGGGTTCGGATTCAAAAATACCTTTTGGAGTTCCGATGGTAAGTTTATGATTTCATAAAACTACGTAATTTAATCACTAGTATACTGTAACTTACCTAAATGTAATTGTAACTTAGGTACATAAACAAAAATTTACAGAAAATGTTTATAAGAATCTCAAATATTGCATAAGGTTGAAACACATAGAAATGTTAAATGTTTGGGTGATAACTTTTGATAAAATTCATAAAAACAAGTCTCTCGTCGCTTTTGTTAACGCTTTACAATTTTTTTTCCATATCAGGTGTGGCGAGAGCCTACTAACCACGAGACCGATTGCTACCTTTGCTTTGTCAAGACTTCGGGCTTCACTAAGAAAAATAAACATTGTATCGAGTACCCAAATTTCGACACCGCGATACGACCTGTGCTACATTCAAATGAGATCCCCATTCCAAAATTTAAGGGTCTGCCAACTCAAGAATTAGTTGAAGATGTTCCTGAAAATATTGTTATGCACTTTGAGGAGTCAGACACCGATTTTGACCCAGCGTATTTGAAAGTCAAAACGATCCGCAAAAGTTTAAACAGGCCGAGTTGAATGATCTTGTAAGGGATCTAAATTTGCCAAAAAAGGCTGCGGAAATTTTAGCTTCAAGACTTAAAGAGAAAAACTTGCTTACTTCAAACACATACATTTCATTTTACAGAAAAAGAGAAGAAGAACTTGTTAAATATTTTAGAACAGAGGATAGTTTAGTATATTGCTGCGACATAGTTGGTTTGTTAAAGAAGATGGGGGTTGAGTCTTACGATGCAAATGATTGGTGCTTGTTTTTAGACAGTTCGAAAAGAAGTTGCGAAAAATGCTCTGTATGAATTGGTCCACAATTAACCCACCCCTTATATCTCCAGTCTAACTATAGAGTAGATCAAGTCTAGCCTAGAGGGGTCAGCCTAGAGATTCCGGAAATGGTCCAGAGCGGGCAGATAAATTGAGGTCCACAGTAGGATTCCTCACAAGAATTAGGTTAGGGCAATCTACAGTACCTTCACCTTTGTTAAGCTATGAGTTGATGCTGGGTCTTAGGCCACAATGTAGGCCTAACTTGTCTGACCCAGCTTAATTTAATGAGATTAACTTTGGTGTAAAAACTCAATTAGTCACTTACTTTTTGTTATCGGAGTGTCTCCCTTCTCCGGTTATGTTTTCGAGAGCGCACTTTGCTGGTACGTCCTCTCGCCCCGTTCTTCGTTTCGTTCTCCTCTTCGCGGGGCTTCTCGTACCAGCGTTGTCTTGGTTTATTCCTCGGTTGGTTGAGCGGTAATGTATCCTTATTACCGAGCACGCTCCTCCCACACAGTATATAAATACTAGTGTGGAGAATAACTCTGGTGAGCAACCAATTGGTTTCATCCACCCAGTTATTGACATAAAAGGAATTTAATGATTGTTAGATTAACTACCTACCTACTCAGTGAACCATTTTCGTTACCTCCCAACTACCCACTCATCAGTTTTCCATAAAGTCTTAAGTGTGTGTTGTTGCATAATGGCAATCTATACGGCTCGATACCGATTGGGCACTCAACAAAATTAAAAGAAAAGTATGAACATATAGAAAAGGTTTTAAATCTTATCAAATATAGGGAGCACGAGTGGATCATATGTGTTGACTTAAAAATGGTTAATTTTGCTAGGACAACAAGGAGGGTATACTAAATATCCCTGCTTCCTTTGCTTATGGGATAGCAGAGCCAAGGAAGAACATTATTTCAAACAAATCTGGCCAGCACGAACATCACTTACTGTCGGAGAAAAAAACGTAATTAATCCACCTTTAGTGCAGTGGCGGTCCTAGCTTACATGACGCCCTGGGCGAACCTCACCTTCAGCGCCCCCCCCCCCTGTGACACAACCCGAATCACAACTGACAACTGTTCAGTGTGGCTGATATCTGGAGTGCAATCTAGAATTATTGAAAAAAACTTTGATTGTTTGATGTCGCTCACCATTGCTGAAATGGTCTTGCTGCTCGACAAATCAATGAGTTCGTTTTGTATGTGGTGGCCGAGGTAGCTGGTGTGACTGGAGGTCCCTTTTTGGACACGGTTAATGTGCTCTTGCATTATAGGATCAAATTGTGCCATCAGTTCAACTTCTTTCAGAAAATTGCCATTTGATGGTGAGAACAATTTTTCTGTATGTCCCCTTAGTGCCAAATTCCTAACTGCCAGAGAATGCACAATAGCAGTGAGACGTGTCAGCACCGCTCTCCATCTCAACTTCTCAGCCTCCAGAAGTGCCATCTCCTGCTTGTCAATGGTCTCCCCCTTTCTCATCCTCACTGCCAGTTCTTTCCAGATTTTCATAGAATTTAGGTGTTCTGAACTGTTGTCATGTGATGTGAGCAATGAGCTTGCATGCTTCCAGTCCGAGAGTCCCAAACTTGTTAAATTTATTTTCCTCTTGGAAAATAATGTACAACAGAAACAGAAAAGGCTGTTGTTTTTTAAGGAATAGACCAACCAACTTCTGGTTATATTTTCCCCACTAACCAATGACTTCCTGAAGTATTTATTGATGGTGGAAACTTCTTCCGTCACTGTCGTTTCTAGGGAATACAAAGTCAGATGGTACTTGACTTGGTCCCCTGGAAACCAGTTGTGTCCGAATTCTCTCAGTCAGAACTGAAGGCCAGTTAGCAGGGTCGGTGGACAGAGACTCATCCTCAGGAGGCGATTCTGCTCCAGGCCTTTCTAATAGAAAGAACAAGAGCATTACTCATTAGTATACACACCTAAGTTAGATAACACATTATTCACAGCACTTTGTTATGGTGGTGGTGTTATGGAATTATGGTGGTGAAACACCACACATACCCAGTAACCCAGACCCAGTGATAATAACATTATAATTTATAACTGTTTGCAAAATGCTTTGCAGGGATGCACACACATACACATACACACACACGCACACACTCACAGACATATGTGCACACAAACTCACCTGAAGAGTCCTGCCGGGGAGAAGTAGAAGCAAATGGGTCTTCATCCTCAGGATCAGTGCATTTGTGGAGACATATGTGAGGCTGAGGAGGTAGATGGCTCCTCAGCCTCAATAATAGCAGAAGTAGACGGCTTCTCATCCTGGCTAGTGGCAGAGGGTGTTCCAAAATATTTCAAAAGTGCCCCTGCAAATAGTAAAATAGAACATAACATACCAATGCATGAATAGGCTAGTACAATTAATTTAACATGTTATTAAGCACAATTTATTAAACTTTTAGAATAGGAAACAAATGAATAATACAACCTCCTTGGTTAATGGCTAATTATATACATAATAGTACACTTCAAATGACTCAGAAAGCTATATCACAAAATAGCAGTGCAATATAGCAGTGAAGAGTAGATGACATAGCTCTATACCTTTATCTTTTGCTCGTTTCTCCTCTTCTTCTTTCCTCTTTTTTCTAAACTGAGCACCTGATAGCTTTGACCTCTTCTTATCCATTTGCGGTTATTTGACAGACCTTAGTGGCTTAGTGTGAAGATTCGTTCTGTAATAAATAATATACATTTCACTGTTTAACCAAACCCAGAAAAATAACATTACATATGTTAAAGTATGGGCCTTTATTCCCAATAATATTAATCTGGAAGCATTTTGCATTGTTTAGGTCTTTTATGGGAAGGTTTATGGAAAATGCAATAGATGGTTTTTTATTAATAAAAATATATTTATTGATCTTTTATTATTTATTTTATTTTATTTTTTATTTTTATTTATTTCTTTATTTATTTATTCTTATTTTTATTTTTATTTTTTTTGCAGGCGCTCATGCCGCCCCTCCACAAATGCCGCCCTGTGCGGCTGCCCATATTGCCCATATGAGGAACCGCCACTGCTTTAGTGAGCAGAGATAAAATTATATTTCCTCCTCTGCATATAAAACTAGGCCTCATTAAACAATATGTAAAAGCTTTAGATACGAACGGCGAGTGTTTCAAATACATAACTTCAAAATTTCCAAGTTTAAGTTATGAAAAAATCAAGGCGGGAATTTTCGACGGTCCACAAATAAGAACAATGATTAAAGACAGCAATTTTCCTAATGTCATGAATGAACGCGAAAAAATGGCTGGTTCTCATTCGTGGACTTGATAGAAAACTTTTTAGGCAATTATAGGGCAGATAACTACGAAGAAATCGTAAAAAAAACTTTTAAGGGACTACAAAGAGTTAGGTTGCAATATGAGCATAAAAATGCATTTTTTGAATAGCCATCTTGACCAATTTCCAAGTAATTTAGGTGATGTAAGTGACGAACAAGGGGAGAGATTCCACCAAGATATCAAAATTATGGAGGAACGGTACCAAGGCCGCTGGGATTCCCACATGATGGCTGATTACTGCTGGTGCTTGAAAAGAGACCTGCCATCAACAAGCAAATACGCTAGAAAGTCTTACAAAAGAAAATTTTTGCCACAGTGAAAGTTTCATATCTGTTTGTTTTTTTATTTTAAGTCATTTCTATCGTTATAACGTAATTTTACTGTAGTTTGAACTGCTTGTATTCATGAAACTTGAAAAAAAAATTTAACACATGACTTAATTTTTTAGTCCTAATTTGAAAAATCTGGAAAATGGCACATAGGCTGTCGACAAGAATCAGGACCTGATAGAGCCAAACCGAGTTGAAATTCGTATTCAGCGCACCCAAATTACCTAGAATCAAGTGTCAGATATCATTCAATAAAATACGTGTTGCCCAGTGATAATTTGTTGAAGTATTTGCGCTACGAACATAACGTCTTATAATTTGAACATTTTATTTATAAACTATATTTTCATTGTTAGACATTTATTTTATTCTAGTAAAATTAAATTTTTTGTTGTGAATCAATTTAAATCCACCCTAACCAACAAGGAAGCACGTCAGTAATATATTTGCAATCTAAAATAAAAATAACTTAAAAAAAACTTAATAATAATAACTTTAAAAAACCTTAAAAAGGTATTTCAAATAGCAGAAAGGCTGTGCGAAATAGAAAGAACAGACTCCCTGACAGGCTTGTACTGATTAAATTTGATGGGGTTTGTAAAATAATAGTAATAATAAATAGTATAAATAGTAATAATAAATAGTAAATAATAGTTATAATAATCACCAGTTTCACGTATTTTCACGTTATATTACTAACCTGTTGCGCATACATAATTACATGTTTATCTACTTTTACAGATTATATATTATGATATTAGTGACTTAATTGAAAAATTGAACAATGTCTCAATTAAAATCTAGTATTTGGAAGTGTTTTCAAATATACAGTGGTGAATTAATAGAGCATAAGAATAAAGCAGAATGTAAACACTGTGATCCAAAATCACAATGAAGATTGATTGTAAGAGGTAAAAACCTTAAAAACTACTCTACTAAACCAATGTGGAATCATCTGAAGACAAAGCATCCTGAAGAATACAAAGAATTGCAGGAAGCTGAATTAGCTTATCCTCATGACCCTGCACCCAAACCATCATGTTCCACAAAATCTCAGCCAACAATTGAAGCCATGATCGAAAGAAGCAAAACATGGGACCTGAACGATTCTAAATCTGAAGCTATCACCAAGAAGATAGGTGAGTTAGTAAATTATAAAATTTATGAATAGGCATCAATCTTATGTGAAAATAAGTTTTGTTTTTTTTCGTTTTACCAAATACAATGCATACACATTCACTAATTTAATTTGGTTTCCAGGCAAAATGATGGCACTCAATGCAGAACTGTTTACTCTGGTGGACAGAGAAAACTTTCGCGCACTCATGAAGCATTTGACCCCTCGGTACCCTCTGCCTAGTAAAAAGTACTTTTCCGAAATTGTTCTGCCCAAAATCTATGAAGAAGTAAAACAACACGTACAAGAACAGCTGAAATCAGCCTCAGTCATTTCCTTTACAACAGACATTTGGACAAGCAGAACTAATAATGAATCCTTCATAAGTTTGACAGCCCACTTCATTACTGCAAAAAATATGGAAAATATGATATATGTCCTCAACTGCAAACACTTCCCAGCATCTCATACAGGAGCCAACATTGCACTCATGCTGAATAACACCTTAGAGGAATGGAACATCGGTCCAAGTCAGGTTCATCTCATTCTTCATGACAATGCTGCCAACATCAGTATTGGTACAGGTGTGTAATACATATATAACATATAATAATACAGTATCCATATAACATATAATAACATAATAATACAGTATCCACATTGTTGTCAGCGTGGGTTGCTGCTCCTTAAAATTAGCTAATACATTAGCTACATTAAGTTAGTCTGATGCCTTCACCAGTTCTACCCTTAGCTAGCAGTTAGACCTGTTATTATTCTGGTTTCAGTTATTAATCTGGATGGAACCAGGGTGGCTTATTCCAAACACAAAATTTTTCACAGTTAGGTTTTAGGACTGCCTCCATGGGGGTTTAGCTACATCAGACCTATAGCTATCTATATATGTGGTAAACGCCAGACAGCTATACTACACAATGCTATTATGCTAGTCAGTCACATGGTTAGAATATGCTCGAAATGAATCACCATATTTGTAAAATACAACTCAGTTAGAAGCTAACTACATTACACAGTAAACAAAGTTCTAAATCAACTTATCAAACTTATTCTAATCAAACTTATTCTATATTAAAAATCTTCTGTTTGCTTACAGGACTGACACCAGCACAGGGCGTTAGCTGCTTCATACATACTCTTCAATTGGTTGTGCAAGACGCCATTTTGTCACAACGGTCAATTGCTGACATCATTGCAAAATCGAAGAAAATAGTCAGCCATTTCAACCATTTTGCAATTGGATGTACTAAACTCAAACTAATTCAAGAAAACTTAAAACTCCCAACTCATAAGCTCATTCAAGATGTTACTACATGATGGAATTCAACATACTACATGCTGCAACGACTACATGAACAGAGACAGGCAGTGACAGCATATGCAGCTGAAAATGATATTCCAATCCTGGCTGCATACGAGTTTGCTTTGATTGAAAACGTCATTAGGGTGTTGAAACCGTTTGATGAAATGACAAAACAGGCCAGTGCAGACCAGGAGAAAGTAAGCTATGTAATTCCTGCAGTTGCAACTCTGCACTCTTACCTCTCAAAGCGGCTGAAGGACTCAGGAGTACAAACAATGAAGGAAGAGCTGAAAAAGGCAGTGGAAAAAAGGTTCTATTGTCATGATAACAGTGTGGTGAGCAAGAGGTGCTTTGTAATTGCCACTCTATTGGACCCCAGATTCAAGACTAAATTTCTCAAGGATGAAAATGAAGCAAAAAAATTAGTGGGAGACAAAATAATTGAAAGTGAGAAAAGCATTCGTTCCGCTGAAAACATTCAGACCACTTCTAAAAAAGAACAAGGAAAAGAAAAACCACACTCAAGCAGCAGTCTTTTAATGGAAACTCATGAGGACATTTGGGAATGCTTTGATCAAATAGATGGAAGAGAGTCAAAGCAAGAAACTGACACCAGCGGCAGTGAAACTGATGTTGGAGAATGCCTCCCAGATGTTTCAATGACCAACATTTCAAACCAGTTAGACGAGTCTAATGAGGCAGAAATCAGTAGCCTAGAAATCAATATTGACATGACGTCACCAGGAACTTCTGGTTCTGCTCTTGTGAAAAAACTTAAGAAGAGTAAGAGTAAGACGGCACTCATTAAAGGCGAAATAGAAAAATATCTAATTGAGCCCCTGTGGCCTAGGGAGAAGGGCCCAATAGAGTGGTGGTGCAATAATTGTTCTCAATACCCGAAGCTAAAATCACTAGCTGTAAAGTATCTAAGTGCTCCACCAAGTTCTGTTTGCTCTGAATGTTTGTTCAGCGCTGCTGGACAAATATATACAGAAAATAGAAACAGACTTTTGCCATGTAATGCAGAGTGTTTGCTTTTCATCATGAAAAATCGTAAGCTATCGGAATCACAGTAAATCTATGATGGCAATGATTGAGTTTCAGACTCAGTACCATACTGAGTAGGTTAGGTTAACTAGTAATTACTTTCACTGTCGTCATCCACCATGCTGTTTAAATGAAATTGAAAATTGGAATTTGTTTTATTCTTGGAAAAATTTGTAAGTGCCATTTTTGGTTAAATAAACATTACTTTTCAATTTGTTCTCTCTGAATTTCCTATTTTATATTTAATTAATTATCCGGCTATCCGGCTGGATAGTAAAAAGGGGCTGGATAGGCCGGACACCGGATATATACCGGATATCCGGTGCATCCCTACTGCAACCCCCATAAGCATTATACAAATCCCTGAATTTTCCTGTTAGATGTTTTCCAAGTGTTCCGGTCCAGTCTCTCCATTCACAAGTAAACTTGGCTGAGCAATGACATTCAAAAGCTTCTAGATATTCAGGAAAAGATCTTCCACTTGACACATCAAATTCATCAAGATCTGAAGCACTGGTAGGATAAACTCCTGGTGTCATCCTTGAACCATTGTTACTTTTGAAAGTGGAGGAACGCTTAGTACATTTAACCTTCCTCTCAGCGTCTGGAGGACTGGAGGTCTTATCTGAAGAACTGGAGCTGGTCGATCTCTTGAGTTGTGTCTTGATGGGTTTAGGAGATGCCAGCTTTGTCTTTTCTTTCTTGAAGGTTCGTGTTCCTCTGCTGGTACCTTCTTCCCTGTTCGAGACGTTCTCTACATCATCCAGATTCTCAAGCTCGGGCATTGAGTCATGAGAATCTTTCTCTAGATTCGGCCTGTCCTTCTGCTGCTGCTTCCTCATCAGCTGGTCCACCTGTTGCTGCCAATATTCATTCTGAAGATCCGATTCAGCTTTTTCCCTTGATAATTGATCACATTTAGTCCTTAATTCTGTGTTTGCATCCTCGAGTTGTTTCAGCTTATGTTCCCATGCTTGATTTGACTCTTCCATGGTCTTCTGCTGCTGGGTCATGAGAGCCATAAGCTGACTGATTTAGTCTTTCAATTCTTGAAAATCAGCCATCCTGGGTGTCTCATTGGGTGCCTCAGTAAACTGGCCGGCGTAATTTCCCGGGTCTGGGCACCAAAAATGTTGCGGGGAGAGCGATGAAATAGATAAAATACCGTAACTTGGCTACTTACTGAATAAGCTAGCTGCTTCTTGATGACAGGAAAAGGGAAGGTCCCGGGTGGTAAAGTTTTTCTCACCTCCACTGACTGTCACTGAGGGGCAAATGAGACTCCCACACTGCTGGAGCCAAGAAATGGACTCAACCAGCTAGCTATCTCCACAGATTAACACTATGTCTGAGTCGGGTCCACTTGAGAACCTGGAAAGCCCTGGCTTCAGGAAAGGTGTGTGCAATGTACACCCAGCAATACTTGAGGACCTCAACTGAATATGGGCATACACAACAAGCAAGCAAGATTTTAGCAGACTGATCGTGAGGTAAACCAAATGTGGCTGAGTGAGAAGAGCAGATATTACCCCCTGAAATGTTTAATAAAGAGAACCTGGAGGTTTGTTGATTCAAGGACCCTGGGCTGTACGTCCCGTTTAGGTGGATCACCGCCAGTGCTACCTCAAGAGGGGATATCAACTGCCTGGTGAAAGGGTGGTTCGAACCCTCTACAATGCTCTTGTCACAAGGAAATCCTTCAAAGTAACAACTCTGGTCTATGAGGACAAAGGCAGGAAAAGAACTGGTTGGTAGAATTCTAAGGGTTTATTAGAAATTAACTTGAATTATTTACAAGAGCTGGGATGAGTTTGAGCTGTGTAGAAAATTTTTCCTGGCACAAGTTGCCATTAGTATCTCCTCGGTATGAGCCGCAAGGCCTTTTGAGGTACTTCTTTTCCTTGTAACACACACTCTCTCTCTCTCTTCTCTCTCTCTCTCTCTCTCTCTCTCTCTCTAGGCGGCAGAGGGTTGTAATTAAAGGATATGTTCAGGTTGGGCCTCGGTCACTAGTGGGGTTCCTCAGGGTTCCGTTTTGGGGCTGCTGTTGTTTATCATTTACATAAATGATATCGACGGTGGCATCGTCAGTCGGATCGCCAAATTCGCTGATGACACCAAGCTTGGGGCCAATGTTGGGACGCCCGAAGCGATCGAGGAACTGCGTGCGGAGCTAGGTAGGATAGGAGAGTGGTCCGAAAAATGGCAAATGCCGTTTAACTTGGGTAAATGCAAAGTGATGCACATTGGCTACGCCAATCCCAAGTCGGACTACTCCATGTTGGATAGTAATATCGAGGTGACTAATTTAGAAAAGGACTTGGGTGTGCTAATTAGCAGCGACCTTAAGTTTACGAAACAGTGTGTAGAGGTGGAAAAGAAAGCCCAGAAACTATTGGGTTATATCAGGAGGCAATTCCAGTTTCGGAACAAGGAGATTGTGCTCTCACTGTACAATTCCCTTGTTCGGCCGCACCTGGAGTATGCTGTGCAGTTCTGGTCGCCCGCCCTCAGGAAAGATATTGAGAGGCTGGAGCGAGTGCAGGCGAGGGCCACAAAGTTAATCCCTTCCGTTAGGCATATGGGCTACAATCGACGGTTACGCGCCCTGAACTTGTTTTCGCTTGAAACTCGGAGGCTGCGCGGTCAACTGATCGATGTTTTCAAGCTCTACGCGGTTCAACGATGTCGATTTTAGAAGTATGTTTAGTTTAAATGATAACCCAACTCGCAACAATGGTTGAAAGTTGGATTTGAAACGGTTCAGGACTTGTGTGTGTGGGAATTACTTTACGTATAAGATCTGTGACACATGGAACAGGTTACCTTCGGAAGTTGTGAACAGTTCCTCTGTGGATCAGTTCAAGAAAAGGTTAGACCAAATCTTGCACACTATTTGAGTCTGTACAAAATTTTCCCTGGCACCCGTTGCCATTGGTACCTCCTCGGTATGGGCCGCAAGGCCTTTTGAGGTACTTCTTTTCCTTGTAACTCCTTGTAACTCTCTCCTCTCTCTCTCTCTTCTCTCTTCTCGCTCTCTCTCTCTCTCTCTCTTCTCTCTCTTCTCTCTCTCTCCTCTTCGATCTCCCTTCTCTCCTCTCTCCTCACTGTGCTCTTCAATGCTAGGTCAATTAGAAACAAACTAATGGAATTTATAGCGCTTGTCAAAACTGAGAACTTTGATATCATCGGAATAACGGAATCCTGGATTCATTCTGAATCAAGGGATTTTGTAGGAGAATTTGAAATGGTAGGTTACAAAATGTTTCACAAAGATAGGAACGGAAGGGAAGGCGGCGGTGTACTTTTGTATGCTCGGGACTCCCTGCACCCGGTAAACAGTAATATCGTATCTGCTCATGAAATGTTGGGAATTGATCTAAACCTAAATAATAAAGTAGTGCAGCTACTTCTAGTATATAGACCACCTCACTACCCCGTTGATAAGGATATAAACTTGTATAACAAATTAAGCAGAATAGTGAATAATAAGATCAGTGTGATTTTTGGTGATTTTAATTGTGGTAATGTAAATTGGGAAAACAAAACAGCTGATGCTGAGGGCTCAAGACTGTTGGAATTTGCCGATGATAACTTATTAAGTCAATGGGTTGACGGGCCTACTAGGGGTAATAATAAACTAGACCTCATATTCACGAACGAAGATGACCTAGTCTCTAACCTGACTATTGGTGAAAATTTAAGTAACAGCGATCATAATTTGATTAGGTTTGACCTCAGGGTTCCAGTTAATACACGCGAAAAGACTCGTGAAAGACTGGATTTCTCGAGAGCAAATTTTGAAAGCTTCCGAAGTAGTTTAGACACACTTGAAGTTCTAATAAGTGAGGATGTCAATGTCACCTGGAGCTCATATAGGGATCAATTTAGAATATTACAGAACACTTTTATACCCACTAAAATGGTTTCCTTGTCAACAAAGTCACCGAAATGGTTTAACAACGAAATTAGGAGGGCTATTACGGGAAGAAATAGAGCCTACAAACTACTTAAGTCGCATTTCAACCACACTAATTCAGAAAACTATATAAACCTACGTAGGAGGGTTAAGTCCTTAATTAGATCAGCCAAACGTGATGAAGAAGCTAGAGTTGCCTCACTCTGTAAAGTTAACCCTAAAGAATTTTTTGCCCATGTTAATAGCAGAAAGCCAATTAAAAATTCTGTAGGCCCCTTAAAAGATAGAAATGGCGTACTGAAATTCGGTGATAAAGATATAGCTAATACGTTAAACGAGTTCTTCATTACAGTCTTCACGGAGGAAGACACAATAGAAGTGCCAAGTCCTCGGATTACATATGACGGTGACCATCCCGTAGAGACCATAAGTTTTACGAGAAATGAGGTACAGCAATTAATTGATAAGATGAACAAATACAAATCACCTGGCCCCGACTTATTTCTTCCAAGGGTATTAAAAGAGGTTAGCCACAATGTTGTTGACGACTTAGTAACCATATTCAAACAATCAATCGAGTTAGGGAAAGTTCCAACCGACTGGAAGTTAGCAAATGTAACACCAATCTTTAAAAAGGGTGATAGGGAAAATCCTTGTAATTATCGCCCGATCAGTTTAACATCAGTTGTCGGCAAACTGTTGGAATCCATCATTACAAAACGTATTGTGTATCACCTTGAATCTAACAATCTAATTTTTTATTCTCAACATGGATTTAGGCGACATAGATCCTGTCTGACAAACCTGTTAGAGTTTTTCCATAATATGCATACACTGTACGATGCAAGTAGGGCAATAGATATAGTGTATCTCGACTTTCAAAAAGCCTTTGACAAAGTCCCTCACGCTAGATTGATAGCTAAAGTCAAAGGACTAGGAATCACCGGGCTCGTTTCCAACTGGATTGAGGATTGGTTAAAAGATAGAAAGCAGAGAGTGGTAATAAATGGAGTGGCTTCGGAGTGGGCCCGTCACCAGTGGTGTCCCACAGGGTTCCGTTCTGGGTCCTTTACTTTTTATCATCTATATTAACGATATAGATCGGGCTTCTAAGTGCAATCTCCAAATTTGCAGACGATACGAAATTAGGAAGTAGTGTAGGTACTGAGGAGGGCGTAAGAACGCTTCAGAACGATCTTGACAGGTTGGGCGAATGGTCTGCTACTTGGCAGATGCCATTCAACTTGGACAAATGTAAGGTAATGCACATAGGTTATAAAAACCCGAAGACCGATTACTCTCTCTTGGGAAGGAACTTGACTGAGACCGATCTAGAGAAAGACTTAGGAGTCTATATCAGCAACGATCTGAAACCGTCGAAGCACTGTGCAGAAGTCGAAAAGAGGGCCTTAAAATTATTAGGTTATATTAAAAGACAGTTCCAGTTTCGGAACAAGGAGACTGTAATGTCTCTTTATAATTCTCTAGTCAGACCTCAACTGGAATACTGTGCGCAGTTTTGGTCTCCATCCCTCAGGAAGGACATAGAAAGGTTAGAAAGAGTACAAGCAAGGGCTACAAAATTGATCCCTTCAATGAGAATGCAAAGCTACCAACGGAGATTGGAGCGCCTAAATCTGTTTAGCTTAGAGACGAGGAGGTTGCGGGGTCAGCTTATTCAAGTCTTCAAGATGCTCAAAGGAATAGACAGGGTAGATTACAGAAACTTATTCTCACTTAATGCCAATCCGACAAGAAATAATGGGTTTAAACTGGAACTAAAGACATTTAGGACCTCTGTCTGCGGAAATTTCTTTTCCTATAAAATAGTTAATATCTGGAACCAACTTCCCTCAGAGGTTGTTTCCAGTCAAAGTGTAAATGTGTTTAAAAATAGGCTAGACAAAGTACTGAATACTCATAGTTTAAGATTAAAACAGAAAACTCTGCAGGAGTTCGCTTGCACGGTGTCTCTGTGAGCAAGCTAAATATAGAGCTATTTATATATTCTCCACTTTCCTGTAAAATTTCCTTGGCTACTTTTCCAGGGTCAAGGTATTTTCTTCAACCTTTTTCCGTACCTGCCTCTGGCAGGGAGGGAGCGGAGGGTGGGGAGAGAGCCTTCTACTTTTCTATCCAGTTTTCTACTACTTAGGATAGTTGAAAGAAAAATAAACTTTTAATAACAGGAACCTCCCAGAGTGGACCGAAAGGTCTTTGAGGCTTCCTCTTGTCCTTGTAACTCCTTGTAACTCTCTCTCTCTCTCTCTCTCTCTCTCTCTCTCTCTCTCTCTCTCTCTCTCTCTCTCTCTCTCTCTCCGCAGGGGGTATAAAGGTTATGACATTTCTTCTGGATGTTGTAAACTTTATACTTGGGGTGTGACAGCCCTCCGGTCCCGAGTCGTGGGATTCTAGAGAAATTGGCTGCCAGTTCCTTTAGGTTCTCTCTCTCTTTCGGGAGGGCGGGTAAAGTATGTTGTACAATCCTGTCCCGTGGGTTACTAGGACCCCATCCCATCCCTACTCTGTCCTTTTAGCTTACATTAAGGATGTTCTCCTCTGACTGACAAAAAAAAAAAAAAAAAAACTTTTCTTTTAGTATAAGTATTTTTCTCTTCTTTTACTATTAGGACCCTACTGCTACCTCATGCGTGGGAAGAGAGGCTTTGGAACCTCTATAAATAACACCATTTAACGCTCGTAGGTTGTGAGAGACTGGGATGGAGGGGTCCCAGGCGTAGGGGCGCGATGAATGGAGTGTGGCTAGTGCCCCGTTAAGCCCATTCCTAACGCGTAATGGCCTGACCAGCCCCCTGCGACCGTTCTTTGGTGACCAATTGATGGTGCTTGGCTGTACTGCTCTGAGGTGAGAGAGCTTTACTGCCCAGCTGGCTGCCAGGCCAGCGTAAAGTCTCGGGCGTAGACTCTGGGTCTGGTGGGATATCCCTTGAACACTGGATTCTAAGAGTCTGGCCGCTTGTGAGTGACTAGTAAGACTTAGTAAGGGGCTGCATCTCGCTGTCGCTCCTGGCGGAAAATCCGTGATGCCTGCGTCGCGAGTGTTTGTCAGTTGGTAGCTGCGACACGTTTGGGATTGTCCGGCCCTGGGGAGACCTTTGGTCGGTGCGGCAGCAGCGAGAGGTGTAGTCTTCTGGAAGGGATGAACGTCACTTGCAAATAGGTGGATGCGTCTACGCGCGGGATGAATTCACCCCCCCCCCTTTTTTATATACTGGTCAGAACGTTTTTGATAGTTTTCATTGCTAGAACGCTTTATCTTATTCAGAGTATTCAGAAAAAAAAAGAGAAAATATGGCAGGGCCAGCTAAATTGAAAGCAGAATGCTTTAAATGTAAAGTTAATCATTGGTGCGTTGACTTCCCTGAAGGTAGTATCAGCGATATCACATCCCTTAGTGTATGTTTGTTTTGTAAACTTAGAGACAACCACGAAAAGGAAGTTAAAGAGCTAAAGGAATTAGTAAAAAAGCTTGAAGCTAGGGTCGTCGCACTGGAAATCCAACCCAGTGGACAAGATCAAACTAAAAACACACCAGCAGATTTAAACTGTAAGATTAAGCATCTAGAACAAAGCGTGGCACGCTTGGAAAACACGGTGACTATTCCGGAAAATAGAACGGAGGAACAAGAATTCAAATTGGTCAAAAATAAAAGACCCTCCAAACCAAAACCAAAACATAAGGATTTGGAACCCATTACCATCAAAAATAAGTTTCATTTACTTGCTGATGAGGAGGATGAATCCTTTTTAATTGGGGATTCTATGGTAAGGAATTAAGGGGACTTTTTCGGAGCAAGACGGCAACCAAGAGAAAACTCCGATGTTTTCCGGGTGCCACAAGCCAGATAATTAATAGGGAATTAGGCAAAATTAATATCAAGAATAAGAGTTGCCCTATCATTGTCCATGTTGGTGGCAATGACGTTTTTCTGGGAGGGACAGGAGGGCAGACAGAGCCCATTATAAAAGAATTCAAGAACCTAACTGACAAGGTTAGGGATAGGACAGACATGGGTATGGTCGTAGGAATTCTCCCTCGAATGCGTGCTAGTGACTATACTCTAAGTAAAGCCATTAGCATAAATAAAAGAGTTAAACGCATGTGTGATGAAAAAGGCCTAAAGTTTGTCGATTTTTGGCCTACATTCTACGGAAATGGGGAATACTTTGGTTCGGACGGGATACATTTTAACCAGAAGGGGAAAAAGAAGTATGGTGATTTACTGAACATTAATTTGTATAATCTTTTTAAACTAGGACCCCCCAAACCAGCAATTGATCCTGCTCCCCAAACAGTTAAACCTACTCCCCAGCAGTTACCTACTCCCCAGCAGTTACCCTCCCCAGCAGTTAGTCCCCTCCCCCAGCAGTTACCCCCTCCCCAGCAGTTAGTCCCCCTCCCCCAGCAGTTAGTCCCCTCCCCCAGCAGTTAGTCCCCCTCCCAGCAGTAGTCTCCCTCCAGCAGGTAGTCCCCTCCCCAGTAGTTAGTCCCCCTCCAACAGCAGGTAGTGACTCTCCTTCAACGTTGGAGGGGGCTCAGGCTCCTGTCGAGATTGTCCCCTGTTTAGTGAGGGGCTCTTCAACTCCCGACAGCCCTGGTTGTTCGGGAAACGGGTCGTGCTAGGGGGCGGTCAGAATAGGGGAGGCTCCCTCCGTGCAATGCTTTTTAATGCTAGGTCGATCAGGAACAAGTTTGGCTAGCTACGGGCGCTCTTAGCATCAGAAACCAGGATATCGTTGCTATCACCGAGTCCTGGATTCATACTGATCGTAGGGACTACATTGGGGAGTTCGAAATTCCCGGGTATAGAATGTTTCTCAAAGACCGCACCCGTGGGGAGGGGGGTGGGGTACTAATATACGTCAGAGACACGTTGAGTCCGGTTGACTGCCAGTTCCGGTTGGAACGGGAGCTGCTTGGCGTCGATCTGAACGTGGGAGGGACGAACTATAGGTTAATCTTGGTGTACAGACCTCCGCATCTCCTCCTCGAGAAGGATACAGCCCTGTACACCGAACTCAGTAGCGTGCTAGGGGATAGGGTGTGTGTAGTTTTAGGAGACTTCAACTGTCGCGGCATAAAGTGGGAAAACAGGACTGCCGATGCTGAAGGGAAGAGGCTAGTTGACTTTGCTGATGAGAACTTCCTCACTCAGGGGTCAACGAGCCTACACGAGGCGAAAGCGTTCTAGACTTAGTATTCACGACCGAAGACAACCTCGTCACTGGCCTCACCGTTGACGAATCATTGGGCGGGAGTGATCACGGTCTTATTAGGCTCCGTGTGTGCGTCCCTCGGGTGAAGC
This sequence comes from Bathynomus jamesi, assembly GCA_023014485.1. Taxonomy (NCBI): domain Eukaryota; kingdom Metazoa; phylum Arthropoda; class Malacostraca; order Isopoda; family Cirolanidae; genus Bathynomus; species Bathynomus jamesi. The sequence goes on from JAJOZX010001316.1 coordinate 400,153, forward strand.
GTAGTAACTCGAGAGGCAGTAAGCTCGATCTCCGGCGGGCGAACTTTGTTAGCCTCAGGGATAGCGTAGGAGAGATGGGGTTAGAGGTTGGCGGCGATGTTGAGGGAGTGTGGAGTGCATTCCGGGACGAGTTTATGGTGCTGCAGTCTGCTGCTATACCCTCAAAACCGGTCACCCCTGCTTCAACGCAGCCTAGGTGGTTCAATCGTGACATCGCTTCGGCTATCCGAAATAGGAAAGTAGCTTATAGGAGGGCGAAGGCGTGAGGCATGAAGGTGCTGGCCTGGATAGTGTTAGATGTACCGCGACAGTCGTTGCCGATAGAATAGACAAACTGAGCGCGTTTAAGGCTCCTGGGCCAGACCAGTTTCTCCCCAGAGTGTTGCGAGAAGTGCGCGACCAGGTGGCTCCCCACCTGGCTACAGTCTTCAACAAATCGCTGGTGATGGGCCAAGTGCCTGGTGACTGGAGGGAAGCCAACGTGACTCCCTATCTTTAAGAAAGGGGATCACGAAAGTCCAGGGAACTATCGTCCCATTAGTCTCACTTCAGTTGTAGGTAAATTATTAGAAGGGATAATAGCTGATAGGATCGTTGACCATTTGGATTCCTACAAGCTGCTTGGGGACTCCCAACATGGGTTTAGACGGCATAGGTCGTGTCTCACCAACTTGCTCGAGTTTTTCCACGTCATGTTAAGTGAGTACGATAAGAGTAGGGCGATTGATATACTTTATCTCGACTTTCAGAAAGCCTTTGATAAGGTACCTCACCGCCGGCTAATGGCGAAAGTGCGCGCGCTGGGTATCGGTGGGGAAATAGGTAGGTGGATTGAAAACTGGCTGAGGAATAGGCGGCAGGGGTGGTAATTAAAGGTGCTAGTTCGGGTTGGGTCTCGGTCACTAGTGGGGTTCCTCAGGGTTCCGTTTTGGGGCCACTGTTGTTTATCATTTACATAAATGATATCGACGGTGGCATCGTCAGTCGGATCGCCAAATTCGCTGATGACACCAAGCTTGGGGCCAATGTTGGGACGCCCGAAGCGATCGAGGAACTGCGTGCGGACCTAGGTAGGATAGGAGAGTGGTCCGAAAAATGGCAAATGCCGTTTAACTTGGGTAAATGCAAAGTGATGCACATTGGCTACGCCAATCCCAAGTCGGACTACTCGATGTTGGGTAGTAATATCGAGGTGACTGATTTAGAAAAGGACTTGGGTGTGCTAATTAGCAGCGACCTTAAGTTTACGAAACAGTGTGTAGAGGTGGAAAAGAAAGCCCAGAAACTATTGGGTTATATCAGGAGGCAATTTCAGTTTCGGAACAAGGAGATTGTGCTCTCACTGTACAATTCCCTTGTTCGGCCGCACCTGGAGTATGCTGTGCAGTTCTGGTCGCCCGCCCTCAGGAAAGATATTGAGAGGCTGGAGCGAGTGCAGGCGAGGGCCACAAAGTTAATCCCTTCCGTTAGGCATATGGGCTACAATCGACGGTTACGCGCCCTGAACTTGTTTTCACTTGAAACTCGGAGGCTGCGCGGTCAACTGATCGAGGTTTTCAAGCTCTTACGCGGGTTCAACGATGTCGATTTTAGAAGTATGTTTAGTTTAAATGATAACCCAACTCTCAACAATGGTTGGAAGTTGGATTCGAAACGGTTTAGGACTAGTGTGTGTGGGAATTACTTTACGTATAATATCTGTGACACATGGAACAGGTTACCTTCGGAAGTTGTGAACAGTTCCTCTGTGGATCAGTTCAAGAAAAGGTTAGACCAAATCTTGCACACTATTTGAGTGTGTACAAAATTTTCCCTGGCACCCGTTGCCATTGGTAACTCCTCGATATGGGCCGCAAGGCCTTTTGAGGTACTCTTTTAGTTGGAACTCCTTGTAACTCTCTTCTCTCTCCTCTCTCTCTCTTCTCTCTCTCTTCTCTCTCTTCTCTCTCTCTTCTCTCTCTCTCTCTCTCCTCTCTCTCTCTCTCTCTCCTCTCTCTCTCTCTCCTCTCTCTCTCTCTCTCTCTCTCTCTCTCTCTTTCTCCTCTCTGTCTCTCTCCTCTTTCAGCCTGCTAGGGGATAGGGTGTGCGTAGTTTTAGGAGACTTCAACTGTCGCGGCATAAAGTGGGAAAACAGGACTGCCGATGCTGAAGGGAGGAGGCTAGTTGACTTTGCTGATGAGAACTTCCTCACTCAGTGGGTCAACGAGCTTACACGAGGCGAAAGCGTTCTAGACTTAGTATTCACGACCGAAAACAACCTCGTCACTGGCCTCACCGTTGACGAATCATTGGGCGGGAGTAATCACGGTCTTATTAGGTTCCGTGTGTGCGTCCCTCGGGTGAAGCGTCGTAACTCGAGAGGCAGTAAGCTCGATCTCCGGAGGGCGAACTTTGTTAGCCTCAGGGATAGCGTAGGTGAGATGGGGTTAGAGGTTCGCGGCGATGTTGAGGGAGTGTGGAGTGCATTCCGGGACGAGTTTATGGTGCTGCAGTCTGCTGCCATACCCTCAAAACCGGTCACCCCTGCTTCAACGCAGACTAAGTGGTTTAATCGTGACATCGCTTCGGCTATCCGAAATAGGAAAGCTGCGTATAGGAGGGCGAAGGCCAATCGTTCCCACGAGAACACAGAAACGTATGTCCGCCTGTGTAGGGAAGTGAAGGCGAAGGTTAGGCTAGCGAAACGTAATGAAGAACTACGGGTGGCAAGCCTCTGCAAGGGGAACCCTAAGGAGTTCTTCAGTTATGTTAACAGTAGAAAGCCCATTAGAAGCATGATAGGTCCGTTAAAGGACGGAAGCGGCGTTCAACGGACCTCCGACGCGGACCTCGCTAATGTGCTTAATGAGTACTTTGCGGGAGTGTTCACCAGGGAGGATACCCGCGTCATCCCCGAGCCAGGCGTGAGGCACGAAGGTGCTGGCCTGGATAGTGTTAGATGTACCGCGACAGTCGTTGCCGATAGAATAGACAAACTGAGCGCGTTTAAGGCTCCTGGGCCAGACCAGTTTCTCCACAGAGTGTTGCGAGAAGTGCGCGACCAGGTGGCTCCCCACCTGGCTACAGTCTTCAACAAATCGTTGGAGATGGGCCAGGTGCCTGGTGACTGGAGGGAAGCCAACGTGACCCATATCTTTAAGAAAGGGGATCACGAAAGTCCAGGGAACTATCGTCCCATTAGTCTCACTTCAGTTGTAGGTAAATTATAAGAGGGGATAATAGCGGACAGGATCGTTGACCATTTGCATTCCTACAAGCTGCTTGGGGACTCCCAACATGGGTTTAGACTGCACAGGTCGTGTCTCACCAACTTGCTCGAGTTTTTCCACATCATGTTGAGTGAGTATGATAAGAGTAGGACTATTGATATACTTTATCTCGAGTTTGAGAAAGCCTTTGATAAGGTACGTCACCGCCCGCGGGCTAATGGCGAAAGTGCGCGCCCTGGGTATCAGTGGGGAAGTAGGTAGGTGGATTGAAAACTGGCTGAAGAATAGGCGGCAGAGGGTTGTAATTAAAGGGGCTAGTTCGGGTTGGGCCTCGGTCACTAGCGGGGTTCCTCAGGGTTCCGTTTTGGGGCTGCTGTTGTTTATCATTTACGTAAATGATATAGACGGTGGCATCGTCAGTCGGATCGCCAAATTCGCTGATGACACCAAGCTTGGGGCCAATGTTGGGACGCCGGAGGCGATCGAGCAACTGCGTGCGGACCTAGGTAGGATAGGAGAGTGGTCCGAAAAATGGCAAATGCCGTTTAACTTGGGTAAATGCAAAGTGATGCACATTGGCTACGCCAATCCCAAGTCGGACTACTCGATGTTGGGGAGTAATATCGAGGCGACTGATTTGGAAAAGGACTTGAGTGTACTAATTAGCATCGACCTTAAGTTTACGAACCAGTGCGTAGAGCTGGAAAAGAAAGTCCAGAAGCTGTTGGGTTATGCGAGGAGGCAATTTCAGTTTCGGAACAAGGAGATTGTGCTCTCTCTGTACAATTCCCTGGTTTGGCCGCACCTGGAGTATGCTGTGCAGTTCTGGTAGCCCGCCCTCAGGAAAGATATTGAGAGGCTGGAGCGAGTGCAGGCGAGGGCCACAAAGTTAATCCCTTCCGTTACGCATATTGGCTATAATCGACGCTTAAGCGCCCTGAACTTGGTTTCGCTGGAAACTCGGAGGCTGCGCGGTCAGCTGATTGAAGTTTTCAAGCTCTTAAGCGGGTTCAACGATGTCGATTTTAGAAGCATGTTTAGTTTAAATGATAACCCAACTCGCAACAATGGTTGGAAGTTGGATTTGAGACGGTTTAGGACTAGTGTACGTGTGAATTACTTTACGTATAAGATTTGTGACACGTGGAACAGGTTACCTTCAGAAGTTGTGAACAGTTCCTCTGTGGATCAGTTCAAGAAAAGGTTAGACCAAATCTTGCACGCTATTTGAGGGTGTTGAAAATTTTCCGTGGCACCCGTTGCCATTGGTACCTCCTCGGTATGGGCCGCAAGGCCTTTTGAAGTACTTCTTTTCCTTGTAACTCCTTGTATCTGATCTCTCTCTCTCTCTCTCTCTCTCTCGCAGGGGGTATAAAGGTTATTCACATTCCTTCTGGGTGTTGTAAACTTTATACTTGGGGTGTGACAGCCCTCCGGTCCCGAGTCGTGGGATTCTTGAAAAATTGGCTGCCAGCTCCTTTAGGTTCTCTCTTTCGGGAGGGCGGGTGAAGTCTGTTGTAGAATCCTGTCCCGTGGGTTACTAGGACCCCATCCCATCCCTACTCTGTCCTTTTAGCTTAGGTTAAGGATGCTCTCCCCTGAGTAAAAAAAAAAAAAAAAAAAAAAAAAACTTAGTATTAAGTCTTTTTCTCTACCTTTACTATTAGGACCCTACTGCTACCTCATGCGTGGGAAGAGAGGCTTTGAAACTTCTGTACATAACACCATTTAACGCTCGTAGGTTGTGAGAGACTGGGATGGAGCGGTCCCAGGCGTAGGGGCGCGATGAATGGAGTGTGGCTAATGCCCCGTTAAGCCCATTCCTAACGCGTAATGGCCTGACCAACCCCCTGCGACTGTTCTTTGGTGACCAATTGATGGTGCTTGGCTGTACTGCTCTTATGTGAGAGAGCTTTACTGCCCAGCTGGCTGCCAGGCTAGCGTAAACTCTCGGGCGTAGGCTCTGGGTCTGGTGGGATATCCCTTGAACACTGGATTCTAAGAGTCTGGCCGCTTGCGAGTGACTAGTAAGACTTAGTAAGGGGCTGCATCTCGCTGTCGCTCCTGGCGGGAAATCCGTGACGCCTGCGTCGCGAGTGTTTGTCAGTTGGTAGCTGCGACACGTTTGGGACTGTCCGGCCCTGGGGAGACCCTTGGTCGGTGCGACAGCAGCGACTGGTGTGGTCTTCTGGACGGGATTAACGTCACTTGCAAATAGGTGGATGCATCTCCGCGCGGGAAGAATTCACCTCCCCCCCCTCCTTTTTTTATATACTGGTCAGAACGTTTTTGATAGTTTTCATTGCTAGAACGCTTTATCTTCTTTAGTGTATTCAGAGTTCGAAAAAAAAATAGTTACAATGACTGGACAGCAGAAACTGAAGGCTGAATTTGCGGGGTGTGAAGTAAACCAGTGGGTGATGAACTTCAAAGAAGCCTGCTTCGAGAAGATCAACCACTCCAGCATGTGCCGCTTTTGCGAATTCATGCGGTTTTACGAGAAGCTAGAGGAGAGGGTCCGGCGGCTCTAGTCGTCCAGACCGGCTGTTGGAGGTGCGGCGGTCACTGACGCGGCTGCGCCCTCTACCCCGAGGCTCATTGATAGGATAGCTGCCATGGAAAGGCGGTCCAGCGATGGACTGGACAGAGGTTGCGACCGCGGAGAAAGGGTAGAGGTGCAACCGGGGGCCAGGGTACAAAATCAGTGTGAGGAATCGCCAGCGACCCACGTGGAATGCACGGAACCGCGGCGCAAGGTGGAAGGCGTAAAGAAGGGGCCGATAGAGAAGGGTGGGAATGGGCCGATAAAGAAAAAGGGTGGGAAGGGGCCTACTGATGGCCCAAAGTAACCGAAGGATGTAGCTGCCAGTCGGGGTGGGTCGGGTGGTGTAAGTGCGTGTATGGGTGGCGACGGGTATCGAAAGGGCTCGGGCAAGGAGGCTGCGAAGCCGAAGCCTGAGACCCCAGTTGCCCCTGTTAGGACCTCCAACCGCTTTAGTCTCCTGTGCCCGAAGGAGGAAGACACCGTTTTGATTGGGGACTCGCAGATCAGGGGGCAGGAGAAGTACTTTGCTTCTGCAAACCGGGACGGGAGGAAGGTAAGGTGCTTACCTGGGCGGGAGTGATCACGGTCTGATTAGGTTCCGTGTCTGCGTCCCTCGGGTGAAGCGTAGTAACTCGAGAGGTAGTAAGCTCGATCTACGGCGGGCGGACTTTGTTAGCCTCAGGGATAGCGTAGGTGAGATGGGGCTAGAGGTCGGCGGCGATGTTGAGGGAGTGTGGAGTGCATTCTGGGATGAGTTTATGGTGCTGCAGTCTGCTGCCGTACCCTCAAAACCGGTCACCCCTGCTTCAACGCAGCCTAAGTGGTTCAGTCGTGACATTGCTTCGGCTATCCGAAATAGGAAAGTAGCGTATAGGAGGGCGAAGGCCAATCGTTCCCATGAGAACACTGAAGCGTATGTCCGCCTGTGTAGGGAAGTGAAGGCGAAGGTTAGGCCAGCGAAACGTAACGAAGAACTACGGGTGGCAAACCTCTGCAAGGGGAACCCTAAGGAGTTCTTCAGTTATGTTAATAGTAGAAAGCCCATTAGAAGCCCATTAAAGGACTGAAGCGGCGTTCTGCGGACCTCCGACGCGGACATCGCCAATGTGCTTAATGCGTACTTTGCGGGAGTGTTCACCAGGGAGGACACCCGCGTCATCCCCGAGCCAGGCGTCAGGCACGAAGGTGCTGGCCTGGATAGTGTTCGATGTACCGCGACAGTCGTTGCCGATAGAATAGACAAACAGCGCGTTTAAGGCTCCTGGGCCAGACCAGTTTTTTCCCAGTGTTGCGGGAGGTGTGCGACCAGGTGGCTCCCCACCTGGCTACAATCTTCAACAAATCGCTGGAGACGGGCCAGGTGCCTGGTGACTGGAGGGAAGCCAACGTGACCCCTATCTTTAAGAAAGGGGATCACGAAAGTCCAGGAAACTATCGTCACATTAGTCTCACTTCGGTTGTAGGTAAATTATTAGAGGGGACAATAGCGGATCGGATCGTTGACTATTTGGATTCCTACAAGCTTCTTGGGGACTCCCAACATGGGTTTAGACAGCATAGATAGTGTCTCACCAACTTGCTCGAGTTTTTCCACGTCATGTTGAGTGAATATGATAAGAGTGGGGCGATTGATATACTTTATGTCGACTTTGAGAAAGCCTTTGATATGGTACCTCACCGCCGGCTAATGGCGAAAGTCTCCGGGCTGGGTATCGGTGGGGAAGTAGGTAGGTGAATTGAAAACTGGCTGAAGAATAGGCGGCAGAGGGTTGTAATCAGTGTTGGGCACTAAAGCGTTAATCCGATAACAGTTAATTAACGAAGTTAACTTTTTTAACGGACTATTAACGGAAGTTAATTTCCATTTATCTTTATCGGACAGGTTAACTTCGGATAATTCGATATTTAGTCTGTTAAAGTCCGTTAACACGTTAACTGCGAGGAGTCATTCACGGAAGATCACTGCTCCGCGAATGAATTCAAACCGCCATAACTTCAGTCTGCTTCCAGATCTCGCAAGGGGAGGTTGGGGAGGCCCAAGAGGCCAAGACTGGCAGTTGGGCCTAACTTTGAGAAGTTGGTCATTCTGAAGGGCAACCAGCACATTGTGTCATAGTCTTTATTAAATGTGCCTAAAATTTAATTTTACCTTTCAGTTCCCGCCATAATAATTCTCTGGTAAATTAAAATTTAGTTAATGGTTAGTGGTTACAAGGGTTTCAAAACATGTAATCAGTACATTTTTTATTAAAAATAAAAAAAAGTTATTAAGCAAAAAAGTTGCAAAACTTGATAAAAATACAGTTAAATACCTATTTATTGTTGGATTTTGCATAAATAAACATTTTCTATGGGTTTTAAAGCTTTTTTCCTTGATTTTTTTAAATGTTAGTAAATAAATAGTTATCGTTAACGGATTATCGTTAACTTCCGTTAACTTTGTAGTAAAATTATCGGATTATCGTTATCGGAGTTAAAAATTGGGGTTAACGGATTATCGTTATCGAAGTTAACTTTTTGGTTAACTATGCCCACCACTGGTTGTAATTAAAGGGGTTAGTTCGGGTTGGGTCTCGGTCACTAGTGGAGCTCATCAGGGTTCCGTTTTGGGGCCACTGTTGTTTATCATTTGCATAAATGATATAGACGGTGGCATCGTCAGTCGGATCGCCAAATTCGCTGATGAGACGAAACTTGGGGCCAATGTTGGTACGCCCGAAGCGACCGAGCAACTGCGTGCGGACCTAGGTAGGATAGGAGAGTGGTCCTAAAAATGGCAAATGCCGTTTAACTTGGGTAAATGCAAAGTGATGCACATTGGCTACGCCAATCCCAAGTTGCACTACTCAGTGTTGGGGAACAATATCGAGGCGACTGATTTGGAAAAAGACTTGGGTGTGCTAATTAGCAGCGACCTGAAGTTTACCAAACAGTGCGTAGAGGTGGAAAAGAAAGCCCAGAAGCTGTTGGGTTATATCAGGAGGCAATTTCAGTTTCGGAACAAGGAGATTGTGCTCTCTCTGTACAATGTCCTGGTTCGGCCGCAGCTGGAGTATGCAGTGCAGTTCTGGTCGCCCACCCTCAGGAAAGATATTGAGAGGCTGGAGCGAGTGCAGGCGAGGGCCACAAAGTTAATCCCTTCCGTTAGGCATATGGGCTACAATCGACGCTTACGCCCTCTGAACTTGTTTTCGCTGGATACTCCGAGGCTGCGCTGTCAACTGATTGAGGTTTTGAAGCTCTTAAGTGGGTTCAACGATGTCGATTTTAGAAGCATGTTTAGTTTAAATGATAACCCAACTCGCAACAATGGTTGGAAGTTGGATTTGAAATGGTTTAGGACTAGTGTGTGTGGGAATTACTTTACGTATAAGATCTGTTTCACGTGGAACAGGTTACCTTCAGAAGTTGTGAACAGTTCCTCTCTGGATCAGTTCAAGAAAAGGTTAGACCAAATCTTGCACACTATTTGAGGGTGTAGAAAATTTTCCTTGGCACCCGTTGTCATTTGTACCTCCTTGGTATGGCCCGCAAGGCCTTTTGAGGTACTACTTTTCCTTGTAACACCTCTTTTCCATTTTTCATGCATCACCGAGACGAAGTCCACGCTTACTCGTGCAGTTATTTACTATGTCCATCCATCTTCTCGGCCTTCCTCCCCTTCTACCTTCGTAAACACTTCACATTCTCATCTTCCATTCTTTCAACGCACCAGCCACCTTTCTTCCTTGAATTACTCTATTTGTAACTTCATCCCCATTTGTACCTCTTTTGTTCAGTACACACCCGAGATACTTAAAATACTTTATCTTATCTAGTGTTTCACTATTCCACATCACATAGTCCGAATTTCCCGGTTTCTTCGTAATCAATAACTTGTTTTTACCCATATTCATTTTCAACAATTATATCTTTTTCACCACCACAAAACTCAATGGCCTCTTGCAGTGGCGGAATATTATTGAGGCAATTGAGGCTGAAGCCTCAGGCCCCATGCTTAAGGGGGGGCCACAATCAAAGTGGGTCCAGTCAAGTGAGGGTGACTCTGTTTATTTCAGCGTTAATATGCTAGATATTGCCAGTGGCCCTTGTTATTATTTTGCAAGCTTCATTGTTAATCTAAAATTTCATCTTTATAAATTTTTTGTTTATATTTAATTTTTTGAACTGAAATATTTGTAAAAAGAAGCGTCTCACTATATCTTTTTTTTTAAAGTCTGTGCTGTAGAAACCCAAATTCACGCAGCATTTCAAAGCTGAAGCAGATAAAGGATGAAGCTAGAGCAAAAGTGAAACAAGAACGGCTGAATATGCTCACTGATGTATTGGGTGATTACAAATGATCTTCCCGATTTTAAACATTTATTATGAAAAACTAACAAAACTACAGCGAAAAACAAGATATACAAATAAAGAATATTTCGGGAATTTTTATTTGTAATATTGAACGCCCTAAAGTTAACGTGTTTTGTGCTCTTACCGCTGAGAAAGTGTACGGTCAATTCTTCTTTGCTGAACAAACTATTAACGGTATCATTTACCGCGATATGCTACACCTGTGGCTGGTCCCCCAGCTGCTAGAGGACAAAGCTGATGTGTGGTTTCAACAGGATGGTGCGTCACTCCATTTCCACAATGAGGTTACAACATTCCTGAATAAGCACTTGCCTGATAGTTGGATTGGGCGTCGGGGGGCCCATTCCTTGGCCGGCTCGTTCGCCCGATTTAACCCTCCTTGACTTCTTCCTCTGGGGCTATGTCAAAAATGAAGCTTTTGTTCCACCATTGGCAACAACTTTGGAACATTTGAATGAAAGGATACGCGAGGCTGTTAGAAAAGTTGGATCACCTGAAGATCCGTCACCCCAGCCTTTTTTAGTTAGCTTTATAAGGCTAACTAACGAAAATATCACGACTTAACCTAACCAATCGTTAGGTCAACTGTACGGCCATGACGATGGTTAGGTCGTGATATTTTCGTTAGTTAGCCTTATAAAGCTAACTAAAAAAGGCTGGGGTGACGGATCTTCAGGTGATCCGAAAAGTTCAATATGATATGCTACATGCAAAAAACTTCTTTTTTCTACGTGAAGGTCAAAATATGAAAATAAAAACCCACTCTAATAGACAGAGTTTATTTCCACAACAGTTTCGACGCCCACTGGCATCCTCCTCGGGTGGATACAGAGGAGGATGCCAGTGGGCGTCGAAACTGTTGTGGAAAATAAACTCTGTCTATTAGAGTGGGTTTTTATTTTCATATGATATGCTACAAAATGTATGGAGGAAAACAGAATACCATTTTGATGTCTGCAGAGCGACAAAAGGAGCTCATATTGAACTTCAATAGCTTGTAAATAAAACTTTTTGAGTTCTTTATTTGTATATCCAGACATGGGCAGTAATGTATTTGAAAATACTTAAATATGTATTTAAATACATGTATTTATAAATACTTTTTGGAGAGTATATTTAATTACGTATTTAAATACTTTCGAAAAGTATTTAGTATTTGTAAATACCTTTTTTAAAATATTTTTTTGTGAACTGTTCATTTTTGCGAGGATGTACAGTACTAACCACCCAGTATTTAACTGGTACCACAGAACACAGTAAAACATTTTTCAAGGTGCTTGTGCTTCCAGAAAGTTTCATGCTCAGCAGGCTGGAACTTTTTGGAAGCACTTTGAAAAATGGAACTTCCAGCCTGCTCTAGTGGCGATTGTTACAGATTCACAGCTGCAGTGCGGCAGCCGGCAGTCTATCCTGAGGCATCGTCATATGTGGTTGTGTAAAGTTCAGCGCTATCTGTACAATTAGCCTTAGCCTATTAATCATATTAGACGAGGACAACTTTTGTAACATGGCTGCAGCAAGTGGAAGTGGTGGTAAAATAGTTGTTGTTGTTGGTGGAAGTGAAAATAAAAATAGCGAATCACACCTGCACCCACTTTTTGTTGGAAAATACAGTATTTCCGAATAACTTCCAAAGATGGTAGTAAAGTGAAGACTTTGTCTTCTGTGCCACAAAACAATTGCAGCGTCTATTTCTGCGACTTATCGATTTTATTTGACTCTAAAGCTGATGTTAGTGATTTTATGCGCTTTTTGAAAAGTATCTAAATTGTATTTGAAATGTATTTAAATACAGTTTAGGAGTAATGTATTTAGTATTTAAATACTTTCTGAAAACCTGAATTTTATTTAGCATTTAATTACTTTTATTTTCAAGTTATGTATTTATTACTTAAATACACCTAAAGTATTTACTGCCCATGTCTGTGTATATCTTGCTTTTCGCTGTAGCTTTGCTAGTTTTTTCATAATAAATGTTTAAAATCGGGAAGATCATTTGTAATCACCCGATACATAGAAAGTGACATTTTGTGAGATTTCGCAAACCAGAAAGCTTGAAAGGCAGACTTTTGATTAAATATGACAGAGTACACAAACTGACAAATTCCTGTTTTATTTTACGTTTTATAGGCCCTAAAGTAAAGTTTGCTTAATAGTTTTGTTTTAGCAAACGGCAAAATATACTGTGTTAAGGTTCTTTTATGTTTGTTTCTCAATTAGCCTAAGCACCGTACATGTAATTCGTGTAGGCCCTAAATGTACTACGTACTATACGTGTATTGTTAATAAAAATCTATAGAAAAGGGCCCCCAAAATAAAATTAGCCTCAGGCACCAAGTACAGTTAATCCGCCCCTAGCCTCTTGTATATCACACTGTCTGAGCAAATAGCACGACATCATTCACATAAAACACACTCGACAGGCCCATTTATTCCCGTCACACGCCAGGTTCATTCCTCTTTCTAGCAGTTGCACTTTCACCTCTCATGGCTCCATCAATAAATAAGTTGAACAGCCATGGACAATCACGCATCCTTGACGCACACCAACACTTCCATCAAATAATTAATTCAGTTCTTTATTTATTCTCCGGTGCCCTGTAGCTCAGTGGTTACGGTGGTTGGCTCTGCTTCCTTCCCACCTTGCTGTCTCTGCGTACTTTGTATAAGTTATTAATACTAGGGGCACTCAATATATTCTTCCCCATCCTTTTTTCTTAACTAAGTAATAGGCCATGGGGCGGAAATGTCTTTTGGGCCGTAAGTTTGAACTTTCTGCGCTTCACACAACCGGATTTTTCCATTTTGAACCTCCCCTCCTTGTATAAAACCGCTTTTGAATGCCCTTGTATAAAACCGATGGTTAACGCAGTTTCGAAAATGGCGTCTGACAGTGATACGGAGATTCAAAAGTTACAAAAGTGGGCGGTAAGCATAAAAAGGTTGAAGAGCACTGGTTTAGCCCATGGCCAAGGGAGGCCAACAACTTTACTTTAGGGCCAACAACTTTACTTTAGGGCCTATAAAACGTAAAATAAAACAGGAATTTGTCAGTTTGTGTACTCTGTCATATTTAATCAAAAGTCTGCCTTTCAAGCTTTCTGGTTTGCGAAATCTCACAAAATGTCACTTTCTATGTATCGGGTGATTACAAATGATCTTCCCGATTTTAAACATTTATTATAGAGTTCTTAACCGCAGAGAAGGAAGCAGTTGGGAATATTCACAAACGTCTACGAGATGATGCTGTTAATCGAAGCACAGTTGGACGCTGGTCTAAATGTGTGCGATCATCGGAGAGAGAGAGCCAGCCTCGATGATGAGCCACGCAGCGGTCGCCCGGCATCGGCTGTGACATCTCCATTTGTTTGATCATTCGATCAAATCGGCGCGTCACATACAAGGAGCTATCACTGGAGCTAGGAATTAGTGAAGGAAGTGTGAATACGATAATTCAGCAACTGGGATACTTAAAAGTGTGTTCACGGTTTGTTCCTTGCCAACTGACTGAAGATCACAAAGCCCAAAGAAAAGCAATTGCTCCTGAGTCGTTGGTTCGATACGAGACAGAAGGGGATGACTTCCTTTCACGAATTGTGACTAGGGATGAGACCTGGGTACACCACTTTGAACCTTGAAACAAAACGCCAATCCATGGAGTGGCATCACGCAGACTCCCCACGCAAGAAAAAGTTCAAAATGGCTCCCTCTGCAGGAACAGTAGCGGATTATAATGGGGCAAAGGGGCATTTGCCCCCGTCCCCAGATGCTGACCGGCCCCAAGATGCTGACCGACCCCAAGAAACTATGTAAACGCTATAATCTACCGTTGAAGTAATTGGTCGACCGTGAGGAAGAAAAAAAATTCTAGATTCCGCTTCTACAAAACCTAGTTTAGTATCCCATTTATGTGAACAAAGTATACATTTTCTGTAATCACATCTTTGTTTTTGTTTCGTTTTCTGTTGATCGATCCCAGTCAGCTGATCACATCACTCATGTATGATGTATCAGGTAAAGAATTGTGTTTTTCTAGTGTTTTTCTGGTGACACCGGCCCGAAAATATTCATTGCTCCGGCCCTAACAATGCTTAATCCGGCCCTGTGCAGGAAACGTTATGGCCACCATCTTCTGGGACATGAAAAGGGTGATTCTAGTGGACATTATGAAGAAAGGACAAACAATCAACTCGGAGGAATATATTTGTGAAAAAACTATATAGGGCTATGGGTTGATTGCCTGATACCCTCATCCGTTGGAAATTTCCAGCAGATTACAGTGGAGAGTTAACGACAAAAGCCCTACCTTTTTTCGTTAGAGAGTTATGTATGTGTAGGTCTTCAAAGGACCTCTTTATGTTTATTTGCCTTCGATATTTGTACTGCGTAATGGTAAAGAAAGGAATTGCCTTGCCTTATTATTTCGTTGGCCCTCGCTTCTGTTTCGATGTAGGGCGCGACGATGTTTTTCGATGTAGGGCCGTGGTACGATGGAGTTACACAATGAGTTGATTTGATGTAACTAATATAGGCAGTCCTGTATTTAAATACCTGAAGGAATAGGCCTATCCTTTTTATAGTTATTAGGTTTTATATTAAGAGGATTTCACTCAGAACTTATAGGAAGATAAAGTACATCTTTCTTGCTTAAAGCATCGCTGTAACATAAGCAAGCTCCGAGCGAGCCGCTATAATAATCTTCGTATTTTATTATTTGCTGAATTTGTAAAGTTCGTTGACTCTTTTCTCGAAGTAATTTTCACGAGTCAGCAGTGGAAAATTTTGAACACGAAATAATAAATTTGGTTTTCTTGTTGTTATGCAGGCCCGATGCCTACATATGGGTTCTATATATGTATGGCAATTATTTTCATTCCCAATAGGCTATGTCGCCAATCCCGAGATAATTTTGTAGATATTTAATTCAATTAATTAATAATTTATATTTAATTATGAAATAAAAGTATCACATCCGATACCATGTTGTAAGCGTGTATAGTTTTTCCATATACTCGGTGCGGGGGGCCGGAGAAAAATTTGTATGTTATAGATTAAATTTTTTGACAAACTGTGTGCTTTAAACCATGTGAAATGGATTAAAAAGAATGAAGTAGGAATTTAGGAAGAGAAAGGTTACTCAAGACCTATTTAAATATAAAAGTTCAAGAGGCTAACTTCCCAAGTTTAGTTAAAGTTATGTCAATCAGTTTGACTCCCCGTAGGTATAGGAAATTTATGGAATTAAAGTAAAGTTATTAAGCATTTTAACTTTGCTCATTATTTGTGTAAATTTTAAGTCACCAGTTTTTAAATGCTGGTTTACTAATGTTGTTTTGGAGTTTTGTTATGTTTTGTTTTGTTAACGATTTATGTTTTGAAGTGACTTCTACGTTGGTGAGTTCACTGAAATGTACTGTACTTCCATGTGTTGTTTGGTTAAACGAGTTTGTACTGTATTCAAACCTCCTACCACTTCAGGCCTGTCAATACCTGTAGTTTTAGTAGAGTAAATGTTATTCCTCCACAGGTAGATCTGGAGGGCTTGGGGCTTTGAATCCTGTACTGTTTTTGTGTTGTTTGGCCCATGGCAAAGGGAGGACATAAGACCCTTGTTGTTTTGGCCCATGGCCAAAGGAGGCCATAAGACCATTGTTGTTTGGCTCATGGTCAAGGGAGGCCATAATACCGTTGTTGTTTGGCCCATGGCCAAAGGAGGCCATAAGACCGTTGTTTGGCTCATGGCCAAAGGCCATAAGACCTTTTGTTTAGCCCAGTGCTCTTCAACCTGGGCGGTACCGCCCACTAGTGGCTCAAGGGTCTCATTAATCTAAAGGTAATTGCAATTAATTTTATTGTTTTATGCAGGGTATATAACTTTTAGTTTGAGTTTTTGCATTTTTAATTTTGGTGGGCGATACGGAGATTCAAAAGTTACAAAAGTGGGCGGTAAGCATAAAAAGGTTGAAGAGCACTGGTTTAGCCCATGGCCAAGGGAGGCCATAAGACCTTTGTTTGGCCCATGGCCAAAGGAGGCCATAAGACCGTTGTTTGGCTCATGGACAAAGGAGGCCATAAGACCCTTGTTTCGCCCATGGCCAAGGGAGGCCATAAGACCCTTGTTGTAGTTTGGTCTCTGGCCAAGGGAGGCCACGAGACCCTTGTGAAAGTTTGGTCTGGCCAAGGGAGGCCACGAGACCCTTGTGAAAGTTTGGTCTGGCCAAGGGAGGCCACAAGACCCTTGTGAAAGTTTGGTCTGGCCAAGGGAGGCCACAAGACCCTTGTGAAAGTTTGGTCTGGCCAAGGGAGGCCACAAGACCCTTGTGAAAGTTTGGTCTGGCCAAAGGAGGCCACAAGACCCTTGTGAAAGTTTGGTCTGGCCAAGGGAGGCCACAAGACCCTTGTAATTGGTCTGGCCAAGGGAGGCCACAAGACCTTTGTAATAGTTTGCCCTATGGCCAAGATAGGCCATAAGGGCCTTGTTCAATAGTTTGGGATATGGCCAAAGTAGTCCATCAATCCCTTGTTGAATAGTTTGGGTTATGGCCAAGGTAGGTCATCAGGCCCTTGTTAAATTGGGCTATGGCCAAGGTAAGCCATCGGCCCCTTGTTGAATAGTTTGGGCTATGGCCAAGGTAGTCCATAAGCCCGTTGTTGAATAGTTTGGGCTATGGCCAAAGTAGGCCATAAAACCCTTTAGAGTAGAGTAGTTTGTATGTGCCACTGTCTAGCCATATAATTTTTTGGCACAAAATTATGTGCACAGAACCAGAGCGCAGCAATAAAAGCCTTTACTCTCTGATCCTTGGTTGTTATGTTCAGACAGGTTGTTGTGTTTGTGACATGTAAAGAGTACAATATATATATATATATATATTATATATATTGCATTCTTCTGAACCCAGTTGGTCTTCAAAACTTGGATTTACCACTCCAGTGAAGTCAATACCCGTAGTTATGATTGAGTAAATGTTGTGTGTCCTACAGATAGGTCTGGAAGGTTTGGGGTTTTGAAGGAATCCAATCTGTTTGCAATGAATGTATGTGTCTGTTAATGAAATCTGTTGTGTGATTCTTCTTTAAAAGAGGAATTGGATGCTTGGAGTTGTATGTATATATTTATATACTGTATGTATGTGAGTAAATGTGTATTTTGTTGTAGGGTTTTATTTTTGAGTTTTGTGTTCGGTTAACCAATTTGGCTGAGCAGAGACCCTCAAATGTTGCATTTGAGACCCTTATATCAAGCCTTGTCTGTTTTATGCCTATATGTGAAATAGGACTTAGAATAGGTTGCGCCTATATGTCAAATAGGACTTGGAATGTATGTTAGGTGGGTGTAGGTTTGAGTTCGTGCAATTGCTTTAGGTCTTTGTGATGTTGAATTTTTTGATGTTACAGTTCCGAGTTGAATTTTTTGATGTTACTGAGTCTTAGAGTAAGTTAAATTGCTGAAATAAATTTTATAACCTACACCACAGGTTGAATTAAAATTTTTATTGTTTGTAGTTAGGATAGGCCTTGAGTGTAAAGAGTAGGGCCTACTTTGTGAGGTAGTCTTCTTGTACAGGGTGTCTCAAAAGTCACTATCTATTTCGGTGACATTAGATGTTTTTTAAAAAAATGCTATGCTGGCATAAAGATATGTACTTCTGGTGCAAATTTGTGTATTTAAAAAAAGTTAATTGGTTTATTATCTTGACATGCTTGAACAATTCCTCGAACCTCAACTTCTTACAGATGGCATTCTTGACACAGTAGTTTTTCAGCAGGATGGAGCACCGTGCCATTATGCAATAATTGTACTGATTATCTTGACAGACGCTTCCCCGGTCGCTGGATGGTCGTGGAGGAACACAACCATGGGCAGCACGTTCACCCGATTTAACACCATTAGATTTTTTCGCCTGGGGTTTCATTAAGTCTAAGGTGTACACTGGTAGAAGAATTAGTGATGTAGCCGAACTTCGAAATCGTATTACCGATGCAGTTCAGAAAATAACACCTCAAATGCTGGAAAGTGTGTGTTCCGGGAAACAACTTATCGCTTTGAGCTCTGTAGACACACTGATGGTCGCCATGTGGAGACAGATAAATAAATAGCACTAATTCTTTGTGGCACTTACTTTGAAATAAATATATTTTTCATGTCTTAAACCAGTTTTTCGTAATTCCCATTATTTTTCAAAAATAGATAGTGAATTTTGAGACACCCTGTATTTTTAAATTGCAAATTGTAGTGTTTGAAGTAGGCCTTTAGTGTATGAGTATATTGGGCCTATTAGTTAATGCAAAGTAAAGTGGACCAAATAGGCTTATGTTGTGGGCCTACTAAATAGGCTTATGTTGAAATTGGCCTATTTTTATAGGACCTAAAATGAATTAAGCCTGTTAAATGAACAAAGCTTTGTTTACGGTTAGTGTAAAGGTAAAGTTTGTGTTAGTGTAAAGGTAAAGGGATCGGTTCCCCACATATACGGGCCACCATATGAAAAAACTATATGGGCTTATGGTTGAAATTGGCTTCAACCTTCGCCGATTGGAAATTATCATGTAGTTATTGTATAGAAAGTTAATGACAAAACTACGTTTTTTCGTTAGAGAGTTATGTATGTGTAGGTCTTCAAAGGACCTCTTTGTTTATTTGCCTTCGGTATTTGCGCTGCCTAATGGTAAAGAAAGGAATTGCCTTAACCTTATTATTTCGTTGGGCCTCGCTTCTGTTCGTAGGACGCGACAGTGTTTTTCGATGTAGGGCCGTGGTACGATGGAGTTACACAACGAGTTGCTTTGATGTAATTAATATAGGCAGTCACTACATTTAAATACCTGAAGGAATAGGCCTATCCTTTTTATGGTTATTAAGTTTTATATAAAGAGGATTTCACTCAGAACTTATAGGAAGATAAAGTACATCTTCCTTGCTTAAAGCATCGCTGTAACATAAGCAAGCTCCGAGCGAGCCGCTCATATAACACCGGTCTGCATGAAAATCGATTTCTTTATTTTGAGTTGTGATTCTGAAGCAGTTCGCTGCGCTGAATTAAAAAATGCTACCAGTTTTTTTCTATCACCCACAGTTTTAAAGTTATTAGCAAAACAATTTTGGGGCGTTTTGTAATTTTTTACCTTTTTTATCTTTAATTAATTTCGTTTTTTCATATTTTTCAGATAGATAATTCTAACAGTACGTCTTTTAAATTTTAATAATAGCTTCTAGAGGATGTACCCATAGTCCAGACATATTTTGTTATACTGGGTGATCCAGATAAATGGGACCCATAAAAAAAGCCAAATATTCTTAATATTTAATTCCTTTCATAAAAACTATATATCATTCGAAAGAGTAGAGTTACAAGTTTATATGAAATATTTATTTTTAAAAAATGACTCCTTTCAAATGTGCTCCATTAGTTGCCAAGCATTCCAGTGTTCTCGCTTGTAAGTTCTGCATCACTTTTGCAAGAGTGTGCGGTGGTATGGCCTGTATCTCATTGTGATGGCGACTTCAATTATTGCAAGGTCGTTGGGTTATTTCTGTAGACCTACTCTTTAAATATCCCCAGAGATAATAATCTAAGGGAGAAAAATCCGGAGACCTTGCGGGCCATTCAACGTCTCCAAATCTTGAGATTAACTCGCCTGGAAACGTTTGACGCGAAACTGCCATGCAGTTCCTCGTGGTATGGCAGGTAGCTCCGTCTTGTTGGAACCAATGGTTTTCTAGACAAAGATCTCTTAATTTAGGAATAAGGAAATCGGTCAACATTTTTTCGTAGCGATCACCATTACAGTGACCGTGTTTCCGGTGGAATCCTCGAAAAAGTACGGCCCTATGATCTGAGATGCAGTAAGACTACACCAAACAGTTACACGCTGACTATGCAACGGGACTTCGGTAATATTCAATGGATTTTCTGTTGCCCAGAAACGACAATTTTGTTTGTTTACAGTTCCATTCAAGTGAAAATGGCTTCGTCTGACATAATCAAAGTTGCTAGAAAATTGGTGGTGTCATTTACCTTCTGTTGGATCCATTGACAGAATTGTCGTCTTCGTGCGAAATCTCCATCGTTTAGTTGTTGCACTGTTTGAATTTTATATGGAAAGAGCATTAAATTTTGTTTGAATATACGGTGTGTTGTTCCATATCCAACTCCTAACAGCTGAGAAGCACGTCTGATGCTTATGTTAGGATTATCCTGTACAATTTCATGAGTTCTGTTAATGATCTCGTCTATCCTTGCTGTGCGCACTCTTCCAGTTGGTTTTCTTTTTCCAATGCTGCCAGTTAGGGAAAAATTTCTGACACACCGACGGATTACTTTCTTAGAAGGTGATTTTGACATCTGAAAATTTGTCTTGAAAGATCTTTGAGCTGAAACTACACTTCTTCCATGCTAATATTGCTCAGTTATGAAACGCAGCTGTTCCACAGTCCATGCAGTCATCTTGAAGGGTTAGTTTTAACTAACACTTTTATTTTGTTTTGTATCTTATCTTGTCTTGTATTGTCAAAACCTATACAATCCTGTACAAACTTGTAACTATCCTCTTTCGAATGATGCGTATGATTTTATAAAAGGACTTATACTTTAAGAGTTACAGGGGTTTCTTTTGGGTCCCATTTCTCTGGATCACCCTTTATTTGTGGTCGGTATGTTGTTGTAAAACAAAGGACAAATGTAACGACCTTCATTAAGAGAGCTTATCATGCTTATTTTGGAATTAAATTAGGAGATCAAGACAAAAGTTGGGCTCCACACAAGGTTTATTCTTACGTGTGTTGCGGCACTAAGGAATTGGAGCAAAGGTAAAAAGAAAAGTTTGCCATTTGGGATCCCTATGGTATGGCGCGAGCCTAGAAACCATACCGACGACTGCTACTTCTGTTCTTGCAATGTTAAAGGTTATAATGCAAAGAATAAAGAGAGCATTCAATACCCAAGTCTTCCATCTGCAATAAGGCCGGTACCCCATGGTCCAGAAGTTCCTATTCCCCGCCCACCCGAGAGTCTGGATCAATACAATTCAGATTCTGATTCAGCTCCAAGTCCAGACAGTGATGATGTTTATGAACAGCCAACAGCTGGCCGAGATCCTCCTAAACCATTAACCCAAGCCGAGCTAAATGACTTAGTCAGGGATTTGAATCTGCCTAAGGACCGGTTTAGTCGTCATTAGTCAGATCTACCTTCGTAGTCTTAAGTCTTTGGAATAAGTCCTGAAATGTTTGCAAGTAAAGAAGGTAAATATATTTTGTTTCTTTCAGTTATTTCTTTATTCTTTCATAAACAAGCAATATGCTTGTCCAAGAGCTAGGAGCTATTTAATTCTGCTTTAATTAGGTTTTACTCTATCACCTAAAGATTTCGTGCTACAAGGGGTGTTGTAATACCTCATCTGTCCCCAAATGTTAACCACCCATTGATGGGAGGGGAGAGAGTATTTTGCTGGGAACGGGACTGGTTGTTATATATATTTACCCTACATTATTATGTAAGCGTTACTGTAGTCTACAACAACAAAATTTATGGTTTAGCATGTGCAATCCAATGTTGGTCTCGATAAGATGGTTCACATTTGGGGATAAATGGGGGATTTATGACACACCCTAGAGTAAGAAAACCATACGTGATAGGGAAAAACTAACTATATTTTTGAGATCAGCGCACTCAAATTATATAGAATCACCAACTAGTTTGTAAAAATCGATCGACAAGTTTTCAAATGTGTACTGGTGTAATCGCTGTATTCATATTTTATTATTTGCTGAATTTGTAAAGTTCGTTGACTCTTCTCTCGAAGTAATTTTCACGAATCAGCAGTGGAAAATTTTGAACACGAAATAATATTTTTCTTGTGGTTGGGTGGGCCCAATGCCTCCATATTGGGTTCTATGTATGTATGGCAATTATTTTCATTCCCAATAGGCTATGTCGCCAATCCCGAGGCAATTTTGTAGATATTTAATTCAATTAATTAATAATTTATATTTAATTAAGAAGTAAAGGTACCACATACGATACCATGTTGTAAACATATATAGTTTTTCCAGAAGTCTTTCATCTACTCAACATGTCAAAATCTTCCTCAATCCATCTTTCCTCCTGTCTATGACCTCCCATCTTTCAAACGCAGAGTATCTAGGCATCTCGAAAACCCCGGACCTTGATTTTGGCTCTCTTCTTCTTCTATGGGAGGGGCGCTTTTGTGGGCAATTGCCCTTGACTTCTCCTTCCTGCATAAAAAAAAATCTAAATTGATCAGTAACCCGACGCTAAAAAGGTCAGCCAGCAAGGGTGAGGCAAAGGTGTTAAGTAGCGATTTTTATTTACTAAATGAAGATTTACTCAGATATTAAACTTCATGGATACTTTGATGATTAAAAAACTGGATTAGTTTAAAACGTTTTCTTTCATACAAAGTCTAAATGAGTTTCCACTCTTATACTTAAAGTATATTGGAGTAAATTGTAAAAGCTTCACGAACTTTAGAATCCATAATAGTGTAAACACTTAATTTAATTAAACTAGAAATCTGCGAATCGAACCCGGCAAAGGGGACAATGAGACCTGAAACTTACAACGGAGCAGAACTGACTGACTTGGGCTTTCTCAGTGTCTCCTTTTGTAATGCCAAAAAGAAAAAAAAATCGAATTAGGCCTCTGGTTACTGGACCTTTGAACTAATTAAAGTTCGTTCATGTTAAAACAATTATAAAAGGGATTCTTATCGAGTTAAGACTTTGATCACTGAACCTTTGAACTGAATAAGGTTTAATCCAATATTTGTTAAAACCATCTTCAGTGGTTGGAAGCTACTTCAGACAGTATTTTGTTTCTGATAGTTGTCTTAAACACACGTTTCTCATCTTCTCTTCGATGTTTTCGAACTTGTGTCGGTTATAAGAGTATGACGTTTTAATAAACTCCAATAAACTTTTGATAAACTCCAATGTATTTTTAAACTAAATTTTAAAAAATCATACTGTACATGTAATTTTCACAGAACGCAAAAGACAGATCGCTGTCGACTTTACAGTATTTACCAATCGACCAAGGAAGTACTCCGAGGAGGACGTTAGACAGAAGACAGGGAGTGCTGGAACTCCCGTTTCTCTTGTCACTGTCCTCCTCCGCTGATCTTTTTCCATGTCTCGCCTACTCTGTGAGCAAATACGCATTTCTCCTATTCTTCATTACACATACTCTACATGCATCTTACACACTACATATTCTTTTCAAAATAATAATTAAAAAAAAAAAAATGGCAACAACTTCAAGAGCCTCGGAATTCCCTGGGGAGGGGACCAAAAGCTTTTGATAGAGTTCGGCACAAATCTTTAATCTCCAAACTGCCCTCTTTCGGTTTCTATCCTTCTATTTGTGCTTTCATCTCTGATTTCCTTTCTGGCCAATCTATAGCTGCGGTTGTAGCCTTGTAGATGGCCACTGTTCTTCTAAAGCTATTAACAGTGGTGTTCCTCAGAGTTCTGTCCTGTCACCCTCTTTTCCTTTAATTTATTCATAATTTATTAAGTCTCACTTCCTGCCCTATCCACTCCTATACCGATTATTCCACTCTTCACTTCTCCACTCGCTTCGCAAAGCGTCCCTCTGAACGGTCTCTCCATGATTCGCGTAGGACGGCTATGGTATACCTAACCGCTGATCTTTCTGCTATATCTGATGGGCAGAGAAAACCTTGTGGCTTTCACTCCCTCAAAAACTCAGTTCCTCCATTTGTTTACTCGTCACAATCTTCCAATACGGCTATCCCCTTACCTTCAACAATAACAACTCAATCCTTCCTCTTTTAACATTCTTGCATTTTTGGCGTTTCCTTTTCCTCTGATCTTTCCTGGAAAGATCACATATATTCTCTTTCGAAAACAGCTTCTAAGAGGTTAGGCGTGTTGTACCGGTTCCGCAGGTTCTTCAACCGCACTCAGTTGCTGTCTCTGTAAAGGGGTCTTGTCCGCCCCTGTATGGAGTACGCTTCTCGTGTGTGGGGTGGTTCAACCCACAGCCCTACTTGACCGGGTGGAATCAAAGGCTTTTCGTCTAATCAATTCCCCGCCTCTTACTGATTGTAAGACCCCCAGATCCCCCGCCTCCTACGCCCATGCATATACTAATTTAGCTATTATATCACTACATTCCGGAATTTCCATGCAGTTTTTTAAACTTTCTGTATAGAGTAAGAATCGCATGTCCATTATAGACAAGTGTATATCAAATTTAATTTTTAAAAATTGCAAATAGCTAATTGCAAAATGAGGCCTCCCCCCTTTGGTTAGACCTATATACGCCACTGCTCTTTTGAACTCTAACTGCATGCCTCCACCTTTAAGGAGAGCACGCAGTACCAGACATTCGACACATTCTCATTCCTTTTCTGTCCAACTCTCTAACGCAAGGGTTAATCGGTATTTTCAAGCTTTCATCTACTCAACCAGTGAACTTTGGAACAACCTTCCTCGATCCATCTTTCCCCTTGTCTATGACCTCCAATCTTTCAAATGCAGTGTTCAGGTGTCTCGAAAACCCTGGATCGCGATTTTGGCTCTCTTTTTCTTCGTTCATGGCGGTGATGGGGGAGGTGATTTGCAGGCATTCGCCCTTGTCCCCTCCTTCCTGCAATCCTGCATAAAGAAAAGAAGATAATGCATCCCGTCTGGACCTTCGTCTCTACTTATTACGTTTCCCATATGTGATAAACTGATAATGCATCTTTGCGTCTCTTTCCGAGGCATATTTATTTTATGTATTACTGTTATTTATTATTCATTATTCTGTTTTACATTTATTAGCTTATTATTTTAAGTTGTTTTGCACTTCATTGTGTCCTTTATTAATTTAACTTTGCACCGAACATTAGTTGTCAATTCTGTGTTCAACACACGCACACACAACACACACACACACACTACAATTTGTAGTCTACAAAGCCCCCCCCCCCCCCCCAAACCTATAGGGGTACTAGAGATGCGAACGTGTTGCTAAAACCTTCAGTGGTTCTCCCTTAATGTGTATACCAAATTTAGTGTAGACTGTAGATTACCCTTACCATTTATGCGTGTACAAATCATCATAGAACGAACATTCCTCCAACCCTTCACTTCCATATATGAATGCAAGGGAGGGAGGCATAAAATAGTCTTTTGATCTTGAAAAAAGGGTTCAGTCTTGTCTCCCGCTTCACTGCGCGAACAAGTATCAGCCAGGCGCGTACCCAGGATTTGGTACGAGTATATATATATACACATAAACATTTAGTAGAGCCAATATTCATGTATTAACAAAGCCTTATTTACGGCAAGTGTAAACTAAATTAGATAAATGAATAGATTTGCCACACATTTTTCATGCAAAAAATACTGAGTCAAAAATGGTAGTTACATGACTTCGTACAGAAAGGATTTA
Organism: Bathynomus jamesi; assembly: GCA_023014485.1. Lineage (NCBI taxonomy): Eukaryota > Metazoa > Arthropoda > Malacostraca > Isopoda > Cirolanidae > Bathynomus > Bathynomus jamesi. The sequence continues at coordinate 425,688 of JAJOZX010001316.1, forward strand.
ACATAAAGAATACTGAAACATTTTTGAGCTTTCATTGTGCACAACACGGTGAATCTTAAGGAAGTGTCCCGGGAAGTTTTTTGGATATAAAACATGTTTTCCCGATGTATTTCTATGTGATTTATTCGAATTTGACATCCGTTTCAGTCGCAAATCACTCGTTTATGACTTTCCCCCACCCCCTCAACAAATATAACCCAACCTAACCTAACCAACCTAACCTAACGTGTATATAAATGTTACCTACCCATTAATATCCTGGATTATACAATTTCGCCGCCTGGAGAAGGAAGTTGTGGAAGCGGTCCTCACAGTTCGGGAAGGCCTTTAAGAAGTACGCCCGTGAGAGGTATCCCAGGAAGAAAATTTTGGTTCTTTTGCATTTTCCTCCCAACGACCCTGGACTATCAGCTAACAATTAACATTATCTCATTTATGGATGCAGTGTTTTGGGGAATAAGTTTTAATTAATTTGCTGTAATTTACATATAATTATCATATACGAAAATTATTTCACGAAAGTAACACGTGAATAATATTTATGATGAAAATAACGATGAAGGAAAAAGAAAACGAGAAATAGTGCTTAAGCGCTTTCGTCTGATGGGTGCTCCTGAGGATGTCATTAAATTAGACGAAAGCGCTGTAGCACTATTTCGTGTTTTCTTTTTCCTTTGTGCTTATTTTCATCATAATTATTATTATTATTATATAAATACAATACGTTTTTCTACAACATAATAGTCTGACTATTTACCTGCAAGTATTTAAAGTACTCTTGTAACGAAAATGGTGACACTGTCTTCGCTTGTTTGTGTTAAAGATTTCGAGGAGGAAGCAAGCAAGATTTTGCCGAGAGTCGCTTTAGGGTTTTACAATTCAGGCGCTACATCAGGACAAACATTGCAGGAAAACCAGGATGCGATTCAAAGGTAATGTTTATACATTAAATATATTAAAATATTCTTAATTATTATTTGATGAACACTACGGGGCTCCAATAAACCTTAGACCCCCCGCCCATAGCCTAAACCATTGGCTTCCAAGACAGCCTGAATTCGCTTTGGGTAGCTTGCCAAAAGTGACGTGAATAGATCTTGATCGTTACGCAAATTTGCTAAAACAGTTTCAATGTGTTGCGTCATTGTATCCTCCTAAAATCGATTTGCTGCAGGTTTTGAAACAAGAGACATTGAACCTTGTCCTTTATAACTGATCCAATGTGTTCACAGACGTTCAGGTCAGGAGAATTTCCTGGCCATTCTTCATTTCCAAAGAAATCGATCTCATGGTTCCGCAACAACTGTTGAGTGGCTAATGCCTTAAAGCAGGAGGCCTTATCGTGCAGAAGTGTGACCTGATCGACATCCATAACATTGTTTGGGTTTCTTAGAAAAGGAATGACATGCTGGGATAGAATAATATCACGAAAATACTGTCCATCCCAACTCTGACCATTTGGCTTCAGCACCCACATGAGCTTCTTTGCAGTGAACAAAACAAACACCAACACAGTCTGGACTTTTTAATAATTCGCGATAATGTTCATTGTCATCGATTTCATCTGGTGTTGTGGCCCACACTCGATCATTTTGGTAGTTAGGCCGACGTGTTACGTAAACAAAAAATTCATCGGCGACAGCTAAATGCATGAAATCATCCACATCCCAATCTTCAAGATAATGGGCAAACCACATTCTGTCATCGATGTTGAGTTTTTCTTGGCTTTGGAAGTTCATGCCAAGGCTTTAAACCTTGCCTATGACGGTACAGTCGAATGATCTCACCACTAACGATCTTTCCTCTCAACACTTCGATCTCTAGAAATTTTAGCACAGCTGTTTTTCCGCTTACGTGTACCGCTTTCAATGATGCCCTTTGTTTCCTGAGAGAGTGGTAAATTTGGGCGCCCAGATTTGGTTGTATCCATTTCACATTCATCCAAAGTTTTATTCCAATTTCTTTTGACGAAGTCCTCACTTCTTCGCAACTTTTTTGGCAACCCATGAACGTGTTATAAAGGTGGCTCCAGCATTACGAGCTTCCCGAATTGTTATTGCTCGTATGCGATCTATCACACGTTGCCTCTCCGAATCACCAATTAATTGAGAAGCCATTATATTATCACTTTATCAGCTAGAGTAATTTTAATACTTGCAATAAATAAAGAATTTTATATATTTTTATAATCACTAAAAACTATTTCGATATAAGTAAACATGTAAGCTACAAATAGGGGGGGGCTAAGGTTTTTTGGAACCCCTTACATAAAGGGGGGACTAAATATTGAGCAGTGGGAGACTAAAATCCTCAAGGGTGCCACGAAGGGTGTCATATGAGTCAGTTGAACATGGCGGCTCAACTGGAACAATGCCCTGCCCAACGGAGCAGTCCAGGACGTTTACGTTTAATGGCCGCTCGTAAACGTTCCACTGTTGAACAATATGCAGCTGCATTGATTGTTGTGCCTTAGAATATGAAGTCTGCGAGCAAAACGCCTTTGTGGTCCCAAAACACGGTAACCATCACTTTGCCAGCGGACCTCACAATCTTGAACTTCTTTGGTCGCGGGGACCCAGGGTGTTTCCATTCCATGCTGGCACGTTTTGTTTCCAGAGTACGGTGATGAACCCATTTCTTGTCTCCTGTGACAATGCGCTCGAGAAATTCTTGACCACTGACAGACTCGGAATATCGTTGCAGGAATGACAGGGCACTGTTCCAGTCGAGCCGCCATGTTCAACTGACTCGTATAACCAATGTACGGTAGATGGCAGCCGAATCGACGTGCGGTGTTGCCAACAGTGATTAACGAATTCACCTGATACAAACATAACACTGCCCAACACCAATTTTGCTGATTTAATTCTAACACCTGTTTTTAGGTAACTTTGGTGTGCTGATTTCAAAAATCACCTTAGTTTTTGCCTATCACGTCAGGTTTTCGAGCAATCAAATACGGATATTTTGGAGATATCGCATTTTGGCAGGGTTATGCCCAATTTTTTTCTTTTCAAAGAATAAGTTTTTACATACTCAGAATCAGCATGGAAAAGTAAACAATTGTGCAGGGAGTGAACTTTAATATACAATAATGATAATATTGACACATAAAGTGATTAAAAGTGTTTAAATAAGCAAAAAATGAATCCATGATCATGACGTCACGCTCACACCTGGGGAAATCACAGACACCCAAGATTTTAATATGTTGTACATGACCTTTAGATTTAATGCACAGATTTGCGTATTCCACAGATAAAATTTTAACAGCAAAACAGCTGTTAACAGGTCTCAAAAATCATCAATTTTGATAAGCGCCCTTCATGGATCACCCAAAATAGGCATATTGCATTGCACGAAAACCTGATGTGATGGACAAAATCTAAGGTGATTTTTTAAATCAGCACATCAATATTATCCAGAAACAGGTCTTAGAATTAAATCAACAGCAAAAATATTTTTTTGTTGGGCAGTGTAATCAATGTAGGTCCTTTAGTTACGAAATTATATATCCGTGTAAGCTTATTTTCTGACCGCCCCTCGTACATATACAATTTTTGCTACATTACAAAAATAAAGTATTTACAGTTTAAAGTATGATATACATTTTTTAGAGCGACTGTTGTGATATAACAAACAAACAAACAAACAAACAAACACTTTATTTCAAACTCATCAGGTACAAACATTACACAAGTGGTCCATAGAAGGTTAAGAGATAGTTGTCTGGAGCAGTGACTATGTAGGCCAGTGGAACATTATGAATAATGAACATACAGTTGCCTACGCCAAGGCATATATACATATGTCAGTACCATGTTTCTCTTTTAAACTAAATTAGTGATCACTAATATACAGGTGACATTCAAGTCTAAGGTGTTTGAATATATACTCATTAATAGACGTAATACTGGCCAAAGCTATTGGCCTATAGTTATCTTTACTATTAATTTTACTCTCTTTATCTTTTAGTACTGGCACTAAAACAACGGATAACATTATACCTGGCAAAACACCATGTATCAGTAAACCTGTGAAACACAAAGCTGATGAAGGCAACAGCTAACAAAGCTAACAGAGGCACTAATCTATCACTACTAAACTTCAGATGTTCAGCAGAAATACCATCAATACCACAGGATTTGTTACAATCTAAACATTTTATGGCCTGTTTAGTCACAAATACACTAACTCTTGTATCTGGTCTATAGGTAGCATCACAAATATTATTATTTCTCGTATGTACAGAATTGAATAACTCACTGTAGTGTTCTTTCCATAATTTGACTATATTCTCAGTCCCAGTTACATTTTCCCTCTTATCAGGGAGAGACATTGCACTATTATTTATTGATTTTAATTCTTCGCAAAAGTATCTTCGATTCTTACTGGCAAGCTTTCTAGCCAGAGCATCCCTGCTTAACTGATCCTCATAATTTTTTTATATACACCTTAATGCATACTTGAACCTGGCATTAGCCCCCTGTTTTTGTTGTAATACATGGCCTTGCCTTGGCTTCCCTTGTTCACACCACATTAAGAAATATGAAGTTCAGCTACATAATCATTCCAGCCAGGTCTACATGTTTAATTTTTCTCCTAAAGGTATTTAAGTCTAAGCTGGCAGTATTGAGAGAGGGAACAATTTGTTCATACATGTCTTTAAGTTCAAAGATATGTGTTTGAATTCTACAGTTTACATCCTGACAAGCTAGAGCGTCATTAGGGATATATATATTATTTAGCAATACAATACATCACTTATTACAATACTGTTGTTTGTCCTCATCATCAATTGTGGACAAGTCTAACTTCGTTTTACGTGAATCATTTACCTGTGATAGCATTGGAATACAATTAATGTCAAACTCAATTAAGAGGGGCATATATGATCAGAAGTAGTATAGGAGTACAAAATTGCCATATTCAAAACTGCCTGATTTGCATCGTGTGTACATGTACAATAGGGTGTGTCAATTTTGGGGGTGAAATGACTAAATTGAAAATCATGTGATTTGGTAGCAATTTAATGTAATCATTTGGCATACAAAATAATATCCTTGCTTCAAAAACAATAAAAAATAACTCCTACCTACATCAATTTTAATTAAAAAATTCAATTTTTCCGTAAATTCGTAACAAAATAACAAATGTGCGCAAACATCCTATCAACATTTAAAGTGGCAATAAGATATCATTCAGAGTCTTTATTTGAAAGTAACCAATGCAGTCATGTCCTCTTTGCTGCGGTTCCTTGACATCAGCATTCGGCTTGCTACTTGCGCTTTGATGTAGCCTTCTCGCCTCTCGTGACTGTAAACTTGACTAGCTGCTTCTGTGACCATTTTCACACATCTCTCCACACTCTGAGTGTGAGAAGGCCACTTTGGCACTTGCATTGGGGCCTCTTTAAGTTGTGTTAAATCTTTGTTTGTTATACATGTTGTCAGTGGTGGCTCCAAAACCTCCGAACTCAATTTAACTAATTCTGACAATTTCGTGGCATTGACGTTTACCGGAGGTACCTTCCTTGTCTGAACAGAGCAGTCTCCCAGCTGGTCATCATCTAGTGATGTTCCTCTAAGCTTTAGAATGATTTCCACAGCCTCAGTTCGCTCTTTGGTCCATTGGCTGCAGAGTATTGCTTGCAAACTGCCTCTGGCCTAGCATACCAAGCGGCCCTTCTCACCACAGGTAACACGATGTCCACCACTACTTTCCTTTGGGTTCTCAGTAGCTGTAATTGAAACAAGATGTGGTTGGGCCCCTCCATCCACATTGGATTAAGTTTTACATTGAACCAGTGAGGAAGATAAAACCCAATAATACAACAATCAACATCAAATTCTGTAGCATTTTGCCCTGCACTGCATGTTTGGAAACCCAAATCCTGCAGAAACGAATCGCTGTAGTTAACCAACGACTGTGACTTACGGGTTCAATCTCCAAGAGAGCCAGATTTTGAGGCAACTCTCCTGATCTAATTGCTTGAACAATACGATAAGCGTAAGATTGATCCGTGCTGAGGTCTTTGATAACTTCTTCAGACAACACTGGAAGGGGAGGGCCTACTTCGACCTTTGGAAATTTTGTATTATTTCTAATTCCGTTGCTTCATCTAGCATGTTGCCAAGGGGGCCTGACCACTTGTTGTTGCTCTTTGTAGGACCATCAAGTTCCTGGATGAGACGACGAAGAGGTAGTTCCCCTGTGTGTAATTACATATCCAAACAAGCCTTCTTCCAAGTTTTTTCTCTAAATGCGTCATAACACCGCCCTGCCATCCAGTGTTCACCGCAATTGAGTCTCCACCAACGGCCTGCATTGAACTGTCAAGTCTTCTTTCTTGAAGCCAACATATTATTTGATCAGCAATTGCCTCTGCATGTTTCTTGCCTTCTACTTCTGCTTCAGGAACAAAGTGAAACAAATAGCGGCCACCAGGTTCGAAACACACAGAGTAGTGTTCTTCTTTGATGAGACCTGGAAACTTTCTGTCCATTCCCTCTACCTCTAGGAGAACTTTTGTGTCATCTCTTCTTCCATCAAACAAAAGGCAAGAGGGACCTTCCTCCTTCAAATCTTTTTCATGCTGATCAGATATTTCCTTCATTATTTTTTCTTGTGCTCTTCTTATCTTATTATGATCTATCACTAAGGATGTATCCTCTCGGCTGATGAGGCCTGCATCTATCCAAGCGGCACTGGAAATCTCTACAGTCTCTCGTAGCCCCGTATGGTGGCGAATACTGGCAAGGGCAATGTTTGAGATGTCTTTAGTGTTGTATTTCATTCTCTTCGGCGAAGGTTCAGATGGCATTTTGGAGCTATCATCTGACGTTGCTTCTTTCTGTTCATCTGAAGAGCTTTCAAAGAAGTGAGAAACCTCTTGATAGAGCTCATCATCTCTTTGGGTGGCTTCTTCACTCTTCTTTTTCTTCCTTTCTTCCCTCTCTCGGATTTTCTCTTTTTTCTTAGCAATAACAATCTGTTTTTTGGTTTCTGAATAATCGCGCCAACACCAATCTGCGTACTTCCTTGGCCTCCTGCCTTTGTTCTCTGCGCCTTTGAAAGCCAGCTCCAAAACAGGGATCTTCTCACGAGGACAGCGACAATCAATGCGAGGGTGAGGTTCTCTTCTGCATGAGGGAGAACAATTGGCTTCAGAACACAACTCTATGGGACACTGGCAGTTAAAAATGTCAAGAAGAGTATCAAGTGTGTGCAGAAATTTATTTTTCTTTGCTAGTTTTCCTTTACCAAGTGATGTCTCAACTGCTTTGTGCCACAGCTTTGTTAATTTTAGCTCAATAGTTCTATACTGATTGAGTACAGGTGGTTTGAATAACACATTAGCTTTTTTCCACTGATGCAGAAGAGGGGGAATCATGTCCCTTATGAGCTCTTTCTCTGTGTAGTTCCTTCTATCCTTTGTATTTTGTTCACGAAGGAGTAACCCTAGTTTCAGCATGTCTCGCACTGTTGGTAGTTCTGATACGGGAAGCTCCTTGCCTGTACCGACTAACAGGCTCTAGTGGTATGACGACTGACCTCTTGTCTTCAATTTTGGCATTTTAGGAATATCTGAAAAGAAAAACATTTAAGTATTTTATATCACTTACGATGTTTCAAAGTTTAGTCATTCAATGTTCTAAAATTCAATAAAAAAATATTTCATGGGATTACAACATAATTAGACAGAAGAATATGATAATAATAAATAATTGTAATAATCAATAATCCATACTTACAGTTAAACTGTAGTATTCGTCTAGTAGAATAACTATGAAGTAGGTACAAGAGCAATAACAGCAAACCACCGTCTATGACATCTAAGAGGCAACTGAGGACTGAGAGTGAGGGACAGTTCTATTCATGTTGTGACTTGTACATTGTACAACAACTATATGACCTTGAAAACACTCCGTATGCGATCAGTGGGATAATTCTGTGGCAGATGAATAGTTAATCAATTTATGTCCTATTATTTAGTAAAAGAGTCAATTTCTGAAACTTTAAGGTAAAATTGATGTAGGTAAGGGTTATTTTATTTCATTTTGGTTGGCCAATTTCAAGTTTTGACATGAAAAGACTATATTTTCACTACCAAAATTGATTTGAAAAAAGTTGACAAAATTGACACACCCTAAATTGTACAATGATTCAACCATGAGGTGGTGTGCCAACTATCACTAACATAAGTAAAGCTATCACCAGGAAGACTACACATGGATGAAAGGGTCAAGTTATTATCTTCACAGAAGGCTTTTAAGTGGTCCAAACAACGAATTATTATTAAGCACATTAACATTGAGATCACCAATAATAGCTACACATGTTGTATCCAACTCATCAGTAATACTGATGACCTGCGTTAACAGGGCTGTGACGTAACTAGTTACTCAATAATCGTTACCTTTTTGAGTAACTGTAACTAGTTGCATTTTCCGGCCAAGTAATTGTAACTGTAACTAGTTACAAAAAATCATGAATTTTTTGTAACTTCTACTGGTTACTTTTTTATGTGAGGGCAAAAAGTTAGTAGCTATTTTTATCACAAACCTTGCTTGATGTACATATTGTGCACAGTGCATGTTTATTGACAACTTATATCTAATGCTAATATGATAAATCTTGTTATTTATTCGTTAAATTGCAATCAATTTGAAACAAATGAACAATCTTAGTAAGTATCACTTGTCAGGGGGAGTACTTTTATCAGGATTAGATGCTCTTTAAAACCTGGACAAATGTCGAAAGTAACGTTTGAAGTAATTAGTAACTAGTTACTTATTTGACGTAGTAACTAGTAATTGTACTGTAATTAGTTAAAAAAAGTAATTATTACAACAATGAACAATAATGACCTCGATGTTTTGACGTCAGAAGAAATCCGTCTAATCATTCACATTTGATTTCACGTTACATAAACACTAGCAACATTATTTCCGTCAATTCAGGTGGTACATAAGGCCTCGTTTCCTTATCGACGTTTCAAAATGCGATCTATCAACGACAATTTTGGGTCAAGAAGTGAAGATTCCTTTCGGTGTGGCACCAACAGGGGTTCAGAAGATGGCTCATCCCGATGGAGAGTGCGCTAATGCCAGAGGTAAACAGTTAAATTCAATGAAATATGTATAGCGTATATTTCGGCATGAAAGGCCCTAAATAAAAAAAAAAGGTACTTGTGGGTTATCTGTCGCCACTTTTTAATTTAATTTTCCAACTTTTTCACAAATACAGATGTGTGTTATCATGTTGCCATTTTTACAAAAATATTGTTTTTACGCCTCGTGAACAGGCTCTCATCGATCTCAACCACTATTCCTTCTAACCTAACCTAACCTAACCTAACCTAACCTAAGGTTAGGTTAGGTTTGTGAGGTTAGGTTAGATTAGGTTAGGTTAGGTTAGGTTAGGTTAGGTTAGAAGGAATAGTGGTTGAGATCGATGAGAGCCTGTTCACGAGGCGTAAAAACAATATTTTTGTAAAAATGGCAACATGATAACACACATCTGTATTTGTGAAAAAGTTGGAAAATTAAATTAAAAAGTAGCGACAGATAACCCACAAGTACCAAAAAAAAATATATATATATCGATATCGTGGTGAACAGAGAATTGACAAAGTGTGGTGCAAATAAATTTAAATTAACAAATAACTTAATGAAATGCAACAATGGTTAATATAATAAACAAAGAGATCATATTCCTGGCTTCATGTAATATTAGATTTAGTCTAATTTAGCCAAATTTAGCCGATTCTCTTACCAGTTTTTTGGAATTTTGAAGTTTTCATTGGAAAAAAAATCTATATTTATAGAAAATTGAACATTGCTACGAAAATTGCTACGAAAAAGGCAAAGCTTAATAAGATAAGAATGGATTTTTTAGAACAACTGCTCTACCAAAAATTAAGCAAAATGGAGGGAGCTATAGAAAGAAAGGGTGTATACCAACAAACTCAAGAGGACATTCAGCCAAGTTATTGGAATCAGATGACGGGAGGACAACAAGGGGGACAAGAAGAAATGAGAAGTCAAGGGGCCAGGGACCTTATGTGAATGCGCAGATACCAGGAGTAACAGCGCAACCAATGCAATGCTGACTGCAGGAAGTGGGACGAATGTAAATTGGAGAAAAGGAAAAACAACGACAAAGAATACAATAAAAACTCGGAGTAGTATTATAAATCGCAACAAGTTTAAAATGTTCTCAATTTACTATGTCAATATAAGGGAGCTTAAATAAAAAATTGCATCACTACAAGAAATCATTGATAGAAAAAAACAAAAGTAGTATGTATAACAGAATCATACGTAAAAGAAAATGAAAAAGTTCAATTGAAAGGATATAAATATTTTATACTAGAAAGTGAGGAAGGTAAAGGAGGAATTGTAGTATTTGTGAAAGACGACATATTAAACTTCTCTCGTGAGGTAGAAAGGGTTCATGACTCGAGTGAACAAATGTGGATATTAATTAACAATGGAAGAATCAAAATCAGACTTGGAGTCAATATATGCACCACAAGAATCGAGAAACAGTATTGAAATATTCAAAAACGTATAACACTATTGAAAAACAAATAAGAAAAGCAGAGTCAAGAGAAGAAAAAATACTAATATTTGGGGACTTTAACCGCAAAATAGGAAAGATAATAATAAATAATAAAGATGAAGTTACAAAATCAGGTAAACCTCTCATCAATTTAATAGAGTCAAAAGGTCTGACACTTCTTAACTCTAGCAATTTATGTAAAGGACTTTGGACAAGAAGGGAAGGAGATTCCAAATCTGTATTGTACTATTTAATTATTAAGCAGGAAGATGATTCACGCGTAAAGAAATTGTATATAGATGAAAAGAAAATCTGGACCCCTTATAGAGTAACTGATAAAATTACTTACAGTGACCACTATGCAATGATGCGTACTATCAACTGGTATAAGGCAGCGTGTAAAGTAAATCAACAAAAGGAAAAAATGATAATAGGAAAAGGACTAAAGAAATTTAATAGATTAACTCAGGGGGCGGGCCTCATAAAAATTGTATCATTAAACAAAAATCTACGAGAAACTTATAATATATGGGAAAACAAAATTCAAGAAATAATGGAAGAATGTAAGGTAGTTATTAAGTGGAAGAGAGTACCAGAAAATATAATTGTAAAGAAATTAAAAAAGATAAAAGGAATTTATAAGAAAAGAAGTTATGACTGGAATAATAGTGAAGAAGAAAAGAAGAAAGCGAGAACGCGAGTGAGTTTGATAGACGAATGGATGATAGAGGAGGAAAAAAATAAAAAATCAAAAGAAAATAATTAAGACAGTGGAACAGTTAAAAGGAAGAGGAGGACTGGATAATGGAGCATTTTGAAAATTTAAAAAGGATATGGACAGAAATACAAAGGTGGAACGAGGAGCTTTAAAAAATAGAGAAGGAAAAATTGTAGAAGAAACTAGTGAAGTATTGAAAGTATATGAAAATTTTTACCATGATCTACTTATTACAAAAAACGCAGAAAATAAGGAAGAGAAAAACGCTGAAGAGATTGATAAACTGCACTTGGAAACTATTAAAGCTGTAGTAGAGCATAGACATACAATAAATAGCATTACAAATGAGGATGTTGAAAATGTTATTAGAAAGTTAAAAAATATGAAGTCAACAGACCAACAAGGATGGAGCAATAGTATAATGAAGAATGCTGGATGGGATGTAATAAGAAGTCTGACAAAACTATTCACTGTAATTCTTAAGACTTACAATATCCCAAAACAGTGGAACAATATGAAAATAATATCAATTTACAAAAGTAGTGGTAGAATGGACATAGGTAATAGGAGGGGGATATTAATAACAAGTATAGTTAGCAAAATTTTTGAGAAAGTTAGACTAAATAAGAAGAGAAGTGACTGGGATCGGGGATTAAGTATGTATCAATGTGGAGGAATAGAAGGGAAATCAACAATAGACCACATATTAACGTTGAATGCAATAATTGACTATAATAAATATCTAGGTAACAATACATAGATTTGGTTTGGGGATACTGTAAAATGTTTTGACAAGCTAGAGTTGAAGGCCTGCATCAAAGAAGCATCAAAAGTAGTAGGCCCAGAAGAAGCACTACTAATATACAACTTAAACAAAAATGGCACAATACAAATAAAAACACCTTTAAGTGACACAAGACCAAGAAATATAGAAGAGGTAGTCAAACAAGGCACGTCTCTGGGACCCAGACTGTGCTCAGTGGACGCAGATAGAGTAAATAATATGGGTAAATGCCTGACAAGAATAAGGGAAATAGAAATTCAATCATGTATATTTATGGATGATATAATGCAGGCATCAAGTAACTTAGGAGTAATAGAAAAAACAATTAGTAATTGTAGATCAATGGAAGTACTAAAAAAATTTACATTTAATAATAAAAAAGAGAAATCAGCAGTAATGACAATAAATGTGATGAGAAGAAAAGTACCTGAAATGAGAACAATTAACAAAGTGAAAATGGGAAGTATAGAACGAGTGCAAGAATACAAGTATTTGGGACAATGGTTCATTAGCGAAGGTGATCACCAAACACATATAGAAAAGAAGAAAAGTAAGATAAATTTCATGATGATAGATCTAAAAAGATATGGAGATCCAGCTACAATGGGCCATTGGTCAATGAAGGTGAAAATAAAATTGTATGAAACCATAATAGTATCTATAATATTTTATGGAATGGAAACATGGACGAGAACAAGGACAAAGGATTGAAGAAATGGAACAAATGCAGGGAAGAATTTTAAGGGAAATAACAGGAATGAAATGTAGTACCCCATATTGGGGATTATAAGCTGAATTAGGAGTGTGGCCAGTCAAAGAAAAAATTGGATACAAGAAGATAACGCTAATGAACAATATATTACATTCAAATGAGGATAGATTAATTAAAATGATAACCGAAGATCAGTTGAAAAATCCATACCCAGGATGTTGGGCAGAGGAAGTGGCAGAAATGTGTAAATTATATAAAGTAACATTAGAGGACTTGAAAATGATGAAAAAAAGTGAATTAAAGAAAAGTGTACGACAAAAAATTAATGAATATTTAGAGGAAGAACTAATAAAGAGGAAAACTAAAATGAAAAAACTAAGATTCATTGATGAATTTAAAAGAAAATCATACCACGTGACCACAAAAATTGTCCCTGTTTTTAATCGCTTATTACTGTCATTATTGCAGCTTCACAAATTAAATAAAAAGCACTCGAAAGAGAACATTTTAAAGTTTTAATTTATTCTACATGTGTTCAAAGTGACGTCCCTGGACATTCTTACATTTCACACAACGGGAAAGGAAGTTATTTATTACATTTTCCAAAACGCTGCATTCAATGGACTGTACACTCTCTACCACCGCTTGCTTTAATTCTTCGATAGAGGATGGCTCTTGCCTGAATACTTTGTCTTTGACAAATCCCCAGAGAAAAAAGTCCAAAGGTGATAGATCGGGAGATCTTGCGGGCCAGGGAAACTGCGAGCGATGAGAAATGAATCTTTGTTCAAAAATCTTGTTAAACATTCCAGTGATTGCCTAGTTGTGTGGGCTGTTGCTCCGTCTTTTTTTACCACAAAAATTGTCCCTGTTTTTAATCGCTTATTACTCAGTCATTATTGCAGCTTCACAAATGAAATAAAAAGCTTTCGAAAAAGAATATTTAAAAGTTTTATTTAATTTTTTCGATATCCTGGATACGAAATCAGTACTTATAAAAAAATGACAGTTTTATCCACCACAATCATGGGTTATTTGTCGGACATGCAACGTGTTTTCATCGCAGAAGACATGATCAAACATGGCTCGGTAGTTGCCACCCAACGGTCTTTCAGACGACAATACGGTCAGCAAAGGACCATAGATCCTAAAACGATTCGCAGGATTTTCGAAAAATGGAAACATCACGGCTCAATCAAGAACATGCATAAAGGCAACTCTGGGCGCAGCAAAGGTGTGCGAACCGCTGAAACATTGATTCAGTCGCAAATCAGCTTGAAACGGACAACAAGAAATCTGTGAGACGACTATCAGCTGTGACAGGAATCAAACGGGAGAGCATTCGGAAAATAATCACGTTGGATTTGAGAATGAAGTCATTCAAAATTATGTGTTTGCAACAGCTTAGCGAACAAGACTACCAGCGTCGTTTGATGTTTTGTGAACGCATTGAAACAATAATTGAACAAAACCAGATAAGATTAAGTGACATAATATTCAGTGATGAATGCCACATCTATCTCAATGGGTTCATCAACAGACAGAATTACCGGTGTTGGTCACAAAACAAGCCAAATATACACTTGGAGAAACCTCTGCATTCACCAAAAGTTACTGTCTGGTGTGGTTTGAGTAGCAGCAAGGTTTATGGTCCTTACTTTTTTGAGGACCCAGAGACAAGGAGACCGCTTTCAGTAACTTCAGAAAGATATGTAGAAATGCTGAACACTGTTTTTGAACAAGAAAACTGCAGTAACAAGTGGTTTCAGCAAGACGGAGCAACAGCCCACACAACTAGGCAATCACTGGAATGTTTAACAAGATTTTTTGAAAAAAGATTCATTTCTCATCGCTCGCAGTTTCCCTGGCCCGCAAGATCTCCCGATCTATCACCTTTGGACTTTTTTCTCTGGGGATTTGTCAAGGACAAAGTATTCAGTCAAGAGCCATCCTCTATCGAAGAATTAAAGCAAGCGGTGGTAGAGTGTGTACAGTCCATTGAATGCAGCGTTTTGGAAAATGTAATAAATAACTTCCTTTCCCGTTGTGTGAAATGTAAGAATGTCCAGGGACGTCACTTTGAACACATGTAGAATAAATTAAAACTTTAAAATGTTCTCTTTCGAATGCTTTTTATTTCATTTGTGAAGCTGCAATAATGACTGAGTAATAAGCGATTAAAAACAGGGACAATTTTTGTGGTCACGTGGTATATTGAAAATATGAAAGAAAAGGATATGAAGATTATAATGGAAATCCGACTAAATATGGTAGAGGTGAAAGAAAACTATAAAAGAAAATATAAGGACATGAAGTGTAGAAGTATGCAGGGGAGAGAATGATACGACAGACCACTTGTTTCAGTGTGAAAAACTAAAAAACATAGTGGGGGAGATGATGGGAGTAGAGAATATGAAAAAGGCCGTGGGTATTTGCACCCGATCGTAAAAATACCACAGTGCTATGTGCACCCGACAGTGAATATACCACAATACTATTTGCACCCGACAGTGAGTTAAACCGTAGTAAGCATAACCAAGGAAACTTGTATAAGAACCTTCATGAAAATAAATGCCTTTATTGAAGAACAAGATTAAGCATTGAAGTTGGATATCCTGAGGCTACCACCTCCAACACGTCACCAACACCAACTGAACCAGTCACTGTAACCCAGCATCTGTCATCAGAGGATCTACTTCCACCATCTACTGTTGTTACCGCTATAGATGAAACAATGACTACCCACGATCAACCACTTACGGACGTTACAATTGCTTCCATCACAAATCAAATGAAGAAGGTACAAGCTCATCTTCCGGTTGTGAAGTGTCGGGGCCGGCCAAAGGAATCAAAAACAATAGGACGCTTCAACGCAACAAAAAATAAACGAAAAGCAAATGACCAACCTTGTGAACGCGATAAAGCCAAGAAGTCCTCCAGTTATCGCTCTTCAGTTCCTATTATACCCAAGAATGATAATATGCAGACTATCACCACTACGTCCACTGATATAAATGAGGATAGTCTGTGCAACATATGTCTGTCTGTGTGTGGATCCTCCTCGTGAAATTAGTCGTGATCCACACACATACTGGACTGACTGCAACAAAGGCTGTGGAAAATGGTTTCATGTATCATGTATTCAGCATTCAGGAAGCACTGTAGAAGGATATAATGGTGATGAGTGTTTTTAAGATTTTTTAAAGCTACTATTTGTAAGAGTGGAGTCTAAAGCTTTATCCAAATATGAATAAAGAAACTTTGTCCTGTTTAATCATCTGCTTACTACAATTAATAAAGTAAATTTTATACTGTTTTCCGTTGAAGACTCGTGTGTTTTACAAATTGTTGTTCTTTTTAATCTTCTGCTTACTAAGTTACAGTTTAACGCATGTTTTTTGTACCAAATTTTTATCATGTTTAATCATCTTAATACAGTGAATAAAGTAGGCTATGTTTAATCTTGTTCCTCAATAAAGGCATTTATTTTCATGAAGGTTCTTATACACGTTTCCTTGGTTAGGCCTATGCTTACTAAAGTTTAACGCACTGTCGGGTGCACATAGCACTATGGTATTTTCACGGTCGGATGCAAATACCCACTCCGTATAAGTATAAAAAACCCAGAAAGTATCAAAAATTGTATTGTAAAAATAATGGAAATTAGAAGAAGACTGTTAACAGTAAAGGTTTAAGTACATAATAGGAGATACAGTGTAGAGGCTCTGCATCGGAAACGTGTGCTGATCCGCAGGATCAAGTGAGCAATTTCTGGAACCGGGAACCATAAATTTACATTTTCTCTAACTAGCTAATCTCTAAATATTATAAACTATTGTAATCTAGGGTACTCTATATTAATAATAATTCTGTATTAAGTTGTACTTTATGATTTTTATATTAAACCATCGTTTTCATCTTATTACGTTGACTTTATTTTAAGTATTTTAATAATTATATTTATAAACCCAAATTGTATATCCATTTTTTTTAGTCAAATAGGCCACCAGGGTTTGGAAATTTTAATGAAAAATTTTGTTGTTGTTTACATTGTCGAAGAAAGAAAATTTCTTCAACATAAGGAAACTCAATTTAAATATTGGTATTCAATATGTGAAACTAAACTAAAATTATTTTATTATTTTACTGAGTAATAAAACTCCTTAACATCACTTTAGCTACGATATATGATAATTATGAGTAACAAATTCTGGTACTGTATATTGTGGAGTGAGCTAAAGAAAAGCATTTGAACAAATTTTAAATTAAAAAATATGAAAATTGAAAGTTTCACGTTAGATTAGTCAAATTTATGAAGGAATTTGATTTCTTGAATCTAGGCAAAGAATCGGCATCGGCTAAATTTTGGAATCGGTACATCACTAATTTAGTCTAAAGTTTTTAATTGCTTCAGACCCTTTCATGCGATTTTGCAGACACATTTAACGAATAAATATGGAAGTAATTTGTATTGGCTTGAAGGATTTGGTTAAACAGCTGTCCCACTTTATCGTTTCAGCTGCATCACAAATAGGAGCAGTTTACACGTTAAGCACAGTCGCGACATCAAGTATTGAAGAAGTTGCAGCCGAAAATGGATTAAGATTCTTTCAACTTTATATTTATAAGGATAGGTAAGAAGGGCTAAAGATTTACAGTGTTTGTGTTTTGTTGTTTTAATGTGAAACTGGGTTCGGTGTGAAATTACTACTTTATATGCAATATGCTAAGATAACTTAGTTTCTCAGGGAAAAATACTCGTTCTTCAAAGAAAAAAATTATGTTCAGTTTGACTTCGGGAGACTTCATCAAATTACATTTAAAAATCATAAAAAAAATGGGTACTTACGTATTAACGGGGGGCCACCACATATTGATGATTGGTTAGGTTAAGTTGTAATATTTTCGTTAGTTGAAAATTTCTAATACATCATATTTTTTAAATAGTAATATTTTTTTAAAATATTTGCAATGATTTATATTTCAAATATTTACAATGATTAATACATGTTACACATTAGACACAACATTTGTTTTTGGAGGCCAGAAATTTTTAATAGCATTAAGAATGGAATTGAATGGATCGTGATCATGTACCAACTGTCGCCACATAAATTCAGCAAGATATGACTCTAGGTGATGGCGTGCGGTGCCTCGATGCTTTTTATTTCTCCACTTAGCTGATCCCCAGAACCTTTCGATCTCTTGCGTGTGAGTACCAGTTTCCGGGTTGACGAAATTGTACTTGTGGTTAACTTTAAAGTGTTGAAATCCTGACCCTGCTAGATGTTCCGATATGTATGACGGCCATGAGTCTGAGTAAATTATCGATCCCTGAGCGATATTGTTTTTTATAGCCTCCATTAGGGTGGAAGCAGTACGATCAGGAACTTGAAGTAAATTTTCATCATGAATAAGCCTAAAAAAAATAATTTTTTCAGAAAATTGTATAAAAAAATATTTAAAAAAATATTGCTATTTAAAAAATATGATGTATTAGAAATTTTCAACTAACGAAAATATTACAACTTAACCTAACCAATCATCAATATGTGGTGGCCCCCCGTTAGTACGTAAGTACCATAAAATGCTTTTAAATTAAAAAAAAATATATATATACACACACACTCATTAATGCATTCACAGTTTAAATGGAAGTATGAGGAGTCAAACATCTTTTTACACAGAGCACCATTCCGCCCATATGCCCATTTCAGGGTACGAACAGCTCGCAGTAGCATTGCTAAGCAAATAGGTGTTCAAATTACTAACGAAGCTTTCGTACGTGGTTCATCACCACTGAAAGCAACAATGCTCCCTGTTAGTTTAGTCCCAAGAACATCCATAATCACATGCAATTGATCGCAATTTTCGTTAGTTTGTATTGTAGCCATCCCCAGTTATTATCAGTCCTGGTGCATGATTCTTCAGGAGCACGATGCACTGCAAATTTGTGTTTCCTCTCCGAGGCAGCACAGATTTACCCGCATCAATCAGTCACACTCGTACTACCTTAGTCTTGCTCTACACAAACTGGAAAAAACCATAAGTATCCGTAATTGCAAACCGTCCGTATACAGGCTTGTACTTTGTTTAGAATAATATTTTTTATACATATCTACAGTATAGACTCAACACGTAAAAATTGTTTTTGTAAACTGAAACTGAATAGAATTTAAAGAAGACTACGTCTTATGGTTTCGAAAAATCAACCTCAGAGCCTACAGTAATTCTGACAAACTTTTAATACCTTACCTTTTCTTTGTTTTGCAGTCGTGATTTAAATATACTGTACATCTTTACAATCCAGTTCAATCCCTTCGTCCTCATTACTGCAAATATCATTGAGATTTTTTAACCTCCATCCCTTCCATTTTATATATACTGGCTAAAGTGGGCCCTCCGCCGCCGGTAGGGTGGATCGATTTTACATTTTTTTCGATTTCCATATTCTAATAGAGACAAAAACTTGCGCATGCATGAGAAAATAGCCTCTGCAAAATCTTAGCTTAATAGGTAATCATCTTCTGCCCCCGGCAGAGCGCTGAAAATCATATTTTAGTAGTCAAAAACGTATTTTTCTTATAATTTTTACAATATTTCAATATGCATCAAAATTATTCCTAATAACTATAAAGTCGATGAAAAAGACCTCATATGATCGTTTTTCCAAGCGCGTTGTCCTACGTTAATATCTTTTGCCCCGGCAACAACGTCAAATGTTGAAAAAATAGGTAATTTATATACATATTTTCAGATCGGCTCTTTGTCTTAAATAATGCATTTATATATTTCCCATAGCATTTATATCGTTGCTTAGGCATGAATAACACACACGCAAAATTTTATGACTCTAGAGTAATATCTTCTGTCCCCGAGAAAAGTCTAAATGTGGATTATAATTACGTTAATGCGATGTTATAAGTACGATAAGTACTAAGTACAGCTCCTCGCTTGCTAATTTTATAAAATTAGCAACCCAGAACTCACCACGAGGAGGTGGCTGTACGTCGAGTTCCACCCTATCCAGCCCCAACCACCCTTCCTTTGGCTGCATGTCGATTTACATACGGTAATCTTTCTTAGAATCAAATCGTGGAATTTTTGTTCGGGAGTGAAGACGGGAGCGGATGAATCCGTCCCTCTCTTCTATTCCACTTACACTGGCAGAGGCTTCGGTTACTAATTTGATGAGTCTCTCGACCGCTTGAGTATGACAAGGGAATAGTGGGATCAGTCCATCAGGCTGGTCTCCCGTCTCAACAAACTCTTTTATTCGGGTATCAGGTATTGTATTGTTTTTGTAACGGGGGGTTCGGTCACCTCAGCCGTTTGCCAGTTGATCATTTCGTAATAGTTTTGACTATCGTAGAGCAGCTCAGGCATGGCGAAGGCTCGAATTTCCCCCGCTGGTGATTGTTTTGATCGTGCTTTTAATATTCTTCTCCATCCCAATTCTCTTATGTGTTGCTCATCGGCATGTAGCATGGAGATCAAAATATTTTCTGGGTGAGCAAAGAAAGAATTTCTACGGAGGACTTTGTTGGCGATTGTCTTAGATCTTTCAGGCATGGTCTGAGAGAGACGCATCATTTCGAAAAAAATGTTTTGCGCCCTCAGTGAAACTGGAGTTTTTCTTTATCTTAAACCAAATTGGTGCGTAAACTGTCATAATGAATCGCACAATTTCGTTGAAGGTGCTGGAGGGTTCACTGGTTGAAACATAGAGGCGCAGAAATCTATTTGCTGTTGTCAGCCACCTGGAATGCGCCATCTTACCTGGATTTCGAGCCGCGAGAGCTGAAGAGCAGCTACCGCTCGACACTGCTCTGTAGATGCCTAACAAATATTTTTGGTCAGTGCTCAACTCGGCATCATCTATGTCAATGTCGGGAGATGGAATGGCATCGAATTCTGTAATTGGAAGTTTTTCGCAGTCGTTCAGTTGTTTTCCAACTGGTCCAGTAAAGCCCATTGGCCCAGTTGTTTTGCCGTCCAAGTCTTGAATGAGGTATCGCAGTGATAATTCATTACCGTGTAATAGGCATATGATCCACTGAACTGGCCTTTGTAGTTTAATTTCAATCATACGAATGGCTCCACCCTTTCGACCCGTGTTCACTGCGGTACCATCACAGCCGATAGCCACAATGTCGTCCGTGCTAATATTGTTAGTCTCTAGAAAGTTGATGATACCTGATGTTATTGCAGTGGCAGAACCTGATGCAGGAGTGAAATGTCCCATGTACTGGGATTCTGGTTCTTGAACTAAAACTATATGATCTGAAAATATGTATATAAATTACCTATTTTTTCAACATTTGACGTTGTTGCCGGGGGCAAAAGATATTAACGTAGGACAACGCGCTTGGAAAAACGATCATATGAGGTCTTTTCCATCGACTTTATAGTTATTAGGAATAATTTTGATGCATATTGAAATATTTTAAAAATTATAAGAAAAATACGTTTTTGACTACTAAAATACGATTTTCATCGCTCTGCCGGGGGCAGAAGATGATTACCTATTAAGCTAAGATTTTGCAGAGGCTATTTTCTCATGCATGCGCAAGTTTTTGTCTATTAGAATATGGAAATCGAAAAAAATGTAAAATCGATCCACCCTACCGGGCCGGGCCCTCCGGGTTCCACAATTACTGGTGGGGGAGGAGTCAATAAAACTATAGAAAAGAACGCAGCCATGAAAATCTTAAGTTTCACATCCGAACCCAATGTGTGAAGAATTGTTCTCCGCCCACAATTCCAATTCGTAACGTCACTCACATATTAATTATAATTATCTCCGCTCATTTTATGACGTGTCTATGATGTCACTATCTTTCAACCAATCCGGAATACATTTGTTTACAGACAGGACTGCCTTTTATATATATATATATATTGTATCTTGTATCTTAAAATGGTATATTTGATACAAAATACGTTTCAGGAATCTCAATCCCCGCCGTCGTGACTTGAAATAAAAATTACGCATCCTCCAACTAATGGAGTGCCAAATGTATGATAACCAATCTCGAGGCGTGAACAAGCGTTTAGTGATGCACCGGGGGCAGATTTTGGCCAGAGGCCGGAGGGCTGGAACCTCCGGCTTAGTGTTTTTCCTCCGGCCAATTGATTTATTTCAATATTTATATGTATGTGTGTGTGTGTGTGTGGTCCATCGTCTCATCTATTTAGGGTTTATATATTATAGTCCTGCTATTTTAAATTATTAAGTCTTTAATAACTTAAACTTCATAAAAGTTGACTTTCTATGCTTTGTGTGTGCTAATTTCTCTAAAATTTCGCATTGAACAGAATATCCTCAGGTTATGAAACTTATGAATAAGTTATGATGTCTTGCTGAATGCTGAGTAAAGTAGCCTATATGAAATCAATTATTAATACAATCACTGATCACTCATAAAATAAATTATTATTACAGTCACTGAGAACTGAAATATTAATACAATCACTGATCACTCATAAAATAAATTATTATTAGTCACTGAGAACTGAAATATTAATACAATCACTGATCACTCATAAAATAAATTATTATTAGTCACTGAGAACTGAAATATTAATACAATCACTGATCACTCATAAAATAAATTATTATTACAGTCATCTGAGAACTGAAATATTCGGATAGGTGCAGAAATGAGGTTTTATAGTTTTATAGAATTAAAACTAAAAGTTGTCAGAATTGAGTTTGGTGTACTTGGCACCTCCGGCCAGAGGCCGGAGTTTAGTGAGACCTCCGGCCGGAGCAGGAGGTTTTCTAAAATGGCCGGAACTCCTGCTCGGCCGGAGCCGGAGCTCCGGTGCATCACTAGACTAATTATACCAGAAATCTCGGTGTGGTCAAAACTCTACGGATTTCTGCGTACATGTTTTATTCTAGATAACTGGAAAAATGTACCATATTCTCCTTAATTAATTTAGTGGTGTAGCCAATGGGGACATGGGAGGCAATTAATTGTCCCTCAAAATTCTAGCTTGCCCCTAGGGTTGCCAGACGTTCCGTATTTGATCCAAAAATCCCGCGTCCCGCTTTGTATTCAAAATGTCCCGCAAAAAATATTTTTTAAGCAAATTTTTTCGGGATGAATTGATTTAGAATTTTCTAGAATTATGTAGGATCCTGTAGAATTCTGTAGAGTGTAGAGTAATGTTGAATGTTCTAGAACATCCTAGAAATTACATAACGCTTATAAAATGTTGTTTGGCCACGGGTTGGCAGTTTTTCGGCTGTAGTTATATTGTAAGCTGTCTGAAAGAATTTCCAGCTTGATGACAACCAACTGCAGGAAAGAGAAATCGGTTGCTCATCGAAAACTTAGAATCAGAACTCATGATTAAAGAAAATTTTTCTATGACTTGCAAGGAATTTCAATTATACCTGAAGTCAGAAGATGGAGCTAAAATTTTGAAGAAGATTTTAAAAGTTCAAAAAAATATTGACATATGTCATAATATAATTAGTAAAGCGATGTATACTACAATATTTAATATGCTATGATAATTTCAATATTATTTACGATCTTTCAATATTATTCACAATGTTTAATTGTTAAGCATTATTATTTTAATAAAATTTTTCTAATTTTGTTTGTTGTAACCGTTGAAGAAATCTAGTTTCAATTTGAAAAAAAAATTGGTTTTAAAAAAAAAACGGAATTTTTTTTGTCCCGCATGGGCATTTGAAAAATCTGGCAACCCTACCCCCAACCCCTAAAAGAAATGTAGATGTCAAACTAAAAATTAAATAATTGTAAAAATAAGGTAATTTTAAAACGTGATGTAATAATTAAATTATTATATACAGAACTATAAGTTCGTTACATTTATTACATTTACAGTATTCCTACTACAAGGTCAGTATGGCCCCTCCTCCCCCAACGTCATGATAATATTCTTGCCCCTTCAAATATGGAAGTCTTTCTACGCATCCGAAATTAAAAATAAAGATTGAGCGTCTGAAAGTGGCGCAGCTCGGAGCTTCCAATAAATTCTTCTCTATTATAGATGCTGTGCCCAATCTGCCCATATTTACTTATTTGATTGTCATTAGATTTAAGGCAGTCACAAAGAAATTCAAGAAATGAAGGAACTTTATCCATCATAAAAAGGTCAAATGCCTTATTAGATGGAACACTGTACGATATCATAAGCGCAAAACCTGCGAAAGTGTCCGGTAATTTAATTTCAAAATTAAATCAGTGAGAATTAACTTACCAAAACCTTTATTTACATACGAAAACTAATTTTAGGCATGTTATTTAAAATATAATTAGCTGAACGACTTAAAAACTCTGTTTTCCTTATTAGTTCTAGTCTTCAAACTTAAACCGAGTAGAGAAGTACCTTGTCTCGAGAAAAGTATTTTAGATACGTATCTTGTATTTCTATATCTTGCCCGTTTCTTAAAAAGTATCTTGTATTTTGATACGCAGTAAGCTAGTACCTTGTATTTTGTATCCAAGATACATTTCGAAATGTATTTTGCTCATATATATATATATATATATATATACAGGGTGTCCCGTAAGTCTGGACCCATAGGGATTTATAATATATTTTTTATTGTTATTATTATTATTTTATTATTATTTTTTTTTTATTATTTTTTATTATGATTTTTATTTGTGGGGCCACTTGAAAGCCAAAGTGTACGAGGTCAAACTTCAGAACATTTTCCACCTTAAAGCACGCATTGTGGAGGCGTGTCAAGAAATTTCTGCGACTGTGATTCAGAAAGTGCTGTCGCAGTGGAGATTGCGTCTTCAACTATGTGTGCGACACAACGGGACACTTTGAACAGATTATGTAATAAATTTTTGGACTATTTTGTAATTTTATTATTTTTCCCTATGGGTCCAGACTTACGGACACCCTGTATATATATATATTATATATATATTATATATATATATATATATCCCTTTGCTTTGTCCGGAGCGATAGGGCGCGTCCCTCTGTGGCGAATGTGGGAATACACCTTTTTCTGTGTAAGGGCTTTCTCTGCCCTCGCGGACCATTGGACCCGTTTGGGGACCCGGCTGATCTCCTGCTTCTTTTTCTTTCTTTCTCCTTTAACCCATTCTTTCTGGCTTCTCTCTGTTTTTTGGCGTCGTTCTTTGGACCTTGATTTTGACCCTTCCTTGGCCCTTGGGTGTGGGAGGTGGTTGCCCTGCACCCTTGTCGCTTTCCAACCAAACCCAAACCCTGTCCCTGCCACTTTTCACCGCGCGTTGGATGAGAGTGGCCGCCTTTCAGGCACAGGGACTGGGTACGGGTGTATCTCCCCTGCGTGACATCTATCGGCGGTGGGACCAAGTGTGCCCACGATTCGCCTTTCCCTTGTTGGAGTCGGTGGTGGCTGGATGCGCGCGGGGGATGAAGTTCTTTTTGTTTCGCTATGGACACTTCTCCCCCTCGGCTTACGACTACTGCTTCTCATTCCCGGACTACTCTTCTCTCAACACTCGGGTGGTGGGCAACCAGGCCCTCGAGTCCTTTACCACTGGAAGACCGCAACCTAATGGGGTTGACCCCCCTGTGGAAGCGGAACGCTTGCACTCTCCTTTTCCGTTGCCGACCCCAGTCCGTCCCTCGACTATGCCCTTGGACCTACACTCTCTGGAGCAGGGGTCTCGCCCCAGCCCACTTCAGCCACCTTCGGGCAAGTCAAGTTCCACCGAGGACTTGCCCCCACAACCCGGCTTCTTGCTCTCCCCATATGCCCCCCTCACCCGCCGTCAGCCCACCTCCCCACGGAGAGAGCCTCGCGGCGGACGGGGGAGCCGGCATTCACGGCCGTCCTATCGACCGTTGAATATCCCAGTCCATTTCGACTCTACAGCCTCCCTCTCCCTTCCAAGTATCCACAAATTCCTGGTGATTCGGCCTACATCTGGGTCCCTCCCGACCAACTCTGAACGGACGTTCCAGGCGATCCGAACCCACAGCAACTCCAGCCGCTATGACGTACGCCCACAGAGGGATGGCTCCCTCCTCGTAAAATCACGCTCAGCCGCAGAGACAAAGCCCTACTCTCCGTCACTGAGGTCCTTGGATGCTCGGTGTCCGTTTCCCCACACCCTCGCCTGAACCAGAGTCAGGGCACTATTTACGCCACCCGCCTATTGTCGATCGCAGTGAACGAGCTCCTGGAGGACCTCGCACCCCAAGGAGTCACTAAGATCTATCGTTCACATCCCGACAGGGAGGCACCCCCTCCCCCACCCCACGTCTGCTCCTTACTTTCAATACACTAATCCCCCCGGCCGCATTGTATGGGGTATGGGAGACCGCGCGTCATGCGAGTTTTCTATCCGCCCATACATCCCAGACCCGACCCGTTGCTTTAAATGCAATAAGTTTGGACACGTTAGCTCCGTTTGTCGGCAGCCGCATCAACTGTGTGTTCACTGTGGACGACTCGCTCACCCTGACAGGTGCCCCAACACACCCAAATGCTCCAACTGTGAAGGCGCACACCCCTCTTCATCCCGCGAATGCCTTTTCTTCAAGTTCGAGGAGGAGGTCCGAGGCCTACAGTGACGGACTTCCTTAGCCCCCGTGAGGCACGAGACAGGGTGCGGAGTCGGGAGGTGAGGCCGGGGGTGTCCTATGCCGCTGCTCTCGGCTCTATCATCTCGGCACGCCGCCCTGGCCTGCCGCCGAAACCCCCCCAAGCCACTGCTCCCTGTTCCCCCCAAAGAAAATCCTCGCAGGACCCGACGGTCTCCTGTCCCCCCACCATTCCTCCTCTTCCCGCACCTCACCTGCCACGAATCCCCCAGGTCTGGGACCAGGACACCCAGGTCCCATCCACCTCAAACCCTGCCTTCCCAGTACTCCCTGCACACGCCCGAACCTGCCGCCCGGAGCAAGCCGTCGAGGCGGAGACGCCGGAGCGTGTCGCCAGACCCTCCGGCCTTCCAACGTCTCTCTCCCTCTTCCCCTAGGACCAAGAAGACGGCTCGGACCCTCACACCGCCCACCACGTCTACTATGTCCATCTCTCCCCATCGCAGAAGTCCCACCACTCTACCCCCACAGACTCTGACAATAGTGGCTGAAATCCACGACCCGCCCCGTACGACGAGACCCAGTCCGAACAATATCCTCTCCCCCGAGGATCCAGTGGATGCGGCCCTGGCGCAGCTGCACGGTGTGACCGAGGGAAGCTCGGCCGCGCCCCCCCACGAGTCTCATGGATCTGCCCTTGCCTCCTGGTGCCATTTTCTCCACCCCTCCACGAGACCACTCTGGTTCACCTCCTTCCACCCCCATAGTACCTACCCCCCAACATCCCCGGCCCCCTCCTTGTCAGCTACCCTGAGTACGCCCTCCCTCCCACCCGCCCGGTCCTTTTGGTACCCCTGTCACCACCTAGGGTCCGCCGTGAGACCCCGGACAGGCGGGGTAGCGCCACTTTTGGGGTTAACGTGCCCCCTCCTGGCCGACCATAGAAGCCCGTCAAAGCACTTCTGACCCTCTCAGCCCACGATGTTCCTCTGCCTGCCGTGATCCACGCCTCCGGTCTCGCTCGGCCGACTCGACCCCGCAACCTCCGCGGGGTTCGACAGGCCGACCGATTCCTTCCCTGGTGAACGGTAGATAGCCAGCCATGCTCCCGACCCAGCCTTCAATTTCGCGAACTCCAGATCTCCCTTCACACTCCAACCTCCTAGCGCCTACACCTTTACCCATCCCCCTTCATCAACTAATGGATCCCCCGAAAACCACAATAGTCCACTGGAACTGTCGAGGAATATTTGCGAACTATGAAGGCCTTAACTCCTTGATTGCCACTTCCCGTCCGGTGTGTGTCTGTCTCCAGGAGCTAATCCTGGGGACCAGGCCCATGCCCTGCCCTACTGGTTATTTTTGCATCGCCACCCCGCCTCCTACCTGCACTCGAAGGGGAGCTGCCATCCTCGTACACCACGCAGTCCCCTTCTACAACTCTCCATCCGGTCCCCGCTACAGGTGACTGCCGTCCGGCTCTCCCTGGATAGACAGTACACCGTCTGCTCATCTACCTCCCCCCCCACGCTCAAGTCTCCCGCGACGACCTGGTGGAAGTCGTGAACAACTCCCCAGGCCCTTCCTACTACTGGGCGATTTCAATAGTCGCCACCCCTTGTGGGGCGACACACACCACACCTATATGGCCCCAACCCTGATATCTGTCATGACCGAGCTCTCCTTCGAGTGCCTCAACGATGGCTCTCCTACATTCTACCATGCCACCACCTGCACTCCATCCTGTATAGACCTGTCCCTCGTTTCAACTGATGCCCTCCTAGACTTCACGTGGCAAGTCCTCCGAGAGGACCATGGAAGTGACCATCTCCCCATTCAACTCACCCTCAATCGACCCGACCAGACTGTTCGGGTACCGGTAAGGTGGGTTACTACCAACGCGAATTGGGCCCGCTTCCGCGACAACACGTATACCACCCTTACAACTGCCCACTTCCCATCCATCGACGAGTGCATCGCATACTTCGAGTCCGTCGTTCTAGCGGCCGCAAGCACTAGCGTACCACAATCCTCCGCCTACCCCCGCGCCCGACGGGTGCCTTGGTGGACCCCGGAGTGCGCGGAGGCCGTGCGCGCCAAGAAGAAGGCAACTCGGCGCTTCTACCGGACGCGACTCCCCATCCATCGCACGGAGATGCAGCGGGTCAGGGCCATCGCCCGCCGCACAATGAAGACAGCGCGCCGAGCCTCTTGGCGTGCCTTTGTGTCCGGC
Source organism: Bathynomus jamesi (assembly GCA_023014485.1). Lineage (NCBI taxonomy): Eukaryota > Metazoa > Arthropoda > Malacostraca > Isopoda > Cirolanidae > Bathynomus > Bathynomus jamesi. The sequence continues at coordinate 454,240 of JAJOZX010001316.1, forward strand.
ATCACCGCCAACACACCTTCGGCTACCATCTGGAAGAAGGTGCGGGGTGTCGAGAGGCGACATGTCCCCTCCCGACCCCCGGTCCTCCGGACTAACGACGGACTCCTATGTGAGCCCAAGTCGGTGGCAACCACCTTGCTTCTACCTTCGCCGCCGTTTCTTCCTCTGCAGCCAATTCCGTACCCGCCCCTGACGATAGCCCCTCTCCACCGTCCATAGACAGCACCTACAACCGATTGTTTACCATGCGTGAACTACAGGCGGCACTGGCCTCTCGACGATCCCCTTGTCCCGGTCCGGACGGTATTCCGTACGGCATGATCCAGCACATCCACTCTACCTTACAAATTTTCCTGCTAGACCTATACAATCGCATATGGATAGAGGGCGCCTTCCCCTCTAGGTGGAAGGAGGCCCACGTCATCCCTATCCCCAAACCCGGCAAAGATTCCCTGGACCCCACAAACTACAGACCAATCGCCCTGACGTGTTGTGCCTGCAAGATCCTCGAAAAATGGTCGCTACGCGATTATCGTTCGTCCTTGAACATAGCAATTCCTTCCCGTCTACCCAGTCCGGCTTCAGACAATTCCGCTCCACCACTGATCCCCTCCTGCTTCTCAGCCGAGACATACAGGATGCCTTCGACAATGGACAGTTCGTACTGTCAATTTTTTTTGACATCCAGAAGGCCTATGACACCACCCGTCGAGCAATGATCCTCGGTCAGCTCCGACATCTGGGCCTCGTCGGAGCCATGCCGACCTTCATCAGGGCTTCCTTCTTCCCGGACCTTTAAAGTCCGGGTGGGCTCAGTCCTCTCTGACACCTTTGTGCAGGAGGACGGGGTCCCACAGGGAAGCATCCTCAGTGTTCTCTGCTTCTCCGTCGTGATGAACACGGTCTCACAATGCCTTCCACCCACCATCCGCTCTTCCATTTACGCGGATGACCTTGCAATCTACTTCGCAGGGCGAGAACCGTCTGTCGTTCAACGACAAATGCAGCTCGCCATCTACCGGGTGGAAAGGTGGGCGACGTCGGTGGGTTTCCGCCTCTCCATCCCTAAGTCCAAGTGTATGGTCTTCAGTAGAAGAAGACCCACAACCCTTCCTCTACCCTCTGTCACATTATACGGCAGTCCTCTTGAGGTGGTACCCTCCACGCGTTTTCTGGGCATGACCCTAGACCGACGGCTCAATTGGGTTCCCCATCTCAAGCACCTAAAGCAATCCCTTCGACGCCCCCTCGCTCTCCTGGATCACCTCTCTCACACCACATGGGGTGCAGATCGACGCTCTCTTCTTCGCCTTTACACTTCCATAGTACAGAAGCTGGACTATGGTAGTGCAGTTTACGGTTCAGCCTCCAACGCCCGCCTCCGTATCCTGGACCCGGTACTTAATAGAGGCCTCCGCCTCGCCACCGGTGCTTTCCGCTCCTCCCCAGCCTCCAGCCTCCATGTGGAATGCGATCATCTCCCTCTCGCCCTCCGACGGGGTCTACTCCTCATGAGGACATACCTCCGTGCACAGAGGCTACCTTCTTCGCTTCTGGGCACGGCGGTTTCAGAACTACCACCTCAGGGACGGAGCTGGCACTTCACTGAAGCGGTCCGCTCTTTCCTTGATCTTTTCAACATGCCCGCCCCCTCAGTTATCCCCATTTCATTCAGCATCTACCCCCCTGGATCCTCACCCCTATCAAGTTTTGCAAAGATCTGTGTGCCCTACCGAAGACTACCACGAGCGCCATGATATACAGGTCACTCTTCCGCGAACACGCAACCCAACACCCGGACGCAGTCGCCATTTACACAGATGGTTCCCGCTCGGAAGCTGGTGTGGCCTCCTCAGCGGTGATTCTGTCCCAGCCGCTTTCCCGGGGCGTCGGCCTGCCCGCGAGGCCTCCGTTTTTTCGGCGGAACTTTTCGCCATTACGGAGGCCCTCGATATTGTGCGCACCCACTCTGCCAGCTCTTCGTCATTTATTCGGATTCCCAAAGTGCACTCTCTCCCTAGAAAGATTTAACTCCCCTCACCCGCTCGTCTGTACCATCCAGCAAACCTTCCACTTTTAACGACCTTCCAACACAAGACAATCGCCTTCTGCTGGGTCCCGGCTCATGTCGGCATCCAGGGTAACGAGGCGGCGGACGCACAGCAAAGACGGCCTGCTCACTGCCGGCCTCCTCCCGACCCCTCCCTTCTCCGACTTCTTCCCGACTTTCCGCTCCCACTTCCGCTCCATATGGCAGCGGGAATGGGACCAGGCCACACAAAATAAACTCCACACGATCAAGCCACAAATAGGATACTGGGCCTCCTCATTCCACCGGTCCCGCCATAAAGAAGTAATCCTAGCCCGTCTCCGCCTAGGCCACACCCGCATCACCCACGGACACCTTATGGCGAAATCGCCAGCCCCGCTTTGCCCTACCTGCCATACCCCTATCACTGTCATACACCTCCTGGTGGAATGCCAAAGTTGTCCGCTCTTCGTCGCAGGTGTTTCCCTCTCGGCCGAAATCCCATACCCGACCGCTACGATCCATACTCGCCGACGGCCCCCACTTTTCAACGGAAGCGATTCTCTTCTTCCTTACTCACTCCCATCTGCTCCATCGCATCTAAAACCGTACCCCTCCTACCCACTATCCAGCGACTGACCCTTACTCACTCCCCTAGTCTACCACCCCCAGCACAGTAACATCACCCACTCACTGCCTCGCCGAGATATGTACCGCTCTTTAGGTACGAATCGGCGGTAAATCAGAGAAAGAAAAAAAAATATATATATATATATATATATATATATATATATATATATATATATATATATATATAGTATAATTATGCAGGAAAGAGGGGCCAAGGGCAAATGCCCGCAAAAGCGCCCCTCCCATAGAAGAAGAAGAGAGCCAAAATCAAGGTCCAGGGGTTTTCGAGATGCCTAGACACTCTGCGTTTGAAAGATGCGAGGTCATATAGACAGGAGGAAAGATGGAAGAAAGTGTAGAAAGTCTGGTACTGCGTGCTCTCCTTAAAGGAGGAGGCATGCAGTTAGAGAGTTCAGAAGAGCAATATCCATTATGATAGCGATAGTAAAGAGAGAGTGAGGCAATGTAATTGAAGGTAATTATCATTTATCATGTATATATATAATTATCATATATCCGCCTCTTACAATCAGTAAGAGGCGGGGAATTGATGGGACGAAAAGCTTTTCATTCCAACCAGTCAAGTACGGCTGTGTGCGTTGAACCACCCTACACATGAGGAGCATACTCCATACATTGGCGAACAAGACTCCTGTACAGAGACAGCAACTGAGTCGGGGTGAAGAAACCGTGAAGGCGGTACAGCACACCTAACCTCTTAGAAGCTGTTTTAGAAAGCGAGTATATGTGATCCAGGAAAAATCACGAGAAAAGGAAACGCCAAGAATGTTAAGAGAAGAGGAAGGATTGAGTTGTGTATTGTTCGAGGTAAGGGGATAGTCGTGTGGAAGATTGTGACGAGTAGACAGATGGAAGAACTGAGTTTTGAGGTATTGAAAGCCACGAGGTTTTCTCTGCCTCAATCAGATATAGCAGAAAGATCAGAGGTCAGGTGTCCCATAGCTGTCCTACGCGAATCATGAAGCGATTGCTGTGAGGGACGCTTTGAGAAGCGGGTGGAGAAGTGAAGAGTGGAATCATCGGCATAGGAGTGACTAGGACAGGAAGTGTGAATTAAAAGATCATTAATAAATAAATGGAAAAGAGCGTGTGACATAGCAGAACCCTCAGGAACTCCACTGTTAATAGCTTTAGGAGAAGAACAGTAGCCATCTACAACTGCAGCTATAGATTGGCCAGAAAGGAAATTTGAGATGAAGGCACAGCTAGAAGGATAGAAACCGAAGGAGGGCAGGTTGGAACTTGAAGATTTGTGCCAGACTCTATCAAAAGCTTTCGATATGTCTAGCGCAATAGCATAAGTTTCACTGAAATCCCGAAAGGAGGATCTACAGATCTACAGAAGCTAAGGCTAACAAAGACCCTAAAATCCACTCTAATGTTAGTTAGCCCGAGAGAAAGGAAAGAGTAGGGGTTAAGAGAAGAGAATAAGGGGTTAAGTAAGTAGCAACACCTATCACTCGTGGGTTAACATTCCTTCAGAAAAAGAGAAAAAAAAGACTCGCCATCATCATCCGCCGGCCACTGCTGACGTCAGAAAAATAGTCGGAGAGAATAGGAAAGATTGCAGAACGGTCCTCTACTCCATAGGGAGGTAGAGCCCACTTTGCCGGAAAGGATTGAAAGATGAAAAGAAGTATAATAAGAACGCTTACAAACCATGCAATACATTCTCAACTCAAGAACAACACATTCTTCCAGCTGTTGCAGACCGATCCTCTACTCCATAGGGAGGTAGAGGATGCAGCCCATTAGGCTGGAAAGGCGTGAAAGATGAAAAGAAGTAAAATAAGAACGCATTACAAACCATGCAACACATTCTTAACTCAAACACTATCATACCATGCAAACTACAGACATGCAATAGAGTTACAGACATGCAAATAAGGAGAGAAGAAGAAGAAAAGTATAAAGAATAACAAAAAGTGGGTTAATTTACTCAACAAGCTACAACTAAGTTTGTGTTAGTCTATTTTTTTTTTTTTTTTGCTGGCGTATCACACGCTGGCATGTCACAAGCTGGCATCAGACGTCAACAGACTCATCCCTGATTACCACCCCCAGAGCTCCTGTTGCCAATTGTTTTTTTTATTTTAAACAACGTTAATATTTTTAAAATGCTATCTAGACGGTTTTTAAACACATTAACGCTGGTAGAGTTCACGACGGGCGCGGGAAGATTATTCCATTTATCAATTACTTTAAACGTAAAACGTTTAGCGATATTAGTAATGAAACGTCTGCCACGCAACTTAAATCCGTTATTACGAGTATTGCTATTATCGAAAGTGAACAGTTTGTCAAAATTTATGTTATCGATGTTATTAACGATTTTGAAAACTTCAATAAGCTCCCCCTTTAATCTCCTAGTTTCGAGTGAATACAAGTCTGACTCTTTAATCCTCTCTTCATAAGGCTTGTTGCGCAATGACGGAATTAGTTTCGTGGCACGACGCTGAACCCTTTCTAACCTATCAATATCCTCACGCAAATACGGGCACCAAAACTGAACGGCACATTCTAAATGAGGCCTGACTAGGGACTTGTGAAGGGGCAATATAATATCCTTCGATTTAAATTCGAAATTACGCGCTATGAAGCCTAACATCCTATTAGCTTTTGCGCAAGTCTCCAGGCACTGGTTCCTAACTTAAATCCTTAGATACGCGTACGCCTAAATCTACTTCCTCGTCAATACTCGCTAACTCTCTATCATCCATCGTGTACGTGTAATTATTGTTACGAGAACCTATATGCAAAACTTTACATTTGTCTACCTTAAATTGCATGTACCACTTATCCGTCCACTTCATAATCCTATTTACATCGTCTTGGAGCCTGTTTCTATCGTCCTCGTTAACAACCTTACCGCCTATTTTAGTATCGTCCGCGAATTTTGACACGTCACTAGTCAATCCTACATCTATATCGTTAATGTAAATTACGAATAGCAATGGGCCTAACACTGAACCCTATGGGACACCGCTACCTAGATCCAACCACCCCGATTCACTACCATTAACAACGACCCTTTGTCTCCTAGCACGAAGCCATTCCTCTAACCAGTTAGCTACCTGACCGCGTATACCGTGCGCTTTAACCTTCGCAATTAATCTTCTATGCGGAACTGTAACGAACGCCTTTTTAACCCTTTAAGCCCTGAATTTTTTGTAGGGTTAAGTTATGAATGCGTGTATTTGAAACGTTAGCAATTTGTACCAGTCGTCCTTAAAGGATTAAAATCTAAATAAATAACGTTAGCCGCTCTATGCCTATCGTATTCGCGCACTATTTCGTTTTAAAATCCTAACAAATTAGTTAAACAAGATCTATGGCGTCGAAACCCATGCTGACTACTATTAATCAAATCTCTACTTTCTAAGTGATCGATGATACGATCCCTAACTACGGGTTCCAAAAGTGTACCGACAATTGATGTTAAGCTAATGGGCCTATAATTGCTAGCTACGGTGCGTTCGCCTTTTTTAAAAATGGCCGTGACGTTAGCTAATTTGAAGTCTTCAGGAATAATCTCCGTTTCGAGTGACTGATTAAAAATCTTCGTTAAGGTGCCTACAATAACGTTTTTCAAATCTTTAAAATGTCTGGGAAAAAAAGCGTCAGGGCCTGGAGCCTTGCTAACTTTTAGCCTATCGATATAATGCGCAATCTCACCCTCGTAAACAGTTATTTAATTCAAAATAGTCTCGCTACTAAATGGAACGATTTCGTCCACGTCGAGGACATTATTTACGTCTTCTACGGTAAAAACTGTCGCAAAAAAGTTATTGAAAATACCCGCCATCGCCTGAGCGTCAGAAGCCAAAGCGCCGTTAACATCCACTAGAGGGCCTATGTTATATTTTATTGGCTTACGATTATTGACGTATTCAAAAAACTTTTTTGGATTATGTTTACTATCCGCAGCTATAAGTATCTCTAAATTACGCTTAGCATTCCTAACTGATCTTTTAACCTGACGTCTAAGCTCGATATATCTATTAAAGTTAGCTGCCGTGCCATTGCGTTGACCAAGAGTCAGAGAGATATGCAAGAAGATCGCCAGTAGAGCATCCCTTGCGGAATCCATGCTAATGATCTGAAAGAAGATTGTGAGGAGAAAGGTGTTTAAGAATCTTCCTATTAAGGATAGATTAAAAAACTGGAAAGGCAAGAAATCAAAGCAATTGGACGATAGTTGGAGGGTTGAGAGCGGTTACTCTTCTTTGGGACAGGCTGAATGAAAGTGAACTTCCAGCAGGAAGGAAAAGTACCAGATGAGAGACAAAGACGAAAAAGTTTGCTTAGGCAGGGTGTCAGCACAGAAGCACAGTTCTTAAGAACAACAGGAGGAACATCATAGGCAGCCACTGAGCCGTCGGAATGGAAAAGAGGAGGGAAAGAAGAGGAAGTAAAGTTGTTGAAGAGGTTCTTAGCTAGATGCCAGAAAGAGCGATAAGAATTAGAATTGGATAGGTTTTTAATATATATATATATATATATATATATATATATATATATATATAGGCCGGGTCGAAATTTTTTATTTCTTACGTACAGTGTGAGGTGGTTCAATCAATCATAGTAACACCCTGGTAAAATATTTTTGAATTCTGAGGACCCCCCCCTTACCGGTTTCAGTTTTTTTAAATAATTTGAGATTTACTTCGAAATTTTTTTATTATTACAAAAGTTCGCTTATAAAACACTGTTATATTTGTTTTTTAATGAAAAAAAGTTTAAAAAATACAAAAATGCATGAAAAAAAAATTTAATACATAAATTTTTAGCTATTATTGGTAGAAATTTAGAAATTAAGAGGCAGAAATTCAACAAAATTTTTGACCTAAAACTAATGTTTTTTTTATTCCTTACATTGACCTTTCCACTCAAAAGTAGGCAGTTCTTTTCTAGACTCTAAACTCTAAAGTATTTAAAATAAATTTATGCCGATTAATATAACCAATTCTTTCCTGGCTAGATTTAGTTACTAAGTTCACACCCCGTTCAACGCTTTGGCTGTGACATGGAAAATCTAGTATTTCTAGAGGTTTAGTTCTAATCTGAAGCAATTGCTCATTGGTAAAATTACTTAGCAAAGGTGGAGGAGTGATTATCTGCTCATTCCAATTAATCAAATCAATATAATCATTTGCTAGAAAATTTATAGATCTTTGTAGCTCAAAATTTCTGGCTCCTGAAAACCCAGTTCTGGAAAGAATTATCTTTTGAATTGCTAGCTCTCTAATATGTAATCGTTCGTCAGAAACCATTGACAGGAGTATATTTTCAGGATTAGCGAAGTAAGCGTTGTTTTTCATGAACGGCTCAATAATTTTCTTGAATTTTACATCTAAATTTCGAAGAAGAATTGTCATAAACCAAAAATTTCGCGCACCCTCAGTGGCTTTTGTGTGATTTTATTTGAAACCACACAGAGGCATAAAAATTGATGACAAAGATGACAAGATCTTTTAGGTTAGTATCATGATTTGAGGTAGAAATGTATAGGCGCAGAACCCTATTAGCCAAAGTCAGCCACCTGGCATAATTTAGTCGTCCTGGAGATCTTACAGCGAGACCCTCAGAAACATTTCCTGTTTGTATTGCATGAAACATTTCGTACAAGTATTTTTAGTCATTACTCAAGTCTTTTACAATATTAGGAGGTATTTCTTGAACTTTACCTTCTATCGGTTCAAAATTTATTACTTTCAGTTTTGTTAAGTCAGCTTTTAATTTCTTGCCAAGTGGCCCTTCAAAGGTGTTTGGGCCAGTGGTTCTGCCCTCAATGCTTTTGTAAAAGTGCATCAAGGGCAATTCGTTTAAATGTAATTCATAAACGAGCCACTGAAGGGACCTGCCAAGATGAAGTTCTATTAATTTAATGACCCCTCCAACTTTGTCTGTGTTTACTGGGGTTCCATCACAAAGTAGACCTTTAATTGAATTAGCACTATTTGAATCTTCAATAACAGTAATTATTTCATCAGCAATCGCCCTTGCAGTGCCATTATCTGGTACTACGTGATCAATGTAAACGCTTTGCGGCTCTTTAATTATAACATAGTGTTCTTCTTTTATTTTGCCTGATTCTGTCAGTGTATCATCTTTTCTTCCATCAAATCCAATATATTCCACATTTTGGTTTTCTTCTTTATACTTATCATTGTTTATTTTACCAATTCTTTTATATCTTGAACAACTACGTTATAGCAATCATTTTTACTTATTTTACCCTGTGCTTTAGATTCTTCCTCTCTAACAATAAAATGGAAGTGCCTTACAATATCAGCTTTTGATGGCGTCATGGCAGATGAAAATTTTGCTGGATATCCGAAGGCTGCATTGTGGCTTCTTTTTCTAGTAGCCATAATTTAATTTAATAAGATTTTAACTATATTTTATTTATTACTGATATTTTAAAATTAAATAACGTATTTTAATACAAACTTTTAACATTCTAGGTACCTAAATGGGAATCTGGAAAGAAAAAAAACAAAAATAATGTAATATTAGGTCTTATATCTGGTGCTATGAGTCAGCACCGGATTTAAGACCCTACCCCCTACCCCCCCGACCTCAAAAAAGCTGGTGAATGGTCTATTCTGATGTAATTCGTGCCGGGGAACCCGATTTTGGCCATCCGAAAGCAAAAAAAATAAATATTTAGGGTTGATTTTTACGATTTTCGATTTTTGGCCAATTTCCCATACAAATTATATGGAAAAAAGTGAGTTTCGGTAGGGGGGAGTAGCGAAGGTTCCACAGCCTTAATTTTTGGTGTGGATACTACTATTACAAAATGATCAACCTCACAATATGTACCTAAGCAAAATCTTGACCTTGACCCCTTTTCGATCCGGCCTAAATTATATATATATATATATATTGGATAGGTTTTAAATATATATATGTATAATACAGGGCTATTCAAAATGATTCATCCGATTTCAACTGAGAATACTTCCGTACCTATCAACCGTGCATCAACTGGGCATACACCACATGAAAGAGGAAATCTTCAAGTTTTACAAGATCACCACAAGAGGGCTCCAAAGTCACGCCGTGGCCTAGCCTAGCAACAAACAGTCAGTGTGAAAATGGCGTCCGCACAGCAGAAGGCGTTTTGTGTGTTGCAGTTTTCGAGCTGTAAATCGGTAGTCACAGTGCAGCGTGAGTTTCGTCGACGTTACAGAACAGATCCACCGGGTGCTCAGAGCATCCGTCGGTGGTATCGGCAGTTCGAGGAAACAGGATGTTTGTGTAAAGGCAAGTCCACAGGACGACCGCGCGTGTCTGAGGATACTGTGCAAAGAATCAGAGAGAGTTTCCAACGTAGCCCGAGGAAATCAACAAACCGCGCCAGTCGAGAATTGGGACTTCCTCAGACGACTGTTTGGCGTGTTTTGAGACCGCGCTTGCATATGAAGCCATACAGGTTGTAACTGTTGCAGGCTCTACGGCCGGGGGACAAGTTAAAACGACAGAACTTTTGCGATCTTATGCAGGAGGCTATGGAGGATGACGAATTTGCTCCCCGCCTGGTGTTCAGTGACGAAGCAACTTTTCATTTAAGTGGCAAGGTGAACCGTCACAACCTTCGCATATGGGGCACGCAACAACCACATGCAACAATCGAGCACGAGCGCGACTCACCTAAAGTTAACACCTTCTGTGCCATTTCCCGGGCAAAGGTTTACGGCCCCTTCTTTTTCATGGAAAACACAGTGACTGGTCACTCCTATCTGGATATGCTGCAGAACTGGTTATTTCCCCAATTGAACGAAGATTCCGGCGACTACATTTTCCAGCAAGATGGGGCGCCGCCTCATTGGCATTTGGATGTTCGCCGTTTTCTCAACGAAGTGCTCACTCGCCGTTGGATTGGTCGCAGTGGGCCCCATGACTTGGTGCTCCACAGCTGGCCCCCTAGGTCGCCGGATCTTACACCGTGCGACTTCTTCCTTTGGGGGTACGTTAAGGATACTGTGTACGTGCCACCGTTGCCCACATCTTTGGATGAGCTCCGAACTCGCATTGTTACTGCCGTAGAGTCAGTGACAACGGACATGCTGGAGCGAGTATGGGAGGAATTTGACTATCGTGTCGACGTTGCTCGTGTAACTAAGGGAAGTCACATAGAGCATTTATGAGGTGAGAGACAAAGTTTGGACAGTTTTTCTTTTGGTTGATGTATCACAAATCACTCTGTATTTGTAACATTAAAAAATATTCTCATTTGAAATCAGGTGAATCATTTTGAATAGTTTCATCCATGTTACACTCCATCAACCTAAGGTAAATAATTTTTTTATTTATTTCTTTATTTAATTATGTTTATTTAATTGTTTTTATTATTTATTTACAGCAAAATAAGTTATAATACATTTTTGGTGTTAAAATATCGTGTATTGTTAAAATATCCTTTTAAACATGGAAAAATTAGTGCTTTTAAGCTTGCAAGAGTGTATTTTCGAAAAATTTGCACCAATTAGGCCATTTACATGTTATAATGGGTTCGTGAAACGATTTTTTCGTGTACCGATGGTTTATTTTGCACCAATTACGATCGTTAAACTTGGGTCCACTGTGTGTGTATATATATATTTATATATATATATGGTGTCCCAAAAAAACTATATACTCTTTATAGCGTCATATATTTTATAATTTAAAAAAACCAAACAATATATTGTTATAGCAATTGCCAATGAAAGGTAAATTAGTAATCTAAGTGATCAAAATGTTATAGCGAGTTGTTTGCATATAAAATTTAATTAACTACGCCAAGTGCTCAAAATGTTCTCCGGTGGCATGAATGCACTTTTGAATGCGTCGACTAAGCCTGGTCTTGTTTTATCAAAGGCCTTGTAATCGACAAAATTGCAGGTACTGGTCACTTGATAATCCACACGTTTATGTGGATAAACATGTTAATTTACCAGGATTAACAGCATGGTGTGGTTTATCATTCAGGGGTTTGGTTGGACCATTTTTCTTTAATGGGACAGTTACCGGTGCCGCATATCTCGACATGCTGCGGACAGAAATTATACCTGCAGTCCGGAAGTTGTTTGGAAACGACGATTTTTACTTTCAACAAGATGGAGTCCCCCCTCATTATCATTGTGATGTCAGAAGGTACCTCGATGAAACGTTCCCTAACCGTTGGATAAGACGAAGAGGAAGCGTTGAGTATCCTCCACGTTCACCGGACTTGACTCCACTTGATTTTTACTTGTGGGCTACCTGAAGGATGCAGTTTATGGTACAAGACCCGCAACACTCGAACACCTTAAGGATGCAATTAGGGAAAAGTGCGGGACCATCACAGCATCCACATTAGTCCATGTCTGCGAATCAGTTAGTCGACGCATTCAAAAGTGCATTCATGCCGCCGGAGAACATTTTGAGCACTTGGCGTAGTTAATTAAATTTTATATGCAAACAACTCGCTATAACATTTTGATCACTTAGATTACTAATTTACCTTTCATTGGCAATTGCTATAACAATATATTGTTTGTTTTTTTTAAATTATAAAATATATGACGCTATAAAGAGTATATATATATATATAATATATATATATTATATATATATATATATATATATATATATATATATATATATGAGAGCTTTTGGCTCCTGAAAATATAGTCATTTTAGTTTATAAGTCCCAAAATAGAAAAATCTCCCGCTTTTTGCTCCTAAAAATATGGTCACTTTACTGATGGGGCGTGGTTCGGATTCCACGTTAAAATGTAGGTCTAAGGTGGAGTGAAAAGCTTGATCTTCGTCAGAATGAACAATTCGGGCGGAAGCTAACCAAAGGTTATATACGGGCTCCAATAAACCTTAGCCCCCCCGCCCATGGCCTAAACCATTAGAGGTACAGTAAAACTAAACATACCTTATAAAAGAGAATTTAATCCTGCATTTAATGAGAAACAATTAAAACTTGGTGTTCCCGCCATTGGCTTCCAAGACAGCCTGAATTCGCTTTGGGTAGCTTGCCAAAAGTGACGTGAATAGATCTTGATCGTTACGCAAATTTGCTAAAACAGTTTCAATGTGTTGCGTCATTGTATCCTTCGAAAATCGATTTGCTGCAGGTTCTTGAAACAAGAGACATTGAACCTTGTCCTTATAACTGATCCAATGTGTTCACAGACGTTCAGGTCAGGAGAATTTCCTGGCCATTCTTCATTTCCAAAGAAATCGATTCATGGTTCCGCAACAACTGTTTGAGTGGCTAATGCCTTAAAGCAGGGGGCCTTATCGTGCAGAAGTGTGACCTGATCGACATCCATAACATTGTTTGGGTTTCTTAGAAAAGGAATGATATGCTGGGATAGAATAATATCACGAAAATATTGTCCATCCCAACTATGACCATTTGGCTTCAGCACCCACATGAGCTTCTTTGCAGTGAACAAAACAAACACACCAACACAGTCTGGACTTTTTAATAATTCGCGATAATGTTCATTGTCATCGATTTCATCTGGTGTTGTGGCCCACACTCGATCATTTTGGTAGTTAGGCCGACGTGTTACGTAAACAAAAAATTCATCGGAGACAGCTAAATGCATGAAATCATCCACATCCCAATCTTCAAGATAATGGGCAAACCACATTCTATCATCGATGTTAAGTTGAGTTTTTCTTGGCTTTGGAAGTTCATGCCAAGGCTTTAAACCTTGCCTATGACGGTACAGTCGAATGATCTCACCACTAACGATCTTTCCTCTCAACACTTCGATCTCTCTAGAAAGTTTAGCACAGCTGTTTTTCCGCTTACGCGTACCGCTTTCAATGATGTACTTTGTTTCCTGAGAGAGTGGCAAATTTGGGCGCCCAGATTTGGTTGTATCCATTTCACATTCATCCAAAGTTTTATTCCAATTTCTTTTGACGAAGTCCTCACTTCTTCGCAACTTTTTGGCAACCCATGAACGTGTTATAAAGGTGGCTCCAGCATCACGAGCTTCCCGAAATGTTATTGCTCGTATGCGATCTATCACACGTTGCCTCTCCGAATCACCAATTAATTGAGAAGCCATTATATTATCACTTTATCAGCTAGACTCAGCAGGGGTTCCCAAATTTTGTTCCGCGGAACACCAATTTGGGAACCCCTGAGCTAGAGTAATTTTAATACCTGAAATAAATAAAGAATTTTATATATTTTTATAATCACTAAAAACTATTTCGATATAAGTAAACATGTAAGCTGCAAATGGGGGGGGCTAAGGTTTTTTGGAACCCCTTATATACAAGGTGTCCCAAAAGTCAGTTTACCGAGGAAAATGTTTTCTCCTGATGATTATTCTAAACATTATGACAATTTTTTTTCCAGCAAAAAGCTAGCATGTCTTCAGGACCTTAAAGACTACATTTGTGAAGAATTCCAGCTCTTAAGCAATGATAAGGAACTATGTAAAGCAATTTTCCGGTCAACCGTTGACAGATACAAGATGTGCATCGAACAACATGGACGCCATTTTGAACAGTTATTGTAACCAGAACTATTCTCATGTATTGTGAATATGTTTCAGAATTTTTTTTTTTTTTGTTTTCTTATGTTTTGTAAATATATTTATGAAACAAGTTTTTTTCTTTATAGTAAACTCACCTTAGGAGAACATTTTCTTCGGTAAACTGACTTTTGGGACACTCGGTATATTATAATTCATAATGACAGCCAGAGCCAGGAAAACAATTTTCTTTCTTTCGAGTGATAGGTATTCTGGTTAACGTACACCTCAAGCAGAAGCAGTAGGTTCGGCAGGAGGCGTCCTCAGTCCTGTTAAAGGTACCGGAGTTCTGGGAGAGGGCTCGCATCCCCATGAGTCGGAAAGACCATTGTATCACGAAGCTCGAGAAACTTTACAAGTAGTGGATGAGCCTCGAGAAGAACAATAGCAGGAGGACGGCGACGCAGGCTGCCAAGAAGAAATTCATGGAGAATACGAAGGACCTCTTCGATGTTGCCCACGCTGACGCCCTCACTCTCATCACCAATTCAGAGGACCGAGATTTCCTCCTCGCACAGCGGAGCCGGGGCGCAGAGGGTAAATAGGGTCAGGTGATATTTTCTCGCCGCCAAGGAGTCACGTACTGCGATTCGAAATGAAATGGCGGGAAATAGGCGTTGCCGTTCTCAGGCTTATCGAGAGGTGGTATCATCAACTGTGGTGTTGGCCTACTCCAACACCAGCTCTGACGAGGACTGGAGAGTCTTTTCCCAGCAAAAGGTCCTGAACGTGCTGTCACCCTCCCTCGCAGCCGCATTGGATAGCACGAAAACAACCGACAGGAAGACGACCTACATCATCGCAGAGACAGCGCGGAGTCTCGAACACAACGTTGAAGACCTAAACATTAACCGTTCTTCAATCCATCGCCATCGCTGGAGCTACCGTCGATTTTTCGCCAACACTCTGAAGGAAGAATTCATCGTCGATGTGCTGCTTTTAGTCCACTGGGATAGCAAGTTATTGTACGACCTGACGGGGAAGAACCACGTCGACCGCCTTCCTGTGCTTGTGTCGGGCGTTGGCATCAGTTAGCTCCTCTAGGTCGCGAAGACAAGTGGGTCCGGGAAGGATAACGCGAAGGCGGTCGTAACGGCATTGAAGGATTGGGGTCTGCGGGAGCGAGTGGTTGGTTTGATGTTTGATACTACTTCTTCCGACACTGGCTGCCACTCATGGGTATGCGTTCTCTTCGAACAGAAGCTGGAGAGGGTCCTGCTGCATTCTGCCTGCCGCCATCATAACCTCGAGCTCATCTTCGGGCCCGCGTTCAAGACCTACCTTGGCAGAATGTCCGGCCCAGAGTTCCTTCTCTTCAAGCGCTTCCTCCAGAGACCATTACTCTCGACGGAGTTTATTGAAGAGGACCCGCAGGCTTGGGAGACTCGCGACGACTTCAAAGAAGGCCATGAAGGTCGTTTACAACCTGAGAGTCGTCAACAACAATGTTGAACCTGGAATGGCGCTGATCCAGGAGTACAACCGGCAACCAGCACTTTACGCAAGATAAAGACCAGCTGCAGATCCTGTTGCTTGCCTCGAATCACTGCCGCCCTGATTGCCGGAAGTCGACGCTGACCAGGCGACAATGAGTGGCTGGCAACCTTGAGACCCCCGCATTTTAGTGGCTAATACTCACCATCGGGTGAGGGGGACCTGCTGGATGCTAGTGATTTGATTGAAACTAAAAACGAAAGGTCGAGAAGTCTGGCAGCGCTAGCAATACATATCTGCCATAAATGCTATTCTGCTGTAACTTCGATACCATTGAGCGACCTCTAAATATTATTGGATTCGAAAGAAATTTTCCACGTGTGGTTTTACATCATACGGAACAACTTTTGGGGGTAGGATATTTAAAATTCAGAAGAAAGACTTTCACCCTTATAGCTAAGGGCCACCCTAATATATATATATATATATATATATATCGTAAAGAACGACGCTTTGTATAGGAGAATATTCCGCGCAAGATGAGAGCGAAAGAACGAAACAAATGAAAAATGAGGTAACCACCCGGAATCGAACCCGGGATCTTCCGATTGCCGGTCAGATATGATAACCATTACACCACGGGCCTCACTCAATCAAACGTCGTAATTCCTCTACATGCGCGCAAAAACCAATGCCCCAAAGGGGCACCTCCCGCATGCCGTAACATTATATACATTATAACTGCAAACACGCAGTATAATTAACGTAAAGAACGACGCTTTGTATAGGAGAATATTCCGCGCAAGATGAGAGCGAAAGAACGAAACAAATGAAAAAAATGAGGTAACCATCCGGGAATCGAACCCGGGATCTTCCGATGCCGGTCAGATATGATAACCATTACACCACGGGCCTCACTCAATCAAACGTCGTAATTCCTCTACATGCGCGCAGAAACCAATGCCCCAGTGTTACGGCATGCGGGAGGTGCCCTTTGGGGCATTGGTTTCTGCGCGCATGTAGAGGAATTACGACGTTTGATTGAGTGAGGCCCGTGGTGTAATGGTTACCATATCTGACCGGCAATCGGAAGATCCCGGGTTCGATTCCCGGGTGGTTACCTCATTTTTCATTTGTTTCGTTCTTTCGCTCTCATCTTGCGCGGAATATTCTCCTATACAAAGCGTCGTTCTTTACGTTAATTATACTGCGTGTTTGCAGTTATAATGTGTATATATATATTTTTTTTTAATTTGGGTTCTTTAACCTCCTTCGCAACATCTAAGGTCATATGACGGAGGGGACTTACAGCTTTACGTGGGATCCGAACCACGGGTCGCTACATAATCTGGGCGCAGAGGACGGTCTCCCATCCAACTACTACCCAGACCCAATATCGCTTAACTTCGAATATATATATATATATATATTTTTTTTTTTCAGTTCAATAAATTTTCAGTTAGATATCTACACTACGGTGATGAATACACTCATTTTAAATCTGCATATGGATTAAAAAAATAAGACTAAACATGTGTATGTTGAACAAATAATACGTATATTGATCGCGTTTTTAAGTTCTGTCATTTTGCAATGTACTATGTATTTATTAAAAGCATGCAAAAACCAATGATGATATGCACATAACGTTACATCTCAAATGCAGTACAGGAATCTAGATTTGTAAACATCTAAACATAAATACGTATATACCTTTAAACAGCGCACATTTGCAAACATCCAAACAGTATATCTTGGAGAAGCCAATAACTCCAAGCGAAAACTGAGCCGACGTGGTTTTATTGGGTAAGCAAAGTAGTATATCTTCTGTGCTGACATGGATATCTAGTTGGATATTGAATAATGCTATGCATTTAGATTTTAGACGATCTTGCCCGATTGAATTTCATAAATACGTCTTAAATTTTTGCAGAGTGGAAAAAGATCTGACAAAAATAGTCATGGTTTTAAGTGTGTTGCATAATTGGATTATTTTACTATATTTTATTGCTCTAACATAATAATAATAATAATAATAATAATAATCATAATAATGATAATAATCTTTATTCAGAAAGAACATATTACCTAAGATATACATTACATCCTTATATGTTTACACAATGTTGACATTAACGTTTAATTTTATATTTTTAGTGTCAAGTAGTTTAATTACAGTATTCTTATTTGAATATGCTGTTGGGAATTATGACAGCTTTTCAGGCAAAAATCTTTGAGATTCGTTTCTATTTTTACGAAGGAAAATAAGAAATATAAAGAGAATTAGCAGAAAATAAAATAAAGTTGCATTTAGTTAATTCTGTTATTAAAAATGAAAGTTGAAATAATCTTCGAAATAATAGAAAAGGAAGTGATAAACACAAAAGCGTAACTAGCTTTCAAAAGTTGGGGGGGACAACTATAATGATGAAAAATCCTGCGATGAATTTCTGTGCTGCTATTCTGGAGGTAATGTCTTAAATTTGGTCTTCCAAAGCATATTTTTTCGGTAGAATATAACAATGATATTTAAATACCAGTCCTTTCGAGTCTCGATAAAGCTCTGATCCATCAGTATTGGAATGTGTTTGCGACCAAAATGATGCTCTTAAAATACCATGATTTAGAGAATGATCTATATTTATGATAGTAATAGGAAAATCAAAGAAGCATTTTCACTACCTTATGTATATCAAGTATATACTTAACATTAAAGGAAAACAATATATGCAATAATTAAAGTAAATAAAAATAACTAGATGTCTCATTAAAGTATGATATCTTATCACTGCAGTATTAGTACTAAATCAGTAATACTTTCCAGCATACTAATAGGACTAATATAATTAAAGATTTACTCATCATAGATTATTTCAAGAACTAAATATTTTCCTTCACGTAAGCTAACTTAGATCAAAAGCTGGGGACGACAAAACCTATATTATCCCCCTCAGTTCAAAAGTTGGGGGGGACATTTCCCCCGTCCCCCCCGTTAGTTACGCCCCTGGGTAAACAATACTGTATGAAAATGAAAAGGTTTATTGGCAGACTATATAGTCCATATGACAAATATTAATAATACAGGGTGTTCGGAAAGTCACTGTGCACTTATAATCGGAAAGTGCACAGTGACTTTCCGAACACCCTGTACAATGACCGTTCACATACTAAGGATAGAAATATATACAATTGATTAGAAATAATACTGTAATGTCGAAGTTAAGTGGAGCTACAGACAGACGTTTTCGTATCATGAATTCCATGGTTTAGAAGACAAACAGCAGGACTCATGGATAGCTTGGATAATCGGGTTGGTTGATTTTTTAATCCTTTGCATTAGACTGTATTGAGCACGTCTTGGTACCTCCGAGAAGCTCGGGACATTGCGAGTAGCAAACATTTGCGAAGCTGAGCATCTCGGGGGTAATTTATGTAGGAGTCTTAAAGACTTGTACAGCAAATTTAGGGTTCTGCCAGAACCTTTTTTATAATTCACCAAGAGTTGTCCGTAGTCACGACGAAATGTCATAACTTCGAGAGCTTATAGCTGAGGTCATTCCCAATCAAAAACTCCATATGAACATAGGTCCGATTCTTAACGGTTATAGAGCTATGGATGTTTGAATGTTTAAAAATAAGAATAAGCGAAAGTTTTTATTCATGAATTTACAATAACTTCAAAATGACTACCTTCGGCCTCAATACACATCGCGGCTCGTCTGTGAATCGCGCGTGTAGATCGCATTAGTTCATTACGATTGTCCTTTATGAGGGCTGCATCATCCAAAATGCGACGGAGCAATGCATCTCGTGTTTCCGCGTTTCTCTGGTACAACCAGACCAGCTCCTTCATATGCCCCCACAGATAAAAATCTAGAGGGGTTAGGTTCGGAGACGTGGTGGCCAATTTTATGCACCACCACGACCGATCTATCAACCAGGGAAGCGATCATCGAGATGCGTTCTCACTGCACAGCTAAAAAGGGGAGGAGCTCCGTCGTCTTGGAAGTATAGAAATCCCCCGCGTTAACGACCTTCACATTAGCGGAAACTTCACTTGGACGGACTAAATCGCTGTCTGGTCGTTAACATTCAATTTAAAGTAATGCAGGTCGTTAAAGTGAAGATTTCCGCTAAAAAAAGTCTGTTAGCATCACCGAACTTCACTTTAGCGGACTCTGAGTCGTTAAAGTGAAGGTGACGCCACCGGAATATTATTGGAACCAACCCTTGGATGAGGTTGCGGTCAGTTGTTTCCTGTTGTATTGCGTGGGCAGTGGTGGCGAGTGGTTGTGTATGTGCATAGTGCCGCTTCCAAATGTTGTGCATGTTAGGCGTTCTTTTGTGTGATGTTACGTAGATAGTTACATATAATTATTTATATTTATGTATCTAAATGTCATTTATTTGTGAATACTGTATGTGGTTATATGTTTTTATTTCTTATTATTGTGTTACACAGGTCTTATCAGTTCAGAGCATTTTTTTGAGTTCAAAGTGACTTATCAGTTAATAGCAGTACATATAGGAGTACAGTGATAGTCTGTGCTTTAACAGTGTATGTGCATACTTTACTTAATTATTGCCTGCTCGTACAAACTTTATTTTCTGAACAATGGCGTCCACAAGTGGTACTACCGGTGTCAAACAGAAAAGGCGTACGATCTCCATTGAAGAGAAGAAAGCGATTCTCGCTGACATAGAACAAGGGTTAAGTGTAGCGTTTGTTATGCAGAAGCATAAGATAAGCAAGACCACCGTCTACGAAGTCAAGCAGAAGCGCATCGAAATACACGCCTATGTGCTAGAGTCCAGGGTTTCTCAACCTTTTTTTCCCTATCGCCCCCTTTTGGTTATTTTTTAAAGCAATCGTCCCCCAAAAAATTCTTAATGAAACTAAAATGACATTTTACTTACGTTGTTTATTCAATGTGACCCTTGTGCTTGATGCTTTGCTGCTAGATTCTCAATATTTGGATTGATATTTGTGAGTTTTAGTCTTATGTCTCCTCGCATGCATATATCAGTTCTACTTCTTTCCTTTGTCAATATTTTATTGACTGCACTAAAGCCACATTCAACCAAATATGAAGTTGGAAAGCACAACAGTACTTTAACCATTTCAGACCACATGTTTGGATAGAGCTGTTTAGTTGTATTTGAAAGCCACAATTCAGTCATTCCAGCTTTTTCAAATTTGTATTTGCATTCATCATTGCATTTTAGTTCAATAAGTTCCTCTTGGATGTTTTCACTGACAGATTCTATATCACAGTCAAAAGGATCCAGCATCCATGGCTTGACTTCAAAAGAAAATAAATCTGAAAATCGGCTATTCAGTTCTTCTTTCAATGACAATAAATATTCTGCGTAATTTTTAAGAGCTTGATCTGAGAGATGTCCAATTATTTCTGTTAACTCGGGCATGCTGTTGAAGTGCTTCGTCTGTAAACTGGTTCGAAAAATACCTAATTTCAGTAAAAGCTTTCAGAACACGTTTACAGTCTAGCAACGTACATAATTTGCCTTGAAGCTGAAGTGAAACTTCATTGAGCTTTCGAAAAATCCAAGCCAAAAAGTAGATGTCACATTTGTGAGTCTCTATTTCCTCTGCCAGATCTACCTCCCCTTCACTTTCCAAGAAACTAACTATTGTATCAAATAGGCTTACAAATCTGGCTAGGCAGTTTCCTTTTGAAAGCCATCGAACTTCCGTGTGCAAAATAAGTCTAATGTGCTGCTCTTCGTTATCACTGCAAAACTTCCGAAAAAGTCGGTCATACTTGCTGTGAGATTTAATTTTATTAACTGTTTTAATAACTATTGCCAATGATTCATGAAGAACTGGACTAATATTTTTGGCCACTAAATGATGGCGGTGTATGACACAATGCACTGTAAGAATCGAAGGACATACATTTTTTAAGTGGGCAATAAATCCCTTATGTTTTCCCACCATGGATGGGCGGGTCGTACTCAGGTGACAACATGAATCTGAAGGAAATCCTACCATCAGGGGTGTCTAAATTATGTGTTTTTACATGGGGAATTCAAATATGAGCTTATTTTTTGGATAGGATAACTCTAACCTTCATCATTTTGTATTTCTAAATTGCCAATTTTACCCTTTTGAACCCCTTTATAATATATTAAAAGATATAAGGTAAATCATTTATATTGACAAGGCCAAATCAACTTTACATATATTTATTAATAGGTGAACTGCATGTATATCACTGGATATAATTACAAAGATCATTCTCCTGACATCTTGAACTTTGCCAGGTTGCACAAATCCTGCTTTGACTCAGACTTGGACATCAGCTTCCTGCTGGTCTCCTGAGCCCTGATCTCTCCATCCCTCTTTTCCTGTGAGAAGTACTTAGCAGAAGCCTCAGTCACCATTTTAACAACCCTCTCAATGCTTTGTGTGTGGCAAGGCCAGTTGCGCACCTCCATGGGGGTGTTGATGAAGTTTTTCACCTCTGAGGTGCTTAGAGAGCAGGTGAGGGTGGCTCTGACACACCTTCTGACCAGCTGATCAAGTCACCGATGCTGGAAGCATCACAATTGATGTCAGGTGTCCTTCTGCTCCTAACAGAGGAGTCCCCCAGCTGAGTGTCCGGGTCCCCCTCTCCTCTGATGGCCAGGATTCTCTCCACCCCTTCAATCCTCTCCTTCTGATCCTCAGAGCAGAGTAGTGTTTGGAGGATGACTTCACTGTGGGCATACCAAGCAGATCTTCTCACAGTTGGCATCACAATATCCAGCACCTCCTTTCTCTGGGACTTGAGGCAGTCCAGCTGAAAGAGGATGTGCCTAGGCCCTTCGATCCAGGAGTGCTTGACCTTCACGTTGAACCAACATGGGTAATACACTCCAATGATGAATTCCACAATGAATTGCAGAATCTTCAGGTTATTTCCTTTAAGTCCGTGCTTTGACACCCAGAGCCTGAGAAGTCTGTTCGCTGTGGTGAGCCAGCGGCTGTGGTTTACTGGTCCTATCTCTAACAGAGCCAGCCCTGCAGGAAGTACTCCATCCCTGACTGCACAGACAATTTTATAGCCATAGTATTGATCAGTTGAGAGATCTTGAATGACCTTGTCAGGAAGCTTGATCAGATATATGAGGAAATTTACTCTCGAGATATCGGAATGCTGAACCCTCCTTATTCATTGATTTGATGAAATTTTTCATCAAGCCCAGCTTAATATGAAGTGGTGGGAGCAAAATTTTTGTTGGTGGTACAAGGGGCACTGAAACGACATTATGCGACCCAGGTTCAAAATTCTCTCTGGATGCCCATTCACGCTGTGCATAGTGCTTCTCATCCGCTCGGCTATCCCATTTGCAGAGGAAACATGGGTATTTCGTGTATCCCCCTTGCATTCCCAATACAAATGCCACAATCTGAAAAAAAATGAAAATATTTAAAGAATTTAGAGAATTTGTTCTATCAGATAAAAAAATCTATGCATTGGACTGTATCACTTCTGTAGGGAAGTTAAGTGTTCTTATACGCTCTCAAATAACCTTTGGAAAAACAACATAGTCAATAGCAATAGTTTACTTATGATATTAGTATTACCTTCAAATCTCCACAGATCCTCCAATTATGTTGGTCGTATACGAGAGCATCCAGCAAAATATTAATGTTATCGTAGCTCTCAGTAAGTTGTACGGAATGTGCTACAGGGACTGATGCAACCCTATTCCCAATGTTGAGAAGTACTGCTTTCAAACTTCGTTTAGACGAGTCTATAAATAGCCTCCATTCTGATGCGTTATATGGCAGGCCCAAGGATTCGATTAGCCCCTCAACATTGCAGCAGTACACTAAGGAAGAGGTATTTTCGTGCACTGCAAAAACTTGCGGAATTCTTCTCTCGTTTCCTATACCAGGAGAATGTTGTTCCCGGAGCCAGCAAGTTGTCCTCTCGAAGTCGTGAGCCCAAGATCTCGGCAGCTAATTTGGAAAGTCCTAAATCCCTGGTAAGATCATTAAGTTTGGCCTGGTTGAGAGGCCTCGGCTCATTTGAAGCGGTATTTTGAGGTATATACGACTGGGACTGGTCATTGGCATTGGTCATTGATTCATCATCAGAATCATCGAAGTCCAGGGTTTGAGGTGGGTCGGGTATTGGAATTCCAGGACCATGGGGTACAGGTCTCATAGCAGAAGGAATGTCAGGGTATACAAACAACAATGTGTTTATTCTTCTTGTTAACTCCTGAAAATAGAAACACAGAAACATGGATATAAAACTTGCATATGAAATAGAAGAATCATTCAGACAGTGGCGGCTCGTGAGGGAAGGCTGCGGTCTGTAAGATATGAAATAGGTCGATGGAGTCTGTATATTTTCTTTCTTTTTCATTCATATTGTCCCTTCGGGGACAATATGAATGAAAAAGAAAGAAAATATACAATCATTGTATATGTAAATGTAACTTGTATAACAATATGTATGTGTAAATGTATTTTCTATAACAATATGTATATGTAAATTAGTGATGTAGCGGATGTCATTTTTTTCACATCCGCGGATGCGGATGCGGATGCGGATGTTTGATTTCAACATCCGCGGATGCGGATGCGGATGCGGATGTCTACATTTTCGTTATTTTTTAGGATATATTCGAGATTTGTTGTGTTTAACGTATATAATAAGTTATTATATAGAGAGAGCTGTAGCTATAATGTAGTATAATTGATTAATTGTACAATAATTGCCGTACTTTTCCCTGAACATATAAAATAATAGCAAGCATCTAACTAATATAGAAATCAATTAGTGAATTCGTCTGCAAATAAATTCGTTATATTTTGTTGAGTTCAGCCACAATTAGAAACCATAATTGTGTTACCCGACCTCTTTCCCCAACCTCCACCCTTATAGAAAGAGATCTTTAATTTGCTTGATAACTATTTATATTAAGTTTAAAGTTTTATTAGGCATATTAATAATGAGTAATTAAAATAAAGTAAACTAAGATGTTCATCGTTTAATATTCAAACTTAATTATAGGAAGGTTATGCTTAAGGAACATTAATTTTTCTGCCTTTTCTGCTGCCAGTCTGTTTCTCTTTTCATCATATATTAATCCAGCGCTGCTAAATAATCTCTCGCTTGGTACGCTTGTTGGAGGACGTGCTAAATGTTTCCTTGCAAGTTTACTCAAGTATGCATAGATATTCTGCGTATTTTTCACCAACTAATAGGATTGTCACATGCAGCCAGGCGTTTTTCTTGGTGATAGCTCTCGATCATTTTTACTACATCTTTTGACATCGCGTAGGTCTCGTCATCGCTGCTTGACTCAAGAAACTGAGAGAGAGATTCTGTGATAGATTTGCTTGTTGAAGGTGTTGGTTCTGTCACTGAAACTTTATTCTTTGGTGGGTGGCGAAGCGACAGATTCAAGAGATTGAAGCTCTTCAACTGCTTTGCCAAGTGATGATTTAACTCGTTCTAATGTACTAGGTGAAAATAACTTAGCTTTGTAACGTGGATCTAAGTAGGTTGCAAGAGACTAACTTCATACAAGAACAGCCTCTCGTCTTGTCGCTTGCATCACTTTTGCGCACAATGAACTAGTTCTATTATTATAGTAGAATTTGATAATTTCCGCTTATTAATGACGTTTTATCTCAACGGTCCACATCCGCACGACATCCGCAGTCCAAAGTGCGGATGCAGATGCGGATGCGAGAAAATGTGCGGATGTTCCGCGGATGCGGATGCGGATGTGACCTACATCACTAATGTAAATGTATGATTACCATTATGGTGAATATTATGCTATATATGGTGAATATTACATTATGGTGAATATTATGTCAAGTTTCATACGAAGATTTCAAAATATTTAAGAAAAATAAATTTATAAGCCCACCTTGGAGATTTGTCATGCAGAAATAGCAATCTGTCACGTGATCCTTTCCTTCTCTCCAAATCATGGGGATTCCAAAAGGCAAAGATTTCCCTCTGCCTTTGCTCCATCTTCTCAAATTTTCAATGCACGTCTTGCATCACATATGAGGGGCGAAATTTTTGTCCTGGTCCCCTAGCTTAATTCCAAAGTATGCTCTATACATTGTCTTCACAAATTTAGTGATTTGGGACTGGTTATTTGGCATGGTAACCGTCCCACATATGTAGCAGAATCTATTGGGATCATTTTTACACGCTCTATTCATTATGAAATATTTTATCTATATGCCTGAAAAGTAAAAAAATATATTATACAAGTGAAACAAGTGATGATAGATGTTACGCGGTCCAATTTTGGAATCCGCATATGCGCAAAGATATAGACAAAATCGAAAGAGTTCAAAGACGAGCAACTAAGATGATTCCGTCTCTTAGGTCAAAGTCGTACGAGGATAGGCTTAAGGAGTTAAAATTGACTACTCTCGAGACTAGGAGGTTAAGGGGTGATCTAATCCAGGTTTTCAAAATTATGAATGGGTTTGATAACGTAGATAGAGATAGCTTTTTCGAAATATCTCAATATAATAGGACTAGAAATAACGGGTGTAAGTTGACAAGTAGAAGGTTCGAGACAGCAGTTGCGAAAAACTTTTTTACGCATAGAATAGTAAATACCTGGAATAGTTTGCCGGTAGAAGTAATTAGTAGCACGTCTATAAACATGTTTAAAAATCGATTAGACGCGCATGTTGATAGAAAGGGTATAGTTTAAGGTAGTAAAATTAAGGCTTTGTGGGGATAGATCCCACAGCTCAACACAAGTGTTGTGGGATATAGGGAGGCAGCGTCTTGGGTTAGGGGATACTCTCTGTCCTTACACATCCCATTTAAAGAGATTCCTCTGTCGAGCGGTGCCCCCCATAGTACTGTGAGGTGTTGAAAAACTCATGATCTTCACTTGCCCCACAAACACCTTTAAATGGGAGACCCATAATGGGTGCACACACATTTCTACATTAATGTACAGTCTTTACAGCCACACCTACACTTTTCCTCGTAAGTGTATATATTGTAATGTATATGGTTGTAAATTTTGACTTGGTCCGCAATCGATATGGACCGTGACTTGATAGATACCGTAATGAAATTGACTGGATTCTTTGGATCTGATATATTTGCATGTCCGTTATAAATAGATATAGAGTGTAACATTTGTGGATAGTAGTCTATTATGACTTGATCCTCTGGATCCAGAGATTCTATCTTTAGTTTTAAATCGATAATTAATTAGTTTTAAATTGATAATTATTTAGTTTCGTAAAAATTGGTCGTTGCCAATTTACCGGCAGTTTTTACATAAATTTCTTATGTTCTTGTGGTTCGGAACCCACGTAAAATTGTAGGTCCCCTCCGCCACCACGGAGGACATACACAATACACGATTACGAACACAGTTAGGTAGACCAGCCATGAGTGGATCCTAGGGTCTTTGTTGGTCTGAAACATTATAACATTATAACATTATAACAATTCCGCTTTGACAAAAATCACGAAAAATTCTATTTTACTTATGAGGCCATAGCCGGATAACCTGAGCTGATTGAGAAAAACGGATTGCAGATTCAAAATCAGCAGGAAACACTCTATAAGAATCACTTACAAAACCCTTGACAGCAAAATTGATGCATACCAGTGTAATAGTTTTGTTCGAAAAATATATGAGGTTACTACTGCTTCGCACTTCTTGCTCTTTGTCATTTCTGAAATCTATCAATATAATATAGAATTATGAATATATGACATAATTTTTCAAATTTCTTGATATTACTATTATGGCAGGCAATGCATAAGAATTAAAATTAATATTAATGTTTTCATTATGATAAAAATAATAACTTTCTCAAGAGTTTCAGCCACAGAAAATTCAATGAAACAAGTTTCATTCAATTTTCTGTGTTACCACGTATTTATATTTTGAGGTTTATATATTTGTTTGTTCATTAATAATTAATACGTTCATGAAATGTGCATGACTGGGCCTTATAAGCTACTTTATAAGCTAATTTAATTGTAAATTGCATAATTTATTAGAGGTAATATCCGCATAACATCCGCAGTCAGAAATGCGGATGCGGATGTTAAAAATGATGCGGATGCGGATATCCGGTCCACCACTAAATTATATATATATATATATATATATATATATATATATATATATATATATATATATACACACTCAGAATGGTCCCCTGAGAAATTTATATGTTAAACACAGACCGTGCATGGAACAAGGAACTCTTCTGGGAAAATTAAATCCACTATAGTCCGAATAAGTAATGGTAAATGACAAATACCATAGTTTTTCTTTTCATGATGCTAGCCCGACGTGGGCAACGGGTCTCTCGCAAAGAGATCCTATAAATATAGCTTCCCTCACCAGCTATCTGCAAAGCAGACAGGATCCAGCTTTGGGACATGGACCTAGGGTTTAAAGCAAGCCTAGTCCCTACATTCAGAACCTCTATATAAGTAAAAGACTCGTTGCATTCACGTCGGATTGAATAAACAAAGAAAAAGGGGTAACTATTGTATTTTTAGCCAAAAAAAACAAAACTTAAACCTCAACCGGGACATTGAGCGTCCACTTTTCAAGGCACGTAACACGTCCGTTTAATATACTTATATAGAGGTTCTGAATGTAGGGACTAGGCTTGCTTTAAACCCTAGGTCCATGTCCCAAAGCTGGATCCTGTCTGCTTTGCAGATAGCTGGTGAGGGAAGCTATATTTATGGGATCTCTTTGCGAGAGACCCGTTGCCCACGTCGGGCTAGCATCATGAAAAAGAAAAACTATGGTATTTGTCATTTACCATTACTTATTCGGACTATAGTGGATTTAATTTTCCCAGAAGAGTTCCTTGTTCCATGCACGGTCTGTGTTTAACATATATATATAATTATATATATATATATATATACAGGGCGTCCCAAAAAAATGTATACACACTTTAACAGCTGATAGCTCAATTGATGTTTCTTTCTTTCCAAGTTAAACCCATTAGAATTAATAATGGCAGTCAGACTAAGCTTTGAACAAAGGAAATTCATTCTAAAATGCTACTGGAAGTGTGAAAACGCAGTTGAAGTGCAAAGACAGTTTAGGAGGGAGTTTCAAACAGATCCACCAACGCGACTTACCATCACTCGAATTAGAGATAAGTTTGAAGCCGATGGAACTGTTCAGAATGTCCACAAGAAGCGTTCCGGAAGACCACGGACATCGACAAGCCCCACAAAGCAAGAAAGAGTACTGGAAACGTATCACCAAAGTCCAAGAAAATCTGTGCGGCAAGCGAGTCGTGAGGTAGGAATTTCAGAATCGTCTGTCCAACGCATTTTGAAGCGCTGTCAATGGAAAAGTTACATTCCAAGATTAGTCCATGCTATTAATGAAGATGATCCGGACCGAAGAGTGGAGTATTGCGAGTGGTACTTGGCACGATGTGGATGTGGATTGGACGAAGGGGTTTCGTAGAATACCCTCCGCGTTCACCAGACCTCACACCACTAGACGTTTTTTTATGGGGATACTTAAAAGACAAAGTCTACGCTATAAAACCTGCAACAGTCGCTGAATTGAGAGCAGCCATTGAACGAGAATGCACACAAATACCAAACGAAATGTTTCGTGATGTTTGCGATTCCATTGCTTCGCGTTATCAGCAGTGCCTGGACCAGAACGGACGTCAGTTTGAAAACAGGCGTTGACAAAACAATTAAATAATGTCTGTAGATTCTATTACATTTTGAAAATGAAATGTATTTTAATAAACACTGCCTTTATAATTATTTAAAGTGTGTATACATTTTTTTGGGACGCCCTGTATATATATATAGGATGTCCCATAAGTCCGGTTTCATAGGAAAATTTATTTTAAGTTAAATTTACAAAAGTAATACATTAGAAATAAAACAAATGTTCAAATCAGTGATACACAAACCCTGGCACGCGGGCCAAATGTGGCCCCCACGGGTCTTTTCAGTGGCCCCACGGGTCTTTTCAATTCAATGAAAAAGTTAGCTACCCAAAGAAAAATCTGAAATATTACCCCTGGTTATAAAAATGCATATTTATAAAAAATAGAATATCTATATATCTGGCCCCTACATATAAAACAGATGGTTGGTTTGGCCCTCACATCAAAAAAGTTTGTGCACCACTGGTTCAAATTGATGTCTTATTTTGGGAAATTTTGTTTTTGTTGCAGGTAAAATAACGCAATAGCTAATATGAAAGCGAGTTACTCACCTGAGAAAAAGGCAAGACATCAATTTGAACATTTGTTTTACGGTTATTAAAATTCTTCGGTATGATAAAAGGTAAAAGTGTCTTATGGTATTTCTACACGCTTAAAAATTACTTATGTCACGT
Organism: Bathynomus jamesi; assembly: GCA_023014485.1. NCBI lineage: Eukaryota > Metazoa > Arthropoda > Malacostraca > Isopoda > Cirolanidae > Bathynomus > Bathynomus jamesi. Next base: position 484,270 of record JAJOZX010001316.1, read on the forward strand.
CTGCATTCATGCGAAATAAATTCTTTGCTTGCAGAGAAGTAGCGGTTCAGTTAGTCAGAAGAGCGGAAAATTCTGGTTACAAAGCTTTGGTCTTGACTGTTGATGCACCTGAATGCGGAATCCGATACGCAGATGTTCGAAACAGATTCACACTGCCTTCTCATTTGAGGTATAGTAAAATTCTCCGCTCTCTCTCTCTCTCTCTCTCTCTCTCTCTCTACTGATGGCCCAAAGAAACCGAAGGATGTAGCTACCGGTCGGGGTGGGTCGGGTGGTGTAACTGCGTGTATGGGTGGCGACGGGTTTCGAAAGGTCTCGAGCAAGAAGGATGCGAAGCCGAAGCCTGAGACCCCAGTTGCCCCTGTCAGGACCTCTAACCGCTTTAGTCTCCTGTGCATGAAGGAGGAAGACACCGTTTTGATTGGGAACTCGCAGATCAGGGGCCAGGAGAAGTACTTTGCTTCTGCAAACCGGGATGGGAGGAAGGTAAGGTGCTTACCCGGTCGGGGAACGGCGCACTTAAGGAAGGAGGTAGAGAAGGTGCGCGTGGCTAGTCGGAGGCGTGGCCGGACGTTTCGTCGACGGACGTTTCGTCGACGGACTCTTCGTCGAACGGACGTTTCGTCGACGGACGTTTCGTCGAACGGACGTTTCGTCGAACGGACGTTTCGTCGAACGGACGTTTCGTCGACGGACGTTTCGTCGAAAGATTTTTTTTAAAAGAACTTCATTTTCATGTAAAAATAAAATGAATTTGTTTAAAAGGAGGTTTATTTTCCTTTACGGGATTTTTTTTTGGAAAGAACTGCATTTTCATTTAAAAATAAAATATATTTATTTAAATTTCGGAAGAAAGAAATTTTAAAATTGTGCCCCTATAAACTTACAAATTATGTGCAATAGCTTTTAGGTATTGCTTTTAGGTATTTAGGTATATATATTTGGTAATTATATATATATTTAGTAATTATATATTATTTATATATTATATTAATATATTAGGAGCAAGTGTAGTTTACGTTTCCCCGACACAAAAGGGGACACAAACTACACTAGGTCAAAGTTGGGGAACGTAAACTACACTAGGATCTTTAGGAGACATTTTTTAAATGAATCCATCAAATAAAACGTTAAAACTAACGAAAATATTACGACTTAACCTAATTAATCGTCAATATATACACACAGTATATATATATATATATATATATATATATATAATATATATATATTTGACGATTGGTTAGGTTAAGTCGTAATATTTTCGTTAGTTTTAACGTTTTATTTGATTAGGTATACGCGGACAAAGTTGGGGAACGCAAACTACAGTAGGATAATGTAGGGGAATGTAAACTACACTAGGATAATGTAGGGGGAACGTAAACTTTACCCGGCTGTGGACGCTGGTTGGTTTATTAACCTCTAAGTGCGCAATTACCTGGTTGGTTGATTAACCTCTAATTGCACCATTACATTATCTGAGATGGGGGTGGTAGAAATATGAAATAGCCATTTGACGATACGTCTGTCGACGAAACGTCCGTTCGACGAAACGTCCAACGACGAAACGTCCGTTCGACGAAACGTCCGGCGACGAAACGTCCGTTCGACGAAACGTCCGGCGACGAAAAGTCCGGCGACGAAAAGTTCGAGCACCGTCGGAGGACTGCGATCGTTGTCCACGCTGGTGGCAACGACCTGTTCCTCAAAGGCGGTAGGGTAGGTCTTTCAGAGGGATCATCACCGAGATCATGTCTCTTGCGGATGATCTAAAACTGAAGACAGACAGGGGAATGTTAATGGGTATTTTACCGCGAATGAATGCCAGAGACCACGCACTCAGTAAGGTCATTGGCATCAACGAGAGGGTGCGAGACTTGTGCGTCCCGCTGGGCCTGAGGTTTATTGACCCATTCGACGCATTTTCAGGTAGGTGGGACCTTTACCAGAGGGATGGTGTCCACCTCAATAACAAGGGTAAAGGTGTGCTAGGCGCGCTGCTCGACCGGCACCTATACAGAATGGTGAGGTCGAGTCCGGGGAGAGATGATGGGGCCCCACCGGGGAGAGATGATGATGAGCCGGTGGCGGACGTACCTTCAACTGAAGGGTGCGTCCAGGTACGGGTGGGTGACCCTCCTTCTACGTTGGAGGGGGCTCAGGCTCCTGCGGAAGTTGCCCCCTCGTTAGTGAGGGGCTCTTCAACTCCCGACAGCGCTGGCTGTTCGGGAAACGGGTCGTGCTAGGGGGCGGTCAGAATAGGGAAGGCTCCCTCCGTGCAATGCTCTTTGATGCTAGGTCGATTAGGAACAAGTTTTGCGAGCTACGGGCGCTCTTAGCATCAGAATACCAGGATATCGTTGCTATCACCGAGTCCTGGATTCATACTCATCGTAGGGACTACGTTGGGGAGTTCGAGATTCCCGGGTATAGAATGTTTCGTAAAGACCGCACCCGTGGGGAGGGGGGTGGGGTACTAATATACGTCAGGGACACGTTGAGTCCGGTTGACTGCCAGTTCCGGTCGGAACGGGAGCTGCTTGGCGTCGATCTGAACGTGGGAGGGACGAACTATAGGTTAATCTTGGTGTACAGACCTCCGCATCTCCTCCTCGAGGAGGATACAGCCCTGTACACCGAACTCAGTAGCCTGCTAGGGGATAGAGGGTGTGTAGTTTTAGGAGACTTCAACTGTCGCGGCATAAAATGGGAAGACAGGACTGCCGATGCTGAAGGGAGGAGGCTAGTTGACTTTGCTGATGAGAACTTCCTCACTCAGTGGGTCAATGAGCCTACACGAGGCGAAAGCGTTCTAGACTTAGTATTCAGGACCGAAGACAACCTCGTCACTGGCCTCACCGTTGACGAATCGTTGGGCGGGAGTGATCACGGTCTGATTAGGTTCCGTGTGTGCGTCCCTCGGGTGAAGGGTAGTAACTCGAGAGGGAGTAAGCTCGATCTCCGGCGGGCGAACTTTGTTAGCCTCAGGGATAACGTAGGTGAGATGGGGTTCGAGGTCGTCGGCGATGTTGAGGGAGTGTGGAGTGCATTCCGGGACGAGTTTATGGTGCTGCAGTCTGCTGCCATACCCTCAAAACCGGTCACCCCTGCTTCAACGCAGCCTAAGTAATATCGAGGTGACTGATTTAGAAAAGGACTTGGGTGTGCTAATTAGCAGCGACCTTAAGTTTACGAAACAGTTCGTAGAGGTAGAAAAGAAAGCCCAGAAGCTATTGGGTTATATCAGGTGGCAATTTCAGTTTCGGAACAAGGAGATTGTGCTCTCTCTGTACAATTCCCTGGTTCGGCCGCACCTGGAGTATGCTGTGCAGTTCTGGTCGCCCACCCTCAGGAAAGATATTGAGAGGCTGGAGCGAGTGCAGGCGAGGGCCACAAAGTTAATCCCTTCCGTTAGGCATATGGGCTACAATCGACGGTTACGCGCCCTGAACTTGTTTTCGCTGGAAACTCGGAGGCTGCGCGGTCAACTGATCGAGGTTTTCAAGCTCTTACGCGGGTTCAACGATGTCGATTTTAGAAGCATGTTTAGTTTAAATGATAACCCAACTCGCAACAATGGTTGGAAGTTAGATTTGAAACGGTTTAGGACTAGTGTGTGTGGGAATTACTTTACGTATAAGATCTGTGACACGTGGAACAGGTTACCTTCAGAAGTTGTGAACAGTTCCTCTGTGGATCAATTCAAGAAAAGGTTAGACCAAATCTTGCACACGATTTGAATGTGTACAAAATTTTCCCTGGCACCCGTTGCCATTGGTGCCTCCTCGGTATGGGCCGCAAGGCCTTTTGAGGTACTTCTTTTCCTTGTAACTCCTTGTAACTCTCTCTCTCTCTCTCTCTAGAGGGGGTATAAAGGTTATGCACATTTCTTCTGGGTGTGATAAACTTTATACTTGGGGTTTGACACCCCTCCGATCCCGAGTCGTGGGATTCTAGAGAAATTGGCTGCCAGTTCCTTTAGGTTCTCTCTCTCTTTCGGGAGGGCGGGTGAAGTCTGTTGTACAATCCTGTCCCGTGGGTTAGTAGGTCCCCATCCGATCCCTACTCTGTCCTTTTACCTTAGGTTAAGGATACTCTCCTCTGGCTGCAAAAAAAAAAATCTTGTAGTATTAAGTATTTTTCTATACTTTTACTGTATAGCCCTACTACTACCTCATGCGTGGGAAGAGAGCCTTTGGAACCTCTATAAATAACACCATTTAACGCTCGTAAGTCGTGAGAGACTGGGATGGAGGGGTCCCAGGCGTAGGGGCGCGATGAATGGAGTGTAGCCATGGCCGTAACTACCTATGAGGTCACCGAGGTCCGGACCTCGGTAATTATTTCCTAAAAAAAAAAAAAGAGACTGAACCGTTCTCCGTGTATGAAACGCATATTACCGCTTTTCTTTTGAAAAGAGGGAGCGTTTTGTGTTTTGTGTTTAGTGTATAGCTTGGGTTGTGTTTGTAGATGTTATTTTGGTCTGAATTTTGCTCGTCCCGCCGCGCTCGAAAAAAATCTGGACCTCACTAATTTCTAAACACTAGTTACGGCCCTGAGTCTAGCTAGTGCCCCGTTAAGCCCATTCCTAACACGTAATGGCCTGACCAGCCCCCTGCGACCGTTCTTTGGTGACCAATTGATGGTGCTTGGCTGTACTGCTCTTAGGTGAGAGAGCTTTACTGCCCAGCTGGCTGCCAGGCCAGTGGAAAGTCTCGGGCGTAGCCTCTGGGTCTGGTGGGATATCTCTTGAACACTGGATTCTAGGAATCTGGCCACTTGTGAGTGACTAGTAAGACTTAGTGAGAAGCTGCATCTTGCTGTCGCTCTTGGCGGGAAATCCGTGACGCCTGTGTCGCGAGTGTTTGTCAGTTGGTAGCTGCGACACGTTTGGGACTGTCCGGCCCTGGGGAGACCCTTGGTCGGTGCAGCAGCAGCGAGAGGTGTAGTCTTCTGGATGGGATGAACGTCACTTGCAAATATGCGGATAGGACTAGCGCGGGAAGAATTCATCCCCCCTCCTTTTTTTATATACTGGTCAGAACGTTTTTGATAGTTTTCATTGCTAGAACGCTTTATCTTATGCAGTGTATTCAGAGTTCGAAAAAATAAGTTACAATGACTGGACCGCCGAAACTGAAGGCTGAATGCGCGGTATGTGGAGTAAATCAGTGGGTGACGAACTTTAAAGAAGCTTGCTTCGAAAAGATCAACCACTCCAGCATGTGCCGCTTTTGCGAACTCATGCAGGTTTACGAGAAGCTAGAGGAGAGGGTCCGGCGGCTCGAGTCATCCAGATCGGCTGTTGGAGGCGCGGCGGTCGCTGACGCAGCTGCGCCCCCGTGGGCCGGGGTGCAAAATCAGTGTCAGGAATCGCCAGCGACGAACGTGGAATGCTCGGAGCCGCGACGCAAGGTGGAGGGAAGGGAGTGAGCAAAGAAGGGGCCGATAGAGAAGGGTGGGAAGGGACCGATAAAGAAAAAGGGTGGGAAGGGGCCTACTGATGGCCCAAAGAAACCGAAGGATGTAGCTGCCGTTCGGGGTGGGTCGGGTGGTGTAGGTGCGGCTGAGTCTATGGTTGGCGACGGGTATCGAAAGGTATCGGGCAAGAAGGCTGCGAAGCCGAAGCCTGAGATCCCGGTTGCCGCTGTCAGAACCTCCAACCGCTTTAGTCTCCTGTGGGCGAAGGAGGAAGACACCATTTTGATTGGGAACTCGCAGATCAGGGGCCAGGAGAAGTACTTTACTTTTGCAAACCGGGACAGGAGGAAGGTAAGGTGCTTACCCGGTAGGGGAACGGCGCACTTAAGGAAGGAGCTAGAGAAGCTCCGTGTGGCAAGTCGGAGGACTGCGATCGTTGTCCACACTGGTGGCAACGACCTGTTCCTCAAAGGGGGTAGGGTAGGTTCGACGGAAGGGATCATCACCGAGATCATGTCTCTTGTGGATGTTCTGAAACTTAAGACAGACAGGGGAATGTTGATGGGTATTTTACCGTGGATGAATGCCAGTGACCACGTGCTCAGTAAGGTCATTGGCATCAACGAGAGGGTACAAAACTTGTGCGTCCCACTGGGCATGAGGTTTGTTGACCCCTACGACGCATTTTCGGGTAGGTGGGACCTTTATCAGAGGGATGGTGTCCACCTCAATGCCAACGGTAAGGGTGTGCTAGGCGCGCTGCTCGACCGGCACCTATACCGTATGGTGAGGTCAAGCCCGGGGATTGATGATGAGCCCCCACTGGGGAGAGATGTTGTTGTGCCGCTGGCGGACGTACCTTGAACTGAAGGGTGCCTCCATGTACAGGTGGGTGACCCTCCTTCCCCGTTGGAAGGGGCTGAGGCTCCTGTAAAAGTTGCCCCCTCGTTGGTGAGGGGCTCTTCAACTCCCGACAACGCTGGCTGTTCGGGAAACGGGTCGTGCTAGGGGGCGGTCAGAATAGGGAAGGCTCCCTCCGTGCAGTGCTTTTTAATGATAGGTCGATAAGGAATAATTTTTGCGAGCTACGGGCGCTCTTAGCATCAGAATACCAGGATATCGTTGCTATCACCGAGTCCTGGATTCATACTGATTTGGAGGGACTACGTTGGGGAGTTCGAGATTCCCTGGTATAGAATGTTTCACAAAGACTGCACCCCTGGGGATTGGGGGAGTGGTACTAATATACGTGAGGGACACGTTGAGTCCGGTTGACTGCCAGTTCCGATTGGAACGGGAGCTGCTTGGCGTCGATCTGAACGTGGGAGGGACGAACTATAGGTTAATCTTGGTGTACAGACCTCCGCATCTCCTCCTTCAGGAGGATACAGCCGTGTACACCGAACTCCGTAGCCTGCTAGGGGATAGAGGGTGTGTAGTTTTAGGAGATTTCAACTGTCGCGGCATAAAGTGGGAAGACAGGACTGCTGATGCCGAAGGGAGGAGGCTAGTTGACTTTGCTGAGAACAACTTCCTCACTCAGTGGGTCAAAGGGCCTACACGAGGCGAAAGCGTTCTAGACTTAGTATTCACGACCGAAGACAACCTCGCCACTGGCTTCACCTTTGACGAATTGTTGGGCGGGAGTAATCACGGTCTGATTAGGTTCTGTGTCTGCGTGCCTCAGGTGAAGCGTAGTAACTCGAGAGGCAGTAAGCTTGATCTACGGCGGGCGGACTTTGTTAGCCTCCGGGATAGCGTAGGTGAGATGGGGATAGAGGTGGGCGGCGATGTTGAGGAAGTGTGGAGTGCATTCCACGACCAGTTTATAGTGCTGCAGTGTGCTGCCATATCCTCAAAACTGGTCACCCCCGCTTCAACGCAGCCTTATGTGGTTCAGTCGTGATATAGCTTTGGCTATCCGAAATAGGAAAGCTGCGTATAGGAGGGCGAAGGCCAATCGTTCCCATGAGAACACTGAGGCGTATGTCTGCCTGTGCAGGGAAGTGAAGGCGAAGGTTAGGCTAGCGAAACGTAACGAAGAACTCCGGGTGGCAAGCCTCTCAAGGGGAACCCTAAGGAATTCTTCAGTTATGTTAATAGTAGAAAGCCCATTAGAAGCATGATAGGTCTGTTAAAGGACCGAAGCGGCGTTCTGCGGACCTCCGACGCGGACATCGCTAATGTGCTGACTGAGTACTTTGCGGGAGTGTTCACCAGGGAGGACACCCGCGTCATCCCCGAGCCAGGCGTCAGGCACGAAGGTGCTGGCCTGGATAGTGTTCGGTGTACCGCGATATTCGTTGCCGATAGAATAGACGAACTGAGCGCGTTTAAAGTTCCTGGGCCAAACCAGTTCCTCCCCAGAATCTTCAACAATCGTTGGAGACGGGCCAGGTGCCTGGTGACTGGAGGGAAGCCAACGTGACCCCTATCTTTAAGAAAGGGGATCACGAAAGTCCAGGGAACTATCGTCCCATTAGTCTCACTTCGGTTGTAGGTAAATTATTAGAGGGGATAATAGCGGATAGGATCGTTGATCATTTGGATTCCTGCAAGCTGTTTAGGAACTCCCAACATGTGTTTAGAAGGCATAGATCGTGTCTCACCAACTTGCTCGAGTTTTTCCATGTCATGTGGAGTGAGTATGATAAGAGTAGGGCGATTGATATACTTTATCTCGACTTTCAGAAAGCGTTTGATAAGGTACCTCACCGCCGGCTAATAGCCAAAGTCCGCGCGCTGGGTATCAGTGGGGAAGTAGGTCGCTGGATTGAAAACTGGCTGAAGAATAGGCAGCAGAGGGTTGTAATTAAAGGGGCTAGTTCGAGTTGGGCCTCTGTCACTAGCGGGGTTCCTCAGGGTTCCGTTTTGAGGCCACTGTTGGTTATCATTTACATAAATGATATCGACGGTGGCATCGTCAGTAGGATGGCCAAATTCGCTGATGACACCAAGCTTGGGGCCAATGTTGGAACGCCCAAGGCGATCGAACAACTGCGTGCGGACCTACGTAGGATAGGAGAGTGGTCCGAAAAATGGCAAATGCCGTTTAACTTGGGCAAATGCAAGATGATGCACATTTTCTAAGCCAATCCCAAGTCGGACTACTCGATGTTGGGGAGTAATATCGAGGTGACTGATTTGGAAAAGGACTTGGGTGTGCTAATTCGCAGCGACCTTAAGTTTACGAAACAGTGCGTAGAGGTGGAAAAGAAAGCCCAGAAGCTGTTGGGTTATACGAGGAGGCAGTTTCGATTTCGGAACAAGTAGACTGTGCTCTCTCTGTACAAGTCTCTGGTTTGGCCGCACCTGTGCTGTGCAGTTATGATCGCCCACCCTCAGGAAAGATAGTGAGAGGCTGGAGCGAGTCCAGGCGAGGGCCACAAAGTTAATCCCTTCCGTTAGGCATCTGGGCTACAATCGACGCTTACGCGGCCCTGAATTTGTTTTCGCTGTAAACTCGGAGGCTTCGCGGTCAACTGATCGAGGTTTTCAAGTTCTTACGCGGGTTCAACAATGTCGATTTTAGAAGTATGTTTAGTTTAAATGATAACCCAACTCGCAACAATGGTTGGAAATTGGATTTGAAACGGTTTAGGACTAGTGTGTGTGGGAATTACTTTACCTATAAGATCTGTGACACGTGGAACAGGCTACCTTCAGAAGTTGTGAACAGTTCTTCTGTGGATCTGTTCAAGAAAAGGTTAGACCGAATCTTGCACACTATTTGAGGGTGTGTGAATTTTTCCCTGGCACCCGTTGCCATTGGTACCTCCTGAGTATGGGCCGCAAGGCCTTTTGAAGTACTACTTTTCCTTGTAACTACTTCTCTCTCTCTCTCTCTCATATATATATATATATATATATATATATATATATATATATATATATATATATATATATTTTTTTTTTTTTCCATATAGTATATTCTCATTTTCATCAGTGTGGCCAACTTTGATGCCGGAGATAAGGCTACAAGAGCTAATTTTTCCATAGAAGGCTCAGGAATGTATGAGTACGTAGCATCTCAATTTGATTCGACTTTGACATGGAAAGATTTTGCATGGCTGAAAAGGTAATTAAAATAAATATTTTCAGTGAACTGTAAACAATAAGTGAACTGGTTGTAAAGTAAATAGTTCCAAAGTACTTACGCAATAACGCTAGGGTAGATTCTATCATGTATCACAGAAAGCAAAGACTTCCCGGAACCTTCTAGACATAGAAACATTATTTTCTATTGTCTCAGATCACTGAAAAAACAGTTTTGAAGACCATTTCTTCTATCTAAAGAAGTTATGTATCATTAAAAGAAGTTATTATATCATCTGACAAGAAGCTTTGATACCCGAAAGAAGGAAAACTTATCCTAGAATGCATCCTCAAAAAGAAGTTATAAGTTCTTCACCATTACACAACTCGGTTCTTCCCTTTCTCTTAATATTCTTGGTGTTGCCTTTTCTCGTGATCATTTTTGGAAAGATCATATATACTCTCTCTCTAAAACAGCTTCTAAGAGGTTAGGTGTGCCGTACCGGCTCCGCAGTTTCTTCATTCCCACTCAGTTGCTGTCTCTGTACAAGGGTCTTGTCCGCCCTTGTATGGAGTACGCTTCTCATGCGTGGGCGGCTCAACCCACACAGCTGCTCTACTTGACCGGGTGGGATCGCGGGCTTTTCGTCTCATCAATTCCCCCTCTTACCGACTGTCTTCAATCCCTCTCTCTTCACTGCAATGTTGCTCACTCTCTCTTTACTATCGCTATTATAAACGGACACTGCTCTTCTGAATTCTCTAACTGCGTGCCTCCTCCTTCAAGGAGAGCACGCAGTACCAGACATTCAACACATTCTCACTCCTTTTCTGTCCAACTCTGTAATGCAAAGGTTAATCAGTATTCTCAATCTTTCATCTACTCAGCCAGCGAACTCTGAAACAATCTTCCTCAATCCATCCTTCTCTATGTCTATGACCTCCAATTTTTCAAACGCAAAGTGCCCAGGCATCTCGAAAACTGATCTTCATTTTGGCTCTCTTCTTCTTCTATGAGGCGGGGTCGTTTTTGTGGACATTCGTCCGTGGCCCCTTCTTCCTGCATAAAAAAAAAAACGCCTTTATCTGTTGACTTTACATTGATACACTTTTTTATTATGATCATGTAAATGTAATTAGCTTCAGTTAAGTTCATTTATCTTATTTACCTCTATTTCAATGTGCAGACGAAACGTTGGATGTAAAAGCAGTAACTTTGTTTTGCGGGCATTCGCCCTTGGCCCCTCCTTCTTGCATAAAAAAAAAATCAAGAATGGTCCTCAATAAAATTTTTTTTAGTTGAAAGGAATTTTTTTCGAAGTTTAGAGGAAGCCTCAAAAAAATATGTTAAATTGAAGTTGATATAACCTTTCTATTATTATTATTATTATTATTATTATTGTTATTATACGCCTTATTAATTTAAATTTTGATTAACCATCTATGTTTTACAGTATAACAACACTACCAATCATACTAAAAGGAATCCTGACAGCTGAAGACGCGATAATAGGCGTTAATATGGGTGCAGCAGCGATATGGGTTTCGAATCATGGTGGAAGACAAGTGGATGGAGTTATTCCCACGGTAAGTCGCGTGCCACAGTTTTAAACCTTTATGCTGTCGTCATTCTAAATTATAAAATTACCTTTTTATTCTTCCTTTTAATCGTTGTTCTCAGCGTTATATTCGAAATTTTTGGTTCGGATATACGCTAGGAAGAAGGAAAGAAGAAAACGCTTCAAATGTGGTATATTTAAAATGACCTCTCTGCAACACTGTAATAAAAGCAACGTATTTATTAAAGCAATTTTAACAAAGCATCTTTTGCGCTAGTGTTTGCACTCCGCCCGTTGTAATTGTTAGTACGCGGTATTATAATAACTAAGTAATAACTAAATAAACATGAATGCGTGTGCGCAATACAGTTGATCATTTGTTAGTTTGATGTACGTATACGCTCAAAATTAATGATAGAAGTATACGGCGTATACCTGACTATACCTAGTAATAGTAATACACTCACTGTTCCTTCTGAGCTATACCATTGTGTATATTCAACAGAATAGTATTCGGTCAGTAGATAAATGTTTTCCTTCCTCTGATTGTCAGCCTGTGGAAGAAATGATACGTGGTCCTTGAGTGGATAATTCATAATATCAAACTTAGAATATTTTGAATACACATAATCAGAGATGTATATATAGGTCGTACCTCTGTAGGCGGAAACTTCTTTAAAAGTGAAAAACACTTTTAGACGTTATTCTGTTTTTATTCCATATACGAGTGTATATATATATATATATATATATATATATATATATATATATATATCTTTGGTAACTGGTTTGCTTCCGCCCGAATTGTTCATTCTGACGAAGGTCAAGCTTTTCACTCCACCATAGACCTACAGTTTAACATGACATGGAATCCGAACCCCCCCCAGCACCCCAGCGTCTTAACCACTAGACTATCCAGGGTACCCATTTATCTACCAACCAATACCATGGATAGCCTACTGGTTAAGAAGCTGGGCTGTTGATGGGGCGTGGTTCGAATTCCACGTTAAACTGTAGGTCTATGGTGGAGTGACAAGCTTGACCTTCGTCAGAATGAACAATTCGGGCAGAAGCAAAACCAAGGTAACCAAGGTAACCAAGGTAACCAAGGTGTGTATATATATTAAGGGTGTGCGGGGAATCGAAAAACTCGATTCGAGTCGATTCGGCAAAAGAATCTAAATCCTACCCGAATCAGTGAATTGAGAATTTCGATTCGGTCTTTTTCAACTTAGTTTAAACTGTCTGGCAAGTATGGTGGATATTGGAATTTGGAACAGGGTGTGCGGAACATAGTAGAGAAGGTGAAGCCTTATCTTTAAGTTAAAACATAAATTGTAAGCAAATTATCACAATAAATGGAAATAAAATACGTTATTTCTCATATTATGCAGGCTTGGGTTCAAGTACATTTTCTCAAATACAAGTACAAGTAAATACAAGTACTTCAGGAATTTGAGAAAGTAAGTACAAGTACTTAATGTAGAAAATTTGGTCAAGTAATTCCAAGTACTTAATTGTCAAGTACAAGTACAAATACAAGTACTTTCGTGGAAGAAAATTAAATTTATTCTCACTTGTTTACAATTTTATTGTTATTCACAAAAAATAAAGGCAAACCCATTACAAAGCCCCTGTAAACATCACAAGGCTTATAGTTACACCAATAATACAAATAAGTAATGTTTCCTATAAGCATCACCTCACTGACACTCTAAATGCCTAGCCTGAAAGTAAGTTGGTTCGGAATATGAAAGTGAATATGTTAAACTCAGTTTAAATGTAAATTTGTCCCTTATCCTGAGGCAATGATGCTCGTTATCAAAAGTATTTCTAAATTAAGTGGAATAAAAAAACAATGATGAAACTGAATCAATCAACTGCAGTAGCGACGGATCTAGGATTTTCGAAAAGGGGGGAGGGCGGACTTTACGTACGAGCATGTAAAAATTGCGCCAAAATAATGTTTAATTATATAGGTATAATTACATACACTGGAATTAAAAATACATATGTTAACTCTTTAAGCACCAGCAGGTAAATTTTTACAGTTTACTAAAATGTAATTAAAGACCAGGTTTCTGGTAGTAAATATTGGAACTAATTTGATTGACGTTATCTAATCCATCCGTTCAAAGTGTTGGTTTACGTCGTCGTCGTCGTTGGCCTAGGCAAGCTACGGCTTGGGACCGTAGCGCATCTATCCGGTATAGGTTAACCTGGATGATGTAGCCATAAGCACTGCCGCTAGTTAAGTGCCAACCAGTGATTATCTCACTAGCCGTATTGAGTCCGTTAGGCGAAACTACGACAGTACCAAAGGTGGAAAATATAACCTTTGGTTTTCTATTATTTATTTGCAAAATGGACATGGCATTAGATTAAAATAAATATTTGAATATAAATGATTAACTGACAATTGTGATATATAATTAATTATGTTTACATACAATAAAATAATATAGTATACATAAAATTAGTATTAATGTGGTTCACAATTGAATTATAATGGGGTAACTAATTTAAAATGAATTTATAACTATTCCGAAATTCAAGACGGTAAAATTAACATTTATCTTGAAACTAAAATAAGAGTATTCACTACACACTCCCCCACCAGAGAGGAAGTTCAAAGAGTTCCGAACGACACAGATTTTCGCTGAACCTTTTTGGTAGCTACTTGTACCTCACTTAAGGTTGATTCCAAAAACGCAGGCTTAAGACGATCGATAGAAACCTTGTCGACCTTGGAACCGCGCTGGATGAGAAATGATTTGCGCGTACGTCGGAGGACTTCATAGGGTCCGTCATATGGACATTGGAGAGGCCGTTTTGGGACAGGTACACGAACGAAAACGTGGGTGCAAGACTGGAGGGCTGGGGAAACAAAGATGTTCTGTTGGCTAGTCAATCGAGGGGGAACAGGCTGAAGGGACTGCATGTGAGAGGAAAGTGTTTGAGCGAATTCCGTAGGATCACATGACTTATCCCCTGCAGTGAAGTAGCCACCTGGTAGCCGCAGTGTTGTTCCATAGACTAGTTCAGCCGCTGTAGTCTTCAGATCACTCTTAAATGCAGAGCGAATACCAAGCAAAACGAGTGGAAGCTTATCCATCCAATGGGAGTCTTCGTGACACATAAGGGATGACTTCAGCTGGCGATGGAAGCGTTCGACGAGGCCGTTAGCTTGCGGATGATACGCACAGGTATGCGCATGTACTGTACCCAACAAGCTGGTAAACTTCTTCCAAAGCGAAGACTCAAATTGGCGACCTTGGTCAGTGATGACTTTTGTCGGCAATCCAAATCTTGATACCCATCCATGAAGAAAGGCTCTTGCAACAGTGTCCGCTTGGATATCAGGAAGTGGGATGGCTTCAGGCCATCTGGAAAAGCGGTCGAGACAGGTGAGCAGATAACGTTGGCCTTGAATCACTGGAAGAGGGCCAACAATGTCTACATGAATTACCTCAAATCGCTGGGATGGGGGCGGAAATGCGTCAAAGGGGGACCTGGTGTGCCTTTGGACTTTGGCACGCTGGCAGGCAAGGCACGTTTTGGTCCAATGTTTGACATCCTTCCGCATCGAGGGCCAAACAAAACGAGAGGTAACCAGGTGTTGCGAAGCACGGATACCAGGATGGGAGGGCTTATGAAGATCCGCGAAGACTGCTTTTCTGTGACATGGAGGGACATAAGGGCGAATAGCAGCTGTTGATACGTCGCAATAGAGGGGCACAGACAATCCTGGCATACTCATTTTCTTGAGGGAAAGTGAGTGAGTGGAGTCTTCTCTGAGCAGGTCTTGTAGTTCCGTATCCTTATCTTGATCCTGTGCAATAGCATTCCACAGTGTAGAGCTGAAGGTAACAGAAGTAATCTCTATTCTTGAAAGTGCATCCGCTGGAGTGTTCAAGACACCTTTGATGTGGCGGATATCTGTGGTAAATTGCGAGATATAATCGAGTTGCCTGATGACTCTGGGAGAGTGGTTACAGCTGTTTTTATTGAAGACAGTGACCAAAGGTTTGTGGTCGGTAAAAACACAAAACTCTCGGCCTTCAAGGAAATGTTGAAAATGCTTCACGTTTAAGTAAATAGCAAGAAGTTCACGTCCGAAAGCACTATAACGCGTTTGGGCTGGCTGCAGCTTTTTCGAGTAAAACGCGATGGGTGCTTGTTGACCGTTAATGGTTTGTTCCAACACTCCACCGATCGCAACATCTGATGCATCGACCGTCAGAGTTAGGGGGCACACTGATAGGAAATGACAGAGACAATGCACTATTGATAGCATTTTTGGCATTGTCGAACGCCTGTAAACTATCGCTACACCATAACAATTTCGTTACCTTGCGTTTGTGTGTGATCATAGCGTGTAGAGGAGCAAGAACACTAGCACAGTTTTTAATGAACTTGTGGTAATAATTTACCAAACCTAGAAACCGCCGTAACTCACGCTGATTATTTGGCATAGGGTAATTTTTTATCACTTCACACTTGTCCTGAAGGGGGGTAATTCCGTGCTGCGAAATCGTGTGACCAAGAAATTCCAAGGTTGGCTGTGCAAACACACACTTAGATGCATTAATAGTAACACCGTATTGTTCTAAGCGTTGAAAGAGGAGTGAAAGATGTTCCTTATGTTCCTCTTCCGTTGAGCTGGCCACAAGCAAATCATCGATGTAGGCATAAACAAAGTCTAAGCCTCTGGTGACCTCATCTATAAACCTCTGAAAGGTTTGCGCAGCATTCCGGAGCCCGAACGGCATCTTCAAAAATTCGAATAACCCAAATGGTGTACAAACTGCAGTCTTGGGAATATCCGAAGGCTCTACGGGAATGTGGTGGAAAGCCTTAACGAGATCTATTTTACTGAAGATAGATTTGCCGTGGAGAAGAGAAGTAAAGTCTTGGACATTTGGTACCGGATATCGGTCCGGGATGGTTGTCGAATTCAAAAACCGGTAATCCCCACATGGTCTCCAGTCTCCTGACTTCTTCTGGACCAGGTGTAGGGGAGAGGACCAACTGCTTTTGGAAGGTCTTATTATCCCAAGATCCAGCATAAGCTGGAATTCCGATTTGGCAGCTTTCAGTTTGTCCGGGGCAAGACGTCTGGGTTTTGCAAACACAGGGGGACCTTTTGTTGTAATGTGATGGGTAATGGTGTGCTTAATGGTATCACCCATCTGCATAGGTTGAAGAATTCCTGGATATCGTTGGAAAAGGCACTGGTACATGGAATTAGGGGGAACGAGGGAAAGTGCAGAGTTCGAGGCGTCCGGAAGGGCAACCTGTTTGGCAAGAACAGAAAGCAGTGTGGCCTGGTCGCATAAGCGTCGCTTGTCAAGATCCACCAGGAGTTTGAAATGCTGGAGGAAGTCAGCGCCGATTATGGGATGCTGCACTTGAGCACAGATGAAAATCCACTTGAAGGATCGGTGAAGGCCCAAGTTTAGTTCACGCGACTGAGTACCGTACGTGGGTATGCGTGAACCGTTAGCAGCGTATAGAGGCGGAGATTCCGAGTGTATGACCAGATTTTTGAGGGAATACACTGACTGACGCTCCGGTATCGATCAAGAAATTGACACCAGAGTTCCTGTCCTTTATGAATAACAGGTTGGCAGTGCGAGTACTAGACGCCATTAGGACTCGCTGCTGGGGTTTTCCGACAAAAAATTGCAAGGGGAGATGCACTTCCTAGCCTTCTTTCCAAATTTGGCGTGGTAGAAGCAGATCTTCCCGGAACTCGAACGATGCCTCTTCGTAAATCTTGACCGAGAATGGCTTCTTGCCGTTGATTTTAGTAGCAGAGAACAAACGTGGTTGAGTTGTTGACTTAACTCTTTCACTTCAACTCCAGTTCCGATTGTGTGTTCACGTTGTGACCGGAGCTGTGTCAATCTCCACTACTTTGTCGGCAGTTTCTGCTAGTTTATCAACTGGAGTAGCAGGATCCATAGTGGCCAAGACACGCTGAGCTGATGGAGGAAGTTTCTGCAAGAACAACTGTCTAAAGATGTCCTTATCGAAGGTTTGTGCGCGTTCGCCTAGAGCGCACTGCATAGCCCTCAGCATTTGAGTGGGCTTACGGTCTCCAAGTTCTTTTTTGAGATTAACTGATGTAGTTTCTCACGCTCGGAGACAGTGTGCGGCGCAGGATGGCAGACTTCAGATCGTTGTACGGGTCCTCACTCGTGGAGGAGATACGATGACGTCACGGACTTCAGAGATGATGCTCGCTGGTAGAGAGGACAAAACATGATCGTATTTCGTCCTGCTAGCGGTGATCCTTCCCAAGTTGAATTGTGATTCCACTTGGTGGAACCAAATAAATGGATCACCCGGCCAGAAGACGGGGAGCTTTACGCTCAAGTGGGAGATGGCACCAGCGTCGTCAGGCATCTTCTCCTATGCTTGCTGACGTACAAGCAAGACGACAAGTTCCCAACGAAGGAGTGGAGGTTGAGACGAGCGCAGGCACAGAGCGCACGGGCAGGGGTGAGGGGCAGAGGGCACGAGCGACATTACAGTCTGGTCCTAGTCGCTCGGGTGAAGGGGGTGGTGGGCACGAACGACGTTACAGTCTAGTCCTAGTCGTTCGGGTGAAGGGGGTGATGGGCACGAACGACATTACAGTCTAGTCCTAGTCGTTCGGGTAGAAGGGGTAATCCAGCTCCGGGGTCATCAATTGTTGGTTTACGTCGTCGTCGTCGTTGGCCTAGGCAAGCTACGGCTTGGGACCGTAGCGCATCTATCCGGTATAGGTTAACCTGGATGATGTAGCCATAAGCACTGCCGCTAGTTAAGTGCCAACCAGTGATTATCTCACTAGCCGTATTGAGTCCGTTAGGCGAAACTACGACAGTACCAAAGGTGGAAAATATAACCTTTGGTTTTCTATTATTTATTTGCAAAATGGACATGGCATTAGATTAAAATAAATATTTGAATATAAATGATTAACTGACAATTGTGATATATAATTAATTATGTTTACATACAAAAATAATATAGTATACATAAAATTAGTATTAATGTGGTTCACAATTGAATTATAATGGGGTAACTAATTTAAAATGAATTTATAACTATTCCGAAATTCAAGACGGTAAAATTAACATTTATCTTGAAACTAAAATAAGAGTATTCACTACAAAAGTATTACCTGAATTAGTCATTTAGAGAGAGGAAGATCTTGAATGTGAATACTACACAAAGGGTTTACAAGCACATTATACTTGTGTCTACAAATGCTTACAACCATTAATAAATGAATATGTAAAGCTGGAAAGCATAATTTAATTGAGTATACAAAGGGAAATATTATTTTCATACAGTTTTTAAAAATAAAAATTGAAAGGTAAGTTGCCAGGTATTTTTAAGGGTGGTGTTGACATTTTTATAATTTAAAAAAGTATGTACTTTTTTGCTTTTAGAAATTAAAAAAATTATTATAAAAAATAAAGCATTTGGAAGGGGTACCAAGATTGACCAAAAGGGGCGCTAAATTGACCAAAGGGGGCATTGACGCCCCCCCCCCCCCCATGTAAATCCGCTAGTGATCAACTGGTTGCAAAAAGTAAACTCAAGCACTTCACAAGGCCCATGTATACATCACATGGACCACAGTTAAAAAAATAATAATAATTATGTATTCATAACCAAGAAGTGACTGACACTCAATGCCTAGCCACCCCTTTAACTCTGCACAGGATGTCTTACTCTTAATCTATTTTCATTTCATAACCATGCATCTACATTATTTGTACGCGTCATTACACTTCACAAACACGACTGTTTCAAAGTTATTATCAGTCATACGGCACTCATTACCAATTTTGTCAAGATTCATTACCAAATGTAGCTTTTCATTACCAAATGCTTGAAGTACTTGAAAAATAGTTGAAAGTACTTGAATGTTTTCAAGTACATTTCATCAAGTACAAGTACAGACTATTGTGAAATTTCAAGTACAAATACAAGTACAAGTACGGTGGTACCTAAACTTGATACTTGAGTACCAAGTACCGAGTACAAGTAAGTACTTGAACCCAAGGCTGATATTATGTGATTAAATGTGTTATATTTTCATTAAATAAATAGTTATTTTGTTCTTTGTTATATGTTGTGAATTAAATATATCACTTTCATTACAAAATATGATAGTTTGTTACCAATCTGGGCCCATTTTCTGTCTATCCCAGTTCGAGACGAATGAAACCGTCAGTTTTTTTGAAGGTTCAGAAAAAGTTTGAGGGCCTTTATTAATGAAACAAAAAGAATCGAGAATGGAATTAAGTGGCCGAATCGCACATCCTTAATATATATATATATATATATATATATATATATATATATATGGCACACGGCAAGAACCTCAGAGGACCATTCTGAGTTCAATCATATATATATTATATATATATATATAATATATATGGTGGTGTAGTGGTTAGCGTCGCTGACGACGAATCCATCGGCCCCGGGTTCGAGACCCGACGGCAGCCGGCGCGGAGCAAAACCCAGCTGTTCATCCTTCCACACAATAAAGAAGTGGTTGGTAGATAAATGAGTACCCTAGGTGGCCTTGTGGTTAAGACGCTAGGCTGCTGATGGGGTGTGGTTCGGATTCCGCGTTAAACTGTAGGTCTAAAGTGGAGTGAAAAGCTTGACCTTCGTCAGAATGAACAATTCGGGCGGAAGCTAACCAAAGGTATATATGCGCCTCGGTGGTGTAGTGGTTAGCGTCGCTGACTACGAATCCATCGGCCCCGGGTTCGAGACCAGGTGACGGCAGCTGTTCAGCCTTCCACACAATAAAGAAAGTGGTTGGTAGATAAATGGGTACCTGGGTGGCCTAGTGGTTAAGACGCTGGGCTGTTGGTGGGGCGTGGTTCGGATTCCACGTTAAACTGTAGGTCTAAGGTGGAGTGAAAAGCTTGACCTTCGTCAGAATGAAGAATTCGGGCGGAAGCTAACCAAAGGTTATATATACAGGGCGTCCCAAAAAAATGTATACACACTTTAAATACTTATAAAGGCAGTGTTTATTAAAATACATTTCATTTTCAAAATGTAATAGAATCTACAGACATTATTTAATTGTTTTGTCAACGCCTGTTTTCAAACTGACGTCCGTTCTGGTCCAGGCACTGCTGATAACGCGAAGCAATGGAATCGCAAACATCACGAAACATTTCGTTTGGTATTTGTGTGCATTCTCGTTCAATGGCTGCTCTCAATTCAGCGACTGTTGCAGGTTTTATAGCGTAGACTTTGTCTTTTAAGTATCCCCATAAAAAAAGTCTAGTGGTGTGAGGTCTGGTGAACGCGGAGGGTATTCTACGAAACCCTTTCGTCCAATCCACATCCACATCGTGCCAAGTACCACTCGCAATACTCCACTCTTCGGTCCGGATCATCTTCTAATAGCATGGACTAATCTTGGAATGTAACTTTTCCATTGACAGCGCTTCAAAATGCGTTGGACAGACGATTCTGAAATTCCTACCTCACGACTCGCTTGCCGCACAGATTTTCTTGGACTTTGGTGATACGTTTCCAGTACTCTTTCTTGCTTTGTGGGGCTTGTCGATGTCCGTGGTCTTCCGGAACGCTTCTTGTGGACATTCTGAACAGTTCCATCGGCTTCAAACTTATCTCTAATTCGAGTGATGGTAAGTCGCGTTGGTGGATCTGTTTGGAACTCCCTCCTAAACTGTCTTTGCACTTCAACTGCGTTTTCACACTTCCAGTAGCATTTTAGAATGAATTTCCTTTGTTCAAAGCTTAGTCTGACTGCCATTATTAATTCTAATGGGTTTAACTTGGAAAGAAAGAAACATCAATTGAGCTATCAGCTGTTAAAGTGTGTATACATTTTGTTGGGACGCCCTGTATATATATATATATATATATATATATATATATCCCCCTCGATTAGGTAATCCGGCTTGCCGGGCCGAGGGGGCTCGTACACCTCGTGTGTTGTTGGGGTTTCCTCAACTCCTCGCGGGGTGTGGGCGAAGAGTTACCTAGTTGCTTTTTTTTTTTTTTTTTCCCTTACTTTTCTTTTAGCTCCCCCTTTTTTTCCGTTTCAACCGGAATTTCTTTTATCTTGACTCGGTCTTGTGCCTCTGTCAATTGTAGTATCCCCCCCCCACTCTGTTTGTATTTTGCAGTCTTGGGATCATCGGGTGCACCCGCCGGGGGGCATCGCTCCGTGGCTGAGCCGTGCTCCGGGGACGGTCTGGGCGCCCGGACCGCTGCTGCGTCTGGATTGGGTCTTTGCTGGGCCCTTAACGGACAAATCTCCGTAGTGCCAATCTGCTGTTTTTAAAACGACAGTCAGGTTGGGGGGCGGGCTACCCGGGACGTTGTGCCTGCGCCTTGAAGGATGCAGCGGCAGATGGTGCATTGCCTTGGGTCCGAGGCTGTCTTTTTTGTAAAGCTATTGTTTATGGGTTCAATTTCAAAACTTAAATCCCCTCTTGTTGACAACTCTGGCCCGCGCTTGGATTTGGATAAGACTTCTACTTCTGGTCGTTCAGCGGCCTCTGCCTCCGCTGGATTGACCTTCAAGCCGTATGGCCCCCTCTCGTCCTCTGCGGCGTCTGGCTCTCGTGGCCGGACTCGTGGTGGCCGTAGGGCGGGGTCTTCGCGGCCCTCGTTCTCTCGCCCACTCTCGGTTACCGTTACACATGGACCTGTCCCTGCTGTCAATTTCTGTCCAGTGGACAGGTTCCTTGTTCTCCGCCCTTCCGCTGGCTCCCTTCCGGGCAACTCGGAACGGGTGTTTCAGCGTCTTAAGACGGTGGGAGTTCCCTGTCGTTATGATATCCGCCCTCTGAAGGATGGGTCTCTTCTTTTGAAGTCCCGTTCTTCGGTGGTGACTGAGTCCCTTCTACAGTTGCAGGATGTTTTGGGTTGCAGAGTTTCTGTGACTCCCCATCCGCAATTGAATAGCTGTCAGGGCACCATTTTCGCTTCCCGTCTGCTGTCAATCCCGGTTGGCGAGTTGCAGGAGGATCTTGCCCCCCAGGGGGTGACGAAGGTCTTCCGCTTTTCGTCGCGCCGGGATGGTGCTCTGACCCCGTCCGCTCGTCTGCTCCTGACCTTTGACTCCCTTGTGCCTCCGGCCCAGGTGTTCTGGGGCATGGGTGATCGCCGGTCGTGTGAGTTTTCGGTGCGACCGTATGTGCCTGACCTGGTTCGCTGCTTTGGCTGCAACCGGTTCGGCCATGTTAGCTCTGCTTGCCGCCGTGAAGGTAAGCTGTGTGTCCGCTGCGGTGGGCCTGCGCACCCTACCCGTGCACGAACCCCCCGCTGTGCTCGAACTGCTCGGGGGCCCACCCTTCCTCCTCTCGGGACTGCCCCGTTTTCAAGTTTGAATTCGAGGTGCGGTCCTTAAGGACTACCGAATTCCTTAGTGCGCGGGAGGCGCGCGATAGGCTCCGTGACCGGGAGCCGCGGCGGGGGTTGTCCTATGCTGCGGCTCTTGGCTCTGGCGGGGCCTCTGGCCCCTCCCGTTCTACCCCGGCGCCTACCGGAGTGGTGCCCCCCCTGGAAGTTCCTGGGGTTGGTGGTCCTCCTGGCGCCGCGGGGCCTTCTTGTCTCTCTGCCTCACTTTCGGACATCCCATCTGATTCCCTGCCTACAGATGCCCCTTCTCCCTCTCCGGCCGTGGGGTCTGGATCTTTGCCTACTTGTCTCTCGGGTGGGGAAGGTGATGCCCCGAAGGGGAGGAGGAAGCGTCGCCGTGGTCGGAGTTGGAGTCCTCCAGACCCGATCATGACCGCTGCTCGCCCTGCTTCCCCTTCCTCACCGGAAGGGAAGCGGCGCGCCGCTCCTGGTCCGCTCGGGACTCCCCCTCCTATACGGAGGGCTGGTGAGGCGTCGCCTCTCGGTACCCCGACTAGTGTCCGGGTGTCGGTTGAGGTACACCGCCCCATGACACCCTCGATTACTGACTCGGTTCCTATGGTGGACCCGGTCGAGAGGAGCCTGGCCCTTCTTCATGGAGTCTCTCTCCCTTCGGCTCCTGCTGAGAGTGGTCGGGTCTCTCCTGGATCTACCTCTCCCACCTGTGGTGGACCTTTCCTCCCCTCCCCGTCAGCACTTGTCTGGTGTGACGAGCCCTAGAGCATCTGGTTCTCCCCGGCCCCCCTCTGGTGGGGAGTCGGGGGTTTCAGCTGGGCCCGTCTCGTCGTCTCTCCCCCCCTCAGGGGAGCCCCCATCTGAACTCCCTGTTCCACTTTCTACCTCTCGTTCTACTACGGGTGAAGCAGCTGCGGAGTCGGTGCCCCCCCCCGTTCGGGGTGAGTCGGGGAATCCGATTCCGTCCCTGGTTACGAACCGTTGAGTTTGCTGCTCAGCTTGGTCCGTGGCTATTTCTCTGCCTTCTCTGCTTTTTATAATGCCTCTTCCCCTTACAGTTCCATTTTGCATTGGAACTGTGGGGGGCTTTTAGCTAACTGGGAGAACCTTGCCTCCCTGCTGGAGAGCGAGCGGCCTTCCTGTGTTTGTCTCCAGGAGACTATCCTGGCTGCGCGTGGGCTCCCTCGTCTCTCTGGCTATGTTGGCTTCCCTTGCACCCCGGATGAGCGCACACGCCGGCGGGGTGCAGCGATTTATGTACACCATTCATTACCCTCGCGAAGTGTGCCTCTTCGTACTTCCTTGCAGGCTGTGGCTGTGCGGCTCTTTTTAGATCGCCAGTACACTGCTTGCTCGATTTATATTCCTCCTCATGACCCTCCTTCTCGCGACGCGGTTCGCGAGTTGGTGTTGCAACAGCCTCGACCGTTTCTCCTCCTCGGGGACTTTAACAGTCGCGACCCGGCTTGGGGAGATGTCCGGTCGACTAATGTTGCTGGTATGTTGCTCTCCTTAATGGAGGAACTTTCCTTCGCGTGCCTCAATTCAGGCGAACCTATCTACTTCCACGAACCCACGGGTTCATCTACCTGTATTGATCTCTCCTTGGTGTCCCTCGATGCCTTACTCGATTTTTCGTGGAAGGTGTTGGGGGACTCTTATGGCAGTGATCATTACCCAGTCTGTCTTGAGCCGGTCGGACCGCAGCCGGGCGTCTCGTCTCGACCGAGGTGGCGCCTTGCGCGGGCTGACTGGCCATCTTTCAGAGCTCGTTCCGTCATTGTCCGTTCGGTATTGAGCTTTGGCTCTGTGGATGAGAGCTTGGAGTTCTTCGAACGGGTGGTGATGAGCGTCGCGGGGGACTGTATTTCTCGATCTTCCGGTAACCCGCGGGCGCGTAGCGTCCCGTGGTGGACTCCAGCATGACACCAGGCGGTGTGCGAGAGGAAGAGGGCAACGCGCCGCTTCCACCGCACCCGGCGCGCGGACCACTTGATTGAGATGCGGCGGGCGAAGGCTTTCGCCCGCCGGACTCTCAAGTTGGCCCGTCGGGCCTCTTAGCGTGCTTTTGTGTCCGGCATTTCCTCATCTACCCCTTCTGCTGCTGTGTGGCGGAGGGTACGTAGTATCGAGGGGAAGCCGGTCCCTGCTAGTCGCCCTGTCCTTCGGGGCGGGGACGGCTTCCTTTCGGATCCTGCTGCTGTGGCCGATCGGCTGGCCGGTGCTTTTGCTGCGGTTTCCCGTTCGCCTTCAGCTGCGAATCGTCCTTTATCGGAGGTCACGTTCCCGCCCCCCTGGGAACGAGCCCTATAACCGTCTCTTTACGATGCGGGAACTTCGGGCTGTCTTGGCAACCCGTCGTTCTTCCGCCCCTGGCCCTGATGACATTCCGTATGACTTTATTTGGAATCTGCACCCGATGGCCCTGCACTTCTTGCTGGATCTTTTCAACCGGGTGTGGGTTGAGGGGTCGTTCCCTTCCCGTTGGAGGGAGGCGATTGTGGTCCCGATACCTAAGCCGGGGAAGGATCCGGCGGAGGTGGCGGGCTATCGGCCTATTGCCTTGACGAGCTGCTTATGCAAGCTCCTTGAAAAGATGGTGGCCGTCCGACTTTCCTTTACACTGGAGTCGCTTGGGTTATACCCCCCGACCCAGTATGGCTTTCGTCGAATTCGGGGTACTCTGGACCCCCTTCTCCTCCTTGGCCATGATGTACGGGAGGCCTTTTCCCGCCGCAATCTTGTTCTGGCCGTCTTTTTCGACGTCCAAAAGGCCTATGACACGACCCGTCGGGGAGTTGTCATGGACCGTTTGAAGTCTCTTGGTTTTGTGGGCTTTTTGCCCACGTTTCTTCGTATCTTCCTCTGCCGTCGCACTTTCCGCGTCTGTAATGGGGCGGCCCTATCTGACCTGTATGTTCAGGAGGAGGGGGTGCCCCAGGGGTGTGTTTTGAGCGTCTCCTGCTTCAACCTGGTTATGTCTGCGCTACCGGGAGCCCTTCCGCCCTCGGTGCGCTGTTCCATCTACGCAGACGATCTGGCTGTCTATGCCGCGGGGACGAGTCCCCCCCTCGTGGAGAGGCAAGTCCAACTCGCGGTCAATCGGGTTGAACGCTGGGCGTCGTCGGTGGGCCTGTCTTCCCCGAAGACTTCGTGTGTGGCCTTCCTTCCGTCGAGGAGACGGGGATTCAGCGCCATCCCGGCCTTTAACCTTACACTCGGGGGTCAGCCTCTGGCCCTCGTTCCATCAGTACGCTTCCTGGGTATGGTTTTCGACAGCCGTTTGAGCTGGGTTCCCCACCTTCGCCGGCTGCGCGAGTCCGCGAGATGTACCCTGGATTTGCTGGGACATCTGTCGCATACTACATGGGGCGCGGATAGGCGGACACTCCTCCGTTTGTACGTGTCCCTGGTACAGTCAAAATTAGACTATGGGAGTGTGGTGTATGGCTCCGCCTCCCGCACGGCCCTTCGGACACTGGATCCGGTCCTCTCTAGAGGACTGCGCATGTCATCTGGCGCCTTCCGCTCCTCTCCGGTTGATAGTCTGCAGGTTGAGTGCGACATCCCTCGCTTGGAGGATCGGAGGTCGTTCCTCATTGCTAAGCACTATCTCCGGATCCTCCGACTTCCCACCTCTCCTCTGTTCCAGGTGGTTGAGAGGGCGTTCTGCCGGGATGGGGGTTGGTATTTCACCGACACGGTGACCTCCCTCCTCGATGGTATGGGCACTCCTCCTCCATCCGTTATACCGGTCTCTTTCAGGGGTGTTGCACCTTGGGAGAGCACCCCTGTTGCGTGCTGTAGGGCGTTGCGCCCCGTTCGCAGGGCCGATTCTGACTCTGCCTTGCTTCGGTCTCTGTTCCTTCAGCATGCAGCGTGTCACTCTGCATGTGTTGCGTTGCGGTCTTCACAGATGGCTCGAGGTCGTCGGGGGGCGTTGGGGCCGCGGCTGTTCCCCAGTCGTTTGCCCTTGCTCCCCGATGTACCCGTCTCCCTGATGAGGCTTCTGTTTTCACGGCGGAGCTCTATGCCATTTTGAGCGCTCTGGAGGTGGTGCGGGAGCATCCGGATGGGTCGTTTGTCATCTATTCGGATTCCCGCAGTGCCCTGAATGGCCTGGAGTGTTTTGACCCTGTCCACCCACTGGTCCGACGAATCCAGCTACTGTGCCATATCCTTGTCGCTTCTGGTGGCAAGGAGGTGGTATTTTGTTGGGTTCCTGCACATGTTAACGTGGCTGGAAATGAGGCTGCCGATCGAGCTGCCCGTTCCGCGTGCCGACTACAGGTTTCACCCGTGTCCCTCCCCTTTTCCGATTATATCCCTGGCTTCCGTAGGTTTTTGCGCTCCCGGTGGCAGAGTCGCTGGGATGGCGCTACAAATAACAAACTCTGCAAGATTAAACCCAAATTGGGATGTTGGGCCTCTTCCTTCCATCGGTCGCGCCATAAGGAGGTGGCTTTGGCCCGCCTCCGTATTGGCCACACCCACCTGACCCATGGCCATTTGATGGCCGGGGATCGGGTGCCCCGATGTCCCGATTGTAACATCTTACTCACAGTTGCCCACCTGCTGGTGGAGTGTCCGCTTTACTCTGCGCTGCGCGCAGAGTATTTTCCCATTTTGATGAGCGTCGGGCCTTGTGATAGGCTTGGCGCTATTCTATCGGAAGGTCCCTACTTTTCGGTAACCGGGTTGTTCTCCTTCCTCCTTCGCTCCCGACTTCTTTACCGGTTGTGACTCTATTTTTTTTAATTATTTTTTATTTTTTTCATTTTATTTATTTATTTTTCCCCCCTCCTCCTCCCCGTCTATTGTTCACTTCCGTTAGCTGTTTCATAGTCTTCGTCCTGTGTTCGCTCTACTATCCATCTTTCTTTTGGTGGCCATGAGCGGTCATACTTTGAAACAAAAAAAAAAAAAAATGTATATATATATATATATATATATATATCAGACATGAAGTAATAGTAATAGACTATTACAAGATTTTTTAAGTAATAGTAATAGATCATAATTTTTTTGCTGTGCTGTAATAGTAGTAGTAATGGTAATAGACAAGCGGTAGCTCGTTATCGCCCTCCGGGCAGGTAGCAGTATATGTCACAGTATATGTAGCAGTATATGTCACAGCTAGCTGTATATGCATATGGTATATATGTATATGTATATTGGTACTTACGTATTATCGGGACTACCAAACTGTTTATTATGTATTTTTGCTCTCGTCATTTTCGTTTTCGAAGTACTTACATTCACTTGTAATAGACATTAAATAGCTCGTGCTTGGCCGCGGAGTGACCTAGGACTGGGAAACTTGACAGAGCACATCGGCAGCTCATGGGCTATCAGTGGGTGGTGGTTGCAGAATTTTCCGATGTGCCGTTTAATCTGTGCACGATTCCGAAGAAAGCGGACAGACACACAGACACATTTTAGTAATGGCGTAATAGATAATAGTCCATTACTTTTCTATTACAGTGGCAATGGACATAGTGTGAACAAAGAACTGAAAAAATGAACTAAATCTACTTTAAACTAAATTAAACATGTATCCTATATACTATTGAGCTAAAATGTGTGTGTGTGTGTGTGTGTGTGTCCGCTTTCTTCGGAACCGTACACAGCCTAAACGGCACATCGGAAAATTCTGCAACCACCACCAACTGATAGCCCATGAGCTGACGATGTGCTCTGTCAAGTTTCCCGGTCCTAGGTCACCGGTTACTGGGTCCGAAGGCCCCAGCACCGCGATAAAACTACAGAAAAAAACGCAGCCTTGAAAATCTTGAGCTTCACATTTATACTGTGATACATATACTGCTACCCGCCCGGAGGCGGGTAGCAGTATATGTCACAGTGCTACCCACCCGGGGGTAGTGGGGGAGGGGAGAGGTAATTGGGGGAGTGGGGTGGGGGTAATGGGGGAGTGGGGGTGGGGGTGATGGGGAGAGGGGTGGGGGTAATTGGGAGAGGGATGGGGGGTAATGGCGTTTTTTACTTTTGTGCGTGGGGGTAATGGCGTATATAGCAGTATATATCACAGTGCTACCCGCCCAAAGAGCCAAGTTGTACAACGGTCGCGAGCGATAGCGAGCTACTGCTTGTGTGAACTAATATTGTGGCACATTTTTCCTTCAATAAAGTAAAATTTATGAAGACGTACAGTCTCTGAAATTGTAATGATTTGGTAGAAACAAATATTTGTTAACACACTGCTTCTAATTGCATTTAAATAGCCATAAAGATCCTTTTCAAATAAGTGAAGTACCCCACATACAAAATTAATAGTAATAGTAATAGAAGAAATCAAAAGTAACAGTAATAGTAATAGAAACCCAGTAATAGACCCCATGTCTGATATATATATATATATATATATATATATATATATATATTATATTATATATTAGCTATTTACTGTCGATTCCCTTCCCGGCGTCAGAGTATAGTTGTATATAGGGGGAGGCCTACCAACACTTATTTTCCTGCCGTCTCCTTCAGGCATTTCATCCCCATAACGAGATTCGGCCTGTTATGATCTAATGATCAGTGACGTTACTGATAAATAATTAATGCTAGGAATTTGAATATTAATGGGAAAAAATAGATTGCGTTATATTACAGAGAGCTGGGTACAGAGGACGTGTAGCTAGACAGAAGCCATTGGTTGTTAAGCGAATAAGATGTAATTCTTATTCTTAATAATTATGGTATCCCAAATTATCCTTATGTCTTTGAATCTCCTCACGGTGCATTATGGAAAGAAATTTGCCGAAACAATAAAATAAAACCCTATTTTTGCGCCTTCGTTTCTTTATGAATTATTTACCAAATACATTGGAAAAAGCAGTTTCTCTTCCTTCCTCCATAGTTGATGCTAGATATGATATGGAAAGGTGAAAAAGGAAGGATTATCAGGTAAAATTTATATTTAAAATCTTTGACGTAGTCTATCAGCGAAATAAGGTTGCAAATTTGCTCTTAATACCTTCTTAAAAGTTTGCTTTTAAAAATAATTTAAGAATTATAGACTGTAGTCATGAAATGTTCCTCAGCCCTCACTTCTCCCCCGCCCCCACTATCCATAATCGAAAATTCGCCAGCAGGCCTCATCAGTGCATTTATTATCTAACCCAGGGGTCACCAACCTGGGCAGTAGCGCCCACTAGTGGGCTCACATTAAAGGTAATTAAACATTTATTTCATTATTTATTTTATCGATTATGTTGATTTATTCTTTTTGATCTAAGGTGGGCGATAAGCTTTTTTAATTTTCAAAAAATCGTAAAAGTGGGCGGTGAACAAAAAAAAAGGTTGGTGATCCCTGATCTAACCTATTTGTTTGAAGAGTTATACAAATTCTTTACAGACGAGCAATAATCATATTATCTATTACCATTATCACCGTTTTCAGTATAAGAAATTAAATGTAATGAAATACTCGTATACGTTCAATAAAACGTGACAACAACGCTTTGGAAACCGAAAATTTGTGCTTTCTTTTCGCTTCAGTTTTTGTAAAACATGAAAAGGACTTAGTTCTGAATGGAAACTTAAACTATAATAGACTTATTATATAGAGTGCTCCAAAAAGGTATTCCAGAAATAATTATTGCACATTATTTTTGGGAACACCTTTTTGGATGATCCGTATGTCAAAAGAAAGTTACTTAAAATAGCTTTATTTAATAAAAAAAAACTTGCTGTCACATACACTCGTCAACAAAACAATATAATTTCAATTTTTAAAAATCAGTCTCTAAAAAAAATTAGTGAATGAAAACCACAAAGAAGTAAATTTATAATGAAATACAGCACTTGACTTCGACGAATCCCCCGCTCAATCTCCCATCGTGGAACGTGTTCAGATAATAAAAATTTAAATGTTTTGTTACAATGCGAACTATTTCGGTATGTATTTGTATTGAATCTGGTGTCGTTTTGATTAATACTCTTTGAAAATAGCTTACTTACTATTCCACACAGTCTGTTCTGAATTCACTTCTCCTACATTATTTCCCTCATTTAAATTTTAATCAGTATTTCCAAGCATTTTAATCTGTTCATCTCTTATTTAAAAGTGGAAATAGATTCATACACACTAGTGATGTAGGTAACATCCGCATCCGCATCCGCATCCGCGGAACATCCGCACATTTTCTCGCATCCGCATCCGCACCCGCATCCGCACTTTGGACTGCGGATGTGGACCGTTGAGATAAAATGTCATTAATAAGCGGAAATTATCAAATTCTACTATATTAATAGAACTAGTTCATTGTGCGCAAAAGTGATGCAAGCGACAAGACGAGAGGCTGTTCTTGTATGAAGTTACTCTCTTGCAACCTACTTAGATCCACGTTACAAAGCTAAGTTATTTTCACCTAGTACATTAGAACGAGTTAAATTATCACTTGGCAAAGCAGTTGAAGAGCTTCAGTCTCTTGAATCTGTCGCTTCGCCACCCACCAAAAGAATAAAAGTTTCAGTGACAGATCCAACACCTTCAACAAGCAAATCTATCACAGAATCTGTCTCTCAGTTTCTTGAGTCAAGCAGCAATGACGAGACCTACGCGATGTCAAAAGATGTAGTAAAAATGATCGAGAGCTATCACCAAGAAAAACGCCTGGCTGCATGTGACAATCCTATTAGTTGGTGGAAAAATACGCAGAATATCTATCCATACTTGAGTAAACTTGCAAGGAAACATTTAGCCTGTCCTCCAACAAACGTACCAAGCGAGAGATTATTTAGCAGCGCTGGATTAATATATGATGAAAAGAGAAACAGACTGGCAGCAGAAAAGGCAGAAAAATTAATGTTCCTTAAGCATAACCTTCCTATAATTAAGTTTGAACATTAAACGATGAACATCTTAGTTTACTTTATTTAATTACTCATTTATAAATATGCCTAATAAAACTTTAAACTTAATATAAATAGTTATCAAGCTAATTAAAGATCTCTTTCTATAAGGGTGGAGGTTGGGGAAAGCGGTCGGTGGGGTGCATTTGAGTTGGGTTCACGTCCCGCATCCTGGTAACACAATTATGGTTTCTAATTGTGGCTGAAACTCAACAAAATATAACGAATTTATTTGCAGACGAATTCACTAATTGATTTCTATATTAGTTAGATGCTTGATATTATTTTATATGTTCAGAGAAAAGTACAGCAATTATTGTACAATTAATCAATTATACTACATTATAGCTACAGCTCTCTCTATATAATAACTTATTATATACGTTAAACACAACAAATCTCGAATATATCCTAAAAAATAACGAAAATGTAGACATCCGCATCCGCATCCGCATCCGCGGATGTTGAAATCAAACATCCTCATCCGCATCCGCATCCGCGGATGTGAAAAAAATGACATCCGCTACATCACTAATACACACTATAAATTAGCTTTTAGTTACGTAAACATATTAAAATAGTCAAAAGCCACGTAACTTAATGATTTGACAAAACCGTAAACAACTCCAGATTTAATGATATGACAAACCTGTAAACATCTCCAGATTTAAAAAATTACGATTAGAGTCATAAACAGCCACCAAAATAGTGTGATGATGGCTAAGAGACCTACAGTTTTACGTGGAATGCAAATCGTGGGTCGCTACATAATCTGGACGCAGAGAATCAAAAAATGTGAATGTACGAACGAACAATAATTGTGCAAATACACTTGAGTGAATCGCAGTTCTCATTTAAGTCGAGATTTGCATGTATGATGTAGAGGTGTTACTGCAGAGAGTTATTATTGTGCACTTTGCTAATTGACTTTCATGATAATGTTTTCAAAAGTTATATTAGTAGTTCCCTCTCTATGGTTCTGGTTGGGTTATACTTATAAAATATGGTAACAAAAAGTGGTACGTGGGCCTGTGGACCTGAAAAGGATGGAACCATTGTGAGTACATATACAGGGTGTACATAAAGTCAGGATCTATTTTTGTGAAGCACTTGGAAATTATATGGAATTCAATCATAAAATGATAAAGTGGTAACATTTATTAAATAATTAAGAGTAGGATTCAACGTGACGCCCATCAGTATCCCTGCACAGCTCAAATCGTTCCGCAGCATTTCTAAACATATTCTGGAGCATTTGCGGGGTTATGTTATCTGCAGCAGTTCGTATACGTGTACGTAAGTTTTCAAGACTCGTAATCTTCGTCTGATAGACGTGCGATTTGATAAAGCCCCATGCAAAGAAATCTAAAGGGGTTAAATCTGGTGATCTCGCTGGCCAAGGTCTGTTGCTTCCGCGTCCGATCCAGCGATTTGGAAAACGTCCATTTAGATAATCCTGAACAATTTTGGCATAGTGACAAGGAGCACCATCATGTTGATAGACGACGGTACTAACAATCCTATCCCCGTCGTCTATCAACATGATGGTGCTCCTTGTCACTATGCCAAAATTGTTCAGGATTATCTAAATGGACGTTTTCCAAATCGCTGGATCGGACGCGGAAGCAACAGACCTTGTGTTGCGAGATGACCAGATTTAACCCCTTTAGATTTCTTTGCATGGGGCTTTATCGAGTCGCACGTCTATCAGACGAAGATTACGAGTCTTGAAAACTTACGTACACGTATACGAACTGTGCATGGATACTTGACTCTGCTTTCAATTATTAAATGTCCAACTTTGCTTCGCACCCGTAATCAATAGTGGCTACATGATGTAATTAATGGCTACATGGCATTCTCTCTCTCTCAATTCTCAGTAGGAGACATATCACATTACGTTGCCTTCCCCTTCCTCAACTCTAAATCTGTCCGATGACTCAACCACGCATTATGAGACCATCTGTTTAATCTATCCCCCACCAGGAGCAGGCAGGCAACTTGCCCTAGGTAATACTATAGGGCAAGTTGCCTCGGAGTTGAAGAATTTGCTTCGCGATATAAATAGAATTTTCCTCGGGATGTGAAAAATCTCAATTGTTTATTTCTTTATTGTTTTATACCATACAGCTTTACGTAAAATACAATACGATTAACATATGTAAATGCATACTCATTTTTTTGAGATCCTTCAGGGGTATATTTACCAACATAAATATGACCTAATGGTTTAGATAAATCATTTGTAGATATTTTAATTAAAGTATTAGGGAATTGGGCATTTACTGAATCACCTAATTCACATACCTGTTTCAATCTACGATACATTCTAAACTCTTTAAAAGGTGAGAACCACTTTGTTCTTGGATGATGCATTACTTGCTCTGCACTATGAGACGAGTCAAGATTATGTTCAAACAAAACACAATTTGGAACAATTAAATATGGAGATGGCGATATCCCTACATTAGGTCCCTCCAATCTTTCCCTACCCCCCTTCTTACGACCTATTGAATCTTCAAAATTAATCACATATCCAGACATATTCATTTCTGGAATACTATGAAAAGATACACCCGTTACTTGATAATAATTAAATTTTAAAATGGTAGATTTAGACTCATTAGTTAGAAAATCCAAACTCAAGGTATAATACCCATCACTATTAACACCAAAAGTATTTTTAGATAAATAAACAAATTTCATTGAAGCTGTAACTATCTTCTCCTTTGAACGCCATTTAGGTTTCCTTCGAGGAACGTACTTCCTTTTTCGAGGAACAAACTTCCTTCTTCGATACATCTTGACCAGTAAATAATACACGTCACTCCAATGCAATTCCAATGAAGAGAATGAAGTTTAAACAATTTATGGGTCTATTTATAGATTCTCATTACGTCATGTTATGACAAGAATCCTATCCCCTTAGAATCAACCTCATGGTGCTCCTTGTCACTATGCCAAAATTGTTCAGGATTATCTAAATGGACGTTTTCCAAATCGCTGGATCGGACGCGGAAGCAACAGACCTTGGCCAGCGAGATCACCAGATTTAACCCTTTAGATTTCTTGCATGGGGCTTTATCAAATCGCACGTCTATCAGACGAAGATTACGAGTCTTGAAAACTTACGTACACGTATACGAACTGCTGCAGATAACATAACCCCGCAAATGCTCCAGAATGTGTTTAGAAATGCTGCGGAACGATTTGAGCTGTGCAGGGATACTGATGGGCGTCACGTCGAATCCTTCTCTTAATTATTTAATAAATGTTACCACTTTATCATTTTATGATTGAATTCCATATAATTTCCAAGTGCTTCACAAAAATAGATCCTGACTTTATGTACACCCTGTATAATTATTAAATAGCCAGACATGCTGATTTAAGCCAAGCCTTCATTGATTTACAGTCATTGAAATAAATCTTATTCAAATTACATAATCTAATATATTTTACTATTCAATATAAGCACGAGTTTGTTTGTGTTCTCAATTAATGTGTTATCAATTTGTCTCTCACAATTTATGAAGATTGAAGCACTACCGGAAATTATTGCAGCAGTAGGTCACAAATGCGAGGTATACGTCGATGGAGGATTCCGAACTGGTTCAGACATTTTCAAGGCTTTAGCAATTGGAGCAAGAATGGTATGGGTAATCTTTGATTTTATTATTATTATTAGTATTATTAGTATTAGCATTACTATGACCATTATTATACAGGCTAAAATTTTAGTATTGCTTTAAAAAGTTCTTAACCCTAGAAGCAGGGCCGGATTAAGACCTTTAGAGGCCCTAAGCACTTAAAAGATTTTGGTGCCCCATATATATGTAATTCAAAATATAAACAAAAATAAACCATAAAATAAAATTTTATTTTTTGAAATGAAACAAAACTTACAGTAAGATGGAAAATAATGTTTATTTTTGTATACTTCCACTTCATTTATATTTGAAAAGTTTTCTCCTACTTTTTTTAATTGCAAAGTCTTTGATCAGATCCTCAAAACTAATCTTACGTAACAATCTGCTTCTATACTTAGTAGAGATAAGGCATCCAGCCTGCCTTGTTGCATAGTTGTTCTGTTGGTATTTTTAATATACTTCAACTGAGAAAATGAACGCTCAGCTGAGCAATTTGTGACCATTAATGTTAAAAATATACGAAAGGCAATTTCTACATTTGGGAAGGCACACTCAATATTGTCTTCTACAATTATTTTATAAAGTTCAGCATGACTGAATCTTGTTTTTACATTTTTTTTTGCACTGAAAATTTCTGTGGTGCCCCCCTTCCCTTGATGCCCTAAGCACGGGCTTATTTTGCTTAATGGTTAATCCGGCCCTGCCTAGAAGTCCATTGTGAGACTGCACATATAGCGACTAGTGTCGGGTCTACAAAACCCTATAACAAAAATTACATTTATAGGTTGATTAAACAATATATTGTACTGAACAATAATAAAAGTTAACTTGCGTCCAATGAAAGACAATTTCTAGAAAAACAAATGTACTTTTACTGCAATGGACCACGCTGGCTTTCTAGGGTTAAAACTGTCTTCAGAATAGAATCCTATGTTGAAATCAACCTAAAATTATTATTGTCTCCGAAGCAAATTTGTAAGAGCATTTACTTATTTTATTATGCAAATATAACCTTTATGGGTATGGTAACTATAAGGAAAGGTAGAATAATTAATTACGGGTAATTGAATTACCGGTAATTATTAATTAATTACTGAGTTAATTAATTACTAATTTCAGTTACCTCAAATATAGTAATTATATTAGTATAATTAATTGCAATTTTAAAGTAACTTCAGATCCATTTAGTTTTTTAAATTACTTTCTTATATTATTCATTATGTTTGTACAGTAATTAATCATAACATAAAAAGTGGGAAT
Organism: Bathynomus jamesi; assembly: GCA_023014485.1. Lineage (NCBI taxonomy): Eukaryota > Metazoa > Arthropoda > Malacostraca > Isopoda > Cirolanidae > Bathynomus > Bathynomus jamesi. The sequence continues at coordinate 520,451 of JAJOZX010001316.1, forward strand.
ACCTTTTCATTTGCAGCCTCAACGTAAAGCAAATACCTACACTTGTTGAGTCTGAAAAGAATTGGGGGGGAGGGTCTTCTTACCAAGCCCAATGATTTTACCTTTAGTTTCAAGCTTTAAGTAATTGGAAGAATAGTTCATTTACTTTAATGAAGTGATTGTATTGAATTACTTTAGAAAAATTTTTGCTGTAATTTAATTACCATTTTAGGGACAGTAATTATAATTGTAAAGTAATTAGTTTTTAAAAGAAATTTTCACAACACGCAACTAAAGTAAGCTATTGTATGTCTTAAATCAGATACAAGCGTCATTGCAGTAGTTGAGTTTGCTGTCGATAAGTAGAAAGACATCTATTAAAATTTAATTGCAATTTTAGGTGTTCCTTGGTCGTCCTTTGATATGGGGATTAGCGTGTGGAGGCAGTGAAGGGGCTTATAAAGTTCTGAGTCTACTGAAGAATGAATTAAAGAGTGCCATGGCTCTCACAGGTGGGATATTGGCAGAAATATTTGACTTTATACTTTAAATCTGTCTTTAAAAAAGAATTGTTTATTTAAAAGAGAGCTCGTGGACAGAGTTCAAATTTAATAAATCCATTTTCATTACTTCATCTCTCATCACAAAAGAAAATTGTAAAAGCACACACGTATGCGCAGATGTGGACAACATTGAAAATACTTATCTTAAAATATCGGGTGATATTTTAAACATGTGACACTTTAAAAGGTTTGTATTCTTTATTAACTGAAATAAAAGCATTAGTTTTTACTACCTTCTCTGCACATGGGAAATTAGTTCTTTAGTGCAAAACATGCTCTGTGATGTCCTCTCAGTTCACATTATTACACGATACTTTCGACGGAAGAATCCTGTCCAATAGATTTCCTGCGGTTTATAGTAAAGGAACATCATGGTCTCCAACATCACCAGATCCCCTGTGATCCCCTTGTGACTTTTATCTGTGGGGTTATTTAAAAGATAGAGTATTTAAACAGAATCCACGCACAATAAAGAACTAAAATCATCAATTGAACAAGAAATTTCTCAGATTTCAACAGCTACTCTGTTCAGAGTATTGCAAAATATGTTGTTTATGTCAAAGAGTTAATGAGCTGAGAGGGCCACATGTGTAGAGAAGGTACAGTAAAAATTTCATGTTTTTATATCAGTTATATATCAGTTTAGCAATACATTTTAATTAAGTGAAAAAGCACATTTTGTCTATTGAAATTACATGAAAATACAAACAAACCAAAATAAACAGTCTGTATACAAAACAAGAATACATTACATAAATTGTACAATATTAAATACATTAAAAGAACAATACATCCATTCATTCAATTATAGAATGTTGGCATTTACGTTTGATTTTGTATTTAATGGCAAGTGATCTAATTGGAATATGCCGTTGAGAAGCATGAAAGCTTTTCAGTCATAATCTTTGAGATTCATTTCAATTTTCACAATAGAAAATAAGAAAATAAATTGAATAGAAATAATAGAAATAAAACAGTAGTAAACAATAAATGAAGCAATTATATATATTTGGTGCACACTATAAAGGAAACACAAAGTACGAATTAAATAATTTGTGAATTTAACTGATTTAGGACGATAAATTTTACATATAACTTATGTAATTTTTCTTTTATTGAAAAAGGACTGCAATTATTTTTATTTCTAGGTATTTGATTATTTATGGGGCACCCGGTAGCACTCACCCCTGTAGTAGGGAAATTAAGCTTCTTGGATGTAATTTCTTTGTGGGTATGGAGTTCCATATATCTGTTCCTTTGTAAGAAAGCATTTCCTACAAGTTGCTTTCAATAATTTGGTTTGTGTATGAAATCAGTGAAACGTCTTATATTCGTATTATAATTACGAACGGTCTGATGTTGGGGTAATCGCCCTGTGAATGGGCAAAATATAGTTTCTATTTCTAGCAACTTTGTACAGTACAATAAGTCCTCTTTATACGTATGTGAACTCGGTTTACGCGGATTCCTTATACACGATCGACAAAATAGGGAATGTTATTCATATGTGACCATGATGGCGCCTCACTTCCACTTTCCACTTTAAGCAGTCTTTGGAGCCATCTCTGGTAAAAGTAGTTTGTAAAAAATTACATAATGTATTAATGTTCATGTATAATAAGCATTACGTTCTATATAATTCTTGTATACAGCCAAATATTTTAATTTTTATTGTAAAAAATTCTTCACCTGAACATGTTTACCCCTTATAATACAGGGTGTTCGGAAAGTCACTGTGCACTTATATAATTAATGTTTTTTTTATATTTTTATATTTATATTTTTTATATTATTTTTTTATTTTATTATTATTTTTTTTAGTTTTCAACACCTTTTATAAGTTCTGATGGTCCCATCCATAACCTCTATCATATATGCAATGTTATACTATTGTATGCTATTAAATAAATATAAGTGCACAGTGACTTTCCGGACACCCTTTACATTATCTGTATGGGAAAATATGATTCGATTTACACGATTTCGATAAAAACGATGGTTTCCATAAACGTATCTATCGCGTAAATAGAGGACTTACTGTAATATTAATACCGATAGTTAGTTTATATGGCAGCAACTTTGGGTTAATTATAAAAAAAAGGTTCCGGCAGAACTTTTAACTTGCTTTACAACAGATCTTTTAAGTTACTGCATAAGTTACCTCCAAGATGCTCAGCTTTGCAGATGTTTGCTAACCACAATGTCTCGCACCTTCGGAGGTAATAAGATGCGCTCAGTACAGTCTGATGCAAGGAATTAAAAATCATCCAACCCAATTCCAAGCTATTCATCAGTTTTGCCGCATGTGACGTACGCTATGGGCGTCATGATATGAGAACGTTTGTCTGTAGCTCCACTTACATCAACATTGCTATTTTCATTAATTCTATTACTTCCATTACTTGTTCGAGACAAACCCAACAACAGCCACCCTCTGGGTAAAATGCTAAAAATAAATTATCGTTCCCATAGTAAGCCATTGCACAGCATATCTAAACGGTACTTTTGCGCAGATATATATATATATATATATATATATATATATATATTAGTGGTGGACCGGATGTCATTTTTTTAACATATGCGGATGCGGATCTTTATTTTCAATATCCGCGGATGCGGATATTTAGTTAGTCTATCAATATAATATAGAATTATGAATATATGACATAATTTTTCAAATTTCGTGATATTACTATTATGGCAGGCAATGCATAGGAATTAAAATTAATATTAATGTTTTCATTATGATAAAAATAATAACTTTCTCAAGAGTTTCAGCCAGAGAAAATTCAATGAAACAAGTTTCATTCAATTTTCTGTGTTACCAGCTATTTATATTTTGACGTTTATATATTTGTTTGTTCATTAATAATTAATACTTTACATGAAATGTGCATGACTGGGCCTTATAAGCTACTTTATAAGCTAATTTAATTGTAAATTGCATAATTTATTAGAGGTAATATCCGCATAACATCCGCAGTCAGAAGTGCGGATACGGATGTTAAAAATGATGCGGATATCCTGTCCACCACTAATATATATATACCGTATCACTTAATTGATAATTGAAATGAATACAATATTGCAGGTTTTCCATCAGTCGAAAAAATCACCAGCAAAGCGGTAGTGAAAGGAACTTTCTCAAAATTTTAATTCGTAGTCGGAATCCTCGTCAACGGTAGTCGTTTACAAGCACAAGTTCCATCAATGTCATGTGACCACCTCTGAAAGTTGAATTACAGCACAAGAAATATGTGCAGTAAAGTCAGGAGGGCCAGAAGTGACCAACAATATCTTAGTTAATTAACATTAAGAACATAATTAATGAAAAAACAAATGGGATATATATAGCGCAAAAGTCAGGAACCATAGGCACATTTTAATAATTTGTGTTTTAATATGTGTTTTGTTCTTTTCAGATTTGTTGTTGAACCTATGGCACAGATATTGACAATAGATGAACGGGTGGAGATAGTTTTAATGTGTGCAAGGCGTGGTAACACACCGATCATTTGCTACTGCTTTTAATGACAAACACCCTGAGAGGCCACCAGTTGTTCAGGCATCAGTTGGAAAGCTGTTCACTCGCTTCAAAGAAATGGGAAGTGTTCATGATCGGCCACGTAGTGGCCAGCCAAAAAAGTTCAACCGATGCAGCAACATCACTAACGGTACTCAATCACCTCGAAAACAGCCCGCGTAAGTCCTTAAGAAAGTTATCCCAGGAAACGGGTGTCTCCAGAAGATCCATTCAACGAATTCTTACAACAAATCGTTTCCCCCCCTACAAAGTCCAACTCGTTCAGGAACTGCACGGTGACGACACAGACCGTCGTGTAGAGTTCTGCCAGTGGTTTCTACAACATAGACAGCTTCAACGAAGGATCATGTTCAGCGACGAAGCGATATTTCACCTCAGCGGTCGTGTCAATAGGCATAATGCACGCTATTGAGCCAGTGAGAACCCCTACTGGATGGAGGAAGGACATGTGCAATTCGATCCACGAATTATGGTGTGGGCTGCGCTCTGGGAGGATCGGTTAATTAGTCCGTACTTTTTCGACGGCAATGTAACAGGTGAAACATATCTGCATATGCTGCAAACATTTCTAATGCCCATACTGGACGACATTCCATTGGCAGAACGGGCGGAGATGTGATTTTAGCAGGATGGTGCACCACCACATTTCGCAACCATCATCCGGAGCTCTTTAGATGAAACATTCCCAAGCAAGTGGATCGGACGGCGAGGGCCCGTCGAATGGCCACCTAGGTCTCCAGACCTCACGCCTCTTGACTTTTTTTTGTGGGGCCATCTCAAGTCGGTAGTCTATGCTGATCGACCCAGAACCATACGTTCTCTAAAGGATAAAATCACTTTGAGTGTGCCAAAATCAGTACCAATGTGTTAAGGAATGTTCAAACAGCATGCATTCAACGCGTCAGGAAGTGTCTCCAAATGAAAGGCCACCAATTCGAACATTTATTATAATTTAATAAAATGTGCCTATGGTTCCTGTCTTTTGCGCCACCCTATATATATATATTAACAAAGGTGGGCACCCGTGGCCTCAAAAAGGACCGACGGTCCCGGTCCCGGTCCTTGCCTCAAACTAGACCGACGGTCCCGGTCACGGTCCTTTCTGAAGATAGGACCTAGGAACGACTCGTCCTCGGTCCTTATATATAATATAAGTGAAAAATTTGATTAAAATGAAAAATGAAATTAAAGAGACCGGAAATCTTTAATTTTATTAACGTAAATTATAATTAATACAATACATAAATGATGAAAAAAAGTTATTAAGTTAAATGCTTGAGTTTCCCTTCAAGAAGACGCATTTCAAAATGGCTGTCACTGAGCCCTGACCTTTTCGGCTTGAGGACGTCCTTCCCCAAAGAGAAGAGCCTCTCCACGGCGGCACTGGATGGTGCCAGGTGTTGAAACAAGTTTCAATTCAGTCTCAGTCTCTTTCTGAGTCTTCTGGAGGAACGATCCATCTTCTTTAGAACTTCAAATAATCACTAAACACACTAAAATCACTAAAAAAGACCGCCCGGAATTGCTTAAAAATGGACCGTCGCTCCTCATTTCGGTCCTCACTGAGAAAAGGACCTACTTTCCCGCTCACGGTCCTTAAAAAGGACCGATTTCCTGGAATTCGGTCCTTTTGGAACTCGGTCCTGCCCACCTTTGTATATATATATATATATATATATATATATATATACTGGCCAGTTGAGAGCATATTAAATGTTAATTAGATTATTTAAATAAAAGACTGATTGACTGAGACTCGAGGTCACTATTTGATCGTGGCATTATAGAAAACTATTCTATATTGGCCACGTGATTGATAGTATAGTAAATGTTAATTAGATTAATTTAAATAAATGATTGCTTGAGGCTCGAGGTCACCATTTGACCTTTCGGTCAAAATAAATAAATGTTAATAATAAGATTAGTATAGTGAATTTTCTTCTTTAATAAACAAACGCGTAAAAGGTATTATTACAATCGTTAGAGTTTGCTTGAATGCTTGGTTTAATTCTGTAGTGAGAAAATGCATAAATTATTGATTAATGTTGGTAACAAAAGGGACAAAGGCACTGTATTTAATTAGAAATTGGCAGAAAGTAGTTTAGCGCTAATTAACGAATTTTGGTTCTCAATTAAGTTAATGAATTAATATTTGTCCCGTACGATGGGCTGCGGAACAACGTGTATAGCATTATGCATGGTTGCCAGCTAACTGAAGAAAAAGTGAGAGTAGTTCTCCTCAGGTCTCCTGCGAGTCGAGGAAGAGTGACGTCATTTCTTGAGACGAAATAGAACTTTAATGCCCTGTCTTTGGTTGAAAATAAAGCGATGCCTTGTTTGAAAGTAGAGGTATGCACGGGCACGGGTCGGCCCGTAAGCCCGTTCCCGGCCCGTCCCATGGGCTTGGGCGGGTTAACTCACCTGGTTAGCTCCCTTAACTTCATGCTAGTACACGAAAGGGTAACACGGAACTTTGAGAGGGAGCCCAGATCTGCAGGCATGCCAGTCCTTTAGTTATAGATGCATAGTGAATCGTCTAAATTGATGTATTAAGACTAGAATTATGTGCCACAGGCAGAATTTAGCAACTGGCAAGTTTGTAAGAACTACTGTACTACATAATATACTAATGTACTACATATTCAACTTCTGATGCCATACTAAATATGCATCATGTGCATGCGCAAATACATGTGCAACTCATAACTACTATGCAGTATATGTAACACCGATCAACCAGTGGTGTAGTTAAAACTTCACTCAACAAATTCATACAGAAGATGACCAAGAGATGTATGTAAAGCAGACTTAAAGGCACTCACATTGGTCAACATTACAACAGATTCTGGAAGTGAATTCCACAAAGCTACATATCTTAGGGCAAAAAATCTGGTCCTGCTTTCCAGATTCGAATGCCTGTGCAAAAAGCTTTAGTGGGTGACCACGGGTTCTGTTAGATGATGGCAGAAAAAAGATGTCTGATGGCTGCATCACTGAGAGGCCATGAAAATTTTTCCAACATTTAACCATGTCAGCACGCAATAACCTGCCTTTTACCGAGTAGAGATCCAGTCTGTCTAGTCTTGTGGCATAGTGAAGACCTTCCATGCCTCAATATTCCTCGTCCATCTTCTCTGGATGGATTCTACACGTTTAAGGTCACCTATGTACTCAGTGTTCCATAAACATGAAGAAAATTCAAGGAGAGGTCGTATGTGACTCACATAGAGCAACATCATAAAATCACGGGACCTACATAGAGTACATCTGAGCAGATTGGTAGTTAAGTTACCAGCTTTGTCCACAATACCATTGATGTGCTGGTGGAATTTTAAATTGGTGTCTATGATCACATCCGAGTGTGAGTGGGGATTGACAAGTTGGATTGGCTTACTGTCCAAGTAGTAATTAGAATAGGGTCCCAGGGCTTTCCAATCAAGATGACCACGCTGGGAGCGTAAGGAGACACATTTGTCACCATTCATGGATAGACCCCATGTCTTAGCAGTATTTACTACAGTATCAATGTCTCGTTGACAATTAGACACATCAGATAGCAAGTTTTCAAGTGTCTGGTGTCTTACCTTCAGGTATATTTTTAGATTATCGACGAAAATTTTTAAATTAGAAGAAATGCCAGAAGGAACATGGTTGATATAAATTAAAAAGAGGAGGGGGCCGAAAACAGAACCCTATGGGACCCCACTGGCAACTGGTCTCTGTAAACTAGAAGTGCCTGATATGTGGACACTCATTTGCCTTCCACATAGAAAGTAATGTATCTAAGTAAGATAGATTCTAACAATGCCCATTGCCTGCAACTTGGTTAGCAATAGTGTGTGACTGACATCATCAAAAGCCTCAGCAAAATCAAATAAGATGAAGTCTACAATATAGGAAGAGTTCAGACATTCTGTCGCAAAGTTGTAAGTTAACAGTTGATCTTTAACAGATCTGCTTTGGCGGAAATCAAACTGATTGATTGTGTGTTGGGAGGTGATTTGGCTCAAGGTAAGATGACATTTATGAAACTATTACACGTTCTATGTTGCAGACAACAGATGTGAGGCTTATGGGCCTATAGTTGAGAGCATTGTGTCTAGACCCTTTCTTAAAAATAGGTGTTACTGGGATACGGTCCAATACTTAAGTAGGTCACCAGTTGAGAGAGAGGCTTGGAAGATTAGATACAGAAACCTGGCAAGCTGATCAGTACATTGCTTGAGCAACATGGGGTGGATACTTTATATTACCAATAAAGCAATCAGTAGTTTGGTGAGGAGCAGGATTGACTGGCTGATTTGTAACATAGACAGATGCAAATGCTGCAGCAAAGATCTCTACCATCATGGCATGTGCAGAGGGGGTGGGGGCTACAGGAGCTTGAGCCCTCCCATTTTCCCCTTCATGCCTGAGAAGTGCTCTTTTTTCCCCAAAAAAATAACATCCGTATAAATGCTGTGAAGAGACTTATTTTTTTGAGGGGGGAGGAGATGGTGCCCTTTTTGTTAACTTTCAGCCCCCCCCCCATCTGAAGTGTCCTGTGCACGGGCCTGCCGGGTGGGCGGGGCGGAGGCTGAGTGCCATGTGGTTATAGTTACTTGTCAATTCTCCCGAGTTCGATCTCAGTGGCCCAACAGAAATAGTACCAACTTTCTTATTACGCACATAAGAATGGAAATTGCTTGGGAGAGTCTTTGTGTGTGTACATATAGCTGTATGTACAGGGTAACATGCCAGTAAGGAAATTTGGTATGTGTTCAGAATCGGTTAAAACTTATCTTTTTAGAACTTACTGTACTGCATTGTATACATCCCATCTGTGGTGGAACTATACAAAAACTGCTATGAATAAACTCTCTGTTGCTTATAATAACATTTTTCGTATGCTATGTAGGGAACCAAAATGGTGCAGTGCCAGTTTTATGTTTAGTATGCGTAACCTACCTACCAGCCAAATGTTAATCCGGAAGAATATATATATAATTTCATTACTACTAGGGTCCAAAACAGCTCTGTGTTATTGTACAATGTCCTGTCTTCAGATACTGTGTACCTCTCACCTATCTGGCAGTCTTGGTTCAGACAACTGCTGTTTACAATACTTTATTTTTGTAATGTAGCAAAGATTATATATGCCTATTAAGTTGTGTTATAATAAGTGGCTATGTTATAATAAGTGTTATAGGATGTCTCATGTAATAACAATATGCATAAAATTGTCAGATAATTAATCAAACAGTATGCTAAGTTAAGTGGCTATGTTGGCCTTATTTTTGTATTAAGTTCAGTGTATACGTAAGATTGTATTTGTATGTTAGGTTAAGTGGCTATGGATTGTGAATGATCCGCAATAAAGATGTTTTGTTTGTTTGTTTAAACTGGGTAGCAATGGAGAGTTCATAGTTGATCTGAGAATGTATAGCAGTTTCTGTACTGATAGTTCAAATCATTAAATATTCTAAAAGAATATAACGCCTTAGCTGATTGCCTCCCAAATTGAGCCCTTTGGACTTTATATTGGTCCGAAGCCTCTTTTCTCCCAGCAATCAGCTCTCGCGGGGCTTAGTAGCCAGGGAGCGTTAGTTTGATCTTTCTTGCAGGGATACATTTGTTAACAAGAGGTATTGCCAGTAGGCTTAGGTATTTATCGTTCACATACACATGTGCTGAAATTCAAAATCCCAATCAATCTTAGAAAGGTGCTCACTGATCCTGGCATATCTGTCTAGGTGCCATGATTTCTTATATCCTTGTATTTGATGTATTCCTGATGAAGTGATTTGAAAATAGTAGTCAAGGAGAATGGGCTTCAACTGCTTTTCAAATGTGTAGTGACTGATAACAAACAAACACTTTCTTTTAGACCCAACAGGTGCAAACATTATACAAGTAGTCCATAGAAGATTAAGAGATAGTTATATTGAGATATATTGAGAAAAAGTCAGTTATTCAATAAATTTACCAAAAAAAAAAAAAGCCATAAAAATTATGACTCATATACAATCAGTTTGGCTTCAGAGTGAAACATGGTACTGACATGTGTATTTATATGCTAAAGGAAGCCGTCCTAAAGTACAAGATGTCAAGTAGCAATGTATATTCTGTTTTCTGGATGCATCAAAAGCATTTGATAGAGTTAACTATCACAAACTTTTCAAGAAACTCTTGCGTCGAGTGGTACCTAAATATATACTTAGGATACTTGGATTCTGGTATACAGAGCAGACCATGTTTGTAAGATAGAAAAGCACTGTATCACCAGGTTTTAAGGTAATAATGGTGTTAGGCAAGGGGGGTATATTATCACCCTATCTTTTCTGTATATACATGGATGACCTTAGCAATGAACTAAAAACTGCACGTACTGGCTGCGTTATTGGAAAGGAGAAAATTAATCATTTAATCATTAATGTATGCTGATGACCTTGTTCTTCTGTCACCCTCTCCCCTGGGCTAAGAGTACTATTAGAGATAGATGAACAATATGGTTATAGAAAATGATGACACCTGGAATGGGGCAAAGAATTGTAGTTTGAATTTTAGGTGTAATCTACTGAAACATGTATCATGTGGGTCTTTTGAAATGAATGGTCAGACAATACCTGTCAAAGACGCATGTAAATACTTAGGTCATGTAATTACGAGCTGCGAGATGAACTTGATATTGAGAGGCAACGTAAAAAGCTGTATGTACAGGGTAACATGCTAGTAAGGAAATTTGGTGTCTTCAGAGTCATTTAAAACTTATCTTTTTAAAACACTGTACTGCTGTTATTTCTTATTTTATTGGGTTCAGAATCTCAGCTGAGCCGTGAGCGGCCAAGCTCTGAAGAGTCAGTTTAACCTACAGCCCAAGTTAAGCTAGACTAAGAACTTACGGACTTGGAGGTCCTATTAGGTCCTACCTCAGGATTGCTGACTCGATGTGGGCCTACCTTAGGCCTCAGTTGCATAAAATTAAGATAAAACACAAAAGGGACACTATTTATGGTCTTTCTAAACCTTGCAACAACAACAACACAACCTGCACCATTGCACGATGCAACAATCTTGTATCTAAACAACCAAACTGAATTGCAAGAGAGCTCTGTAAGTGCTGCATTCAACAAACGAGTAGGAAGGACGCGCAGTGCCCCAAAAAATGATGCCACAGGAGTGCCCAAACAATGATGCCACAAGAGCCCAAAAATGCTAGCTCTAAATTAAGTGAATTTTTCACTAACCTTACAATTATGAGATGGATATATATACACACCTTAACTTAATGTATACAAGCAATGCTGCATCAATCAGCTTAGTCATCATATCGCCTTGGGACAACAATGGCTCTTCCTCTTCTAGATTTTCTAACAACTGCATTGTATACATTCCATCTGTGGCGGAGATATACAAAAACTGCTATGAATAAACTCTGTTGCTTATAATAATATTTTTCGTATGCTATGTAGGGAACCAAAATGGTGCAGTGCTAGTTTTATGTTTACTACGCGTAACCTACCTACCAGCCAAATGTTAATCCGGAAGAATATATATAATTTCATTACTAGGGTCCAACTCCGCTCTAATGTGTTATTGTGCAATGTCCTGTCTTCAGATACTGTGTACCTCTCACCTATCTGGCAGCCTTGGTTCAAACAACTGCTGGTTTACAATACTTTATTTTTGTAGTGCAGCAAATATTATATATGCATATTGTATGTTGGGTTAAATGGCTATGCTGGCCTTATTTTTGTATTGCGTTCAATATATAATACGTAAGATTGTACTTGTATGTTAGGTTAAGTGGCTATGGATTGCGAATGATCCGCAACAAGGATGTTTTGTTTGTTGTATAATTAATAATTTAAAATATAATTTCCACAAAATCATATCCGAACTCAGCTTCCCATAATTCATCAACATTTTTATTAAACTCTTTTATTTTCATAATTTCTCTGATTTCTTCATTAAGCTACAATTATTTTCTACGTATACAAATAATATTTTTCAGTTAATGATGTCTCGTGTAATAACAATGTACATAAAAATGCCAGATAATTAACCAAACAGTATGCCAGTATGCTAGGTTAAGTGGCAATGGATTGTGAATGATCCGCAATAAAGATGTTTTGTTTGTTTGTATGAGCTTTACATCCAAAGCCAGTGAGTTCAAATTTGTTAAGTTGTATTTCAAAAATATAAATGTAAGTACCCCGTGAACTTAAAGTAAATGACATACTCTCATTACTTTACAGTTTTCTGTTCAAAATATTTGTATGGATTTATTTGGATGTTATGACGTGAACGTGGACCGACTACATACTGATAGGCTTTGGAAGCACATAAAATGGAACAATCAACCAACCAACCAACCAATCACTAATGTAGCCTAGGTCTTTCCTCCTTGATAAGTTACTTTTCCGTACCCACCCAAGAACTTCTCATCATCATAAGGTGCTTTTTGGTGATGGGTGTCCAACAATATTATGAGCTAATGTGTTTGTTCTGTTATCGTTACTTACTTGAGCTATGCCTAAATTAGTATGGGACTAGGCAAGTAGAAAAATACAGTCTGCGTCAATTACCACGAGCACTGCTTTGTCTTGCTTTTCAGATTAACTTTAATAATGGTTACAGGTTATTAATATTTTGGCCCAGTTGGTAGACCTAACCCACTTTGCTCATTATTTTATGTTTAACGTTGTCATACATAAGAACATAAGAAATTTTTATAGTGGGCACACTAGGGGACACTTCGGCCCATCGAGGTGGCTCCACTATGTAAAAACTGCCTGTACATTGGCAATAACCAACTTTTACAAAACTAATTAAGTATCAATTTAAAACTAATTAATTATCAATTTAAAACTAAAGATAGAATCTCTGGATCCAGAGGATCAAAGTCATAATAGGCTACTATCCACAAATATGTTACACACTATATCTATTTATAACTGACATGCAAATATATCAGATCCAAAGAATCCAGTCAATTTCATTATGGTACCCATCAATACCAGTACCATGCCAACCAAAAATAAGTCACGGTCCATATCAATTGCGGACCAAGTCACAATTTACATCCATATACATTACAATATATATACTTAAGAGGAAAAGTGTAGGTGTGGCTGTAAAGACTGTACAGTAATGTAGAAATGTGTGTGCACCCATTTTGGGTCTCCCATTTAAAGGTGTTTGTGGGGCAAGTGAAGATCATGAGTTTTTCAATACCTCACAGTACTATGGGGGGCACCGCTCGGCAGAGGAATCTCTTTAAATAGGGTGTGTAAGGACAGAGAGTATCCCCTAACCCAAGATGCTGCCTCCCTATATCCCACAACACCTGTGTTGAGCTGTGGGATCTATCACCCAAATGCACATAATATATATGAAATAAACTAGTACCATTCATGCAATAAAAATGGGCTTAAACACCATCACCAGATGTCCCTTGCAGACATCAAACTATCCAACCTTCTTTTGAAAGAATCAAGCGTATCTGAAGTCACCACTTCTTCTGTCAGACTGTTCCAAAACTTAATTACTCTGTTTGTAAAACTATGTTTTCTTAAATTTGTTCTACATCTTGGCTTAAATAATTTCATACTATGACCTCTAGTCTGATTATTGTGATCTTTAATGAAAAGAGACTCAAAATCTATCTTATCCAACCCTTTTATCATTTTATACACCTCTATCATATCACCCCTTAACCACCTCCTTTTTAATGAGAACATGCTTAGATACGCCAGTCTTTCCTTATATGTCAATTGTCTTAGAGATGGGATCATTCTTGTTGCTCGTTTCTGTACTTTTTCCAGTTTTTCAATATCTTGTATCAAATAGGGACTATTAAATTGAATGCAGTATTCGAGGAGGGGTCTCACATATGAAATGTATAGTTGCTTTATAATATTGGGTGATTTGTATTCAATGTGTGTCTGCATGAGATTGAGTCTAGCATTTGCTTTATTTCTGATTACCATACAGTGATTTGAGGGTTTAAGTTCATTTGTCACAGTGACACCCAAGTCTTTCTCTTTATCATCATTTTTAATCCAAATTCCATTCATATTGTATTCAAATTCTGGATTTTTTGGCCCAATATGCATAACCTTGCACTTATCAACATTAAATTTCATCTCCCACTTATCTGCCCAGGCTGTTACTCTGTCTAAGTCTTTTTGTATTGTCATTGCTCCTGCTACTGACTTAACATTATGGCCTAATTTTGTATCATCAGCAAATTTTGAGGTTTTACATGATAGGCCCTTCTCTAGATCATTTATATAGACAACAAAAAGCAGAGGTCCCAGAACAGACCCCTGTGGGACTCCGCTCAATACGGGTCTCCAAGTAGACTTATTTCCATTTAGATGAACTCTGTTTTCTATTTCTCAGCCATTCTTCTATCCAATCAGCTATATGACCTCTTATACCATGGGCTCTAACTTTTACCAACAATCTTGCATGAGGAACAGTATCAAATGCCTTTGCAAAATCTAAGTATACTATATCTACTGGCTCTTTATTGTCCAAATGCAATAGGACTCCATCATAAAATTCAATCAAGTTGGTTAGACAGGACCTTCCATTTCGAAAGCCATGCTGGCTATCATTTATAAGGTTGCACTCTTCAAGGAACTCAGTAACTTTACCTCTAATGATACTTTCGAGTAATTTGCAAATAATGGAGGTGAGGCTGATGGGTCTGTAGTTTTTTGCCAAGTTTCTATTTCCTTTTTTAAAGATTGGAGCCACATTTGCTTTCTTCCAATCCTCTGGAATTTCAGTACATATCAATGATTTATTAAAAATAATTTCTAGTGCCTGTGCTATATTCTTTTTGGCAGCTTTTATGACTATTGGATGCATTTCATCTGGCCCTGGAGATTTTTCCATTTTTAATTTATCTATTGCTTTTAAGATATCTAGTTTTGTTACCCTTAATTCATTTATTTCTCTATCTTGTCCTGGTAGTATAAGATCAGGAATATTATTTAAATTTTCATTTGTGAATACTGATGAGAAGTATTTGTTTAGTTCTTCAGTTATTTCAAGATCATCATCTATAGTTTTATCATCTATATGGAGGGGGCCAATTTTCTTTTTCACTCTACTTTTCAAATTGAAGTGACTGAAAAACTTCTTAGGATTTTTTGAATTCTTGGCTAGGCTTTTTTCCAGGTCGTTTGCTATCTCTGATTACTTTCTTGCAAATGCTTCTTTTACTTTTATATATTTCGGAGTCTGTGCCATTTTTAGTTCTTTTGAATTTATGAAATGCTTTTGTTTTTTCTCTGATTGCTCTTTTTACATTGCAGTTTATCCAAGGTTGTTTTTTATTTTTTCCAGTTCTGATTTTACACTGTGGGATATGCTTCCTTTGTATGTTCATTATTATACTTTTAAATTTTTCCCACATACTAGTTACTGTCTGTTCAGGCTGTAGAATATCTGTCCAATTTATTAGACACAGATCATTTACTAGTCCATTTATATTTCCTCTTTTAAAATCTGGAACTTCTACTTTATTTTCACTAGGTCTTGAATTACAAACAATATTAAACCGAAGGATACAATGATCACCTGAACCTAGTGTTTCTGAAACCGAGATATCCTGGAAGGTATCTGGATTATTTGTTAGAATTAAATCTAGAATGGCATGGCCCTGGTTGGCTCCTTTACTAACTGGGTTAAACCATTCTCAATTATACAGTCTAAGAATCTCTCATTACTTTCTGGTGTTTGTAATATTTCCCAGTCTATATGCCTATAATTGAAATCTCCAACAATAATAATATTGCTTGTCATTGCTTTATTTATTTCATCAATAAGTTGATTTTCTACATACTTATTTTCTTCTCTACTTTTGGGGATTCCTCCAACTGAACATCCCTCAGGTGGTCTATAAATACCCCCTATCCTGATTTTCCTGGCATTTTTATGCCCAATATCTATCCATACAGATTCAACTATTTCCTCTTTAACGGAGGTAACTTCAACTGGATTCAGATTTGTCTTGGCATAAATAAATACTGCCACCCTCTGAATATTTACGTTCATAATAAAAAAGTTCATAGCCATCAATTTCATAAGTAATGGTATTATCTCTTCACTAAATAGACTATTTGGTATCGTACTGAATTTTGTCCAAGTTTCAGTGACAATCATAACATCAGGATTTTCAATACCTATGTATGCCTTGAATTCATTTATTTTATCTCGGATACTTCTTGCATTTACATAGAAAAATGACAAAGAACCCTTGGAATATTTTGCTTGTAATTTAGTCTGGTTCTTGTTCTGTGATGGTATATTATTTGCATCTCTTTTACTTTCTTTGTTGACCTTTTTCTTTTGAGTTTTGATTATATTTTTTATTAGTTTATTGTTATCAAGAGTATTGGTATTTGTACTAATTTGGCCTATTCCTTTAGTTTTTAGTCAATTATATGATACAATCTTTGATAGTAAATCAGTTCCTTTACTATTAAGGTGAATTCCATCTCTGTTATAGCTCTCTTTTTTTGTAAAATTTATTCCACAGTTCGATATATGTAATTTCCATGCTCTGACATAGTGTCTTAAGCCTACTATTTATATATAATGCTTGTGAGTACCACTTATTATTCTCATGTATCCTGGGAATTATACCTGTGATAGATGTTTTAAGGTTAGGTCTCCGTTCCTTTAACTTTGTTAATAGCTGTTTATATGACTCCATGATTTCTTCGGAGTGCTTACCCTTTATATCATTTCCACCTACATGTATAACCATATTCTTTGGTACAGTTAGGTCAATACCAGATCCTTTTTCTATAATTTTATTACTAATTCTATTTATCCCTGCACCTGGATAACAGTAAGCTATGCTACCTCTAGGTAATTTAGATCCTAGGCCCCTCACTTGAGAGTCACCTATAATGGATGCTGGTTCAAACACACCTATAGCTTTAGAGTGCCTGGGTTTATACGAGTCTGGATTATTATTGCTAACATTTTGTTTTATAGGCCTACTTTCTTCAGCTTTCTCATCTTGATCCTGGACCAGTGAGAAAGTATGAAACTGATTGGTTAGTTCTATAAGGCCAGTATAAAGACGTCCATCTGAACGAAATTTCTTTCATCCTATTCTCCGGTAGGCCTACACAAGAATTATCACCACCGACTTCAATATTTTCTCATATCACTGTTATAGGCCCTATATTTACCTTGAAGCGCTTCTGCCTCAAGGGTGCGCTGCTCCCACGAAGTCCGCTTAGCGCCTCCTGAGGCGGAGGCCACGACGTGGTCGCCACCCTTCTTATTTCAATGTTCCAAAATGCAGTCATGCATGTTGGTAGAAATAATGAAAACTAGTTATGAGATGCAAGGGAACTGGTTAGAGGATGTTAGGAAAAAGATCTTGGCGTTATAGTTAGTAGTGATGGTAAATGTACAGTATTACACCCGTCTCCCTTTCGAGGTGAAATTTATATTTTTCCTATGGTTTTTGATGTGTTTTGAACGAATCTGACCTTCAAAACCGTCGGAAATGGCTCGTTTTTGAGATAACCCCTCTTCCCCCAGCCGGCAATTGAAAACGAGTCATTTCCGATGGTTTTGAAGGTCAGATTCGTTTAAAACATCAAAAACCATAGGAAAAATAAATTTCACCTTCAAAATTATCCTAACCTATCCTAACCTATCCTATCCTAACCTACTGTAGTGATAAATGCTGCTTCTAAGCTTAATGTCAACTTGATTTAGTTTTGTGACAAGTGTAGTATAAATGCTGCTTCTAAGCTTAATGTCAACTTGATGTGGTTTTGTGATGAGTGTAGTACTGTAATAAAAAATTTTAATAAGTCCAGAGGGTCTATTTGTGAGGGAGAGGCCAGACCAACTTAGAGATACTGCAGTTGAGCATAAATCTAGTGAAGTAGCAGTTCAAGTAAACTTAAATGTCCCTCTACCTCATAGTGAGCCTAGGCCTAGATATCCTCAGACAATTCCTGAAAATGATGAGTGGACTAAACCTAGGAAAACCTGGAAAGCTAGAATTCAAGAGCCAAGGAAAAGTGTCCTTATAGAACTAACCAATCAGTTTCATACTTTCTCGCTGGTCCAGGATCAAGATGAGAAAGCTGAAGAAAGTAGGCCTATAAAACAAAATGTTAGCAATAATAATCCAGACTCGTATAAACCCAGGCACTCTAAAGCTATAGGTGTGTTGAACCAGCATCCATTATAGGTGACTCAAGTGAGGGGCCTAGGATCTAAATTACCTAGAGGTAGCATAGCTTACTGTTATCCAGGTGCAGGGATAAATAGAATTAGTAATAAAATTATAGAAAAAGGATCTGGTATTGACCTAACTATACCAAAGAATATGGTTATACATGTAGGTGGAAATGATATAAAGGGTAAGCACTCCGAAGAAATCATGGAGTCATATAAACAGCTATTAACAAAGTTAAAGGAACGGAGACCTAACCTTAAAACATCTATCACAGGTATAATTCCCAGGATACATGAGAATAATAAGTGATACTCACAAGCATTATATATAAATAGTAGGCTTAAGACACTATGTCAGAGCATAGAAATTATATATATCGAACTGTGGAATAAATTTTACAAAAAAAGAGAGTTCTATAACAGAGATGGAATTCACCTTAATAGTAAAGGAACTGATTTACTATCAAAGATTGTATCATATAATTGACTAAAAACTAAAGGAATAGGCCAAATTAGTACAAATACCAATACTCTTGATAACAATAAACTAATAAAAAATATAATCAAAACTCAAAAGAAAAAGGTCAACAAAGAAAGTAAAAGATATGCAAATAATATACCATCACAGAACAAGAACCAGACTAAATTACAAGCAAAATATTCCAAGGGTTCTTTATCATTTTTCTATGTAAATGCAAGAAGTATCCGAGATAAAATAAATGAATTCAAGGCATACATAGGTATTGAAAATCCTGATGTTATGATTGTCACTGAAACATGGACAAAATTTAGTACGATACCAAATAGTCTATTTAGTGAAAGAGATAATACCATTACTTATGAAATTGATGGCTATGAACTTTTTTATTATGAACGTAAATATTCAGAGGGTGGCAGAGTATTTATTTATGCCAAGACAAATCTGAATCCAGTTGAAGTTACCTCCGTTAAAGAGGAAATAGTTGAATCTGTATGGATAGATATTGGGCATAAAAATGCCAGGAAAATCAGGATAGGAGGTATTTATAGATCACCTGAGGGATGTTCAGTTGGAGGAATCCCCAAAAGTAGAGAAGAAAATAAGTATGTAGAAAATCAACTTATTGATGAAATAATTAAAGCAATGACAAGCAATATTATTATTGTTGGAGATTTCAATTATAGGTATATAGACTGGGAAATATTACAAACACCAGAAAGTAATGAGAGATTCTTAGACTGTATAATTGAGAATGGTTTAACCCAGTTAGTAAAGGAGCCAACCAGGGCTGATGCCATTCTAGATTTAATTCTAACAAATAATCCAGGTACCTTCCAGGATATCTCGGTTTCAGAAACACTAGGTTCAGGTGATCATTGTATCTTTCGGTTTAATATTGGTTGTAATTCAAGACCTAGTGAAAATAAAGTAGAAGTTCCAGATTTTAAGAGGAAATATAAATGGACTAGTAAATGATCTGTCTAATAAATTGGACAGATATTCTACAGCCTGAACAGACTAACTAGTATGTGGGAAAAATTTAAAAGTATAATAATGAACATACAAAGGAAGCATATCCCACAGTGTAAAATCAGAACTGGAAAAAATAAAAAACAACCTTGGATAAACTGCAATGTAAAAAGAGCAATCAGAGAAAAAACAAAAGCATTTCATAAATTCAAAAGAACTAAAAATGACACAGACTCCGAAATATATAAAAGTAAAAGAAGTATTTGCAAGAAAGTAATCAGAGATAGCAAACGTGACCTGGAAAAAAGCCTGGTCAAGAATTCAAAAAATAATCTAAGAAGTTTTTCAGTCACTTCAATTTGAAAAGTAGAGTGAAAAAGAAAATTGGCCCCCTCCATATAGATGATAAAACTATAGATGATGATCTTGAAATAACTGAAGAACTAAACAAATACTTCTTATCAGTATTCACAAATGAAAATTTAAATAATATTCCTGATCTTATACTACCAGGACAAGATAGAGAAATAAATGAATTAAGGGTAACAAAACTAGATATCTTAAAAGCAATAGATAAATTAAAAATGGAAAAATCTCTGGGGCCAGATGAAATGCATCCAATACTGCAATAGTCATAAAAGCTGCCAAAAAGAATATAGTACAGGCACTAGAAATTATTTTTAATAAATCATTGATATGTACTGAAATTCCAGAGGATTGGAAGAAAGCAAATGTGGCTGCAATCTTTAAAAAAGGAAATAGAAACTTGGCAAAAAACTACAGACCCATCAGCCTCACCTCCATTATTTGCAAATTACTCGAAAGTATCATTAGAGGTAAAGTTACTGAGTTCCTTGAAGAGTGCAACCTTATAAATGATAGCCAGCATGGCTTTCGAAATGGAAGGTCCTGTCTAACCAACTTGATTGAATTTTATGATGGAGTCCTATTGCATTTGGACAATAAAGAGCCAGTAGATATAGTATACTTAGATTTTGCAAAGGCATTTGATACTGTTCCTCATGCAAGATTGTTGGTAAAAGTTAGAGCCCATGGTATAAGAGGTCATATAGCTGATTGGATAGAAGAATGGCTGAGAAATAGAAAACAGAGTTCATCTAAATGGAAATAAGTCTACTTGGAGACCCGTATTGAGCGGAGACCCACAAGGGTCTATTCTGGGACCTCTGCTTTTTGTTGTCTATATAAATGATCTAGAGAAGGGCCTATCATGTAAAACCTCAAAATTTGCTGCTGATACAAAATTAGGCCATAATGTTAAGTCAGTAGCAGGAGCAATGACAATACAAAAAGACTTAGAGTAACAGCCTGGGCAGATAAGTGGGAGATGAAATTTAATGTTGATAAGTGCAAGGTTATGCATATTGGGCCAAAAAATCTAGAATTTGAATACAATATGAATGGAATTTGGATTAAAAATGATGATAAAGAGAAAGACTTGGGTGGCATTGTGACAAATGAATTTAAACCCTCAAATCACTGTATGGTAATCAAAAATAAAGCAAATGCTAGACTCAATCTCATGCAGAGACACATTGAATACAAATCACCCAATATTATAAAGCAACTATACATTTCATATGTGAGACCCCTCCTTGAATACTGCATTCAATTTAATAGTCCCTATTTGATACAAGATATTGAAAAACTGGACCAAGTACAGAAACGAGCAACAAGAATGATCACATCTCTGAGACAATTGACATATAAGGAAAGACTGGTGTATCTAAGCATGTTCTCATTAAAAAGGAGGAGGTTAAGGGGTGATATGATAGAGGTGTATAAAATGATAAAAGGGTTGGATAAGATAGATTTTGAGTCTCTTTTCGTTAAAGATCACAGTAATCAGACTAGAGGTCATAGTATGAAATTATTTAAGCCAAGATGTAGAACAAATTTAAGAAAACAGTTTTACAAATAGAGTAATTAAGTTTTGGAACAGTCTGACAGAAGAAGTGGTGACTTCAGATACACTTGATTCTTTCAAAAGAAGGTTGGATAGTTTGATGTCTGCAAGGGACATCTGGTGATGGTGTTTAAGCCCATTTTTATTGCATGAATGGTACTAGTTTATTTCATATATATTATATGCATTTGGGTGATAGATCCCACAGCTCAACACAGGTGTTGTGGGATATAGGGAGGCAGCATCTTGGGTTAGGGGATACTCTATGTCCTTACACACCCTATTTAAAGAGATTCCTCTGCTGAGTGGTGCCCCATTAGGCCTGTTCAAAAATCAACTTTTTCTTATTTTCATAGGTTTCTGTACATTTTCCCATGCTTTTTGACCTGAAAAAGCCGAAAATCACAACTATTTTGACCTAGGATGTGGGGAAGCATTGCCGCATGGAGCTTTAAATTTTCTGCCTTGAAATCGGCCAAAGCGCCAATTCCGGGGTCCCTTGAATTATGTTTTGCACTTTAACTTTTGATCTAAACAAGATAGAGCAACAAATTAGGTATCAAATGAAAGAGCATAAAATTAATAAATAATAATAATAATAATAATAATAATTATCTATCATTTTTCAGGAAACAACAGAAACTCAGAATCTAGAAAACCATCTACAAGTTACAACTTCACAATGGCATTAAGCAAGGAGCTGAGGGAGCTCCGTGGGTGCACAGTTGATATCTCAGAACCTCCATATACTGTCCACAGGCAGGTGTCAACTGGGCCATCTACCAGATCTCTCACTGAAACTTTCCTGGTTGGATACCCTTCAGCTTTTATCAGTGGTTCCCAGCTTCCCACCAACAGACAGGCATTCCAGTATTTCCTTAATCTTCAGAATTTACTGGAAAATGCAGGGAGGCCCATGGTTCAAGACCTTGCATATGAAACAGTTGAATCTATCATCCCGTTCTGGCAGATGGCTAGGATCAAGACAATGACCAAGTACAACGCAATGAAGCTCTTCATGAAACTACATGAGAAACATCGTGCTCTGGTGAAAAGCAAAGGAAGAGCAAGTAACCCTGGAGGAAAAAGAGGAGCATTTGTGCTGGAATTAGACAGCCTGTACGATATAGGAGCTCCAGATGCAATCCAGGAAATACAGAACAACAGACTGTTATCCAGAGAGAAGAAAGATGAGGATATCAGGTTCTACGAAGACCAAAAGACTGAGAGGAAAGGTCATATGTCTGGTCATGACAAGATTTTTGAGACAAGATCCCTGCAGCAAGCAGCGAGGAATGAAAGACTGCAGCATAGACAAGAACAAGGTAAACTAATTACTTTGAACGTCACAAAAAGTTTTAAATTTTACTCCATTGCGATATTTAGCATGTACTTAACAATTACTCTCTTAACATGTACTATTTTACAGCTGCAGCAGAACAAGAGGCAGTTGTTCATGTGGATGACATTACCTGGGGTGACTCAACTGACAACGACGCTAACACAGAGGACATGGATTACCATCAGCCTCATCCTGGATGTTCTCACCATCAAGACACTGTGACTAATGTGACTTTGACATTTCCAAGGAAGGTCATGGAATGTGATGTCATCTGCAATACAGCTGATCATCTTGGTTTATCAGACAATCAAGTTACTGCCATGGTTTCTGCCACCTTGAAAGCTGGAGGGGCTGATCTGGATAACTTCGTCATCTCAACCTCAACAACATGTCGCAACAGAATGCTGTCCAGGTATAATATCAGCCAGAGTCACATGTCCAAGTTTTGTGAAAACCCCCCACAGTACGCTGCCTTACACTGGGATGGAAAGTTGCTCAAAGATGTCTTGGGCAGTGAACCTGGAAGTACCTCAGAGACTTTAGCTGTGCTAGTGTCTGGTCCACCTTCATACACTGAAGGAAAGTTATTGGGAGTACCTGTCATCGACAATTCTTCTGGCACAGCTCAGGCTGAGGCTTCAATGGATTTACTGGAGACATGGGAACTTACGGATAATGTTACTGCCCTTGTTTTTGACACTACATCCAGTAACAGTGGAGTTCACAGAGGAGCTGCCAAACTGCTAGAGAAAATGCTAAACAAAAAGGTGTTTTATCTGGCCTGTCGACATCACATCCTGGAAATCCTAGTAGGAGCTGTTTGGGAAGGTGAAGGGGCCAGATAATCTCTGGTTTGAGCATCTGAAGGATGTTTGGTCGGACTTGTCCAAGGAAAACCCAAAGATGCTGGCTATCAACAGCAAATGGCTGAAGGAAAAGAAGAAGAACAGTGAAGAAATACTCCAAGACATTCTAACAGCAGAAAGGCTTCCAAGAGCTGACTACAGGGAAATGGCTGAACTGACAGTCATTGTTCTTGGAGGAATGCCTCCTCGAGGTATTCACTGGAGTTGACCAGGCGCCATTCATCAGGCCAGATGGATGGCCAGAAACCTGTACTCCATGAAAATGCTGATGTTTGCAGATCAACTTGAGTACGACGAAGACACTGTATCAAAGCTGGAAAGACTCAACACCTTCCTTGCGCTGTTCTACACTCCTGTATGGATGATGTCAATGTCTGCTGCAGATGCTCACATGAATGATCTAAGTCTAATCCAGGACATGTTGAAGTACAAGAAAACTGACCCAGAGCTTGCTGATGCAGTACTTAATAAGATGGAAAACCACAAATGGTACATGACGCAGGAAGTTGTGCCATTTGCCCTGTTCAGCAGTAGATTGAGTGACACATTGAAGCACGACATTGCTGCCCAGTTACATGCCACTGAGAAGCCAGACAGCTTCAGAACAGGAAAGCCTCTATTCCAGAGAGTCACAGCTAAGACCACCCTGGTTGATCTCATTGGCCCAGAATCACATTTCCTGCTGGACACACTGAACATTGGATCCGAGTGGCTTCTGGAACCTGTCACGTCTTGGTCACAGAATGAGGACTACAGAAAAGTGTTGGACTATGTTAAGAATCTGAAAGCGGTGAATGACATTGCTGAACGTGGTGTCAAGATGATGAGCGACTTTGCAAATGTCATAACAACAGATGCCAAGTAAAGGGACTATCTCCTTCAAGCTGTGGAGTTCAACAGACGCTGCTTTGACAGCTTCAAGAAACAAACTCTCAACAACTGACTGTGTAAATGTCATTATGAAATTAATCATCATGTAATGCTTTCACTTCTTGATTGATTAGACTTGTGACAAAATGTTAATCTCAAATTTGTGTCATGAATAAGGCGCCTTGTCTGCCTTGAGTGTGAGAAAACGAATTTTGTGATATTTCTGAAATCTTTGTATGTACCAATGTGCCATTTCTTGTTCCAAGACTATCATAATTGTATAAGTTAGAAAGAGGATTAAAAACACTTTAATTTGGTGCCTATTTTGTTGCTCTATCTTGTTTAGATAAAAAGTTATAGTGCAAAACATGATTCAAGGGCCTTGGCCGATTTCAAGGCAGAAAACTTAAAGCTCCATGCAGCAATGCTTCCCAACAACCTAGGTCAAAATGGTTGTGATTTTCGGCGTTTTCAGGTCAAAAAGCATGGGAAAAAGTACAGAAACCTATGAAAATAAGAAAAAGTTGATTTTTGAACAGGGCTAGTGCCCCATAGTACTGTGAGGTATTGAAAAACTCATGATCATCTTGCCTCACAAACACCTTTAAATGGGAGACCCAAAATGGGTGCACACACACATTTCTACATTACTGTACAGTTTTTACAGCCACACCTACACTTTTCCTCCCAAGTATACAGTCATACCCCGCCTAACGTCGGTAATTGGTTCCAAGGACCCCGACGTAAGTCGAAAAACGACGTAAAGCGAACAGAGGTGCCTAAGTCTACCGAAAACTGATTGTAAACACTGTAAAACACTCTGACGATGGTAGCGATTAGATACAACTATAAATAAACACTTTATGGTTATGTTTTTAATACTATAGATAATAAATATGAAAATGAAAAGTAAAAATAGCCTATTGTACATAAAAAAAAAGTATAAAGAGCAACAAGGGAAAATTGCCTTAGTATACCTGTACCGAAGGACCATGTAAACACCAAATGTAAAACACAGTGAATGCCTAACAACGTCGTGGATAAATATCACTACCAATTAACAATTTATAGTTTTTTGTTTTCATATTAGTTTCTAATCGTTAAAATTAAATTAAAAAAACAATAAATTATTTTATTTACCTTGAAACCTGTGTCGCCCTGCTTGCTCAGCACGAGCAATCAACGCAACCTTCTCACCATTGTCATATCTTTTAATCATTTTCAACTTGTCATCAAGCGAAATGACACTACGTTTAGCACCACTAGCACTAGCTTTAGCACTGGATGCTTTCATAGGACCCATGGTGTATTAATTATTTGGAAAATTGCAAATAAATGCACAGAAACCATCTTATCGAAACACAGTAAAAATACAAATGGCGGCGTTGTTTTGAATCTAGCGTCTACGTTATCGAAAGGCAATATGGCGGACCGAGAGTGTTAGTTCTTATTTCTTATTGTAATGTACGGTAATTTTCAATGTTTTTAAGTGCTTTTAATTGTATTTTATTGTTTTTTAATATTTTTAATTGTATATTTTTGTCTTAATACCTTTTTATACAGTTTTAAACAGAGAACTTTTACTGTTTTTAAATGTTTTTAATTCGATTTTAAAATTGTAAATAAAACTGTATTTTATATGCTTTTTATGCTTTTAATTATATTTTATTATATTTTTATGCTATTTTCAACTTAATTATATGCATTTTAGACATTTTTCTATATTTTTTAACCCTTTTCAACACCGACGTAAAGTAGAGTAAAACGACGTAGTGTGAACAAAATCTTGCTCTTGAAAACCGACGTAAAGCGGGGTATGACTGTATATATTGTAATGTATATGGATGTAAATTGTGACTTGGTCCGCAGTTGATATGGACCGTGACTTATTTTTGGTTGGCACGGTACTGGTATTGATGGGTACCATAATGAAATTGACTGGATTCTTTGGATCTGATATATTTGCATGTCAGTTATTAAATAGATATAGTGTGTAACATATTTGTGGATAGTAGCCTATTATGACTTTGATCTTCTGGATCCAGAGATTCTATCTTTAGTTTTAAATTGATAATTAATTAGTTTTAAATTGCTACTTAATTAGTTTTGTAAAAATTGGTTATTGCCAATGTACAGGCAGTTTTTACATAGTGGAGCCACCTCGATGGGCCGAAGTGGCCCCTAGTGTGCCCACTATAAAAATTTATGATGTTCTTATGTAGTTGATGTGTGTTGAAATGAATATTATCCTTAAAATTTTCTAAGTGCTTACAGGCTAGAAATAAAGCAAATAAAATATTAGGTATTATTAAGAGGAATGGTAGATAGAGTAAGAAAGTGATCTGTAAATTATATAATTCATGTTAGGCCTTACTTAGAATACTGTATTCAAGCTTGATCCCCTCACCTTAGACATGGTATTGAGTAAATTTCTAGACTGAATGGCAATCAGGGTAATTATTTACAAAATGCCATGACCTGAAGTTGAAGTCAAAAATATATTTTTCTAGTGTATTTTGGTGTGCTCTGTTCAAATATGACCTTCATTTCCTGTGCAAATGGAGAGAGAGATGATTTTTTGGACATTATTTCAGTCATATTTATTTTTGACATCTAATCTAACCTAACCTTCCTTTTGCTTGAATCACTGTCTAAACTGATATTTACTACCACAGCAAAATATACTAGAAAAATGTATTTTTGACTTCATCTAACCTAACCTAACTGTCCTTTTGCTTGAATCACTGTCTAAACTGATATTTGCTAACTGGGGGGTGAACCAGCTTTCATATTTGGGAGCACAGAATTTAAGACAAAATCACCAACTTAATTAGACCAAAACGTTCAATTGCTTGAATGTACGTCACACCACACCCTTCACATAATGCCATCCTAGAAAAACTAACCCATGAAGATGGGATTGTGGGACATGTGAGTAATGCGTAGCAAATTACGTCATATGATGTCATCACTATTTCCTTACAAAAATCCTAAAATTATGATTCTTTGCGCAATAATGCATGTATTTATATATATTATCTTATCCTAATAATTTTTACCATAAATAAGCATTTACCCCAGAAATGAGTAGCAAATTTGGGTAATGGTTCAGAATACGGGCACCACTTAAGCAAAATTTTGAAAAATACCATAGAGACAAAGTTTTCTCTCATTAAAATACGTTGATTGCATGTGTCACATTTGTATAATTTAGGTCTCGGGGGTACGGGGGTGGAGCCCCTGTAAAAGATCATGCATCACAAAGTGAACCTTATACTGATCAATTTGTGATGCATGATCTTTACGGGGGCAGAGCCCCCATACCCCAGAGACCTAAATTATACAAATGATAATGTAATAACATGTTAAGTTATGCACTTTTTTAATTTTCTAACTCCGTTTTTTTTATTATGCGACATATGCAATCAACGTATTTTAATGAGAGAGACAACTTTGTCTCTATGGTATTTTTCTAAATTTTGCTTAATTAAGTGGCGCTTGTATTCTGAACCATTACCCAAATTTGAATAAAGCAACTAAAACTGCCTCATAAAAAGTTATTTTCAATCACAGGTTCAGCTCATGGCATTTAGTAAATATTAACCGCAACCAGTAATGTTGCATATAGAAAGTCGTTTTAGGAGATACTGAATACAGTTGAGGTTTATTTTTGTTGCCAACTAAAACTAACTTAACTAAACCTAATCTAACCCATCCACTGTTGCAGGATGGGCGATGGGCACAACTTTGAGGATGGGATTATGCTGTGCTTTTCAAAAATCTTTAATGCTTTTTCCTTATTAAACACCTTAGCAATTAGCATATAGGATGTTTGCTCACAACCTTCACAAGCCATGATTTTTAATAAGAGAGAGGCTCCCTTGCGCAACTAGGTAAAACTTTGCAAGACACTCACATTGCCATGAAACATGCTACAGTAACGAAACATATTTCAATTGATAGAGCAGAAAAAATGGTGCAAGCAGCTATATATCATTTTGAAAATATTAGAAAATAAAGTTTTGACACTATGAAGATGTTACTAGGCATATCATAGCGTACACCATTTGGATCTTTTCCATTTATGTACTATTTCCAATTTTGTTGAAAATAAGATATTTAATGTAGGTTATGCCTGGTTAGGTTGTTAAGTCATGATATTTTCATTAGTTTTAACAAAAATATCATAACTTAACCTAACCAATCATGAAGGGTGTACAGTTGACCTAACTGGGCATTCAGTTAACCTACATTAAATATCTTTTCAACAAAATTGGAAAGAGTACATGAAGTGGAAAAGATCCAAATGGTGTAAGCTATGATAGGCCTAGTAACAACTTCATAGTATCATAACTGTTATTTTCTAATATTTTCAAAATGATTGCTGCTTGCACCATTTTTTCTGCTTTATCGATTGATATATGTTTCGTTACTGTAGCATGTTTCATGGCAATGCAGGTGTCTTGTAAAGTTTTACCCGCACTATATTAATGGATGCACGCATCATGACTCCAGATTCCTGGGATCTTGGGAGCATTGCTCCAGTAAATTTGACCATGAGAAAAAGTAAATTTGGGTTTGGGTTTTGTTCATCCGCTAGACGTTATGCAATTTTTTTGTGTATACGTTCTTGTACAAACCAATTTTTTTAAATTACAAATTTAGTTATTTTAAGTTTAGTTGGTAATTCCATATTTAACAATTATTTTTATTTTTTGTTAAGCTTCAATGTTATAATAATTAAAATTTTATTAAAACGTATATTTTTTAATATAAAATTATCAGGATTGGACTATGTTCCATTGATCTCGGCCAGGTTTGATAAATTGGCCAGATAATTACTTGTGGGTCATTCTCTGTCAGATCAACCAAAAAAAAAATGAAATTAACACCCTCATCTCTCAATTTTTGCTGAAATTTGGTTTATAGGGAGTTTGTGAGCCCTGAATCCATTTCTGAAATTATAAG
Organism: Bathynomus jamesi; assembly: GCA_023014485.1. Classification (NCBI taxonomy): domain Eukaryota; kingdom Metazoa; phylum Arthropoda; class Malacostraca; order Isopoda; family Cirolanidae; genus Bathynomus; species Bathynomus jamesi. The sequence goes on from JAJOZX010001316.1 coordinate 550,171, forward strand.
GTCAATCCGACCAACGGTTCAAGAGATATGACCTCGGGCAATTTGAGGTCAGTTCACTCGCGAGGTTACTAAATTTGGTGAGCCATAACTTGGGTAATAATTGTCATAATTATATAAAAGTATATATATTTAGAATCAGAAAACGACAAGGAATCCAAATATGCAAGTTTTAGAACTCTAGGTTGAAAAATAAAAAAGTTACACTATAACCAAAATTTGGAGATCACGATTTGACCTCTGGGGTATCAAATGAGAATTTTTTTTTTAAATGTAAAAAAATGAAGGCATAGGCATTGGCTATTAGAATCAGCAAAAAAAAGTTTGTTTATGTTAGTATTTTTCATGTAACTAACATATAAAGTGAACACCATATTCATAAGTTGTGCGTCAATTCTACCTATTTTTTCACACAAGCTCATAATTTGACCTATAGAAATTAAAATTACATTTTTTATAGATATAAAAAACAAAGTCAGAGTTCTTGACTAATAGAAACAATCATAAAAAGTTTGTTATGTTGGTACTTTTCATGTAACTAACTTATAAGTGAACACCATATTTATAAATTGCTTGTCATTTCAAGGAATTTTTATATCTTAGCTATCAATTGACCTCAAGCTCCAAGAATTAATAAAATTGTATTTCACTGCTAATCTACACTGGCAATAATAGTTATAATAGTGAAAGGGGAAGACTAAGCTCACATGTAGCCTAAACAAACCTGTTGAAAACATGTTGCTACTTATCTAAGTGCAGAATCAACAGAGATAGTTGCAAAATTCCTTGTCTTACAGGTTAGTACAGTTCCAGCCAGCACTGTGGGTGGCTGGTGGGTATGGTGTTTTAATGAGCCTCAGAGACTATCAAGGCCTAAAATATTAAGTGTGTATAGCTATATATTTCTAAAAAAATATATATTACCTAATTGTAAATCCTATATCTTTACAGATCAAAATACAATGGTTTGGCACTTGAAATACTGCCAGGACCCTATTCAAAAACAAGAAACGCATAACAATCAATCTTAGAAAAGTGACTGATGACTTGTTGAAAAATGTGCTGGAAGAGTGAAAAAAGACTCATTGTTGTGTGTGAACTGCTGGACACTGATAATGAAAAACCCCACTATACTTAGTACCACTGAAAACAACGAGTCTGAGCAGGATTCAAATGAATCATCTACTATCAGTGGCTTGAGTAACATCTCTTCAATTCAAGATCTGGACAATGACAGTGATTGCTTGATAAAGGAAAATCCTTCAACTTCAGTTGAACCAGTTCTAGCATTTCTGGACCAAACACCAGTTAAAAAAAGTAAGTAATAAATTAATATAATAACTTATACTTTACTACAAGGTCTGTTTGATCTACTATATAGCCAATTATATAGCATTTAAGGTACTATAATTAATATTTAATTACTAATATTCAGGTGTGTGAAACCTTTTTTTTCTGTTCTTTTCAGAAGGGCTGTCATTAAGCCAGAAAAAGCGCAAGGCTCGTGGTAAGCTATCATCTGCTCAGAAACACCTGAAGGAGAGGCTAGAACTCAGTTATGGTGTTCAAATTACCGAGGAGGTAAGTGATACTTCAAAACCTGAAACTAAATCTGAAAAACATCTAGACAAATTAATGAATGAATTGAAACAGTCATTCCTGGAGAGCAAATGTCACCATCACAAACTACAAATATTGACACTCTCACCATACACAATTGAAAAAACAGCTAGTTTCTTTCAAACTACAACATACATGGTGAAAAGAAGCCATTCACTTAAATCAGAACATGGAATCCTTCCGAAGATTCCACTAATGAGCAAAGGAAAAGTGATATCTGAAGAACACAAAGATATAGTTAGAAGATTCTATGAGTCAGAAGAGGTTAGTCATATGTGTCCTGGCCAAAAGGATTGCGTGAAAGTTATCAGTGCTGAAGGTGCAATGAAGGTGCAAAAATGATTGGTCCTCGGGAATTTAAGAGAGATGTTTGAACTATATAAAAATGATGAAAAGAATCCCAAAATAGGATTTTCCACATTTGCAAAATTACGGCCATCATATTGTGTGCTTGCCGGTAGTGGTGGGACTCATTCTGTCTGTGTCTGCACATACCATCAAAATCCAAAATTGCAGCTGGCTGCATTGGGAGAAAGAGGTCTTTCATACAAGGATCTTATGGATTACAGTGTCTGCAGTACAGAAAGAGAGACTTGCATGATGCAACTTTGCAATGATTGCCCAAGAGAAGAGGGTGTCCTGGATTTTCTTGAGTTACTTGACAGTGTGAAATCAGCTCCAAATGAAATATCTTACAAGCAATGGGTGACTGTTGACCATTGTACAATGGTTGATAAGGTGGAGCCACTTCATGAATACTTATCATCCCTAAGCATGAAAATATCCCGCATGGTTCGTCATCACTTTGTTGCTCAGCAACAATCACAGTACTTCAAGCAGTTGAAAGAAACACTACCACCTCAGAGCGAGGTAGTTATAGTAGGTGATTTCTCTGAGAATTATTCTTTCATTGTCCAGGATGCGGCCCAAGGGTTTCACTGGGACAATTCACAGTGTACAGTTCACCCTTTTGTCATCTATTATAGATCATCTGCAGACCAGGAACTTAGCCATTTTAGTGTCTGTTTCTTATCTGCATCACTAAAACACAACACTATAATGGTTTACTCATTCATATTGAAGCTTATGACATATGTTAAATTCAGATGCCCACAATTGAAGAAGGTGCACTATTTCTCAGATGGATGTGCTGGCCAATATAAGAACAGATACAACTTCACAAATCTCTGTTACCATGAAGAGGATTTTGGTCTGTCTTGTGAATGGCACTTCTTTGCTACATCCATGGCAAAAATGCATGTGATGGGATTGGAGGAACAGTGAAAAGAGCTACTGCTCGTGCCAGTTTGCAGAGAACTACAGAGAGGCAAATTCTTACACCAGAACACATGTTTCAGTTTTGTGAAGAAAACTTGAGCAAGAAGATAAATTTTTTCTTTGTAACTACAGCTGATTTGAAAGATGCAGAAGAACGGTTGGAACATCGATTCAAGGATAGTAGGGCTATTCCTGGAACTCAGAAATATCATAGATTTGTTCCCCTAAACAAGGAAGAACTGATGGTGTATCCCATTTCAAGTGGCATTGGAGAAAAGAAAAGAATAAGGAAAGTCATTTTACTAATGAACCTGCAATGCTTGGTAACCTAAAATGTGTCAAACCAGGAGAGTATGTTGGCTGCATTTATGACATGCAAGTTTGGTATGGAATTGTGGAGGAATATTGTGAAGAGTTTGATGATTTCACTGTGAACTTTCTACATCCCTCTGGGTCATCAGGATCAAGTGCATATTATTATCCATCAAACAAGGATTCATGTGCAGTGCCAGGACATCATATATTAACTGTAATGAGTTGTCCTACCCTAAGAGGAGGCAGCAGAATTCAATACATTTTTCCACAAAAAGAAATTGATGAGAGCATTGAGCATGCAAAAATTGTATTAGGCTAGCACATGAATCCTCTAAGTAGGTCTTCCCCTTTCACTATTATAACTATTATTGCCAGTGTAGATTAGCAGTGAAATACAATTTTACACTTTTTGCCTTTGTTTTTATATCTATAAAAAAATGTAATTTTAATTTCTATAGGTCAAATTATGAGCTTAAGTGTGAAAAAATAGGTAGAATTGACGCACAACTTATGAATATGGTGTTCACTTATATGTTAGTTACATGAAAAATACTAACATAAACAAACTTTTTTTTGCTGATTCTAATAGCCAATGCCTATGCCTTCATTTTTTACATTTAAAAAAAAATTCTCATTTGATACCCCAGAGGTCAAATCGTGACCTCAAATTTTGGTTACAGTGTAACTTTTTTATTTTCAACCTAGAGTTCTAAAACTTACATATTTGGATTTCTTGTCTTTTTTGATTCTAAATATATATACTTTTTATAATTGTGACCATTATTACCCAAGTTATGGGTCGCCAAATGTTAGTGACCTCGCAAGTGACACCAAATTTCCCGAGGTCATATCTCTTGAACCGTTGGTCGGATTGACCTTATAATTTCAGAAATGGATTCAGGGCCCACAAACTCCCTATAAACCAAATTTCAGCAAAATCTGAGAGATGAGGGTGTTAGGCACTGGTTGATCTGACAGAGAATGACCCTTGTGTGGTTTTAAGTAATCCACCATGACTCTAGAATTGAAAAGTTTAGTTAAGTTTAAACTTACTTTTACTTACTTTAACTTACCTACTTTTACTTACTCTTCCTTACTTTTACTAAGTTTAAAGCACTTACTTTTACTTACTTTCATTGTACTATATTACTTACTTTTACTCACTTTTACCATACTATATTTACTAACTTTTACTTATTTTGTATTTTTTCAGGTAGTCAATAATCAATAATGGATCCTAATATTGATGAAGTTGGAGAGAAAAGTGAGGTTGTTAAAAGGGGTTACTTTGTGGTCAATGCAAGAACAAATATTCAAAGAAGCAAAACTGGGAGGAACATTTTAATTCCAAAAAAATATTTGTTACAATACAAGAGGTCCCAGAGTTTGGGCCCACAGCTTAGATATTGCAGTAAAGAAATACCAGGATGAAGTGCAGCAAAGAGATACGGCAAAGCAGTCATTTAGTTTGTTCACAAATGTGCTAGTGCTAGACCTCAGAAAAATGAACCAACTTCATCAACTGCTAATCTAGAAAATGAAACTTTTTTCACTAGATGTTTCACAGACTGAAGAAAGTGCTTCTCCTCCACCTAAGAAACAAAGGTAAGTGAGGAATCTGCGCATCAGACTAACAAAACTGCTTTAGAGGAATTTGAAAATTCCCAAATCCAGAAGACATTGAATGCAATTTTGTGCCTAACAAAAGAAACTCACCAAGCTGTTGTGGTTAATAAAGAGAAGTCAAAATATGCCTTCAAGTTCAAGTGTTGCATCCAAATCTAATAAAGCAAAAAGCAACAAATTTGACATTTCCATAGCCCATTTAAGCAAGTGTAAATCAATACAAGAAATCCTGAACAATGATTTGATCAAATCTACATTCAAATTGGTGGAAAAGAAGGATCTAGGGCATGCTGATGATTCATTTTCAGTACCAAGTGATATAATGGAAAACATTGCAAATAGTGACACTAATATGCCTGATGTAGATATAGCTGTTGAGGATGATGATGATGATAATCAAGAAGATATTGATGATGCTTCTGATGATAAAATGTTTACATTATATTGCATAGCTTGCACAGACCCCAAAGCATGTGCTTCAGACAAACATTCTAACATAAAAGGTTACTTCAATGTTAAAGATTTAACCTATGTATGCAAACAAGGAGAAAATCAAGAGAGATGGTTTAGAAATCTGAAAACCCACCTGAAGAGACATTTAATTAAACTTCAGCATCATCAAAGAGCTGCTGTTTATGAAGTGATGAAAACATCTTCTCGGAACACTACTAAACGCATAGAAGACTTATGTGGCAACATCTTATACTACATAATGAAAACAAACACTGCATGGGCTCTCTATATCCAGTACTTCTAGCTGTATTACATAGGTCAGGTTGTGAGGTTGGAAATTTGAATCATAGCACACATGCGTGCGAGACAATTTGTGAGCTATTAGATAATCAACTTAAAGAACAAACTGTAAAGTGGTTCTTAGAACAAACTTCAATAACAGCTGACATTGGAACAATTTGGGATTAAGCATGCTAGTTGTATTAGTTATGAGTGAAGAAGATAAGACTGTAAAACTTGCTGGGATAAATTTAGTACGCAGCAAATCAGGAGTTTATTTGGCCAATGAAATTTTTGATGTGTTGAAGTCTCCTAATCACTTGAAACTATCTGAAGAAGCAATTAAATCCAAGGTATCTGGAATGGTTGGAGATGGGGCTTTTTGTAAGGACAACAAGCCATTTAAAAACAAAATGAAAAAGTTGTTTGGAGAAAATTTCAAATTTTGATGGGACTTAATGCATCTTGTGAACAGAGCCCACGTTGATGCATTGAAGAAAATTTGTAAACTAAGTGAGCTTTTAGACTTTATTCAGAATCACTCTTCAAATCTGAGATCAGGCCTTGACTATACCAATATGGTTCTTGACAATATCATTGGTTTTAAGAGACCAAAACTCAAATCTGATACTCGCATGGTTAATTACGAATTTGATCAATTTGACAGATTTGTGGAAAATTGTTTTTTTTTGATCATCCACAAGAGAAAGAAATTAGTGCCAAGTTCTATGTATTGATTTCCTATGTAACAAAGATTATGTTGCAAGTAGCTCAAAAAACCACAGTTAGTGCAGAATTTGTAGAAAATATATTTTATAAAGGAGGAGGGAAAACTGTTATGTTAAGAGTGATGGAAACAATTTCCAAATTAGCTAATAGAGGAAATGCAAATGATGTAGTTTCTGAATTTAAGCATGATACCACAGGGCAGCAAAAGGAACTAACAGCTGAGGATTACATCCTAAATGAAGTTTACAAATACATCAAGAAACGTTCTGATTACTACCAGGTTGCTGAAGTTGCTAGACCATCCAGAACCAGATCTGAAAGTAGTTTTACAAAAGACTCAGTGATAAATTGGCTGACAGAATATATAGAACAGCTGTGGAAAGGAATCAGAGAGAGATTAAAGCATTTTGATAAAGATGGATCAACTGCCTGGAGTGAAGCACCAGCTGAAGGGACATTCTCCATTCTTGGTTACATTGTTGAACACAAAGGATCCATTAAGCCATCTCATTTGACTAAGCTGTGCAGAATTGTGAAGGAGGGTCCAGCTCCAGGCACTAGATCTGCTGTAATGATCACACAGAAAGCCATTGATCAGTGGCCAAGCATACATGGCGGTAAATTCACAACAAATGCCTACATGCAAGGTCTAACATCGTCCACTGTTGCTGCTGCAATGAATAAATAAACTTAAGGTGAGTTATAAACTGTACATTATTGTATTATTATGTTTAGCTAAAACAATTTGTAATTGGTATGTCGTCAATTCAAGAGTTTACTATCATTAACCTATCTAGTGGTGTAAGGGAAAAAAAAGTAAATTCAGAGCTGTGCTCCAGTAAATTTTTTCAAATCTGGAGTCATGGCACGCATGCACATAAGGGTCCCATGTCAAGTCAGCCACCTAAAACACTCACCCCTTTCAATTTTGCTCATACTTGGCACAATAGCAGATATACATGCCAAACTTAAATTCCCAAATTATTAGAGCTGACTGACCTTTGGTTACTGTAAGTGGCTGATAACTAGTTCAATGTATAAAAAATAATGAATTCAAGCAACATTTTGGAAAAAGTCATTTTATACAAAAATTGTCAAAAAGTCATGACTTTGTGACCTTGTATGTCAGTAACCATTTTTGTCTAAGGTCAGCTCAATCTCTTACAAATACAACCCATATCTACATACTATCTGCAGCCTTCTACAAACAAGCAAATGCTTATTTTTAAATATTTGTTCTTTACCCACCTCACCTGTATGTTGTGCATGTATGTGATGGTTTTCAGTAGTTGACAAGATTCTTGTGGGCCACCCAATTTATTGTGATTTCTAGAAGAGAAAACAATTTTTAATGTATACCTAGATAGCTACCTAATTAACAAATACAAGTAATATATTAAAATGTACATACAATATGTATAGGTATAGTGCTCATTGATTTCCATTTATCACAACTTAAAATGTATGCAGTGTATATATAGTTACATGACCATTTTAATTTTGAATTCTTACATTTCTGTGCTGTAGATCTGCCAAAGCTTTGGATGCCTTCAAAGTAACTTCTTTGCAAATCCTGTATGTTCGTCCATTAGTAGTAGATGCCTCAACTTGTGTTAGAATATCTGAATATGGTAAGATTAATTCATCTGGTCGACCAGGATACACAAATGATGGGTTTGGGCCATGAGGATGAAGGAATGTGACTTTTACTTCTCTATTCTCTGGTATCTTTTCCAGCACATATGCCACCCACCAATGGCCATCATATGCAGCAGTAACAAAACCATGTATTTTCTCCTCAGTCACAACTTCTTCCTTTTCAGTAACTTTCTCAATATTTGAATAATCTGATAATGAATAATGTTTAACCTTAAGAGAAGTCAATGAAACTGGCTGTAAATGGTGTAATTTCTGTGTACCAGCAATAGTCCTTGCAGTTGAGTGTCTTTCTTGGAGAAGTTGGCTTTCCTCTTCATGCTCTTTATTGGTTGAAAAATGACATTTTATATTTACAATATTTTCACTTGCAAATGTATATAAACTGTTCTGCAGTAAGGATCTGTTCATCATAAGGTCGTTGTAGACTAGCTTTTGCAGCTAATCTCTTAACTGTGCCTCCAACACCATCACAGGGTCCCTTTCCATGACTTGTTGCAAAAAAAGTTCCATTCTGCCTCAATTCCAAAATCATCTCTGTGATGGCAAAGATTCAAAAAGTTTTTGCAGTTCTTATACTGTCCTGCACACCCATCTGAAAAGTAAATTATTTTGTGGATGGAACCGATGGATGAGATATTATCTTTTAGGAATTTTATCAGATGCTTTTGAAACAAATGTACAGCAACTGTGTTATGGATGTTACACTCTGAAATAATAACAAAGCTAAGGTGAGCAATCTCATCTTCCTTTTTATAGTAAATAACAAATGGATGTAGAGTAGCCATCTCATTGTTCCAGTGAAAGCTCTGAACCTCATCTTGAAGAATAAAGGAATAATTTTCAGCAAAATCACACACAGCAAGGACCTCACCATCTTTCAAAGACATTTTTGTTTCACGGTAATAAGTTGTTGTTGTTGTTGTTGTTGTTGTTTAGCCGATCAGCCCACCCTGATTGAGCAAGCCGGCGGCACGCAGGTAACCGATCGCCCTCTTCGGAGTGGACCAGAGGTTCAGCGCACTAGTGATGTTGTGTTGTGTTCGTTGTTGTGCTAGAGTGGTACAGTCTGTCATAATGTGTTCAATTGTTTGTGGTGTGTCGTGGCACAGGTGGCAGGTGTCGTCTATGGAGTTGTCTAGTCTGTGTTTATATGTTAGTAAGTTGGGGTGATGTCCACATCAGAATCGTGCTAAGTTAACTCGATCCAATCTGCTCAGGCTGATCTCTGACCTGTTAATGGGTGGCGGCTTCGCACCTAGGACCGCATTCGGACCGAGTCGTGTCAGTGCTTTGTGGGTTAGGTGTGTGTGTATGTGTTTTCTGTACTGTGTGATGTCTGTGGGGCGTGGTATGGAATGGAGTATTTGGTTATAATGTCTCTCTGGTGTTACCTTAATGGTGCGAGGTGTCGGTGCGTGATTGTACATGTAGTGGCAAGGGTGTTGTGGGTTAGTTGTCGCTGCTGCCATGAATTGTGTTCCCCTCATGTCTAAATGTTCCCTAACTTTCAGTATTTTTGTTTCTGTGTGCAGGTGTTCTATTGGTGTTGTTTGAGTGCATCTGTAATGATACGAAGTGCGTTGTTTTGTATTGTTTGTAAGGTGTTTATGTGTGTGTTTGAGATAATGGGTGCCCAGCATGGGCTAGAATAGTCCATAACTGAGCGAATATATTGTCTGTATATGAGTGATGTTGTTTCCTGCTGGTGTCCAAAGTTTGTGCCTGTTAGTACCCTAAGCGTGTTAAGTCTTGACGTACATTTGTTTTTAATATCCTGAATGTGGTTTGCAAAAGATAATGATGTGTTGTATGTGACCCCAAGTATTTTGGTCCTGTGAGTGTGTGGAATGTTGAGGTTGTTTAGTGTAAGCTGTGGAATTACCTGGTGTTCTTTTGTGTTGCTTGTAAGCAAGGTGATGGTTGATTTTGTGGGGGCTACTTTGAGTGTTATGTGTGAGCCAGTCTTGTATACTGTTTATGTATGTTTGTAGGTTATTTGTAGCGGTGTCGTTGTTGTGGGTGGATGTTAGAGTGATGTCATCTGCATATGATGATAATGTAAGCCTGTTATCTATGGGTGTTGGAATGTCATGCATGTATAAGTTGAAGAGTGTTGGTGAGAGAACAGAGCCTTGAGGGACCCTGTTCGGAAAAAGCTTGTTTTTGGATGACTTGCCATTAAATGTGACATGTGAGTATCTTCCTGAAAGATAGTTGCTTAGCCACCTTTTGGTGTTATTGTGCAGGTTTGTGTTGAGTATTTTGTTTATGAGAGGGAAGCGTGGGATAGCATCAAATGCTTTACTAATGTCTATTGTTGCTAATAGTGTACGTTGAGCTGGTCGTCTGGAGTTGATGCCATCCATGATGTGCTGCGTCAGGTTAGTGAGTAATGTTGTGGTTGAGTGGTGAGGTCTGAATCCATGTTGAGTAGGCGATAGTGGAATGTGTGGGTTGGTGATTTGTAAGATTAGTCTTTCTGTTACTTTGGAAGGTGTGCATTAGGGTGGTGCTCAAAATATAAAATTCAAATATTTTGAAGGGACATACCAATAATTTGTTTATCTTAATGACTAATATTGCTATGCAAAATTTCACTTAGGTGTGATAATTTTAAGAGGTGCCACATAACACATTTTGTTTTGTCTTATATTCTAATAATGGAGGAAAGAGAGAATCAATCACAAAAAAACAAATATTCAAAAATACTCACATAGCTAATCATTTCATCTTGGAAACAGTTTTTTTTTTTTAGGATTTGGATACCTTTTTCTGTGTGCAACAACAACTTGGAGTAGGGCCTGCTTCTGATCTTCATCTTTTGTAAGCATTTCATTATATTCCTGAATAAGAGCTACCCCTCTTTCAGCACGATCATTTACCACTGTGAGACCTGTTGCTAATTTTCTTGCAGCCTTATAGTTGATATTCTCTCTCCATTGTTCAGGCTTTTCATTGGCGCAATTAAATGGTAGTTCTAAGTAAGAGAAAAATTTGGAAGAGTTTTTGTTTATAAAATCAGGCAGAGTCAAAGAACTAGCTTTTTTGAGATCAACAGGTGGACGTTTTGAAGGAATCTCCTCATTTTCTATTTTCAAGGCTAATGACATCTTTTCCTTTGTCTCATTATCAACTCTGTCATCAAAGAATCCAAGAGCAGCTAGTTCTGGGCTCAAATACCATGTATGACGATTGAGTGCTTTCAAAGCTTTTTCACCAATAGCTTGGTTGATGGCATCCTTGTAATTATTTAATTGTTTGAATAGCAGCAAATCATTCAGAGGAGCTTGGATTGGATTTGGTGAACGAAACCAGGATAAGCAGTAAATCAGGCACACAAATATGTTGAAAGCTCTCAATGATTTCAGTTCCCTCTCAATCAGCTTAAATTGAGAGCGAAACATGAAAATTTTCAATGAGTAAATGGCCTTACTCATCCAACGAGCTCTGTGTACAGCCCCAGGAGCACTAATTTTTACTCCACGAGGAGGATTTCCACCTAGGTAGATGATCACAAGCTCCAATAGCTCTCGGTAATCATCTCTTGGTTGGGATGTTTCAGCCAAGCACTTAAGGCAAAATGACAATGATTCTGTGACAAGATCCTTGTTGGCATTCAAGATATTAGTTGTTTCATGATCTGATATACCATTTTCAATTTCGGCAGATGCAATAAATGGCCACTTCTCTTTAAAACGCTTGAAAAGAGAAATTTCAGGCCTATCAGAGGGTCCAAAGAGCAGAGTAAAAACATCTCCAAGGAGAACCTCGTGGATGTGATGTCGACAGGGAAAATGCAGCATTTTTCTTTTCAAGCTTGTCTCAATGAGGACAGCAGCACCAGATTTGCATCCAGAATTGCTGGCAGTTGTGTCATATGACAAGGCTCTAACCTTGTCTTCAATTGAGTATTTCTTTAAAGCTTCAACAACAGCATGAGCCATGGCCTCCCCGGTTCCATTTGGAAGCTTCGGGACATTAAGTAGTTGTTCATTTCCTGAGGTATCTGATACCAATATTGGAAGGCGATCAACTTTTTGACCTGTGAGATCTGGAAGCAATTTTGAATCCCAGTGCACAATCAAAGGTCCTTCAGTTTGAGATGCTAAGTTTGCTTCCAAACTGGTGGCAGTGTCTTCTCGATGTTTAATTCTGCTTCTTCTTACAGTCCACCGATTTAAGGCAATATCATCTGGCTCATGTCCCAAGGCCTTGGTCACAAAAGCAAGATTGTAAACAGCCATTCTATCACTAACTTTGGTTCTGTCCAAAGCAGCTGCAACATCAGGGGTTACAATATTCACAGGCCGCCTTCTTTTTGGAGGGGACTTGCTCTCTACATCTGATGATGATTTAGAATGAGAAGATGGAGAATCTGACTCTGTTTCTATTTCACTTGTCAATGATGAGCAAATTGCTCCTTCAAGCTGTTGACGCTGCTTCTCATGCTCTAATCTTTTTCTCTCAGCTTCATCACGGAGTTGCTTCTTTTTCATTTGAACAGCAAGTTTCTTGTCCACTCGTCCCATCGAAGCCTTTCTTTCACACATTTGATCCTTAAGGAAAGCCAAATCTTCAGGGTTTTTTACCATGTTCTCAAAGTTAGCATGTTTAATATCTAGAGTTTTTTTCATTTGCTTTATGAATTCGGTTTCTTTAGCCTTCTGGGTTTCACCCCCTCTTTTAGCTGCCTTCTGGAGTTTCCTCCATTGCTCATAAATTTTTTCCAACCGCTCTATGCAGTGTTTTTTTTTGTGGTTCGAAGATGGGCTCTCTCCCAAAAGGGAAGAACTTCCTCAATAGTTAGAGTAGCACTTTTGCGAAGAGTATTTCCTTCATGCATGTGGTGAAAGAGATTTGATAGAGCTTGGGCAATGGTCGGCAATTTTGCTCCTGTAATAGATTGTGCCGCTGGTCCCACTAAATAAATACTTTTTCTAGATCTAGTTTCGTGGGCTGCCATTTTAGTTATCTGAAAAATAAAGGAAACATAATGAAATTGACTAATTCAGATACGACTAGTTTAAAATTGTTATTAAAATAATAAAAAAAAATAAATAAATAAATAAAATAAAAGTAGATAGTTTAAAATTGTTGTAAATTTATAATTGGATAGAGTTTATACAATTTTAGACAATTTCCTACTACTTTTTCACTATGTAGTAATAGTGAATATAATTGAAGTCAATGTGGCACCATTAGAAATAGTTGCATGTCATTGCAATTTTGTCTAATTATATGCCTCTATGTTCCTCACAAAAAAACACCCTGTCCCTGAAGAAATTAAAAAAAAAATTTTTTGACTACCACCCTAGTGTGCATAGTAAAGTAATGGGTCTATAGGAAGCTGGTTCTGTTGGATTTTTGTTTGGTTTGAGTAGTGTAATAATTTTACCTTGTTTCCATATGTCAGGAATAATACAGTGTTGGTATGAATATGTGCTGATATTTGTGAGAGCTTGTGTTCCTTGTGGGCCCAAGTGTTTAAGGTGTATGTTAGATATGTTGTCTGGTCCAGTAGCCTTCGAATTCTTAATGTTTTTGATGATCTTAGTGGTCTGGTCTGTATTGAAGGGTGTAATGGTTGTGTCGAGTCTGTAGGTTTTCTTGTGTCTGGCTGTTTGTCTGTCTGCATGTTTCTGGTTGTTGTCTCTGTTTAAGTGACTTATCTTTGCGTAGTGATTAACTAGAATGTTAGCTTGTTGTGTGTATGTTGGGATATTATTTTGGCTGCGACAGATAGCCGCGTGTGAGGTATGAATGCCGCCGTTAGAGTGGGTAATGCCGTTTATAGTCTTGTATAGTCTGGATGTATCTGTGGAGTGGTTTAATGTTGTTATGAATTCCCTAAATGTTTCTGTTTGTTTTCTTTGAGTTTGTTGTTTATTTCTGTGTTGAGCTGTTGTATCTGCTGTTTTATGGCTTCTGTGTGTGGGGTTTGTGTGTTATATTTGAGGTTGTTACGTTGCCTTATAAGGTGGGCTATTTCTCTAGTGTAATTTGGGTTGTATTTCCTAATGTTGCCCTTCGGTATGTATTTGTTTGCATTATTGATGATCTGATTAAATGTCTTGAGTGTTGTATTGATGTTTATGATGGGTATGCTGTTTAATGTGGTGAATTGTTCCTCAGTCTATATTTTGAACTGTTCCCAATCAGCTTTCTTGTAATTTCTGTAAGTGTGCCTAAGGCTGTTGGGGCAGAGTGTAGAATGTGTTGTAATGATGATGGGCAGGTGGTCTGATGACAGTTGTTTTTCTGTTCTCCATTGTGTATGTGTTGCTAGTGAGGGGGAACAGAACGTTATGTCTGGGGAGGAGTTTGAGTATCCTGCTTGATGTGGTATGTGTGTATGTTCTTCTGTATTGTTAAGAATGAAGAGGCTGTTTAGTTGTGTGGCTATGTTGGCGCCTCTGGTGTTGCTTTGGTTGTGCAGGTACCAACTAGTGTCTTTGGCGTTGAAGTCTCCTCCTAAGATGACGTTAGTGAGAGAGGCCAGATTGTGTAACTGTGGATTGTAATTGGCTGGCACCTGAGGTGAACTATCTGGTGGGATGTAAATGTTGATTAGTGTGGTGTTGTGTTTTGCGCGTGTTTTAATGTTAACTGCCTGTATTTCTATCGTGTTATCTGCTTGGATTGTGTTTGTAATGTTTTGGGTAGCGTCAGTGTAGCTAATGCTTTTACGTATGTAAGTGATGAGTCCACCCCCGTTACCCCCAGTACGATCTTGATGGATCGCCGTGAAGTCAGGGATGGTGAGTGTTTTGTATCTTTGTCTTGAAGTCATGTATCTGGTATTCTTTCAGTTGGTTACAGAATTGGTCAATATATTCATCTGTATTCAGTTCTACTGATTCAAGATTTGACCGATCTGTATTGGTCCACTTTTTAAAATTTATGATATCAATGAAGTTGTTTGTAAATATGTCCAGTAGTCTGTTTTTTAAATCTGATGGATCTCCACATTGTTCACATTGTCTGAGGCAGCATTTCTGTGAGGCAGGATTGCATTCCATAAAGGCAACACAATGACGTACATTAGGGTGCATCAAATTTCCCATGATTTTTCAAAAAGTTTTATTTCAATCTGTCCCTATGATTACTGTGTTCCAATGCCTGAAATAGCACATTTGGTCAAATTTCAAAGATTTATGTCGTCATCTAGGGGGTCCACATCATTGATGCAATATTTAGTATTGGAGTTAAACTGACCAAAAATTAAACATTTTATATCCCAGTTTCCGTGTTTGCAAAAGTATCAGAACCAGTAAAAATGTATTAAATAATCAAAACAGGGATACATTACATTGATTTCTACATTACATTCTGACATCTGACATTACATTCTGGTTTATACATTACATTATTGATACTATACATTATTGGTAATACAAGCAAGTCAAGTCAAAAGAACACTACTTTAATGAAAAATGTTCAAGAACTGTAAATGAACATGAACATGAACAATTAGTTTAGTCCTAGTTTTCCTCTTTCGAAGATTAGGAAGCTTCTTTCTGTCAGATTCAACAACTTGTAGAACATTTTGGTAATGTTCTGATCTGGCAGCCATGAGGAAATCAGAACTTAGCTTCACCCCACACTCAGCCTGATCATTTATGACATTAACTGCTGAGATGTGTTCTCTGGATGTTTGAAAGGAAGCTAATTCTGGCCAATTTTCGATATTATGAGTCAGGAAAGAACTGTCAAGTTCCAGAACAGAGAAAATGTACCATGAATCTCCGTTGATTAAGTCGCCAAGCTTTGTCGTGCTGGAAATGGAGTTTGGAAATTTGGGTTTCCCAAATCCCGTACCAAATTGATGTTGTGGTAAAGATGCTTGATCTTGTGCTGGCTTTACTGCTATAAGTTTCTCAGCCAGACAGCGGCATTCAGCTTCAGGGACTGCATCATTAAAGAGTGTGAGAGGTACCATCTCAGCAGTCAGGTACCATAGGTGATGCTTGAGAGCTTTTATCGCACTAGATGATATGCTGGGGCTGAGTTTTTCATATCTGAGGATGTCTTGGTAAAGACAGAGGTCATTCCATGGAGCCTCGACCGCGCTTGAACAGGTGATCCACCACCAGCTGTACAGAAGCAAACAAAGTTGACAAACTCACGCAGTTTGGGTCGTGCTTCCGTGGTAATGGTTCCAGAGGGAAGAGAGCTGATCTGCTCCTCCAGCAGCACCATCTTAATGGAGTAGAGAAGCTTGGCCATCCACCTAGCCTTGTGTACAGCACCAGGATGTTGAAATGAAAACTCTCTACTTGTCCCATCCAAGTAGAGCAAATAAAGATCAGAAAATTCTTTGTAGTCATCACGTTGATGCTTCACAACAGACTGCACACATGAAATCGCTCTGGCCCTATAGTCATGGATTATGGTTTGTACATCATCTGAATAAGAGGTACCATCCAAAAAATTAAGTGCCTGATTATTGTTGTGCAGAACTGTGTCAAAATGCTTTCAGAACCAACAGAATATGGTAACTTCTGGTGACATTGGTGGTTCTATTTTCAGATCATTGAAGACTTGTGTAAGGATTACCTCGCCAATGTGATACTGACAAACTGACCACAGTAAAGCTCAACCTATGTCCTGTTGCAGACTAACACATGCAGCACTCACATGACCAGTGTTACTAGTTGTTGTGTCAAAAGTCATGTTCACTACTGAGTCAACACAATTCCATTATCGGAGAAGCTCCATGGTGAGATTAGCAGTGATTTGACCAGCTGGCTGATCTGTATTTGGCTTGTAGGAAGGCACACCAAGAAGTTTGATGTCATAGGAATTGCCAACTGCTATGGTGAGCCTCTCTTCAGCTTTAGTTTGGTATGACAGAGTTGACATCAGTTTAGAATCCCAGTGAAGAGACAGGAACTGTGGTGGAACCCAGGACTCTTTGACCAATGATGCAAGCTCTTCACCAACCTTATGTCTTGCTCTGTCGGCAGTAGAATATGAGTGTGAAACTTTTTTTGTCACCTGATTCCTCAATGATGGCTTTGGTAAATGCTGCTTATTGGGCCAGTGTGATCTTCATGCATGTAGACAGGGAAACCATCCTATGGGATTTGAGTATGTCATGACTTATAAAAGCAGTTGTTCCTAAACAAGTTGCTTGGTGAGATTTTGTGTTTTTGGTTTGTAATCCTCTATATTGCCCTCTTTATCCTCAACATCACTGTTGCTTTCCTCACTGTGCTCAATCTGAACTTTGCTTGTAGATATTGTGCTTCTTTATGAGCTTTAAGCTGTCGTTCTGCTTGCATCATTTCCTTTTCCTGCTTTCTTTGGACTTTTGATGCGAGCTTTTTGTCATGGCTTCCAAATGATGCGACTCTGTCTGATTTCATTGACTGCAAGAACTCCAGATCTTCAGGATCTTTTATGAGTTGCTCAGCATTCCTTGGCCACAACTGAAATGTTTCTTGTAACTCCTTTTCAATCCCCTTAAGCTTCGCAACTGCACCAGGCGAAGAACGCCGATCCACTGGAAGTTCCCTAAGTTTTGCATTTTTTGCGGATAGTGCTATAATTTTTTCAACAGCTTTCCTCTCAGTAATCATGGCAGTGTTGCCTTTCTGATAAAATGGAGTAATTTTTTGCAAGACAAATTTAGCATTGTTCCATTTTGTATGGTTAAACAGTAGACCTTCTTGCTGATGAAACATGTAGCATTGCAACACTTGCTCACATGTTGGCAGCCTAGATCCTGTTATCTCTGCATCTGCATCACTGATTCCAGCACCAAGACCATAAATGGCAGCAGTTTGACGAGTTTTAACAGCATATTTATCATTTGTGCTATCTGAACTGGCCATAATGCACGACAGGTGTAAAGAGAGAACACAAAATTCATTAACATAAACACTTGCACATAAACATTTAACATAAACACATAAAAATCACATTTATCATAAATACTTGCATATCAGATTATACATTGCAGTTCCTTTAGAATATTCTATAACTTTCCACCACTTCCTAGCACTTTGTAGAGGTTTCTATCACTTTATAGAAGTTTCTATCACTTTATAGAAGTTTCTATCACTTTTTAGAAGTATATATGACCTTTAGAAATATCACTTACATGTTCTTGGGCTGATTTTTGTAGTGAACAAAATTTTTAAACTTCTACTATTTGGATCTCAAATCACAGAATGACTGTGGGGTTGGTGTGCATATAGGAAGTCTGTGTGGACCCCATAAATGGCATTCAAATCCAAAAATAATTCACATAGTAGGTTTTCTTAACCATTGGAACATTTCTAACTTAGGGACAAAGTGCAACTATGTCATTGGTGATTTTGATGCACCCTAACGTACATTCTTAATAGGTGTGTCATCATTTGCAGTTAGTTTTTCTAATTCAGCTCCTACAAACATAAGTTTGGCATTCTGATGAATTGTACAGACACATACTGAGTGAGTTCCTGTTGCTCCAGCAATAACACACTGCTTTGGACGCAATTCTGCAAATTTACTGAATCCCACCTTAACCAAAGGATTTCTTTCTTTGAAAATATGATAGGCTTCTTTTAAATTGCAAAGTAAAAGATGCTTTTGCAAATGTATCCTTCCTCTTTCATTGTCAATGATACTACAATAGTCTTTCTTTCCTGGCATTGTTCTACTGATGTCTTCTGAAAGATAAAATGCTTTAATAGCATCAACAGTATCCTGTTTAATTCTTTTCCCACCCTTTGGATTTGGGTCTGAAAGGACACCTTTTTCTTCAACTATTTTTTTAGCAATAGATGCTGTATGCCTTGTTGTGTTAAATTCTGAAGCAATTTTCCTAATGCTCCAACTTTTGGGCAAGACAGTGAGGATTTTTATTTTATCACTTCTTTTAGTATTTTCATTTTTGAATTTTTCCTTGAGTTGATTTATTATTTCTAAACAGTCTACATCTCCAGATTGCTCCTTAAATTGTAAGTCAGAAATCTCTCTTCCTGCAACTGTTTCCATTCTCTTCTTAACTGTCTCTGTCACCTTGCTTAGTTTTTTAGCTCCATATGACTTTTGCTCTACAAGCTTTCTCTTTTTTATGGGTGATTCACCAATTGAAACAAAAGAAGCATTCAAAGTACACATCTCATGGTTTTGCTCTGAAGTTGATGCATCACTATTGTCAACATTTTCAATTTTCTCAAGATCTTCAGGTGGTTCACTACTACAAGAAGAATCATCATTTATGTCTGAATTCAAAGTGCCTATTCCTTTCTCAGGCAAGGACTCAAGATGTTCTCTACACTGCTTACAAAGTCTGTGATGTAGTGTTAAGTGCAGATCGGGAAACTTATTTACAAGTTCCTGTAATACAATTCTCAAACTCTTCTTTCGACACTGACCTTTGTGACGCAGCAAAGGATCAGCACACTTCTGTTTCAGTTTTAAATGTTCCATGTTTGTACTCTGAAATCACAAAAGCACAAAGAAAATCCTGAAAAGAAAACAATGAACAATTAATGAATTATTAAATAAATTTTTATACATGTATTTAGTAAAAATAAATTAACTTTAACTTGAAGTCAGGAGTCAACTCTGTAAAGTTGACAGTACTTATATACTAGTTGGGCCTTTGGATCAGCGCTACTCTAGTAGATTTGGGGCTGTCGAGGGGTTTAACCCTGATTGTCTTTTAAAAGACTTCTTTTGGCACAGGTCACAAAAAGGTTTTTGAACTAATAATGTTAAGTTGAACTAAGTCTTCACTGACACTATATCAGAACAGAACTTTTAAATAAATGAACTGACAAAAAAAATCTAAAATTGAAGAATGATGCCAACTTCATTTATTTTTTATACATTGAATTAGTTATCAGCCACTTACAGCTTCTTGGGATTTTGTTGTACATGACTCAAGGTATTAATGTAAAAAAATTGAATTTTTTAGGAGAAGGTATTTTTTTTTTATTCAAGGTCAAAGGTCAACTTTTGAAGGGATTTTTTTATTTTTCACAGTAGAGATATTTAACAAGAGACAATAAACAAGGGGCTACTAAAGAGCTTTAAAATGAGACCAAAATCAATGCTCTAGCTTTAATAGTTTTTTAGTTACACCATTTTGAAAATAGTCATTTAACGCAAAAAAGGTCAAAATGTCACAACTTTGTGACCTTGTATCTCAGTAACCAAAGGTCAGTCAGCTCTAATAATTTGGGAATTTAAGTTTGGCATGTATATCTGCTATTGTGCCAAGTATGAGCAAAATTGAAAGGGGTGAGTGCAAAAAGTGCCATTTTGTGGCTGAGTTGACATGGAATGACCCATAAAAAACCAACCACATGCATGCACAGATGCTTCCTTGTGCAACTGTATTAATGGATCCATGCATGCGCATAAAGAAATAGAGCCCATATACACATAAACAAGAAGCGCAGTGCACCAACTAGTGCAACATTTGTGCAATTTGTTATTCAGTGCACAGTGACAAAAATGGACCTCACCATTGTATTTAGCATCCTCAAAAACCTATAAAACCAGAGTCCATATATACAGGTACTGGTTGCCATTCAGAATAGAAATTAACCTGATATTGATATGCTTGAAGGTGTGCAATGTAGGGCAATGAAGCTTACCCCTAACTTAAGAAGATTGGAATATGGGGAAATATTAAAGGAACTAGGTATGTTTAGTTTTGAGAGATGATGTAGGAGGGGAGATATATGATACTACAGATGTTCAAAATGTTCTCAGGTTTGAACAATTTAGATTTTTGTAACTTTTTTTCACTTGAGGCTGATGGGATAACTCATGGGCATAGTAAGAAAATTAGAAAACAGACTTGTAAACTTGATCTATAAAAATACTTTGTCATCAAGTAGTAGATTTTTGGAATGACTTACCATATGATGTGGTAAACAGTAGCTTGTTAGTTTTAAGAAAAATTTGGTCACTTTCATGAATGAGAGTGAGTGAGTTTTAGATTGTAAACAGTATATATTCTTAGCTTAAGTTATGTAGGCTGCTTTGATAGTAGTAAATAGTTGGGTGATATCCTATTTTGGCATCCCAAATTATTTAACAATTACGAAATAAACAAATAGTGTTCCAAATACAAGCAGTTGGTGAATGTGTATATTTAGTAATTTAAGCTAATGAAAATATCACAACTTAACCAACCAATCATCAAGGGTATACAGTTGACCTAACTGAGCAGTCAATAATGTCAGGAAGCAAAAATAGCACGACTTAACCTAACCAATCATCAAGGGTGTACAATTGACCTAACTGGGCAATGGGCATTATTGACTGCCCAGTTAGGTCATCTGTACACCCTTCATGATTGATTAGGTTGATTAGGTTAAGTTGATATTTTCATTTAAACTAACGAAAATAGCATGACTAACCAATTGTTAATAGTCATTATAAATTCAGGATCCACAATATGTGTAGTAGGGTGACAATAAAAATCGAAAGTTGGCGTTTTTTATTGGCCATTTGTTCAATGCTGCTACTACATGAGAAAACAATGTACTGTAAATATTAGGTCATTCAGATAATATTTAAGGGTGTCTCAAGTGAGGTAAATAATTCTCCTTATAACAAAAATTAATTATTCATTACCTAGTAAAAATAAATTAATATTTTTTTTAATTAATGTAAATAAACGTTAGTTTTAGTTTATAAGGTTTAAGTGCAGGCGTACTCCAATCGTAATAAGTAAATAATATATTTACTAAATATATTCCAGGGTGTCTTTCATTCAATTGTAGACCACCCATTAATTCTTGCTTTTCCTCAAGCCATACCCCTTTTTCAATGTACCAGGCTGAGACTTCCTATGATCCTCAACAACCTGCAAGAGATGTTGGCGCTGTTCTTCATTCTTCGTAATCTTTGTATTGAAGGCCTGAATCAAGGCAATTCCCCTCTCTGCCATGTCATTGACGACTTTTAGTCCTTCAACTATAGTCAAACCAGTCTTGAAATCTTCGTCGTCCGGCCAGGTCTCTGGTTCCTTGGACAAGAAACCATCATTAATTTTTAGAAGTTCAAAGAGAAGCTTTGATCCTTTCGAGGCAAAGTCCGAGAGCTGCTTTGTTGAAATGGAAGAAACAGCAGGTATTGGGGCTTGCTTTGGAGGATCTTCAGCAGCTTTTTCGAGGATTGATCGAGTGATATTCTTTTTCGTTGTTGCATTGATACCTTTATCAAAGAGTGCGAGACCATTCAAGTACTCGCTGAGGTACCATAAGTGACGACCGAGGACACTAAGGCAGGCAGGATGCTGAGATCTTTTCATCGTGGTACTTTGCTAGGTCTTGAAGAAGCTTCAAATCGTTCGCGGGAGCAGATGAAGGACTGCTGGCCATGAACCACGCACTGACATATAACTCCAGGGCAAAAAATACAAATCATTTTAAGCCAGACATTTCACGAGTTGTAAGTCTGAACTGATGGGAAAGCAGCAGGATTTTTAATGAATAAATTACTTTTGCCATCCAACGTGCTCGGTGAAGTGCTCCAGGTCGCCGAAACCTAAAGTTAGGTAAATTACCTCCAAGGATTGTAATCAACAACTCCAAGAATTCACGGTAATCATCCCTCGGCTGATGTTTTGTCAGATATAGATTCCAGCAAGTGATCAGTTCTTCTCGATTCTCATTCAGACTCGATGGAAGGTCTGACAGGGTCTTGTACTTATCTTGGCAAATTGTATTCCACGTCTCTTTGAAGCGGGAGAATAGGATATCTGGACCAGATGATGGTCCCATGCATTCCATGTACGCCTTCTCAACGACAAGTTCTAGGATGTGATGGCGACATGCAAGGTATAAGAGTCAGCGGCCGAGTTTCTGCTCCAAAATTAAGCATGCCCCAGACAAGTAACCCGTATTTGAAGCTGTAGTGTCGAAGCTCATAGCTGATACCTTTTCTGACACATTCCATTCTTTGAGCGCAGCATGTACCACCGAGGCGATGACCTCACCCATTCCTGATGTCAGCTTAGGTACACCCAAGAGCTTCTCGGTATCAACTCCGGTTACGAAAATGACTAGTCGGTCACACCGACCACCTTCATCGTCTGGTAGAATTTTTCCATCCTGAACGGAGCCTTTCTCGTGATTTTCTAATGGTTTCATAGTTTATATACTCGTATATATATTATCATAGGAAATCAAATTCAGTTCCAAATTTATATAATTTAAACATCAAACTATGCCAACAATTAATGAAACTTTTCTAGAACAATTTCCAATAATAATATAATCAATGTATCAAAATAAAAAATATTACCTTAGATATCTTAAAAGAATCGGGAGAGAACTTCTAAGCGTTGTTTTCAGTCAGGCAGTCGTATGCAAAATGAACTTGAAGCACCAAAAGCTGATCATCCAAAGATTGATACACATATTATTTAACGATTTATTTATGAAAATTTTAATTTAATGAAATAAATTAATCGATTTGCATAATCTATAGTATGAAATAAAGGAAACAATTCTATTAAATTATATAATACACTTGCATTCTCGAAACATTTTTGTTTTTGAAGCGTTGTCGAAACTCGTTCATTCTTGAAATTTCTTCTGCGCGACAGTTTCATTCATGTGACTTGAGGCACCCCTAAATGCTTTCCGAATTCAATGAGATTTTGTCTACCGTGTTTCCTCATAGGGTGGCAGCATTGGACAAATGGCCGGCAAATTTTTTTGAATTTCAAATTTTATCCCTATAAGAAGTTGTCACCCTAATGTGTAGGTGCACTAGGCTATCTAGCCATGTTGTCTCATAATGCAAAGCTAATGCTAAAAAATAATTTGGGATGTTATTAATTTATTTTTGGTTGGTTGAATAATTTGAGATACCAAAATAGGATTGTCAATAGTTAATGCAAAAAACTTTTTTTTATGTGGAGGTCAAAATATGATGATAAAAACCCACTCTAATATAATATTGACCCTAAAAGATTTCTACAGATTAACCCTAAACTCCCCATATTTACGGCTTACCCAAAACCCATAAGAATAATATACCACTCTGTCCCATCATTTCACACAGGAGTTCCTTTAGTTACAGGTTATCTAAATTTCTTGCAGATAAATTGTCCCCATTAGTTGGTAAATTTTCAGGCTTGCACATCATTAATTCCTGTGACTTTATTAACAAAACTATGTCCTAAGATTTAAAGCGGAGAAGAATGATAAGTTTTGACATTGAGTCATTGTTTACGAAAGTTCCCATTGATGATATACTTAGTTTTTTAGATAGAAAATTGCCAACATGTAATGTAGAACTTGGCATGCCCACACCTGTATTTTTAGAACTGATGGAACTTTGTGTCACCAATAATGCCTTCTCCTTTGGTGAAGAATTTTATTTGCAATGTTTTTGGTATGGAAATTGGGTCCCCTTTATCCCCAATACTGAGTACATTATACATAGAATATTATGAGTTGGAATTGTTGCAAGCAATATGTCCCAGTAATCTAATTTGGTTTTATGTAGATGATATTTTCTCATTTTGGCCTGACCACTGGAACAACTTTGACACTTTTTGTCATTAAATAATGTTGTTCCCTCTATTAAATTTAAATATGAATGGGAGAACGACAAACAATTACCTTTTTTAGATGTTTTGGTCATTAACAAAAGTGGAAAGCCCAATTTCACAGTCTATAGAAAACCTACTCGCTGTAATTCGTACATTCATTATTTTTCATATCATGATGGTATTAAAAGCTCAATTATTTCTTCCATGTTTCTGAGAGCACTCAGGATTTGTAGCCCACATTTGCTGGATGGACCTGGAAAATTTTTAAGGATTTAAAATATCCTGAGTGGTTTATCAGAAAGGCGTATTTTAGTTAACCAAAAACAATATGCGAGTTTGCCTTACATTTACAGCTTAGAAAGTGTAAAACCTTTGACGAAAGATTTTAAGTTTGCTTTGGGGTTCAAATATTCATCTAGTGTAAAAAGTAAATTGTTTAGGAATAATGTTGCGAAACAGGAACAAGCCTGTGTCTACAGCATTCCCTGTAAAAGTTGTGATTTAGTATACGTAGGAGAAACTGGAAGGAATATTGAAACCCATATTAAAGAACATAAATATGCCTTCAGACATTGTAATACTAATAATGGAAATTTTTATCACACCAGCCAAAATGATCATGCTATAGATTGGGAATCAAGTAAGTTACTTAATAAATACAATAATTATGTCAAATGAAAAATAATCTGTATAGATAGAACAAGTGGATAATTTTAATTTGTGCAAAGGTACTTATAAGCTGGACCCTCTAATGAGATTCTTGGTAAAAAAAATCCCTTTTGGCATTGAGTGAATGGGATCAAACCTAAGTGTGAATTTCTTGAAGGTCTCTGGATTGTTTCTTTACTCACTTTTGGTTCATTTGTTTTTTCAGTAAAATGTAAATGGAATAATAAATGTAATAAATATGGAAATAAATGTAAATGCAATAATAATAACTGTAAAGGTAATAATAATAAATGTAATAAATGTAGTAATTATGTCAAAATAATAGAATCTGTATATATAGACTAAGAAGATACGGTAGTTTTAATTTGTGTGAATGTACTTATAAGTGGGCCCCTTTAATAAAATGCCCTTCCAGTGTCGGGAGAATTAGATTTATCCTGTGTGTGAATTTCTTAATTGTCTCTGGACTGTTTTCCTTCTTGTTTTTGGTTCATTCATTTTTTTGTACCTATCCACCTGAAGATGATGATAGTGGCCATTGAAACTGTTGTGGAAATAAACTCTGTTAATTAAAGTGGGTTTTTATCATCATATTGCCAATAGTTGTACATTAATTAGCTGATTTAAGACTGATGTTTTGTAAGATTCTATTATTATTATTATTAAAATATAGCTCATGACTTGGATAACTTTTATAGACCCCAGTGGCTTCATGTTTTCCATATGAAATGTAATGTATTTAATGTTTTAGCGAAAGTATGATAGGATTGGCCCAACAGAACATGATAGGATGTTTGAAAAAGATCCAAGATATTGTTTGTATTTTTAATGATTATTTTAGCTCTGTTTTTACTTAAGAAAATTTAAATAGCTTTGATTTTAATTCTTTAGATCAGGGGTTCCCAAATTGGTGTTCCGTGGAACACAATTTGGGAACCCCTGCTTTAAATGGTAAATCTTAAGGAAATGTCATCACCTGCTTATAATGTATTTGCACAAAACACTACTCTTGAAAAAAGTGTTATATTGTTATGTAGATTATGGCCATAGTTATTTTTTAAAAATTCAGGTGATAGCATCTTAAGATTATCCAGATTATTAGCTTACTACAATCTTTTAATAATTAGTAAAAAAAACTTGAACCTAACCTAGTCATATGATATGGTAAATAGTAGCTCATTTCATGAATTAAGAGTGTATATTCTTAGCTTAAGTAGTACCGTAAACAGTTGTATGTTAATTAGCTGACTTGAGAGTGATGTTTTGCAAGATATTATTATTATAAAATATATATATATCTTATGACTTGGATAACCTTGATAGGCCCCACCCAGTTGCTTCATGATTTCTAAATAAAATGTAACATAATATAATATAATATTATATTACATTACATTTCATTTGGAAAACATGAAGCTGCTACTGGGGCCTCTCAAAGTTATCCACATTATGAGCTATATTTTATAAGTGTTGGTCCATCTCAGCCCATTTCCAACTTGGCTCACTCTACCATCTCGGGTTAGGTCGCAATTAATTTCCTACATAAATACCTACTATTAATTAACAACTGAGTTAGTAGGTAGCATGGGCTGAGTTGGACTGTAACCTCTCATAACAATAATTTACAAATTGTTAAAGGATTATATACAGTGGACCCCCGATTTGAGTACGTAATCCGTTCCAGCATGGCGTACTCAATTCGAAATGTACTCAAATCGAACTTAATAACCTATGGGAATTAATTAATTCGTTCCAAAACCCAAAAATTTCACCCCACCCTTACTTTTTCTATAGAAATTGGCCTACGAAATTTAGTAATTGTATTGAAAATAGACAGAATAGAATATAAAATACATACTGTACAATATAGACAAAATAGAATAATCCTGTAGGAGTCTTGCTTGATGTGCTGGAAGTTCCAGATGAGGAATGGAGGGGAGGAATTATTGCTTGGAGGGAGAGTCTCCTTCCATGATGATGTCTGGTAACTCATCAGGGCTAGGCATTCTTAGGCCCACAGCCAATGACATGGAAGAGGTAGAGGGTTGGGGACTTGAGGGCTTGAAATAAGTATCAATTTTCTGTTGCTGCTGCCTGTTTGCTATGAATGACTTAAAGTAACTCATGACCTTGTCCTCAAACAAGCATAAAACAGGTTCACTGATTTCCACATCGGGGTGCAAGTTGACAATAGGTTTAAGCTTAGACCAGTATTCAATGGCTTCCTTAGCCTTAGCAACAGTGAGACTCTCCGATTCATCCTCAATTTCCTCCCCATCATCTGATCCAGAACCAGACTCCCTGGCCAACGCTTGGAGTTCTTCAGTCGTGAGTTCCTGTGTATGCTCCTGGATCAGTTCAGCAACATCATTGTCACTGACGTTAAGCCCCATCTGGTTGCCTAGTTGGACAATTTTGGCTGCAATATTAGGTTCATCTTGGAAGCCTTCAAAGTTATGAACCACTGACGGCCACAACTTTTTCCAGGCAGCATTAAGACAGACATTGGAGACATCTCTCCATGCTCTCACAACATGCCTGATGGCCTCAGAGATGTTGTACGCTGTCTTCCAGAATTTGGTCAGGGACATTCTTTCTGTTGCTTCGTGACACTGGGCAAACATATGTTTTGTATACATTTTCTTAAGATTAGAAATCACCTGCTGGTCCATTGGCTGAATTAAGGGGGTAGTGTTAGGGGGCAGAAACTGTACATTCATGAAGGGAAATCTAACTTTAACAATGGCATTGAGGTCTGGATCATGGGCTTTTGCATTGTCCAGCAGTAACAGAGCTTTTAAGGGCAGCTTGTTAGTCTCAAGGTATGCTTTAACAGTAGGGCAAAAAACTTCTATCAGCCAAGCATGAAAGTTAACCCTAGTCACCCAGGTTTTCTTATTAGACTTCCAGAAAACCCCAAGGTTGGAAGTCATCACTTTCTTCTGCTTAAAAATTCTTGGATTTTCAGAATGGTACACCACTAAAGGTTTGATTTTAAGGTCTCCTGAGGCATTGGCAGCAACAAGAAGTGTAAATTGGTCTTTCATGGGTTTGTGGCCAGGCATTTTCTTTTCTTGCTGGGTGATATAAGTCGTGTTCGGTAGCCTTTTCCAGAAGAGGCCAGTCTCATCCGCATTGAACACTTTCTGTGGCAGATAATTTTCATTTTCTATAAGTTCAGCGAATTCGGTCTTATAAGCTTCTGCACCTTCATTATCAGCACTGCTAGCTTCACCATGCCTTCTCACATTTTTCAGTTCACACCGCTTCTTAAACCGTTCGAACCACCCTTTACTGGCATGAAAATTCTCAAAAGCCTCACTAGATGTATCCACTGTCCCTTTAATCTCATTAAAAATGTTGGTGGCCTTGTTGCAAATGAATGATTGAGTAGTTGATTCCCCTTTCCTCTCCTTCTCCTGAATCCAAATAAGCAGCAGCCTTTCCATTTCTATAATAGCCTCCCTGCCCTTATAAAGCCTGGTAGAGCCCTTAACAGCCCTCGTACCCTTCACAGAATCTTTACGACACAAAATGCTTGAAATACTGGTCTTAGAAATGTCATATTCCTCAGCTAAGTCTTTGATACTTTTGCCCTCTTCACTTTTTCTAATAATCTCCAATTTCATCTCTATTGTAAAAAGGTGTTTCTTCTTTTGTGAGTCTTTTGATGTAGATGTACGTTTAGAAGCCATCACTATAACAGTACACTATGCCACAATATAAAATACAGTATCAAAGTCACTGCATGTACGAATCACCAAATTTATGCTATATTTTCACTATTTTATGCTGTAATCCAGTGGTTCCCAACCGGTTTTGGCTTATGGCCCCCTTAGGGACCTTATTTTTTCCTGTGGCCCCCATAAGCATTATTTTCAGTAGGTAATATGCAGATTTAACTCTATTTTACAAAATAACATTTTCCTGTGGCCCCCTTCAAATGTGCCATGGCCCCCAGAGAGCCATATGGCCCCCGGTTGGGAAACACTGCCTGAGTGTAATCAACAGAAACTAACATAAATAAACACTAAGTACAAAGTCAGAAAACAAAATGTACAAAATTCTAACAGAAATCCCTAAGAACACCTGTACTATTCAAAACATTAGACCCCGAATGTTCTGCAACGAAAGCTCTAGACAAACTGAAACGCGTTCGGCGTCGCCGGCTGGCGTACTCAAATCGAGTTTTCTACTCAAGTCGAGTCAATAGGAGCCTATGGACGAGCGTACTCAAATCGAAAATACTCAAATCGATGCGTACTCAAATCGGGGGTCCACTGTATATTATTAATTCTGTAGATTTTACTTTGTGATTATTAAAGTACAAATTGCTCTATTCCTAAGCTTTAGGCTTAATTTAACTTAGTATTTAGAGAGATCTTGGTGTTCATTTGTTCATTCAGTGCAAACCCAACATTTTGATTGATTAGCCTAGGGTCCCATTAGCTCATTCTATCCAGAGGATAGCCTAACTTAGACCATATAGAGCTTTTAACCAAGTTAAAGAATAGTATTTAAGATGACTAGACTGTGACTGTAAGGTTTGTAAGAAGGAAGTTAGGGAAGGGGATAAGGCTGTAGCATGTGAGAGTTGTGATGATTGGTATTACTCAGCCTGAATCAAAATTATAGAATAAGTGTATAGGGGTATGAAGTTGCCAAATATTTTGTGGTTCTCCAATAAGTGTTTAGCTGAGGTTAGGGACGTGTTCAAGGGAAGGTTTAAGGAAGCTGCTAGCTCAGAGTCTAATGGGTCTAAGTTAGTTGGCCCTTTGATTGATAGTGTAGCTATAGCTAGTGACATTAATGGAACATTTAGGCCAGAAACCGAGTCTAATACAGGAAATATTAATGTAAGATATAGTGAGGTTGAGCCTAAGCCTAGCTCTAGTGTTAGAGATGGATGCAGGCCCAAGTAAAGTTAACCCTAAGCCAGGTGTTAGTGATAAGGATGCAGGTCCAAGTAAAGTTGGGCCTGATGAATGGCATAAAGTCAAAGGTCAGTCAAGAAATAGGATTAGAGATAATAGTAATTATGTTTTAGCAACTAGTGCTCAACTCTTTCACTACATAGCATCCTAACTTTATCATTTAAGGCTAAAATTCTACTTGTAAACTCCATGCTTACCCTGAACCCTTGGTAAAAAGCCCACTACATAATACTTGCTCTGCCTATTTTTTAAAGTTTCTATCAATTCTCTATACCTCTGTTTAACTACTGTACTACTGAATTTCTGTTCAACTTCAATCTACCATCTTTTATTCTTGCTTGTTAAAAAGCCCACTACATAATACTTGCTCTGCCTATTTTTTTAAAGTTTCTATCAATTCTCTATACCTCTGTTTAACTACTGTACTACTGAATTTCTGTTCAACTTCAATCTACCATCTTTTATCCTTGCTTGTTAAATCATTTGTACCTACATGAATTATATTATTACCTTGGTTTTCAGGCAACTTCTTCACTACTTCCATTGACTTTAGAAATATTACCTCCTGGAATACATATTCTTTTACCGTAGGCTTTCCTTCCCTTATTGCAAAATTCAGCATCCTGATTCCTAATGATAGTCCCCAACCATGGTAAATTCACACTGTACTGTTTTATCTAAATTCTCTAGTATCTGAAACATGTTACCATACTAGTTTCAGATACAAAGGAATTACTAAAAATTTAATAAAAAGGATGAAATGATTGGCCCAACAGAACATGATGATAGGATGTTTGAAAAAGATCAGGATATTGTTGGTATTTTTAATGATTATTTTAGCTTCTGTTTTTACTGACGGAAATTTAAATAACTTTGCCTGAATTTACAGAATCTAAAGAATTAAAATCATTCTTGATCATATTCATATAAAGAAGGATGATGTTAGGCAAGTGATTCGTACATTAAAGTCAAATAAAGCTGACTGGACCTGATAATATACCATATATGCTAGGATTCTTGGAGAAGGGGAGGAAAGCTTATCTGAGGTACTAACTATTTTGTTTGCTTGATCTATTTATTATGCAGAGGTACCAGGGTCATTCTCTGTCAGATCAACCAAAAAAAAATGAAATTAACACCCTCATCTCTCATATTTTGCTGAAATTTGGTTTATAGGGAGTTTGTGAGCCCTGAATCCATTTCTGAAATTATAAGGTCAATCCGACCAACGGTTCAAGAGATATGACCTCGGGCAATTTGAGGTCACTCGCGAGGTTACTAACATTTGGCGAGCCATAACTTGGGTAATAATTGTCATAATTATATAAAAGTATATATATTTAGAATCAGAAAACGACAAGGAATCCAAATATGCAAGTTTTAGAACTCTAGGTTGAAAAATAAAAAAGTTACACTGTAACCAAAATTTGAGGTCACGATTTGACCTCTGGGGTATCAAATGAGAATTTTTTTTTTAAATGTAAAAAATGAAAGCATAGGCATTGACTATTAGAATCAGCAAAAAAAAGTTTGTTTGTTAGTATTTTTCATGTAACTAACATATAAGTGAACACCATATTCATAAGTTGTGCGTCAATTCTACCTATTTTTTCACACAAGCTCATAATTTGACCTATAGAAATTAAAATTACATTTTTTATAGATATAAAAAACAAAGTCAGAGTTCTTGACTAATAGAAACAATCATAAAAAGTTTGTTTATGTTGGTACTTTTCATGTAACTAACTTATAAGTGAACACCATATTTATAAATTGCTTGTCATTTCAAGGAATTTTTATATCTTAGCTATCAATTTGACCTCAAGCTCCAAGAATTTAATAAAAATTGTATTTCACTGCTAATCTACACTGGCAATAATAGTTATAATAGTGAAAGGGGAAGACTAAGCTCACATGTAGCCTAAACAAACCTGTTGAAACATGTTGCTACTTATCTAAGTGCAGAATCAACAGAGATAGTTGCAAAATTCCTTGTCTACAGGTTAGTACAGTTCCAGCCAGCACTGTGGGTGGCTGGTGGGTATGGTGTTTTAATGAGCCTCAGAGACTATCAAGGCCTAAAATATTAAGTGTGTATAGCTATATATTTTCTAAAAAATATATATTACCTAATTGTAAATCCTATATCTTTACAGATCAAAATACAATGGTTTGGCACTTGAAATACTGCCAGGACCCTATTCAAAAACAAGAAATGCATAACAATCAATCTTAGAAAAGTGACTGATGTACTTGTTGAAAAATGTGCTGGAAGAGTGAAAAAAGACTCATTGTTGTGTGTGAACTGCTGGACACTGATAATGAAAAACCCCACTATACTTAGTACCACTGAAAACAACGAGTCTGAGCAGGATTCAAATGAATCATCTACTATCAGTGGCTTGAGTAACATCTCTTCAATTCAAGATCTGGACAATGACAGTGATTGCTTGATAAAGGAAAATCCTTCAACTTCAGTTGAACCAGTTCTAGCATTTCTGGACCAAACACCAGTTAAAAAAAGTAAGTAATAAATTAATATAATAACTTATACTTTACTACAAGGTCTGTTTGATCTACTATATAGCCAATTATATAGCATTTAAGGTACTATAATTAATATTTAATTACTAATATTCAGGTGTGTGAAACCTTTTTTTTCTGTTCTTTTCAGAAGGGCTGTCATTAAGCCAGAAAAAGCGCAAGGCTCGTGGTAAGCTATCATCTGCTCAGAAACACCTGAAGGAGAGGCTAGAACTCAGTTATGGTGTTCAAATTACCGAGGAGGTAAGTGATACTTCAAAACCTGAAACTAAATCTGAAAAACATCTAGACAAATTAATGAATGAATTGAAACAGTCATTCCTGGAGAGCAAATGTCACCATCACAAACTACAAATATTGACACTCTCACCATACACAATTGAAAAAACAGCTAGTTTCTTTCAAACTACAACATACATGGTGAAAAGAAGCCATTCACTTAAATCAGAACATGGAATCCTTCCGAAGATTCCACTAATGAGCAAAGGA
The DNA here is from genome assembly GCA_023014485.1 of Bathynomus jamesi. Taxonomy (NCBI): domain Eukaryota; kingdom Metazoa; phylum Arthropoda; class Malacostraca; order Isopoda; family Cirolanidae; genus Bathynomus; species Bathynomus jamesi. The sequence goes on from JAJOZX010001316.1 coordinate 583,282, forward strand.
AAAGTGATATCTGAAGAACACAAAGATATAGTTAGAAGATTCTATGAGTCAGAAGAGGTTAGTCATATGTGTCCTGGCCAAAAGGATTGCGTGAAAGTTATCAGTGCTGAAGGTGCAATGAAGGTGCAAAAATGATTGGTCCTCGGGAATTTAAGAGAGATGTTTGAACTATATAAAAATGATGAAAAGAATCCCAAAATAGGATTTTCCACATTTGCAAAATTACGGCCATCATATTGTGTGCTTGCCGGTAGTGGTGGGACTCATTCTGTCTGTGTCTGCACATACCATCAAAATCCAAAATTGCAGCTGGCTGCATTGGGAGAAAGAGGTCTTTCATACAAGGATCTTATGGATTACAGTGTCTGCAGTACAGAAAGAGAGACTTGCATGATGCAACTTTGCAATGATTGCCCAAGAGAAGAGGGTGTCCTGGATTTTCTTGAGTTACTTGACAGTGTGAAATCAGCTCCAAATGAAATATCTTACAAGCAATGGGTGACTGTTGACCATTGTACAATGGTTGATAAGGTGGAGCCACTTCATGAATACTTATCATCCCTAAGCATGAAAATATCCCGCATGGTTCGTCATCACTTTGTTGCTCAGCAACAATCACAGTACTTCAAGCAGTTGAAAGAAACACTACCACCTCAGAGCGAGGTAGTTATAGTAGGTGATTTCTCTGAGAATTATTCTTTCATTGTCCAGGATGCGGCCCAAGGGTTTCACTGGGACAATTCACAGTGTACAGTTCACCCTTTTGTCATCTATTATAGATCATCTGCAGACCAGGAACTTAGCCATTTTAGTGTCTGTTTCTTATCTGCATCACTAAAACACAACACTATAATGGTTTACTCATTCATATTGAAGCTTATGACATATGTTAAATTCAGATGCCCACAATTGAAGAAGGTGCACTATTTCTCAGATGGATGTGCTGGCCAATATAAGAACAGATACAACTTCACAAATCTCTGTTACCATGAAGAGGATTTTGGTCTGTCTTGTGAATGGCACTTCTTTGCTACATCCCATGGCAAAAATGCATGTGATGGGATTGGAGGAACAGTGAAAAGAGCTACTGCTCGTGCCAGTTTGCAGAGAACTACAGAGAGGCAAATTCTTACACCAGAACACATGTTTCAGTTTTGTGAAGAAAACTTGAGCAAGAAGATAAATTTTTTCTTTGTAACTACAGCTGATTTGAAAGATGCAGAAGAACGGTTGGAACATCGATTCAAGGATAGTAGGGCTATTCCTGGAACTCAGAAATATCATAGATTTGTTCCCCTAAACAAGGAAGAACTGATGGTGTATCCCATTTCAAGTGGCATTGGAGAAAAGAAAAGAATAAGGAAAAGTCATTTTACTAATGAACCTGCAATGCTTGGTAACCTAAAATGTGTCAAACCAGGAGAGTATGTTGGCTGCATTTATGACATGCAAGTTTGGTATGGAATTGTGGAGGAATATTGTGAAGAGTTTGATGATTTCACTGTGAACTTTCTACATCCCTCTGGGTCATCAGGATCAAGTGCATATTATTATCCATCAAACAAGGATTCATGTGCAGTGCCAGGACATCATATATTAACTGTAATGAGTTGTCCTACCCTAAGAGGAGGCAGCAGAATTCAATACATTTTTCCACAAAAAGAAATTGATGAGAGCATGAGCATGCAAAAATTGTATTAGGCTAGCACATGAATCCTCTAAGTAGGTCTTCCCCTTTCACTATTATAACTATTATTGCCAGTGTAGATTAGCAGTGAAATACAATTTTACACTTTTTGCCTTTGTTTTTATATCTATAAAAAAATGTAATTTTAATTTCTATAGGTCAAATTATGAGCTTAAGTGTGAAAAAATAGGTAGAATTGACGCACAACTTATGAATATGGTGTTCACTTATATGTTAGTTACATGAAAAATACTAACATAAACAAACTTTTTTTTGCTGATTCTAATAGCCAATGCCTATGCCTTCATTTTTTACATTTAAAAAAAAATTCTCATTTGATACCCCAGAGGTCAAATCGTGACCTCAAATTTTGGTTACAGTGTAACTTTTTTATTTTTCAACCTAGAGTTCTAAAACTTACATATTTGGATTCCTTGTCATTTTTTGATTCTAAATATATATACTTTTATATAATTGTGACCATTATTACCCAAGTTATGGGTCGCCAAATGTTAGTGACCTCGCAAGTGACACCAAATTTCCCGAGGTCATATCTCTTGAACCGTTGGTCGGATTGACCTTATAATTTCAGAAATGGATTCAGGGCCCACAAACTCCCTATAAACCAAATTTCAGCAAAATCTGAGAGATGAGGGTGTTAGGCACTGGTTGATCTGACAGAGAATGACCCTTGTGTGGTTTTAAGTAATCCACCATGACTCTAGAATTGAAAAGTTTAGTTAAGTTTAAACTTACTTTTACTTACTTTAACTTACCTACTTTTACTTACTCTTCCTTACTTTTACTAAGTTTAAAGCACTTACTTTTACTTACTTTCATTGTACTATATTTACTTACTTTTACTCACTTTTACCATACTATATTTACTAACTTTTACTTATTTTGTATTTTTTCAGGTAGTCAATAATCAATAATGGATCCTAATATTGATGAAGTTGGAGAGAAAAGTGAGGTTGTTAAAAGGGGTTACTTTTGTGGTCAATGCAAGAACAAATATTCAAAGAAGCAAAACTGGGAGGAACATTTTAATTCCAAAAAAAATATTTGTTACAATACAAGAGGTCCCAGAGTTTGGGCCCACAGCTTAGATATTGCAGTAAAGAAATACCAGGATGAAGTGCAGCAAAGAGATACGGCAAAGCAGTCATTTAGTTTGTTCACAAAATGTGCTAGTGCTAGACCTCAGAAAAATGAACCAACTTCATCAACTGCTAATCTAGAAAATGAAACTTTTTCACTAGATGTTTCACAGACTGAAGAAAGTGCTTCTCCTCCACCTAAGAAACAAAAGGTAAGTGAGGAATCTGCGCATCAGACTAACAAAACTGCTTTAGAGGAATTTGAAAATTCCCAAATCCAGAAGACATTGAATGCAATTTTGTGCCTAACAAAAGAAACTCACCAAGCTGTTGTGGTTAATAAAGAGAAGTCAAAATATGCCTTCAAGTTCAAGTGTTGCATCCAAATCTAATAAAGCAAAAAGCAACAAATTTGACATTTCCATAGCCCATTTAAGCAAGTGTAAATCAATACAAGAAATCCTGAACAATGATTTGATCAAATCTACATTCAAATTGGTGGAAAAGAAGGATCTAGGGCATGCTGATGATTCATTTTCAGTACCAAGTGATATAATGGAAAACATTGCAAATAGTGACACTAATATGCCTGATGTAGATATAGCTGTTGAGGATGATGATGATGATAATCAAGAAGATATTGATGATGCTTCTGATGATAAAATGTTTACATTATATTGCATAGCTTGCACAGACCCCAAAGCATGTGCTTCAGACAAACATTCTAACATAAAAGGTTACTTCAATGTTAAAGATTTAACCTATGTATGCAAACAAGGAGAAAATCAAGAGAGATGGTTTAGAAATCTGAAAACCCACCTGAAGAGACATTTAATTAAACTTCAGCATCATCAAAGAGCTGCTGTTTATGAAGTGATGAAAACATCTTCTCGGAACACTACTAAACGCATAGAAGACTTATGTGGCAACATCTTATACTACATAATGAAAACAAACACTGCATGGGCTCTCTATATCCAGTACTTCTAGCTGTATTACATAGGTCAGGTTGTGAGGTTGGAAATTTGAATCATAGCACACATGCGTGCGAGACAATTTGTGAGCTATTAGATAATCAACTTAAAGAACAAACTGTAAAGTGGTTCTTAGAACAAACTTCAATAACAGCTGACATTGGAACAATTTTGGGATTAAGCATGCTAGTTGTATTAGTTATGAGTGAAGAAGATAAGACTGTAAAACTTGCTGGGATAAATTTAGTACGCAGCAAATCAGGAGTTTATTTGGCCAATGAAATTTTTGATGTGTTGAAGTCTCCTAATCACTTGAAACTATCTGAAGAAGCAATTAAATCCAAGGTATCTGGAATGGTTGGAGATGGGGCTTTTTGTAAGGACAACAAGCCATTTAAAAACAAAATGAAAAAGTTGTTTGGAGAAAATTTCAAATTTTGATGGGACTTAATGCATCTTGTGAACAGAGCCCACGTTGATGCATTGAAGAAAATTTGTAAACTAAGTGAGCTTTTAGACTTTATTCAGAATCACTCTTCAAATCTGAGATCAGGCCTTGACTATACCAATATGGTTCTTGACAATATCATTGGTTTTAAGAGACCAAAACTCAAATCTGATACTCGCATGGTTAATTACGAATTTGATCAATTTGACAGATTTGTGGAAAATTGTTTTTTTTTTGATCATCCACAAGAGAAAGAAATTAGTGCCAAGTTCTATGTATTGATTTCCTATGTAACAAAGATTATGTTGCAAGTAGCTCAAAAAACCACAGTTAGTGCAGAATTTGTAGAAAAATATTTTATAAAGGAGGAGGGAAAACTGTTATGTTAAGAGTGATGGAAACAATTTCCAAATTAGCTAATAGAGGAAATGCAAATGATGTAGTTTCTGAATTTAAGCATGATACCACAGGGCAGCAAAAGGAACTAACAGCTGAGGATTACATCCTAAATGAAGTTTACAAATACATCAAGAAACGTTCTGATTACTACCAGGTTGCTGAAGTTGCTAGACCATCCAGAACCAGATCTGAAAGTAGTTTTACAAAAGACTCAGTGATAAATTGGCTGACAGAATATATAGAACAGCTGTGGAAAGGAATCAGAGAGAGATTAAAGCATTTTGATAAAGATGGATCAACTGCCTGGAGTGAAGCACCAGCTGAAGGGACATTCTCCATTCTTGGTTACATTGTTGAACACAAAGGATCCATTAAGCCATCTCATTTGACTAAGCTGTGCAGAATTGTGAAGGAGGGTCCAGCTCCAGGCACTAGATCTGCTGTAATGATCACACAGAAAGCCATTGATCAGTGGCCAAGCATACATGGCGGTAAATTCACAACAAATGCCTACATGCAAGGTCTAACATCGTCCACTGTTGCTGCTGCAATGAATAAATAAACTTAAGGTGAGTTATAAACTGTACATTATTGTATTATTATGTTTAGCTAAAACAATTTGTAATTGGTATGTCGTCAATTCAAGAGTTTACTATCATTAACCTATCTAGTGGTGTAAGGGAAAAAAAAGTAAATTCAGAGCTGTGCTCCAGTAAATTTTTTCAAATCTGGAGTCATGGCACGCATGCACATAAGGGTCCCATGTCAAGTCAGCCACCTAAAACACTCACCCCTTTCAATTTTGCTCATACTTGGCACAATAGCAGATATACATGCCAAACTTAAATTCCCAAATTATTAGAGCTGACTGACCTTTGGTTACTGTAAGTGGCTGATAACTAGTTCAATGTATAAAAAATAATGAATTCAAGCAACATTTTGGAAAAAGTCATTTTATACAAAAATTGTCAAAAAGTCATGACTTTGTGACCTTGTATGTCAGTAACCATTTTTGTCTAAGGTCAGCTCAATCTCTTACAAATACAACCCATATCTACATACTATCTGCAGCCTTCTACAAACAAGCAAATGCTTATTTTTAAATATTTGTTCTTTACCCACCTCACCTGTATGTTGTGCATGTATGTGATGGTTTTCAGTAGTTGACAAGATTCTTGTGGGCCACCCAATTTATTGTGATTTCTAGAAGAGAAAACAATTTTTAATGTATACCTAGATAGCTACCTAATTAACAAATACAAGTAATATATTAAAATGTACATACAATATGTATAGGTATAGTGCTCATTGATTTCCATTTATCACAACTTAAAATGTATGCAGTGTATATATAGTTACATGACCATTTTAATTTTGAATTCTTACATTTCTGTGCTGTAGATCTGCCAAAGCTTTGGATGCCTTCAAAGTAACTTCTTTGCAAATCCTGTATGTTCGTCCATTAGTAGTAGATGCCTCAACTTGTGTTAGAATATCTGAATATGGTAAGATTAATTCATCTGGTCGACCAGGATACACAAATGATGGGTTTGGGCCATGAGGATGAAGGAATGTGACTTTTACTTCTCTATTCTCTGGTATCTTTTCCAGCACATATGCCACCCACCAATGGCCATCATATGCAGCAGTAACAAAACCATGTATTTTCTCCTCAGTCACAACTTCTTCCTTTTCAGTAACTTTCTCAATATTTGAATAATCTGATTGAATAATGTTTAACCTTAAGAGAAGTCAATGAAACTGGCTGTAAATGGTGTAATTTCTGTGTACCAGCAATAGTCCTTGCAGTTGAGTGTCTTTCTTGGAGAAGTTGGCTTTCCTCTTCATGCTCTTTATTGGTTGAAAAATGACATTTTATATTTACAATATTTTCACTTGCAAATGTATATAACTGTTCTGCAGTAAGGATCTGTTCATCATAAGGTCGTTGTAGACTAGCTTTTGCAGCTAATCTCTTAACTGTGCCTCCAACACCATCACAGGGTCCCTTTCCATGACTTGTTGCAAAAAAAGTTCCATTCTGCCTCAATTCCAAAATCATCTCTGTGATGGCAAAGATTCAAAAAGTTTTTGCAGTTCTTATACTGTCCTGCACACCCATCTGAAAAGTAAATTATTTTGTGGATGGAACCGATGGATGAGATATTATCTTTTAGGAATTTTATCAGATGCTTTTGAAACAAATGTACAGCAACTGTGTTATGGATGTTACACTCTGAAATAATAACAAAGCTAAGGTGAGCAATCTCATCTTCCTTTTTATAGTAAATAACAAATGGATGTAGAGTAGCCATCTCATTGTTCCAGTGAAAGCTCTGAACCTCATCTTGAAGAATAAAGGAATAATTTTCAGCAAAATCACACACAGCAAGGACCTCACCATCTTTCAAAGACATTTTTGTTTCACGGTAATAAGTTGTTGTTGTTGTTGTTGTTGTTGTTTAGCCGATCAGCCCACCCTGATTGAGCAAGCCGGCGGCACGCAGGTAACCGATCGCCCTCTTCGGAGTGGACCAGAGGTTCAGCGCACTAGTGATGTTGTGTTGTGTTCGTTGTTGTGCTAGAGTGGTACAGTCTGTCATAATGTGTTCAATTGTTTGTGGTGTGTCGTGGCACAGGTGGCAGGTGTCGTCTATGGAGTTGTCTAGTCTGTGTTTATATGTTAGTAAGTTGGGGTGATGTCCACATCAGAATCGTGCTAAGTTAACTCGATCCAATCTGCTCAGGCTGATCTCTGACCTGTTAATGGGTGGCGGCTTCGCACCTAGGACCGCATTCGGACCGAGTCGTGTCAGTGCTTTGTGGGTTAGGTGTGTGTGTATGTGTTTTCTGTACTGTGTGATGTCTGTGGGGCGTGGTATGGAATGGAGTATTTGGTTATAATGTCTCTCTGGTGTTACCTTAATGGTGCGAGGTGTCGGTGCGTGATTGTACATGTAGTGGCAAGGGTGTTGTGGGTTAGTTGTCGCTGCTGCCATGAATTGTGTTCCCCTCATGTCTAAATGTTCCCTAACTTTCAGTATTTTTGTTTCTGTGTGCAGGTGTTCTATTGGTGTTGTTTGAGTGCATCTGTAATGATACGAAGTGCGTTGTTTTGTATTGTTTGTAAGGTGTTTATGTGTGTGTTTGAGATAATGGGTGCCCAGCATGGGCTAGAATAGTCCATAACTGAGCGAATATATTGTCTGTATATGAGTGATGTTGTTTCCTGCTGGTGTCCAAAGTTTGTGCCTGTTAGTACCCTAAGCGTGTTAAGTCTTGACGTACATTTGTTTTTAATATCCTGAATGTGGTTTGCAAAAGATAATGATGTGTTGTATGTGACCCCAAGTATTTTGGTCCTGTGAGTGTGTGGAATGTTGAGGTTGTTTAGTGTAAGCTGTGGAATTACCTGGTGTTCTTTTGTGTTGCTTGTAAGCAAGGTGATGGTTGATTTTGTGGGGGCTACTTTGAGTGTTATGTGTGAGCCAGTCTTGTATACTGTTTATGTATGTTTGTAGGTTATTTGTAGCGGTGTCGATGTTGTTGTGGGTGGATGTTAGAGTGATGTCATCTGCATATGATGATAATGTAAGCCTGTTATCTATGGGTGTTGGAATGTCATGCATGTATAAGTTGAAGAGTGTTGGTGAGAGAACAGAGCCTTGAGGGACCCTGTTCGGAAAAAGCTTGTTTTTGGATGACTTGCCATTAAATGTGACATGTGAGTATCTTCCTGAAAGATAGTTGCTTAGCCACCTTTTGGTGTTATTGTGCAGGTTTGTGTTGAGTATTTTGTTTATGAGAGGGAAGCGTGGGATAGCATCAAATGCTTTACTAATGTCTATTGTTGCTAATAGTGTACGTTGAGCTGGTCGTCTGGAGTTGATGCCATCCATGATGTGCTGCGTCAGGTTAGTGAGTAATGTTGTGGTTGAGTGGTGAGGTCTGAATCCATGTTGAGTAGGCGATAGTGGAATGTGTGGGTTGGTGATTTGTAAGATTAGTCTTTCTGTTACTTTGGAAGGTGTGCATTAGGGTGGTGCTCAAAATATAAAATTCAAATATTTTGAAGGGACATACCAATAATTTGTTTATCTTAATGACTAATATTGCTATGCAAAATTTCACTTAGGTGTGATAATTTTAAGAGGTGCCACATAACACATTTTGTTTTGTCTTATATTCTAATAATGGAGGAAAGAGAGAATCAATCACAAAAAAACAAATATTCAAAAATACTCACATAGCTAATCATTTCATCTTGGAAACAGTTTTTTTTTTTTAGGATTTGGATACCTTTTTCTGTGTGCAACAACAACTTGGAGTAGGGCCTGCTTCTGATCTTCATCTTTTGTAAGCATTTCATTATATTCCTGAATAAGAGCTACCCCTCTTTCAGCACGATCATTTACCACTGTGAGACCTGTTGCTAATTTTCTTGCAGCCTTATAGTTGATATTCTCTCTCCATTGTTCAGGCTTTTCATTGGCGCAATTAAATGGTAGTTCTAAGTAAGAGAAAAATTTGGAAGAGTTTTTGTTTATAAAATCAGGCAGAGTCAAAGAACTAGCTTTTTTGAGATCAACAGGTGGACGTTTTGAAGGAATCTCCTCATTTTCTATTTTCAAGGCTAATGACATCTTTTCCTTTGTCTCATTATCAACTCTGTCATCAAAGAATCCAAGAGCAGCTAGTTCTGGGCTCAAATACCATGTATGACGATTGAGTGCTTTCAAAGCTTTTTCACCAATAGCTTGGTTGATGGCATCCTTGTAATTATTTAATTGTTTGAATAGCAGCAAATCATTCAGAGGAGCTTGGATTGGATTTGGTGAACGAAACCAGGATAAGCAGTAAATCAGGCACACAAATATGTTGAAAGCTCTCAATGATTTCAGTTCCCTCTCAATCAGCTTAAATTGAGAGCGAAACATGAAAATTTTCAATGAGTAAATGGCCTTACTCATCCAACGAGCTCTGTGTACAGCCCCAGGAGCACTAATTTTTACTCCACGAGGAGGATTTCCACCTAGGTAGATGATCACAAGCTCCAATAGCTCTCGGTAATCATCTCTTGGTTGGGATGTTTCAGCCAAGCACTTAAGGCAAAATGACAATGATTCTGTGACAAGATCCTTGTTGGCATTCAAGATATTAGTTGTTTCATGATCTGATATACCATTTTCAATTTCGGCAGATGCAATAAATGGCCACTTCTCTTTAAAACGCTTGAAAAGAAAATTTCAGGCCTATCAGAGGGTCCAAAGAGCAGAGTAAAAACATCTCCAAGGAGAACCTCGTGGATGTGATGTCGACAGGGAAAATGCAGCATTTTTCTTTTCAAGCTTGTCTCAATGAGGACAGCAGCACCAGATTTGCATCCAGAATTGCTGGCAGTTGTGTCATATGACAAGGCTCTAACCTTGTCTTCAATTGAGTATTTCTTTAAAGCTTCAACAACAGCATGAGCCATGGCCTCCCCGGTTCCATTTGGAAGCTTCGGGACATTAAGTAGTTGTTCATTTCCTGAGGTATCTGATACCAATATTGGAAGGCGATCAACTTTTTGACCTGTGAGATCTGGAAGCAATTTTGAATCCCAGTGCACAATCAAAGGTCCTTCAGTTTGAGATGCTAAGTTTGCTTCCAAACTGGTGGCAGTGTCTTCTCGATGTTTAATTCTGCTTCTTCTTACAGTCCACCGATTTAAGGCAATATCATCTGGCTCATGTCCCAAGGCCTTGGTCACAAAAGCAAGATTGTAAACAGCCATTCTATCACTAACTTTGGTTCTGTCCAAAGCAGCTGCAACATCAGGGGTTACAATATTCACAGGCCGCCTTCTTTTTGGAGGGGACTTGCTCTCTACATCTGATGATGATTTAGAATGAGAAGATGGAGAATCTGACTCTGTTTCTATTTCACTTGTCAATGATGAGCAAATTGCTCCTTCAAGCTGTTGACGCTGCTTCTCATGCTCTAATCTTTTTCTCTCAGCTTCATCACGGAGTTGCTTCTTTTTCATTTGAACAGCAAGTTTCTTGTCCACTCGTCCCATCGAAGCCTTTCTTTCACACATTTGATCCTTAAGGAAAGCCAAATCTTCAGGGTTTTTTACCATGTTCTCAAAGTTAGCATGTTTAATATCTAGAGTTTTTTTCATTTGCTTTATGAATTCGGTTTCTTTAGCCTTCTGGGTTTCACCCCCTCTTTTAGCTGCCTTCTGGAGTTTCCTCCATTGCTCATAAATTTTTTCCAACCGCTCTATGCAGTGTTGTTTTTTTGTGGTTCGAAGATGGGCTCTCTCCCAAAAGGGAAGAACTTCCTCAATAGTTAGAGTAGCACTTTTGCGAAGAGTATTTCCTTCATGCATGTGGTGAAAGAGATTTGATAGAGCTTGGGCAATGGTCGGCAATTTTGCTCCTGTAATAGATTGTGCCGCTGGTCCCACTAAATAAATACTTTTTCTAGATCTAGTTTCGTGGGCTGCCATTTTAGTTATCTGAAAAATAAAGGAAACATAATGAAATTGACTAATTCAGATACGACTAGTTTAAAATTGTTATTAAAATAATAAAAAAAAATAAATAAATAAATAAAATAAAAGTAGATAGTTTAAAATTGTTGTAAATTTATAATTGGATAGAGTTTATACAATTTTAGACAATTTCCTACTACTTTTTCACTATGTAGTAATAGTGAATATAATTGAAGTCAATGTGGCACCATTAGAAATAGTTGCATGTCATTGCAATTTTGTCTAATTATATGCCTCTATGTTCCTCACAAAAAAACACCCTGTCCCTGAAGAAATTAAAAAAAAAATTTTTTGACTACCACCCTAGTGTGCATAGTAAAGTAATGGGTCTATAGGAAGCTGGTTCTGTTGGATTTTTGTTTGGTTTGAGTAGTGTAATAATTTTACCTTGTTTCCATATGTCAGGAATAATACAGTGTTGGTATGAATATGTGCTGATATTTGTGAGAGCTTGTGTTCCTTGTGGGCCCAAGTGTTTAAGGTGTATGTTAGATATGTTGTCTGGTCCAGTAGCCTTCGAATTCTTAATGTTTTTGATGATCTTAGTGGTCTGGTCTGTATTGAAGGGTGTAATGGTTGTGTCGAGTCTGTAGGTTTTCTTGTGTCTGGCTGTTTGTCTGTCTGCATGTTTCTGGTTGTTGTCTCTGTTTAAGTGACTTATCTTTGCGTAGTGATTAACTAGAATGTTAGCTTGTTGTTGTATGTTGGGATATTATTTTGGCTGCGACAGATAGCCGCGTGTGAGGTATGAATGCCGCCGTTAGAGTGGGTAATGCCGTTTATAGTCTTGTATAGTCTGGATGTATCTGTGGAGTGGTTTAATGTTGTTATGAATTCCCTAAATGTTTCTGTTTGTTTTCTTTGAGTTTGTTGTTTATTTCTGTGTTGAGCTGTTGTATCTGCTGTTTTATGGCTTCTGTGTGTGGGGTTTGTGTGTTATATTTGAGGTTGTTACGTTGCCTTATAAGGTGGGCTATTTCTCTAGTGTAATTTGGGTTGTATTTCCTAATGTTGCCCTTCGGTATGTATTTGTTTGCATTATTGATGATCTGATTAAATGTCTTGAGTGTTGTATTGATGTTTATGATGGGTATGCTGTTTAATGTGGTGAATTGTTCCTCAGTCTATATTTTGAACTGTTCCCAATCAGCTTTCTTGTAATTTCTGTAAGTGTGCCTAAGGCTGTTGGGGCAGAGTGTAGAATGTGTTGTAATGATGATGGGCAGGTGGTCTGATGACAGTTGTTTTTCTGTCTCCATTGTGTATGTGTTGCTAGTGAGGGGGAACAGAACATTATGTCTGGGGAGGAGTTTGAGTATCCTGCTTGATGTGGTATGTGTGTATGTTCTTCTGTATTGTTAAGAATGAAGAGGCTGTTTAGTTGTGTGGCTATGTTGGCGCCTCTGGTGTTGCTTTGGTTGTGCAGGTACCAACTAGTGTCTTTGGCGTTGAAGTCTCCTCCTAAGATGACGTTAGTGAGAGAGGCCAGATTGTGTAACTGTGGATTGTAATTGGCTGGCACCTGAGGTGAACTATCTGGTGGGATGTAAATGTTGATTAGTGTGGTGTTGTGTTTTGCGCGTGTTTTAATGTTAACTGCCTGTATTTCTATCGTGTTATCTGCTTGGATTGTGTTTGTAATGTTTTGGGTAGCGTCAGTGTAGCTAATGCTTTTACGTATGTAAGTGATGAGTCCACCCCCGTTACCCCCAGTACGATCTTGATGGATCGCCGTGAAGTCAGGGATGGTGAGTGTTTTGTATCTTTGTCTTGAAGTCATGTATCTGGTATTCTTTCAGTTGGTTACAGAATTGGTCAATATATTCATCTGTATTCAGTTCTACTGATTCAAGATTTGACCGATCTGTATTGGTCCACTTTTTAAAATTTATGATATCAATGAAGTTGTTTGTAAATATGTCCAGTAGTCTGTTTTTTAAATCTGATGGATCTCCACATTGTTCACATTGTCTGAGGCAGCATTTCTGTGAGGCAGGATTGCATTCCATAAAGGCAACACAATGACGTACATTCTTAATAGGTGTGTCATCATTTGCAGTTAGTTTTTCTAATTCAGCTCCTACAAACATAAGTTTGGCATTCTGATGAATTGTACAGACACATACTGAGTGAGTTCCTGTTGCTCCAGCAATAACACACTGCTTTGGACGCAATTCTGCAAATTTACTGAATCCCACCTTAACCAAAGGATTTCTTTCTTTGAAAATATGATAGGCTTCTTTTAAATTGCAAAGTAAAAGATGCTTTTGCAAATGTATCCTTCCTCTTTCATTGTCAATGATACTACAATAGTCTTTCTTTCCTGGCATTGTTCTACTGATGTCTTCTGAAAGATAAAATGCTTTAATAGCATCAACAGTATCCTGTTTAATTCTTTTCCCACCCTTTGGATTTGGGTCTGAAAGGACACCTTTTTCTTCAACTATTTTTTTAGCAATAGATGCTGTATGCCTTGTTGTGTTAAATTCTGAAGCAATTTTCCTAATGCTCCAACTTTTGGGCAAGACAGTGAGGATTTTTATTTTATCACTTCTTTTAGTATTTTCATTTTTGAATTTTTCCTTGAGTTGATTTATTATTTCTAAACAGTCTACATCTCCAGATTGCTCCTTAAATTGTAAGTCAGAAATCTCTCTTCCTGCAACTGTTTCCATTCTCTTCTTAACTGTCTCTGTCACCTTGCTTAGTTTTTTAGCTCCATATGACTTTTGCTCTACAAGCTTTCTCTTTTTTATGGGTGATTCACCAATTGAAACAAAAGAAGCATTCAAAGTACACATCTCATGGTTTTGCTCTGAAGTTGATGCATCACTATTGTCAACATTTTCAATTTTCTCAAGATCTTCAGGTGGTTCACTACTACAAGAAGAATCATCATTTATGTCTGAATTCAAAGTGCCTATTCCTTTCTCAGGCAAGGACTCAAGATGTTCTCTACACTGCTTACAAAGTCTGTGATGTAGTGTTAAGTGCAGATCGGGAAACTTATTTACAAGTTCCTGTAATACAATTCTCAAACTCTTCTTTCGACACTGACCTTTGTGACGCAGCAAAGGATCAGCACACTTCTGTTTCAGTTTTAAATGTTCCATGTTTGTACTCTGAAATCACAAAAGCACAAAGAAAATCCTGAAAAGAAAACAATGAACAATTAATGAATTATTAAATAAATTTTTATACATGTATTTAGTAAAAATAAATTAACTTTAACTTGAAGTCAGGAGTCAACTCTGTAAAGTTGACAGTACTTATATACTAGTTGGGCCTTTGGATCAGCGCTACTCTAGTAGATTTGGGGCTGTCGAGGGGTTTAACCCTGATTGTCTTTTAAAAGACTTCTTTTGGCACAGGTCACAAAAAGGTTTTTGAACTAATAATGTTAAGTTGAACTAAGTCTTCACTGACACTATATCAGAACAGAACTTTTAAATAAATGAACTGACAAAAAAAATCTAAAATTGAAGAATGATGCCAACTTCATTTATTTTTTATACATTGAATTAGTTATCAGCCACTTACAGCTTCTTGGGATTTTGTTGTACATGACTCAAGGTATTAATGTAAAAAAATTGAATTTTTTAGGAGAAGGTATTTTTTTTTTATTCAAGGTCAAAGGTCAACTTTTGAAGGGATTTTTTTATTTTTCACAGTAGAGATATTTAACAAGAGACAATAAACAAGGGGCTACTAAAGAGCTTTAAAATGAGACCAAAATCAATGCTCTAGCTTTAATAGTTTTTTAGTTACACCATTTTGAAAATAGTCATTTAACGCAAAAAAGGTCAAAATGTCACAACTTTGTGACCTTGTATCTCAGTAACCAAAGGTCAGTCAGCTCTAATAATTTGGGAATTTAAGTTTGGCATGTATATCTGCTATTGTGCCAAGTATGAGCAAAATTGAAAGGGGTGAGTGCAAAAAGTGCCATTTTGTGGCTGAGTTGACATGGAATGACCCATAAAAAACCAACCACATGCATGCACAGATGCTTCCTTGTGCAACTGTATTAATGGATCCATGCATGCGCATAAAGAAATAGAGCCCATATACACATAAACAAGAAGCGCAGTGCACCAACTAGTGCAACATTTGTGCAATTTGTTATTCAGTGCACAGTGACAAAAATGGACCTCACCATTGTATTTAGCATCCTCAAAAACCTATAAAACCAGAGTCCATATATACAGGTACTGGTTGCCATTCAGAATAGAAATTAACCTGATATTGATATGCTTGAAGGTGTGCAATGTAGGGCAATGAAGCTTACCCCTAACTTAAGAAGATTGGAATATGGGGAAATATTAAAGGAACTAGGTATGTTTAGTTTTGAGAGATGATGTAGGAGGGGAGATATATGATACTACAGATGTTCAAAATGTTCTCAGGTTTGAACAATTTAGATTTTTGTAACTTTTTTTCACTTGAGGCTGATGGGATAACTCATGGGCATAGTAAGAAAATTAGAAAACAGACTTGTAAACTTGATCTATAAAAATACTTTGTCATCAAGTAGTAGATTTTTGGAATGACTTACCATATGATGTGGTAAACAGTAGCTTGTTAGTTTTAAGAAAAATTTGGTCACTTTCATGAATGAGAGTGAGTGAGTTTTAGATTGTAAACAGTATATATTCTTAGCTTAAGTTATGTAGGCTGCTTTGATAGTAGTAAATAGTTGGGTGATATCCTATTTTGGCATCCCAAATTATTTAACAATTACGAAATAAACAAATAGTGTTCCAAATACAAGCAGTTGGTGAATGTGTATATTTAGTAATTTAAGCTAATGAAAATATCACAACTTAACCAACCAATCATCAAGGGTATACAGTTGACCTAACTGAGCAGTCAATAATGTCAGGAAGCAAAAATAGCACGACTTAACCTAACCAATCATCAAGGGTGTACAATTGACCTAACTGGGCAATGGGCATTATTGACTGCCCAGTTAGGTCATCTGTACACCCTTCATGATTGATTAGGTTGATTAGGTTAAGTTGATATTTTCATTTAAACTAACGAAAATAGCATGACTAACCAATTGTTAATAGTCATTATAAATTCAGGATCCACAATATGTGTAGTAGGGTGACAATAAAAATCGAAAGTTGGCGTTTTTTATTGGCCATTTGTTCAATGCTGCTACTACATGAGAAAACAATGTACTGTAAATATTAGGTCATTCAGATAATATTTAAGGGTGTCTCAAGTGAGGTAAATAATTCTCCTTATAACAAAAATTAATTATTCATTACCTAGTAAAAATAAATTAATATTTTTTTTAATTAATGTAAATAAACGTTAGTTTTAGTTTATAAGGTTTAAGTGCAGGCGTACTCCAATCGTAATAAGTAAATAATATATTTACTAAATATATTCCAGGGTGTCTTTCATTCAATTGTAGACCACCCATTAATTCTTGCTTTTCCTCAAGCCATACCCCTTTTTCAATGTACCAGGCTGAGACTTCCTATGATCCTCAACAACCTGCAAGAGATGTTGGCGCTGTTCTTCATTCTTCGTAATCTTTGTATTGAAGGCCTGAATCAAGGCAATTCCCCTCTCTGCCATGTCATTGACGACTTTTAGTCCTTCAACTATAGTCAAACCAGTCTTGAAATCTTCGTCGTCCGGCCAGGTCTCTGGTTCCTTGGACAAGAAACCATCATTAATTTTTAGAAGTTCAAAGAGAAGCTTTGATCCTTTCGAGGCAAAGTCCGAGAGCTGCTTTGTTGAAATGGAAGAAACAGCAGGTATTGGGGCTTGCTTTGGAGGATCTTCAGCAGCTTTTTCGAGGATTGATCGAGTGATATTCTTTTTCGTTGTTGCATTGATACCTTTATCAAAGAGTGCGAGACCATTCAAGTACTCGCTGAGGTACCATAAGTGACGACCGAGGACACTAAGGCAGGCAGGATGCTGAGATCTTTTCATCGTGGTACTTTGCTAGGTCTTGAAGAAGCTTCAAATCGTTCGCGGGAGCAGATGAAGGACTGCTGGCCATGAACCACGCACTGACATATAACTCCAGGGCAAAAAATACAAATCATTTTAAGCCAGACATTTCACGAGTTGTAAGTCTGAACTGATGGGAAAGCAGCAGGATTTTTAATGAATAAATTACTTTTGCCATCCAACGTGCTCGGTGAAGTGCTCCAGGTCGCCGAAACCTAAAGTTAGGTAAATTACCTCCAAGGATTGTAATCAACAACTCCAAGAATTCACGGTAATCATCCCTCGGCTGATGTTTTGTCAGATATAGATTCCAGCAAGTGATCAGTTCTTCTCGATTCTCATTCAGACTCGATGGAAGGTCTGACAGGGTCTTGTACTTATCTTGGCAAATTGTATTCCACGTCTCTTTGAAGCGGGAGAATAGGATATCTGGACCAGATGATGGTCCCATGCATTCCATGTACGCCTTCTCAACGACAAGTTCTAGGATGTGATGGCGACATGCAAGGTATAAGAGTCAGCGGCCGAGTTTCTGCTCCAAAATTAAGCATGCCCCAGACAAGTAACCCGTATTTGAAGCTGTAGTGTCGAAGCTCATAGCTGATACCTTTTCTGACACATTCCATTCTTTGAGCGCAGCATGTACCACCGAGGCGATGACCTCACCCATTCCTGATGTCAGCTTAGGTACACCCAAGAGCTTCTCGGTATCAACTCCGGTTACGAAAATGACTAGTCGGTCACACCGACCACCTTCATCGTCTGGTAGAATTTTTCCATCCTGAACGGAGCCTTTCTCGTGATTTTCTAATGGTTTCATAGTTTATATACTCGTATATATATTATCATAGGAAATCAAATTCAGTTCCAAATTTATATAATTTAAACATCAAACTATGCCAACAATTAATGAAACTTTTCTAGAACAATTTCCAATAATAATATAATCAATGTATCAAAATAAAAAATATTACCTTAGATATCTTAAAAGAATCGGGAGAGAACTTCTAAGCGTTGTTTTCAGTCAGGCAGTCGTATGCAAAATGAACTTGAAGCACCAAAAGCTGATCATCCAAAGATTGATACACATATTATTTAACGATTTATTTATGAAAATTTTAATTTAATGAAATAAATTAATCGATTTGCATAATCTATAGTATGAAATAAAGGAAACAATTCTATTAAATTATATAATACACTTGCATTCTCGAAACATTTTTGTTTTTGAAGCGTTGTCGAAACTCGTTCATTCTTGAAATTTCTTCTGCGCGACAGTTTCATTCATGTGACTTGAGGCACCCCTAAATGCTTTCCGAATTCAATGAGATTTTGTCTACCGTGTTTCCTCATAGGGTGGCAGCATTGGACAAATGGCCGGCAAATTTTTTTGAATTTCAAATTTTATCCCTATAAGAAGTTGTCACCCTAATGTGTAGGTGCACTAGGCTATCTAGCCATGTTGTCTCATAATGCAAAGCTAATGCTAAAAAATAATTTGGGATGTTATTAATTTATTTTTGGTTGGTTGAATAATTTGAGATACCAAAATAGGATTGTCAATAGTTAATGCAAAAAACTTCTTTTTTATGTGGAGGTCAAAATATGATGATAAAAACCCACTCTAATATAATATTGACCCTAAAAGATTTCTACAGATTAACCCTAAACTCCCCCATATTTACGGCTTACCCAAAACCCATAAGAATAATATACCACTCTGTCCCATCATTTCACACAGGAGTTCCTTTAGTTACAGGTTATCTAAATTTCTTGCAGATAAATTGTCCCCATTAGTTGGTAAATTTTCAGGCTTGCACATCATTAATTCCTGTGACTTTATTAACAAAACTATGTCCTAAGATTTAAAGCGGAGAAGAATGATAAGTTTTGACATTGAGTCATTGTTTACGAAAGTTCCCATTGATGATATACTTAGTTTTTTAGATAGAAAATTGCCAACATGTAATGTAGAACTTGGCATGCCCACACCTGTATTTTTAGAACTGATGGAACTTTGTGTCACCAATAATGCCTTCTCCTTTGGTGAAGAATTTTATTTGCAATGTTTTTGGTATGGAAATTGGGTCCCCTTTATCCCCAATACTGAGTACATTATACATAGAATATTATGAGTTGGAATTGTTGCAAGCAATATGTCCCAGTAATCTAATTTGGTTTTATGTAGATGATATTTTCTCATTTTGGCCTGACCACTGGAACAACTTTGACACTTTTTGTCATTAAATAATGTTGTTCCCTCTATTAAATTTAAATATGAATGGGAGAACGACAAACAATTACCTTTTTTAGATGTTTTGGTCATTAACAAAAGTGGAAAGCCCAATTTCACAGTCTATAGAAAACCTACTCGCTGTAATTCGTACATTCATTATTTTTCATATCATGATGGTATTAAAAGCTCAATTATTTCTTCCATGTTTCTGAGAGCACTCAGGATTTGTAGCCCACATTTGCTGGATGGACCTGGAAAATTTTTAAGGATTTAAAATATCCTGAGTGGTTTATCAGAAAGGCGTATTTTAGTTAACCAAAAACAATATGCGAGTTTGCCTTACATTTACAGCTTAGAAAGTGTAAAACCTTTGACGAAAGATTTTAAGTTTGCTTTGGGGTTCAAATATTCATCTAGTGTAAAAAGTAAATTGTTTAGGAATAATGTTGCGAAACAGGAACAAGCCTGTGTCTACAGCATTCCCTGTAAAAGTTGTGATTTAGTATACGTAGGAGAAACTGGAAGGAATATTGAAACCCATATTAAAGAACATAAATATGCCTTCAGACATTGTAATACTAATAATGGAAATTTTTATCACACCAGCCAAAATGATCATGCTATAGATTGGGAATCAAGTAAGTTACTTAATAAATACAATAATTATGTCAAATGAAAAATAATCTGTATAGATAGAACAAGTGGATAATTTTAATTTGTGCAAAGGTACTTATAAGCTGGACCCTCTAATGAGATTCTTGGTAAAAAAAATCCCTTTTGGCATTGAGTGAATGGGATCAAACCTAAGTGTGAATTTCTTGAAGGTCTCTGGATTGTTTCTTTACTCACTTTTGGTTCATTTGTTTTTTCAGTAAAATGTAAATGGAATAATAAATGTAATAAATATGGAAATAAATGTAAATGCAATAATAATAACTGTAAAGGTAATAATAATAAATGTAATAAATGTAGTAATTATGTCAAAATAATAGAATCTGTATATATAGACTAAGAAGATACGGTAGTTTTAATTTGTGTGAATGTACTTATAAGTGGGCCCCTTTAATAAAATGCCCTTCCAGTGTCGGGAGAATTAGATTTATCCTGTGTGTGAATTTCTTAATTGTCTCTGGACTGTTTTCCTTCTTGTTTTTGGTTCATTCATTTTTTTGTACCTATCCACCTGAAGATGATGATAGTGGCCATTGAAACTGTTGTGGAAATAAACTCTGTTAATTAAAGTGGGTTTTTATCATCATATTGCCAATAGTTGTACATTAATTAGCTGATTTAAGACTGATGTTTTGTAAGATTCTATTATTATTATTATTAAAATATAGCTCATGACTTGGATAACTTTTATAGACCCCAGTGGCTTCATGTTTTCCATATGAAATGTAATGTATTTAATGTTTTAGCGAAAGTATGATAGGATTGGCCCAACAGAACATGATAGGATGTTTGAAAAAGATCCAAGATATTGTTTGTATTTTTAATGATTATTTTAGCTCTGTTTTTACTTAAGAAAATTTAAATAGCTTTGATTTTAATTCTTTAGATCAGGGGTTCCCAAATTGGTGTTCCGTGGAACACAATTTGGGAACCCCTGCTTTAAATGGTAAATCTTAAGGAAATGTCATCACCTGCTTATAATGTATTTGCACAAAACACTACTCTTGAAAAAAGTGTTATATTGTTATGTAGATTATGGCCATAGTTATTTTTTAAAAATTCAGGTGATAGCATCTTAAGATTATCCAGATTATTAGCTTACTACAATCTTTTAATAATTAGTAAAAAAAACTTGAACCTAACCTAGTCATATGATATGGTAAATAGTAGCTCATTTCATGAATTAAGAGTGTATATTCTTAGCTTAAGTAGTACCGTAAACAGTTGTATGTTAATTAGCTGACTTGAGAGTGATGTTTTGCAAGATATTATTATTATAAAATATATATATATCTTATGACTTGGATAACCTTGATAGGCCCCACCCAGTTGCTTCATGATTTCTAAATAAAATGTAACATAATATAATATAATATTATATTACATTACATTTCATTTGGAAAACATGAAGCTGCTACTGGGGCCTCTCAAAGTTATCCACATTATGAGCTATATTTTATAAGTGTTGGTCCATCTCAGCCCATTTCCAACTTGGCTCACTCTACCATCTCGGGTTAGGTCGCAATTAATTTCCTACATAAATACCTACTATTAATTAACAACTGAGTTAGTAGGTAGCATGGGCTGAGTTGGACTGTAACCTCTCATAACAATAATTTACAAATTGTTAAAGGATTATATACAGTGGACCCCCGATTTGAGTACGTAATCCGTTCCAGCATGGCGTACTCAATTCGAAATGTACTCAAATCGAACTTAATAACCTATGGGAATTAATTAATTCGTTCCAAAACCCAAAAATTTCACCCCACCCTTACTTTTTCTATAGAAATTGGCCTACGAAATTTAGTAATTGTATTGAAAATAGACAGAATAGAATATAAAATACATACTGTACAATATAGACAAAATAGAATAATCCTGTAGGAGTCTTGCTTGATGTGCTGGAAGTTCCAGATGAGGAATGGAGGGGAGGAATTATTGCTTGGAGGGAGAGTCTCCTTCCATGATGATGTCTGGTAACTCATCAGGGCTAGGCATTCTTAGGCCCACAGCCAATGACATGGAAGAGGTAGAGGGTTGGGGACTTGAGGGCTTGAAATAAGTATCAATTTTCTGTTGCTGCTGCCTGTTTGCTATGAATGACTTAAAGTAACTCATGACCTTGTCCTCAAACAAGCATAAAACAGGTTCACTGATTTCCACATCGGGGTGCAAGTTGACAATAGGTTTAAGCTTAGACCAGTATTCAATGGCTTCCTTAGCCTTAGCAACAGTGAGACTCTCCGATTCATCCTCAATTTCCTCCCCATCATCTGATCCAGAACCAGACTCCCTGGCCAACGCTTGGAGTTCTTCAGTCGTGAGTTCCTGTGTATGCTCCTGGATCAGTTCAGCAACATCATTGTCACTGACGTTAAGCCCCATCTGGTTGCCTAGTTGGACAATTTTGGCTGCAATATTAGGTTCATCTTGGAAGCCTTCAAAGTTATGAACCACTGACGGCCACAACTTTTTCCAGGCAGCATTAAGACAGACATTGGAGACATCTCTCCATGCTCTCACAACATGCCTGATGGCCTCAGAGATGTTGTACGCTGTCTTCCAGAATTTGGTCAGGGACATTCTTTCTGTTGCTTCGTGACACTGGGCAAACATATGTTTTGTATACATTTTCTTAAGATTAGAAATCACCTGCTGGTCCATTGGCTGAATTAAGGGGGTAGTGTTAGGGGGCAGAAACTGTACATTCATGAAGGGAAATCTAACTTTAACAATGGCATTGAGGTCTGGATCATGGGCTTTTGCATTGTCCAGCAGTAACAGAGCTTTTAAGGGCAGCTTGTTAGTCTCAAGGTATGCTTTAACAGTAGGGCAAAAAACTTCTATCAGCCAAGCATGAAAGTTAACCCTAGTCACCCAGGTTTTCTTATTAGACTTCCAGAAAACCCCAAGGTTGGAAGTCATCACTTTCTTCTGCTTAAAAATTCTTGGATTTTCAGAATGGTACACCACTAAAGGTTTGATTTTAAGGTCTCCTGAGGCATTGGCAGCAACAAGAAGTGTAAATTGGTCTTTCATGGGTTTGTGGCCAGGCATTTTCTTTTCTTGCTGGGTGATATAAGTCGTGTTCGGTAGCCTTTTCCAGAAGAGGCCAGTCTCATCCGCATTGAACACTTTCTGTGGCAGATAATTTTCATTTTCTATAAGTTCAGCGAATTCGGTCTTATAAGCTTCTGCACCTTCATTATCAGCACTGCTAGCTTCACCATGCCTTCTCACATTTTTCAGTTCACACCGCTTCTTAAACCGTTCGAACCACCCTTTACTGGCATGAAAATTCTCAAAAGCCTCACTAGATGTATCCACTGTCCCTTTAATCTCATTAAAAATGTTGGTGGCCTTGTTGCAAATGAATGATTGAGTAGTTGATTCCCCTTTCCTCTCCTTCTCCTGAATCCAAATAAGCAGCAGCCTTTCCATTTCTATAATAGCCTCCCTGCCCTTATAAAGCCTGGTAGAGCCCTTAACAGCCCTCGTACCCTTCACAGAATCTTTACGACACAAAATGCTTGAAATACTGGTCTTAGAAATGTCATATTCCTCAGCTAAGTCTTTGATACTTTTGCCCTCTTCACTTTTTCTAATAATCTCCAATTTCATCTCTATTGTAAAAAGGTGTTTCTTCTTTTGTGAGTCTTTTGATGTAGATGTACGTTTAGAAGCCATCACTATAACAGTACACTATGCCACAATATAAAATACAGTATCAAAGTCACTGCATGTACGAATCACCAAATTTATGCTATATTTTCACTATTTTATGCTGTAATCCAGTGGTTCCCAACCGGTTTTGGCTTATGGCCCCCTTAGGGACCTTATTTTTTCCTGTGGCCCCCATAAGCATTATTTTCAGTAGGTAATATGCAGATTTAACTCTATTTTACAAAATAACATTTTCCTGTGGCCCCCTTCAAATGTGCCATGGCCCCCGGTTGGGAAACACTGCCTGAGTGTAATCAACAGAAACTAACATAAATAAACACTAAGTACAAAGTCAGAAAACAAAATGTACAAAATTCTAACAGAAATCCCTAAGAACACCTGTACTATTCAAAACATTAGACCCCGAATGTTCCTGCAACGAAAGCTCTAGACAAACTGAAACGCGTTCGGCATCGCCGGCTGGCGT
The DNA here is from genome assembly GCA_023014485.1 of Bathynomus jamesi. NCBI lineage: Eukaryota > Metazoa > Arthropoda > Malacostraca > Isopoda > Cirolanidae > Bathynomus > Bathynomus jamesi. The sequence goes on from JAJOZX010001316.1 coordinate 607,468, forward strand.
ACTCAAATCGAGTTTTCTACTCAAGTCGAGTCAATAGGAGCCTATGGACGAGCGTACTCAAATCGAAAATACTCAAATCGATGCGTACTCAAATCGGGGGTCCACTGTATATTATTAATTCTGTAGATTTTACTTTGTGATTATTAAAGTACAAATTGCTCTATTCCTAAGCTTTAGGCTTAATTTAACTTAGTATTTAGAGAGATCTTGGTGTTCATTTGTTCATTCAGTGCAAACCCAACATTTTGATTGATTAGCCTAGGGTCCCATTAGCTCATTCTATCCAGAGGATAGCCTAACTTAGACCATATAGAGCTTTTAACCAAGTTAAAGAATAGTATTTAAGATGACTAGACTGTGACTGTAAGGTTTGTAAGAAGGAAGTTAGGGAAGGGGATAAGGCTGTAGCATGTGAGAGTTGTGATGATTGGTATTACTCAGCCTGAATCAAAATTATAGAATAAGTGTATAGGGGTATGAAGTTGCCAAATATTTTGTGGTTCTCCAATAAGTGTTTAGCTGAGGTTAGGGACGTGTTCAAGGGAAGGTTTAAGGAAGCTGCTAGCTCAGAGTCTAATGGGTCTAAGTTAGTTGGCCCTTTGATTGATAGTGTAGCTATAGCTAGTGACATTAATGGAACATTTAGGCCAGAAACCGAGTCTAATACAGGAAATATTAATGTAAGATATAGTGAGGTTGAGCCTAAGCCTAGCTCTAGTGTTAGAGATGGATGCAGGCCCAAGTAAAGTTAACCCTAAGCCAGGTGTTAGTGATAAGGATGCAGGTCCAAGTAAAGTTGGGCCTGATGAATGGCATAAAGTCAAAGGTCAGTCAAGAAATAGGATTAGAGATAATAGTAATTATGTTTTAGCAACTAGTGCTCAACTCTTTCACTACATAGCATCCTAACTTTATCATTTAAGGCTAAAATTCTACTTGTAAACTCCATGCTTACCCTGAACCCTTGGTAAAAAGCCCACTACATAATACTTGCTCTGCCTATTTTTTAAAGTTTCTATCAATTCTCTATACCTCTGTTTAACTACTGTACTACTGAATTTCTGTTCAACTTCAATCTACCATCTTTTATTCTTGCTTGTTAAAAAGCCCACTACATAATACTTGCTCTGCCTATTTTTTTAAAGTTTCTATCAATTCTCTATACCTCTGTTTAACTACTGTACTACTGAATTTCTGTTCAACTTCAATCTACCATCTTTTATCCTTGCTTGTTAAATCATTTGTACCTACATGAATTATATTATTACCTTGGTTTTCAGGCAACTTCTTCACTACTTCCATTGACTTTAGAAATATTACCTCCTGGAATACATATTCTTTTACCGTAGGCTTTCCTTCCCTTATTGCAAAATTCAGCATCCTGATTCCTAATGATAGTCCCCAACCATGGTAAATTCACACTGTACTGTTTTATCTAAATTCTCTAGTATCTGAAACATGTTACCATACTAGTTTCAGATACAAAGGAATTACTAAAAATTTAATAAAAAGGATGAAATGATTGGCCCAACAGAACATGATGATAGGATGTTTGAAAAAGATCAGGATATTGTTGGTATTTTTAATGATTATTTTAGCTTCTGTTTTTACTGACGGAAATTTAAATAACTTTGCCTGAATTTACAGAATCTAAAGAATTAAAATCATTCTTGATCATATTCATATAAAGAAGGATGATGTTAGGCAAGTGATTCGTACATTAAAGTCAAATAAAGCTGACTGGACCTGATAATATACCATATATGCTAGGATTCTTGGAGAAGGGGAGGAAAGCTTATCTGAGGTACTAACTATTTTGTTTGCTTGATCTATTTATTATGCAGAGGTACCAGGGTCATTCTCTGTCAGATCAACCAAAAAAAAATGAAATTAACACCCTCATCTCTCATATTTTGCTGAAATTTGGTTTATAGGGAGTTTGTGAGCCCTGAATCCATTTCTGAAATTATAAGGTCAATCCGACCAACGGTTCAAGAGATATGACCTCGGGCAATTTGAGGTCACTCGCGAGGTTACTAACATTTGGCGAGCCATAACTTGGGTAATAATTGTCATAATTATATAAAAGTATATATATTTAGAATCAGAAAACGACAAGGAATCCAAATATGCAAGTTTTAGAACTCTAGGTTGAAAAATAAAAAAGTTACACTGTAACCAAAATTTGAGGTCACGATTTGACCTCTGGGGTATCAAATGAGAATTTTTTTTTTAAATGTAAAAAATGAACATAGGCATTGGCTATTAGAATCAGCAAAAAAAAGTTTGTTTATGTTAGTATTTTTCATGTAACTAACATATAAGTGAACACCATATTCATAAGTTGTGCGTCAATTCTACCTATTTTTTCATACAAGCTCATAATTTGACCTATAGAAATTAAAATTACATTTTTTATAGATATAAAAAACAAAGTCAGAGTTCTTGACTAATAGAAACAATCATAAAAAGTTTATGTTGGTACTTTTCATGTAACTAACTTATAAGTGAACACCATATTTATAAATTGCTTGTCATTTCAAGGAATTTTTATATCTTAGCTATCAATTTGACCTCAAGCTCCAAGAATTTAATAAAAATTGTATTTCACTGCTAATCTACACTGGCAATAATAGTTATAATAGTGAAAGGGGAAGACTAAGCTCACATGTAGCCTAAACAAACCTGTTGAACATGTTGCTACTTGTCTAAGTGCAGAATCAACAGAGATAGTTGCAAAATTCCTTGTCTACAGGTTAGTACAGTTCCAGCCAGCACTGTGGGTGGCTGGTGGGTATGGTGTTTTAATGAGCCTCAGAGACTATCAAGGCCTAAAATATTAAGTGTGTATAGCTATATATTTTCTAAAAAATATATATTACCTAATTGTAAATCCTATATCTTTACAGATCAAAATACAATGGTTCGGCACTTGAAATACTGCCAGGACCCTATTCAAAAACACAAGAAACGCATAACAATCAATCTTAGAAAAGTGACTGATGTACTTGTTGAAAAATGTGCTGGAAGAGTGAAAAAAGACTCATTGTTGTGTGTGAACTGCTGGACACTGATAATGAAAAACCCCACTATACTTGTACCACTGAAAACAACGAGTCTGAGCAGGATTCAAATGAATCATCTACTATCAGTGGCTTGAGTAACATCTCTTCAATTCAAGATCTGGACAATGACAGTGATTGCTTGATAAAGGAAAATCCTTCAACTTCAGTTGAACCAGTTCTAGCATTTCTGGACCAAACACCAGTTAAAAAAAGTAAGTAATAAATTAATATAATAACTTATACTTTACTACAAGGTCTGTTTGATCTACTATATAGCCAATTATATAGCATTTAAGGTACTATAATTAATATTTAATTACTAATATTCAGGTGTGTGAAACCTTTTTTTCTGTTCTTTTCAGAAGGGCTGTCATTAAGCCAGAAAAAGCGCAAGGCTCGTGGTAAGCTATCATCTGCTCAGAAACACCTGAAGGAGAGGCTAGAACTCAGTTATGGTGTTCAAATTACCGAGGAGGTAAGTGATACTTCAAAACCTGAAACTAAATCTGAAAAACATCTAGACAAATTAATGAATGAATTGAAACAGTCATTCCTGGAGAGCAAATGTCACCATCACAAACTACAAATATTGACACACTCACCATACACAATTGAAAAAACAGCTAGTTTCTTTCAAACTACAACATACATGGTGAAAAGAAGCCGTTCACTTAAATCAGAACATGGAATCCTTCCGAAGATTCCACTAATGAGCAAAGGAAAAGTGATATCTGAAGAACACAAAGATATAGTTAGAAGATTCTATGAGTCAGAAGAGGTTAGTCGTATGTGTCCTGGCCAAAAGGATTGCGTGAAAGTTATCAGTGCTGAAGGTGCAATGAAGGTGCAAAAACGATTGGTCCTCGGGAATTTAAGAGAGATGTTTGAACTATATAAAAATGATGAAAAGAATCCCAAAATAGGATTTTCCACATTTTCAAAATTACGGCCATCATATTGTGTGCTTGCCGGTAGTGGTGGGACTCATTCTCTCTGTGTCTGCACATACCATCAAAATCCAAAATTGCAGCTGGCTGCATTGGGGGAAAGAGGTCTTTCATACAAGGATCTTATGGATTACAGTGTCTGCAGTACAGAAAGAGAGACTTGCATGATGCAACTTTGCAATGATTGCCCAAGAGAAGAGGGTGTCCTGGATTTTCTTGAGTTACTTGACAGTGTGAAATCAGCTCCAAATGAAATATCTTACAAGCAATGGGTGACTGTTGACCGTTGTACAATGGTTGATAAGGTGGAGCCACTTCATGAATACTTATCATCCCTAAGCATGAAAATATCCCGCATGGTTCGTCATCACTTTGTTGCTCAGCAACAATCACAGTACTTCAAGCAGTTGAAAGAAACACTACCACCTCAGAGCGAGGTAGTTATACTAGGTGATTTCTCTGAGAATTATTCTTTCATTGTCCAGGATGCTGCCCAAGGGTTTCACTGGGACAATTCACAGTGTACAGTTCACCCTTTTGTCATCTATTATAGATCATCTGCAGACCAGGAACTTAGCCATTTTAGTGTCTGTTTCTTATCTGCATCACTAAAACACAACACTATAATGGTTTACTCATTCATATTGAAGCTTATGACATATGTTAAATTCAGATGCCCACAATTGAAGAAGGTGCACTATTTCTCAGATGGATGTGCTGGCCAATATAAGAACAGATACAACTTCACAAATCTCTGTTACCATGAAGAGGATTTTGGTCTGTCTTGTGAATGGCACTTCTTTGCTACATCCCATGGCAAAAATGCATGTGATGGGATTGGAGGAACAGTGAAAAGAGCTACTGCTCGTGCCAGTTTGCAGAGAACTACAGAGAGGCAAATTCTTACACCAGAACACATGTTTCAGTTTTGTGAAGAAAACTTGAGCAAGAAGATAAATTTTTTCTTTGTAACTACAGCTGATTTGAAAGATGCAGAAGAACGGTTGGAACATCGATTCAAGGATAGTAGGGCTATTCCTGGAACTCAGAAATATCATAGATTTGTTCCCCTAAACAAGGAAGAACTGATGGTGTATCCCATTTCAAGTGGCATTGGAGAAAAGAAAAGAATAAGGAAAAGTCATTTTACTAATGAACCTGCAATGCTTGGTAACCTAAAATGTGTCAAACCAGGAGAGTATGTTGGCTGCATTTATGACATGCAAGTTTGGTATGGAATTGTGGAGGAATATTGTGAAGAGTTTGATGATTTCACTGTGAACTTTCTACATCCCCTCTGGGTCATCAGGATCAAGTGCATATTATTATCCATCAAACAAGGATTCATGTGCAGTGCCAGGACATCATATATTAACTGTAATGAGTTGTCCTACCCTAAGAGGAGGCAGCAGAATTCAATACATTTTTCCACAAAAAGAAATTGATGAGAGCATCGAGCATGCAAAAATTGTATTAGGCTAGCACATGAATCCTCTAAGTAGGTCTTCCCCTTTCACTATTATAACTATTATTGCCAGTGTAGATTAGCAGTGAAATACAATTTTACATTTTTTGCCTTTGTTTTTATATCTATAAAAAAATGTAATTTTAATTTCTATAGATCAAATTATGAGCTTAAGTGTGAAAAAATAGGTAGAATTGACGCACAACTTATGAATATGGTGTTCACTTATATGTTAGTTACATGAAAAATACTAACATAAACAAACTTTTTTTTGCTGATTCTAATAGCCAATGCCTATGCCTTCATTTTTTACATTTAAAAAAAAAGTTCTCATTTGATACCCGAGAGGTCAAATCGTGACCTCAAATTTTGGTTACAGTGTAACTTTTTTATTTTTCAACCTAGAGTTCTAAAACTTGCATATTTGGATTCCTTGTCATTTTCTGATTCTAAATATATATACTTTTATATAATTGTGACCATTATTACCCAAGTTATGGGTCGCCAAATGTTAGTGACCTCGCAAGTGACCTCAAATTTCCCGAGGTCATATCTCTTGAACCGTTGGTCGGATTGACCTTATAATTTCAGAAATGGATTCAGGGCCCACAAACTCCCTATAAACCAAATTTCAGCAAAATCTGAGAGATGAGGGTGTTAGGCACTGGTTGATCTGACAGAGAATGACCCACCAGATGAATGGAGAAAAGCAAATATAGTAGCTACCCATTTACAGAAAGGGTAGTAACATTAGTTTAACATTATTGGTTTCAAAGATACTAGAATTAATTATGAAGAATAGGGTGATAATCAAGATCATTTAGAAAATTTGTTATACAGGGTGGTCCAAAAGTCCCTATCTATTTTGCTGAAATAATAGTATTTTAGGATAAAAATGTAGTAGTATAATTAGAAGTGTTTATTTATCATGCTTAGGTCTAAGATTCGATGTGAGCATTTGACATGCAGTGGATAGATTTGAGAGTTGCAGAGAGACTGATCAGTCTCTCTGCAAATCTCAAATCTATCCACTGCATTGCAAAACACATTTTCGAGTGTCTGGGGCTATTTTAGCAACTGTTGTGACAATGCGAGTTCGCAGGTCTGTAACTCTTGTTTTGTAAACCTTGTACTTTATAAAGCCCCATGCAAAGAAGTCTAATGGTGTTAAATGTGGAGATTGTGCTGCCCAAATTGCTGGATTGAATGTGGTGGAAACAGCCCCTGGACTTCTTTGCGTAGGGCTTTACAAAGTTTGAGGTTTACAAAACAAGAGTTACAGACCTGCAAGATCTGTGAACCCACATTGTCAAAGCAGTTGCTAAAATTAACCCCAGAGATGTTTGAGAATGTGTTCCACAATCCAATGGACAGATTTGAGATTTGCAGAGAGTCTGATGGTTCTCACGTCAAATCTTAAACTGAAGCTTGATAAATAAATACTGCTATACATCTAATTACATGTTAGTACATTTTTATCCTAAAATACTATTATTTTAGCAAAATAGATAGGGACTTTTGGACCACCCTGTATAGCAAGATGCAAAGTCTATCAAAGAGCCCTTTGCTCCTTGTCACTCATTCTCATCAAGGTCACAAATGATATCATTGAGCTTCTCAAAGACTCTCATCAGGATCTTCATTGTAAGAATCCTTTGGGGTTCTTCAGCAGATTCTTCCATTTCCTCCTTCCTCTCCTTGTCCAGCTGCACTAACTTGTCAGTGGTTAATTCCTCCCTGTGCAACTTGAAGCTCCTCAACTTTGTCCCCAAGTCCAGCCTCCTGCATGATCCACATGATGTCCTTTCGTGCTTCTGCGACCACTTCATTGGTGCTGAAGCCACAGAAGTCATGTGCCACCTCAGGCCAAATCTTTTTCCACGCACCATTAAGGCATTCAGGTGAGATCTTCCTCCATGCCTCTTCCATGATGTCAATGACATCCTTCATATTGAAGGACTTCCAAAACTACTCCATTGTTGGCTTCCTTTCTCTATCAGTCTTCTGGTGCATGAAGGTGAAAGTCCTTCCTCCTCAAATAGTATGCCCTGAGGGTTGAAATGACCCCCTGATCCATGGGCTGAATTTGGGAGGTCGTTAGGAGGCAAAAACTCTTCGCCTTGATGTTTTTATTCAACTCATCTAGGTGTTGTGGAGGGCCAGGAGCATTGTGAAGGAGCAAGAGAATTTTGTAGTCTTAAATTCTCCCTCCTACAATATTCCCTCAAAGGGAGCTGACCTTTGACATAACCCTTAAATGCATGAGGGTTCTCCAAATGGTAAACAAGGAGTGGTTTGAGCCTGTGGTCACCCTCAGCATTAGCACCCAATAGTAGGGTTAACCAACCCTTCGCTGCCTTGTGACCATGCGCTGTTTTTCTTCTCTGGAGATGAAATTCCTTGATAGAAGTCGCTTTCAATACATACAGCCCAGTTTCATCAATGTTGAACATTTGTTTTGGGCTGTATCCTTCAGCTTTGATGATTGCTTTCAACACATCTGGGAATCACTCTGCTGCCTTGTGGTCTGCAGCTGCAGCCTTGCCAGTAATTTTCAGGAAGTGAAAATTAGTGATTTTTGAATCATCAGAATCATCCCTTGCTTGTCATGAAAAGATTCATCTTCCCCATGTTCCTTTTCTAAGTCCTCATAAATTGATAGGGCTTTTGATTGTATCACTAGGAAACTTGCAGCACATTCATTTGGTTTTGGTGGTCAATCCAAGTTGAAAGGATTGGTATATGGGTCTCTCTGTTTACTTGGTATTTTATTATGAATGTGTTTTGTGTACATAACAAGCAAACTGATTATATGTCCAAGTCACTATTCAAAACATACCATACAGTATGAATAAACAACTCGGAAGGAAATGGCCATTTTATTTTTCAAATCAATTATGTTAATTCTATTACCATACAATTTACAAATGCAGTACCAGTCCCTGCAGGCAAGACAATTGTTTAGTGCAAGATTTTCATAATTAGAAGTGTACTTTCTTTGCATTCTCTCGAGCAAAGTGGTAAATGATTCTGATGAAATTTAAAGTATGGGCTAACTGGCTTTGAATTACAATGGTTCCTAGATCTGTCAGTTGGTCTTTGGGCATTGGTGGACTGCAGATAATATTTTATCTGTTTCAGTTGACTTTGATAATCTCTGTGAAATGTACCGTATTTTCTGGCATATAAGACGCACCCCAATTTTGGCAGGCATATTCTTGAAAACAAATTAAAAAATATAATACTTGCCAGTAACCAAAAGCCTACCCATGACCCTGACCTTGAGCATATAAGGCGCAGGGAGATTTTCTGAGACTTTTTTGGGGAAAAAAGCGCGCCTTATATGCCGGAAAATACGGTATGTTCATTAATTATATTTCCTTTGTTATTTAATTAATTGCTTTATTAATATTTTTAGATTTTATCCCTCCTTTCTTTCTGGGCCCCCTAGAGGTTCGGGCCCAGGGGATTTATCCTGGCTTCGCCGCCCTCTTGGCAGCCCTGCAGATAATTCACTCTGTTCCATTGCCCTAGCAACCTCCATCACTTTTTTGAATCTCTTAAGCACTTCCAATTTAACTTCTAAGGCAATGGCTTTACATTGCTTCTCAGAAGCTGAATTGTCCTTTGCACTTGAATTTGCACACTTTGGGGCCATTGTTCAAAGTTACTTTGATGAATAAACACTAAAAAACACAGAAAAGAGTGAATATGTTAGACCAACCATGTAATGTGTGAGTCAACACATGAATGGGTAGCCTAAGTGATGTGGGGTGGTCAAACAGGTTCCAAAAGGGGAGGGAGTTAACAAGCATTTGCATGGAGTGGCATGGAGGCTGTGGGCAGAGCACATAATAATAGTTTATTATATAGCATGTGAAATTAATTCACTCCTTAAATTTAGCATGTTATAGCGATTCCTCATAAAGTGGTACTGCATATAATGAGGCCTACCTGTACTTTGAATAGGACTAGTTAAAAATCTTGCAAAATTTTAAGTTGGCATATTTTATATTTTAAATAGATTTTAAAAACTCTGTCCAGTCTCTAAAAAATCTTAAATTTGGGTCACCTGTATGGGATAAAGGTTGGTATACTTTCTTGAGTTTTGTTGTGGTATCCACCAAATTCTGTGGACAGACCCATAATAGGCTACTGGTATATCTGGTAATGAGTGTAGACTTGTCCTCCTCCATTAAAATTAAAAGTAACCCAGAAATTTAATTCAGATCAGAAAGGGTGAAAAGATTTGTTTTTGTAAAAAACAGAAGCCTTTAAAAATTTTTTCCTAGTTAAATGTGATTACTAAAATCCAGATTTAACTCTATGAAATGATCTCTTATAATTTAGTCTTGCATCATGCTACTTTATACATGGTATGGAATAGGGTCCTATAGGGTTGATACTTAGGCCTATTTTAAAAAAAGTAACCATGATTTTGGTACTTTAGGACCAGTCAGGAAAATTTTTAAAACTTGTTAATATCATAGGACTTACAATCTAAGCTAATTCTGTATGTTTCAGAAAATGGCTCTTCGAAGAATACAATGTTTCTTTGATATAGAAGTTGATGGTGTGCCTCTTGGCAGAATAATATTTGAATTATTCAGTGATGTCTGCCCTAAAACGTGTGAAAACTTCAGAGCATTATGTACAGGTTAGCAAGATTTTGAATAATTATGGTAACAGTAGGTTCCTGTATGGTACAGTATAGTATTTAACCTACACAGGGTGTTTACTGGTCTGGAAAGCATTGATAACCTGGAACAGTTGGGGAATTTATTTTAGGCCTGGAAAACCTAGAAATGTCATGGAATTTTGATGGTTAGCCTGGAAAAAGACAGACTATTATTTGTTGTTATTACTGTTAAGTCCATTTATTTCATGAGTGAGTTCTGATTTAGATTATATCTTTGGCTTATGCAAAGTAAAAGTTAGAGGAGGTTGGTCAGGAAAAAGACTTAGGAGTAATTGTGATAAGTGATCTTAAAAGATTGACTCAGTGCTTAGAAGCAAGAAATAAGGCTAATAGAATGCTAGGTATTATTGATGGGAATGTAAGTTATAATAGTAAGGGAGTAATATGTAAGCTGTATAATTTAAATGTCAGACCATATGAGGCATCCTGAGCAACAGTGATGAGTGTGCCAAATTTAAGTTTCGAGAAAATGTGTTAGTTTCAAAAATGTAAGTAGCCATAAAATCAAGTATTCATTGATTATGATGAACTTGGTCTCATTTTATAGGTATTTTGTTTTAGATTATAGACATGATAAAGAGGAAAAGAGTGTCCAAAATTTGGGACCATGACAGGCTCATCACTGTTGCATAGAGTGCCTCATATCTAGAGTATTGTACTCAAGTATGGACACCACACTTTAGGCAGGATATTAATATACTAGAGGGGGGTTCAACTCGGGGCAACTAAACTAATTCCTAGTCTTGGAAGGTTAGATTATGAAGATAAACTAAAAGCACTAAATATGTTAGTTAATAGAAGACCTAATGTGCCTGTAGCTACTTTTTTGTTCACTATATATTATATATTATATAATAAACATTTTCCTGTACATGTCCTTTTCATTCTCAATAAAAAGCCAGAGGGTGGTAGGGTGGATTAGAAAATGCAAAACTTATTTCATATAATTGCTTGTAGGAAAGCTAAAAAAAATATATACACCTGGAATTTTGATAACATTGGCCTGGAAAACCTGGAAATGTCGGGGAATTTGAATCTGCTGAACCAGTAGACACCCTGCTGCAAGAATTTTTCATTTGTTAGGCCTACAGTTAAATATTTGAAAGACTAAATTAAAATATGATATTAAAGCCAGTTTTACACCAAGTAGTGCTTGTGTAAAAGTTAAGGGTGAGTTGTGATTGGTTCAGTATTAATATTGGAATATGAGGGCTGTGTGGTGCTGCCACGGCTGTTCGGTGTGTATATGGATGGGGTAACGCATGACATAAAAGCAAGAATGCTAGAGAGAGTAGTAATTTGTATTTGGTAAAGTATGATTGGTAACTGTTGCATCTGATCTGACCTTGTTGCGCTTCTGGTTGAATCTGAGAATGAATTAAGTGGAGTAGTGACAAGTTTTGCTGATGTATATGAAAGATTATTGAAAGTGGATGTAACTAAAAGAAAGGTTCTTGTTGAGAGGGAAGAGTCAGTATGTACTTTTGTAGAAAAGGGGGCAAGTTGAGAGGGTGTGAAAGAAATTAAGTATTTGGAGCTTTTGATGAAGAGGAAGAAGTATGATACATTTAAAGTTGAAAGTAGTGTGAAGAAGGGCAAGTGAGTCATAGGTGTGATAAGTAATTCTAGGAAGAAAATGATTTAGTAGTAGATGCAGCAACAGGTTTACAAAAAGGTGTATTGGTGCCACCACTCGTGTAAAGAAGCGAGATATTTGTTTGGTATGATAATTCACTGTCAGACTAAATAATTTAAGAAGCATAATTAGTATACATTGGAGATTGACTATAAGAACTGAGGATATTTGGAAAGGTATTGAATGAAAAGTCATATGGTATGGTCATATGATGGTATGGTCATATGATGGTATGGTCATATGATGGTATGGTCATATGATGGTATGGTCATATGATGGTATGGTCATATGATGGTATGGTCATATGATGGTATGGTCATATGATGGTATGGTCATATGATGGTATGGTCATATGATGGTATGGTCATATGATGGTATGGTCATATGATGGTATGGTCATATGGAGAGAATGAATAATGATAGTAAATATTGTGAGAAGGTGCATAATAGTAAAAGTGTGTAGGTGTGAGAAGTAGAGAAAAACCACGTAAAAGATGGCTGCAGTGTAGTTAGTGAATGTGTGAATAAATGTGGAGTTGATGTAAATGTGCTACAAGAGTTAAGGAGGAGAAAAATAAAAGTGGTTTGTGAAGTATGTAAATACCTTTCATATCTTTTTGTAATTGATTTGAAGCATTTTTGTCAGAGTTCAAGCTTTGTGCCCACCCCATGGAAAGAGGAATTGGGTTATTAGGTATTGTAGTGTGTGTGTGTGTGTGTGTGTGTGTGTTTTAAATGTAACTAACATAAGCCTATAGTGAAGGTAGGCATTTTTTCTTGCTGCTTTATCTTAGTAAGCATATATACAGGGTGTCCCATAAGTTCAGTCTCATTGGAAAATTTATTTTAAATTAACAAAAGTAATACATTAGAACTAAAACAAATCGGTCATTCCACGTAACTGTCATCCTGAGGCCAAAATATTAAAATTTGCCAAAAAGCAACATATTATGTACATCATTGGAACTGGAAAAGTGTCTAGTTTTCAAATCTTTTTACAGATTTGATCTATCTTTATTGGTTTCAGAGATCTGATGTTTTATGCGAAGACATGTTATTATGCAGTAAGCATTAAGTGCTAAAATTTAAACCTTTAAGTTCCCCAAATTAGTAGAAACCAAAACATGCTGACTAAATTTTGTTATGGGATTATATAGGTATATACATGTAGTGTGTTGTGCACTATCACTATTGTCTTCATATACCCAATGAAAATATTTATAGGTAGGCTTCCCAAAATATTATACCGTTGAAACGGGGCACGATGCCGGTAAGTGTATCTGTGTAAAGATGCGTTTGCGTTACTCACCTACCGGATACTCTGTTAGTGGGGTCACGGCAGCTGCGGCTGGTTGCGGAGATGGGAGATTTAGCTGCCAGTGAGAACCACCCAGAGGGCCTTAATAAAAAATCCTTTGACTTCAGCACCACCTGCACTACTAAGAATGAGAGGAATGAGGTGAGCAAGTTACCAATTTTAGTGTGGTTGAGATTGTCAGATAGGCAGCTCCTACCAATCTGAAACTGGGTTCTCACCTTTAAGATCTCTGGGGCATAGCCAGTCTGCCTCTTTTAACGACTTACTCTTCGGCTTATGGTGGGAGGATTTAAGAAAAGTAAAATGTCCTTTGCTTAATTTAATCAACGAAACAATAATAACACTTACAAGGTTAACTGCATCAGCAGGCAAGTTTTTACAGGTAACTAAAGAAGATCTGAACAATTTTATTGATCATACACCAATGTGTTTTCAGAACCAACTAAGCACTTGAAAAAAAATTATTACTACAAAACAAAAGAAACAAACATCATTAGTCCCATACCACACACAAAAATGTCAACATAAAATAAAACCATTAAATTATTGGCCATCACCAGCCCATTACCACACAAAGGAGACAAGACTTACAGAAAAAAAATAACTTACATAACTAATGCAAAAAAAACAAAGAATATTAGTTACTAGGGTAAGGTCAATGAGTGTTACCCAAATTGTATAAACCTGATAAGTCCCAGATGTGTCATTTTAAACTCCACTTCATCTCACAATCATTAAATGTATTCTTGGCTCAATCAGTACACACAAAAGCAATGTTTATAACAAAAAAATTATGTGAACACTGGCTTCAGCATTTGTGCAGGCATTGGGGAAGAAAAAGCTTTGTCCAAATTCACTTCAATAAGCAAATGTCCCAGCCAAAAACAAATCCCTGATAAAGAAAAAAAACCAACAACATTTAGAGATTATCCCCCTAGCACTGTCATCAGTGGACTCACAGGAATCCATGAGTGCAATGATGCCAGAAAAGGGAGCAAAACTGACAATGATAATTAATGGTCTAAAATTTTGGGATATGTATTTGTATTAATATGTTGCTCATAAGGCAGTTAAAGGTACAATTTAGTTCACAGCCTGAGAAAGCTCAAAATCCATTGTGATGCATATTGATAACTGAAGTTAGGTTTTTCAACACGGTCTTTATAAAGGAAATCAGGCATTCAGAAATGATTATGATATTTACATGATAATTTTAAGTGATCCAAATATGTGAGACATGGTTCTTATAGCTAATGGTTAAGCAATACAAAACACCAATGGTAAAAACAAGACTGGATCACCTACCACACCATCAAGGAGAAGTGAGATGCTTTCCCGTCTCTTGAAATGGACATATGATTGCCACAAGCTGCTTCTTGTTCTCTATATTGAGAGAGTTTCAAAGCTTTTATACTGAGGCATATGATTGCCTCAGTTTTTAACATTCTCTATATTGAGAGAATTTCAAATCTGTTGTTATCAATTAAAAAGAGAAGAAAAACATTTTTAGTTAACCATACCATCTCACTCCTCCCCACTTGTTGTGGGGTGCACAACACAGGTATTTTTATCTCTAAGTACATAAGTAGTGATGAGTGATAGTATGGGACTTTAATACACTTTACAAATTATATCTTACCTTAACCTAATCAGTAACCTTACTTTTAGTTTTCCTCTCAAGTGGGGAACTTTGTACCCTAGGCAATTCCTGAGATCTGCCCTGTGACCTTGTGAATGGTCGGTTCCCCATCTTCTTGAGGGTACCTACTTGTGTAACAACTGGTAAAGGCAGGTTTTGAGATTCAGGTGAGAACCCTCTAAAATCAATTTTTGAAGGTGTCAATGATGTTTTCTTTACCCACTTTAATACACCAGAGAATGGTTCCAGAGTGAGGGACCCTCGTCGCCTTGCGTGAGTTGGCTGATCAGTTGGACTCAGTCCTCCTCCTAGGCCACTAAGTTCGAACTCACTTGTCATTTCTGAAGATTCTGGAGATTGTGTCACTGCAAAGTCTGTTTCAGGTTCCACAGCCACTAAATATGATTGATTATTGGTAGCAATAAATCGAAAAGACGTTAGGGGACTTTGTTTCACTGGCTCCAATTCAGAGGAAGGTAGTTCCTGCCCTGAATCAAAGGATGAGATTGCTACTGGGCATCCATTCTCTATGTCCCCATTAACTTTATCCTCCCCTTGTCTTATCTTGTCTCAAAGCATTTCTGCTGGGAGGTGGCTGTTCATGAAATCTCTCTTCCAACTGATACAGGTTGTGGAGAGTCTGATCTAGAGTCTGCTGAATTTTTCTCAGACGCTCCACAGGTAATGGGTTGAAGCGAAAACCCTTAAAGAATGGTTCATCATGGCTTGGTTCTTCAATTAGAGATGGACCCTTACTCATCTCTACAGGTGTAGGTTGTGGTAGGAATTCAACCTCATAATAGGCATCTCCCAAAAGCCTTTGGTAGTAGTGGTTCTGTTGAAGATATGGTGGAGCCACATTCTACTTTTTCAGATGTTTGTGGTGAACTTTATAAATAGTGGGTTCCTGAGGGTTCATTGACTGAACTTGATAAGTAATTTCATTTGAGTTCACTTTAATTATACAATATGGTCCAGCATACCGAGGTTTGAATTTATTGATGCTCAGGTTGCCAGGATAGTGTATTTTCAGCCCCACCAGCTGGTTTAAGTGATAGGGTTCGAACTGTGGGTGGCCTTCATCCCGATATTGAAGCTGATGGTGGTCTATCCTAGGGCCCTGAGGGAAGATGTGAGTCTAGGATAAGAGACAGGCTGCTGGGGAAATACCAGTCTCCTGATGCTTGGTATTGTTGTAAATGGATACCACCCTGGGCAGATGGTCATCCCAGGTCTCAACCTGGTTCAAACTCATCCGCAAATATTGGGTTAGTGTCCTGTTTACTCGCTCAACAGCCCTATTGGATGTGAGGCAATAGGGAGAAGTCCTTACATGGAGTATATCCAGTTCAAGCAAGGTATCTTCAAACTCCTGGGCTGTGAACTCAGGCCCATTATCACTGAGTAGCTTTTCAGGCAGCCTGGGCAGAAATGGATATACTCGAGTTTTGAATGCTTGTGCTACAGTAGAGGCCTGTTTATTGGGCAGTGGGACCACGGACAACCACTTAGAGAAATGGTCAACCACCACCAATGCACAAACATTCCCCGTTTGAGAGATAGGGTAGGAGATAAGATCTGCTGCAATCAACTCAAAAGGATGTTGGGTTACAATCTTAAACACAGGTGGTGTGTGGAGAATATTGGTAATCTTTGCTCTCTGACACTCCACACAAGAAGTGACTATCTCAGTCACTATGCGATGCAGCTGTGGGTACCAAAAATGTTCCAATAATAGGGCAAGCAATTTATTTCGCCCTAAGTGAGCAAACTCCTTGTGAAAAATGACAGCCCAATCTATAGCAACACCTTTGGCAACAACACAACGCAAGTGGTGGTCTTTTCCCCTATGGTAAATGATGTCATCAATAACTACCAATTGCTGATGATCTCGTTTATATGGTTGTAGGTTTCCAGTATATTGTTTCGCTGTCCATTGTTGCTTAATCCCCTTTTTAAGGCGACATAGGTAAGGGTCAAGTTTTTGTAAGGTTATGACATCTTCCAGGGACAATGCCCCTCCTTCTTTTGGGAGTTCTTCTTTCAAAGGAATCACTGGACAGATGTCCACCACAACTGATGTCAGTTCCAATTGTGGTGTAAGGTTATCAGGTGGTAGATTCCCCTCCCCACTAGCCTCTGTGTCAGGTGCAAGGTCCTCCTCCATGCTATCATCAAGCAGTGTAAATTCTTCAAAGGGGCTATCAGTTTCCCTATTCACATTTAGAATTTCAGGGGAAGGCTTATCATTTGATTGACCAGGTAGGTGTATAGGGTTTAACCAATTGTAATGGATCCCAGCGAGGCACTGCAGATAACACCGATCATGGTAGTTGTCAGAACCATACTTTAAGGGAGCTCGATCTCCATGATATACCCAAATCTCTACCTTATTCATATCACTATAAACTTGGATCAACCGTGGGGTTGGGATCTGACCAACATGTTTCATCAGACTCAGCTGATGGGTGATAGCTTTATCAGAAGAGATCCCATACTTATTTCGCCTGTTAATTAGTTCTGCTACTGTTGCTTCTCTGATTTCCTATGATGATCCATTGTGCCACTACTCCACAAGGATAGACAATAAAAGAGGGAATCTCCTCCCCCTGGGACTTCAGTCTTTATGAATCCTTTTGGAGTGGCATTTGATCGGTTGTCATATTGATCCAATGATTCTTGACAATTGTCAATTGGAGACCTGGATAGTGCATCTGCGATACAATTCTGTTTCCCAGGTATGTACACTAGCTCATATTCAATGCTACTCAGCTCTTCCAGTGTGCGAGCAACTCTGTTATTTACTAATGGCATATTGTAAAGGAAGGTTAAAGGTTGATGATCAGTAAAAATTTTAACTTTAATTCCATAAAGGAAGGGTTTTAGGGTCCTCACAGCCCATCGAATAGCAGCTAATTCTCGTTCAGTGGTGAGTACTTTTGTTCAGCCCTATTGAATGTGGTTGAAACAAAGGCTATGGGCCTATTCTTTCCTTCCTGCTCTTGGGACAAGCAAGCCCCAGCTCCAATGTTAGAAGCATCTACATGGAGCTGTAGGGGTTTAGCTTCCTTTGACCTATCAGGGTATGTCAACAAGATCGGACTAACTAAGGCCTCCTTTAGTTTATCAAACGCAGTCTGGCAACTCGCTGTCCAAGTCAGCGTCTTGCGGCCTGTAAGTTCACTAAGAGGCTTTGCTATCTCTGAGCAATTTTGGATGTGTCGGCGATAGAAATTAACCATCCCTAAGAATTGGCGGAGTCTTCTGATGGTGTTTGGGATTGGAAACTTGGCAATACCTTCTAGGTTCTTTACCAGTGGGACCATCCCCTTGGATGACACCTGATGTCCCAGGAATGTCACTTCCTCTTGGCAAAGCTCAGTCTTTGAGGGTTTGATCTTAAAACCATTAGATTCCAAGGCATGCAAGACCTTTCCCAGAATTTCAAGATGTTCAGGGAAGGTGCGGCTTACTACCATTATATCATCAAGGTAGACCATGCATTGAGTCCATGGGATCCCAGATAATGCCATCATCATGGCTCGTTGAAAGGTAGCTGGACCATTTTTCACCCCAAACGGCATTCTGAGAAATTCCCAATGGGAAAGAGGGGTGGAGAATGCAGTTTTCTCAACACTGGATTCCTCCATCTCAACCTGATAATACCCTTTGACTAAATCAATGGTAGAAAAGTATTGCATTCCATGCAAATTGAAGAGAGTGTCAATCAAATTAGGTAATGGAAAGCAATCTCGTTTTGTTATTTTGTTGAGCTCTCGATAATCAATGCATAACCGTATTGACCCATCACTTTTCTTAATTGGCACGACAGGTGCAGAGTATGGGGAGAAACTTCGTCTGATGATACCATCTTCCTCCAGCTGTTGGCAGTGCTCTTCAATGTCCTGCAGTACAGGTCCTTGGACTCGCCTTACTGGGATATGGACTGGAAGCCTGTGTTCTGTTTCAATCTGATGCTTGATAATGGTTGTGTGGCCAACATCCCCATCACCATGACTAATAGCTCCTTGGTGGCACAGCAACAACTGGACTAACTGGTCCTTTTGTTCTGCTGAGAGAGATGTATTTGTCAACTCAAAAGCATCAACCATCATTTGTGAAGTCCAGTCCTCCTGATTTTTAGAAGTTTTTGAACTGTCAGTGAAGTCCACCAGATGTACTAGTGAGTCCTTACCCTGCAATTTCATAGCCTTCCCAATTAAGTTTCCTCTGGAGATCTTCTGTGAGAAGTCTCCAAGGTTGAATACCGCAACCAAAAAGTTGTCTTCTGTGACATTCATTAATCCAGGTTGTATAATCAAATCTTTTACAGAGGAGTTACTTTCCAAATAAGTTAACTCATGATCAGGGTTGTATCCTTGGAGGCGGAAACATGCCTCTATCATTTGACAGGTGCGGGGCGCAACTTCAACATCTTCCACACTTTCACATTCAAGGCTGGTTGGAAGTGGCTGTTGAGCATCTTGGGCAACTGTGATAAGTTGGCTTCCCTTCCGAGTGAGGAGTTCTCGTTTAGCCAAGTCAGGAAGCAAACTATCAGTCTGTAACATGTTTACCCCACAGATCAGATCAAAGTCTGAGACATGGTCTCTCACAACCACAAACTCAATTGGTTGTGTTTCAAAATTGGGAAACATGAGTGTGACTGTACAACCACCCAGAACTGGTACAATGTGTTTACCTATACCCCTAATCCCCTTGAGAGGTACTTCCTTTAGTGGGAATTTATCAGAGGGAAGTTGATGGTAACATGAAGCTGACATCAAACTGACTGCAGCACCTGTATCCACAAGAGCTGACAATGGGCCTGTGTGGGGAGAGCTTTTTATTCTTGGCCGGATGACTAAGGCATTGCTTGATTGCTGCTCTTGTCTCAGGTCCAGAACTTCAGCCAATTCATCTTCAGTGTTCACTGGCTGCTCTTCATCCCTCTCTAGGGTTCCAACTTGTTCAACATCTTCCACTGTCTCATCTTCCGTCTCACTCTGGGGGGCCTCAAGGTAGTTGTGTGCAATCTGACTTGCTAATGGATATTGCTCTGATGGTGTTGCTTCCTGGGAAGCAATGATGCCTCCAAAAGACCGTTCATTGCTAGCATGCTGGGGTAGCTCTGGCATGCGGCCTTCCATGACAGAGCTATCTAGTTTCCCAATTCTGGTGCTAGTTCTTGTGGTGGTGGGACCAACCCTTGGTCACTCATGCAATCTTGACCCAAATGTGGTCCTCCACAACTTGGGCATTGTGGCCTCTCCATTAAATAGTTCTTCTGAGTAGGACACTGTGCAGGGCTATGTCCATGTTGCTTACAACGTATGCAAATGTTCCTGGCAGTATAGCAATCTTGATGGAGATGACCCCGCTTTCCACACCAATGACATAAAGGACGCGAGGGACATTGACCCTTTGTATGCCCTGACTGCTGACAATGGGTACATGTCCTGTGGTCTCTTGGTGCTGCTGCAACTTGCTGAAAGTTATTGGCTGGTGGGTGAGACTGACCCCTAGGGAAGTTTGCTGCAGTTCTCACTTTTCTTCCATTGGGCCCCCTTAGCCTTCCTTGACTGTTTGTTGCAGTAGACTGAGGGGCAACCATGGGTAGTTCTTGCTTTAATACAACTGGTGGTGAACTCAGATATGGTGTGTGTGTTGACTGGTGTGGGATTTGTTCAATATAGTTAGGTGGCCAATTCCATGAAGAAGGTGGATAAGCACACTGATTCAATGGGGGTGCTGCTTGAGCTGTAGGAAGGGCTGGTGCTAGATGTGCCACATTGGCCATTTCAGTTGGGGCTTCACAGAGGATTGGGATGTCTGCCACTGACCCACTGGTGGGGTGTTTCTTGGGTGCCTCTAGTGGTGGTTCCAGCTTGACCTGCCAAGGGGGACTCTGTGGAATTTAAGTCTGCTAGTGCCACAAGCTTCTCCCACGAGATCTTCATTCCTAGTAAGGTCCTTTGAGTATGGATGATCCTGGTCAGCTCCTGCCTCAACTCTAAGGGCAACCCAGATATAAACCTATCTTTAACTATACGGAGTTGAGTGACATCCATACCAGGGAAGCACTGACAGGCTAGGGTTATTACTCTAAGGGCATAAGCAGAGACAGTCTCATGTGAGTGCTTGGTAGCCTCCATAAAGTCCTGACTCTGACTTTCTTCTTTCTTTCTTTGCTCTTTCTCATACCAGGATATTAAATGAGCCTTCAGTGTCCCATAATCACTAGTAGACTTCCGCATTACTCGATAAATTTCTAAGGCAGAGCCATCGAGGTAATTAGCTAAAAGGGATCCCATCCTTTCAAGGGAACCTGGATATTCTTGCTCAAAATATTTCTCAAAGGTTCTCACAAACTCATGAAAATCATGTCCTTCACTCAGGCAGTATTTTTCCGGTGGAAGAACCTTAGGTGTATGGCTATTAGCCAGTATTTGAGACATCATGGCCATGGTCTGAGCATTCTGCATAACCATTTGCTGAAGAATTGCCAATGATGGCTGGTCAATGCCCCCATCCTTAGGAGTTCCTGCCATAGGTGGTGACGGACATGCTGGTCTCTCAGGGTTGTTCCTATTGGCTGTAAAGTAGCAGCTATTTCCCTACTGCCACCCTGTCATGGTTATATGGGAAATTAGTGCCAGAAGTCAAGATGGGACTAGCTATTGTGCTTACAGTGACTGTTGATGAAGCCACAGCAGTGGTGATAGTGGTGGTAAATTGACTGGCAAGACCTGTTGTGTCACCCATTCTCTATTGTTGCTCTTCGTGTGAATAATTCTGTTTCTCAACTGTTCTTGTGCAGTGTGGTGAGTGCTGGGAATACCGGCAAGAGAATAGGGGCTTCTAGTCAATGCTAATGCTCTCTATTGATGTTTCCCTTCAATTCCCGGGTCTGGGCACCAGTGAAACGGGGGCGCGATGCCGGTAAGTGTATCTGTGTAAAGATGCGTTTGCGTTACTCACCTACCGGATACTCTGTTAGTGGGGTCACGGCAGCTGCGGCTGGTTGTGGAGATGGGAGATTTAGCTGCCAGTGAGAACCACCCAGAGGGCCTTAATAAAAATCCTTTGACTTCAGCACCACCTGCACTGCTAAGAATGAGAGAAATGAGGTGAGCAAGTTACCAATTTTAGTGTGGTTGAGATTATGTCAGATAGGCAGCTCCTACCAATCTGAAACTGGGTTCTCACCTTTAAGATCTCTGGGCATAGCCAGTCTGCCTCTTTTAACGACTTACTCTTCGGCTTATGGTGGGAGGATTTAAGAAAAGTAAAATGTCCTTTGCTTAATTTAATCAACGAAACAATAATAACACTTACAAGGTTAACTGCATCAGCAGGCAAGTTTTTACAGGTAACTAAAGAAGATCTGAACAATTTTATTGATCATACACCAATGTGTTTTCAGAACCAACTAAGCACTTGAAAAAAAATTATTACTACAAAACAAAAGAAACAAACATCATTAGTCCCATACCACACACAAAAATGTCAACATAAAATAAAACCATTAAATTATTGGCCATCACCAGCCCATTACCACACAAAGGAGACAAGACTTACAGAAAAAAAATAACTTACATAACTAATGCAAAAAAAACAAAGAATATTAGTTACTAGGGTAAGGTGTATGGCTATTAGCCAGTATTTGAGACATCATGGCCATGGTCTGAGCATTCTGCATAACCATTTGCTGAAGAATTGCCAATGATGGTTGGTCAATGCCCCCATCCTGAGGAGTTCCTGCCATAGGTGGTGATGGACATGCTGGTCTATCAGTTGTTGTTCCTATTGGCTGTAAAGTAGCAGCTATTTCCCTACTGCCACCCCTGTCATGGTTATATGGGAAATTAGTGCCAGAAGTCAAGATGGGACTAGCTATTGTGCTTACAGTGACTGTTGATGAAGCCACAGCAGTGGTGATAGTGGTGGTAAATTGACTGGCAAGACCTGTTGTGTCACCCATTCTCTATTGTTTGCTCTTCTTGTGAATAATTCTGTTTCTCAACTGTTCTTATGCAGTGTGGAGAGTGCTGGGAATACCGGCAAGAGAATAGGGGCTTCTAGTCAATACTAATGCTTTCTATTGATGCTCCCCTTCAATCATCCCGGGTCTGGGCACCAGTGAAACGGGGCGCGATGCCGGTAAGTGTATCTGTGTAAAGATGCGTTTGCGTTACTCACCTACCGGATACTCTGTTAGTGGGGTCACGGCAGCTGCGGCTGGTTGTGGAGATGGGAGATTTAGCTGCCAGTGAGAACCACCCAGAGGGCCTTAATAAAAAAATCCTTTGACTTCAGCACCACCTGCACTACTAAGAATGAGAGGAATGAGGTGAGCAAGTTACCAATTTTAGTGTGGTTGAGATTATGTCAGATAGGCAGCTCCTACCAATCTGAAAACTGGGTTCTCACCTTTAAGATCTCTGGGGCATAGCCAGTCTGCCTCTTTTAACGACTTACTCTTCGCTTATGGTGGGAGGATTTAAGAAAAGTAAAATGTCCTTTGCTTAATTTAATCAACGAAACAATAACAACACTTACAAGGTTAACTGCATCAGCAGGCAAGTTTTTACAGGTAACTAAAGATGATCTGAACAATTTTATTGATCATACACCAATGTGTTTTCAGAACCAACTAAGCACTTGAAAAAAAATTATTACTACAAAAAAAGAAACAAACATCATTAGTCCCATACCACACACAAAATGTCACATAAAATAAAACCATTAAATTATTGGCCATCACCAGCCCATTACCACACAAAGGAGACAAGACTTACAGAAAAAAAAACTTACATAACTAATGCAAAAAAAACAAAGAATATTAGTTACTAGGGTAAGGTCAATGAGTGTTACCCAAATTGTATAAACTGATAAGTCCCAGAGTGTCATTTTAAACTCCACTTCATCTCACAATCATTAAATGTATTCTTGGCTCAATCAGTACACACAAAAGCAATGTTTATAACAAAAAAATTATGTGAACACTGGCTTCAGCATTTGTGCAGGCATTGGGGAAGAAAAAAGCTTTGTCCAAATTCACTTCAATAAGCAAATGTCCCAGCCAAAAACAAATCCTGATAAAGAAAAAAACCAACAACATTTAGAGATTATCCCCCTAGCACTGTCATCAGTGGACTCACAGGAATCCATGAGTGCAATGATGCCAGAAAAGGGAGCAAAACTGACAATGATAACACTGGGGAACAAATTTCAAATTTTTGTCTATTGAATTAGATTTGACAGTTACTTCTAAGTAATTTGGGTGCGCTGAGCACGAATTTTTACTCGGTTTTGCTCTATCAGGTCCTGATTTTGCTCAACACCCCTCCTCTTTCGTCGTATTCATAAAAAGGTTTTTTTCTCAATACTCGCTAAGTCTTTTTGCAGTTACACATTATTGCAACTAGGTTTTTATCTAGTGTTTTGTACCTATGTTTGGGTATTGTTGTATTATGTATATTTTTATATGTAACACCCTAAAATATATTTTAATTTTGTCATTTTTAACCCATTTTAATATTAGTAAATTAAGCTAAAAATATCATAGAATTCTAAAATTTTTCTCGAGCGTTCCTGTTCTCTGTAGAGTATTCTAGAGGGACAACTAAAATATATAAAAGCGACTCGTTTCCAGAGTTAATCAGTCAATTCAATCAGTCAGTCAGTCAGTCAGTCAGTCAGTCAGTCAGTCAGTCAGTTGAGTTAGTTAATTAAGTTTGGGCATTAACATAATTTTGAATTGGCATATGATTTAGTGAGTAATTGTCATTGTGATTTAATATAGTTGATTTAATTAGACGTAATTTATATTGTACCTACTCATCCGGTTTCTAGTTTAATTTCATAGATTGTAAGTACCTATTTCATAATAAGTAC
The DNA here is from genome assembly GCA_023014485.1 of Bathynomus jamesi. Classification (NCBI taxonomy): domain Eukaryota; kingdom Metazoa; phylum Arthropoda; class Malacostraca; order Isopoda; family Cirolanidae; genus Bathynomus; species Bathynomus jamesi. Next base: position 632,137 of record JAJOZX010001316.1, read on the forward strand.
CTATTTAAACTAATTTTTGTTTATATTTCAGATTTTCTTAAATTTATATGAATAAGGGCTTTAATACCTTTACAAATTGGCAGAACAATCAAGCAATATGTCATCAAGCACTAGAAAGTTCAAATGCAAAAAACAACCCTGATTCCTTCTGTTATATATATGGAAATTTTACACTTCCACATCAACGAGCAAATATAACTGACTTCGTAAAAAGAGCTTACTTAGCCTTATTTTGGCATAAAACGGGGGACCAAGATAAATCGTGGGATCCACATAAAGCCTGCACTATATGCATTGAAAGACTGCTACATTGGACGAAGGGTTCGGATTCAAAAATACCTTTTGGAGTTCCGATGGTAAGTTTATGATTTCATAAAACTACGTATTTAATCACTAGTATACTGTAACTTACCTAAATGTAATTGTAACTTAGGTACATAAACAAAAATTTACAGAAAATGTTTATAAGAATCTCAAATATTGCATAAGGTTGAAACACACAGAAATGTTAAATGTTTGGGTGATAACTTTTGATAAAATTCATAAAAACAAGTCTCTCGTCGCTTTGTTAATGCTTTACAATTTTTTTTCCATATCAGGTGTGGCGAGAGCCTACTAACCACGAACCGATTGCTACCTTTGCTTTGTCAAGACTTCGGGCTTCACTAAGAAAAATAAACATTGTATCGAGTACCCAAATTTCGACACGCGATACGACCTGTGCTACATTCAAATGAGATCCCCATTCCAAATTTAAGGGTCTGCCAACTCAAGAATTAGTTGAAGATGTTCCTGAAAATATTGTTATGCACTTTGAGGAGTCAGACACCGATTTTGACCCCAGCGTATTTGAAAGTCAAAACGATCCGCAAAAGTTTAACCAGGCCGAGTTGAATGATCTTGTAAGGGATCTAAATTTGCCAAAAAGGCTGCGGAAATTTTAGCTTCAAGACTTAAAGAGAAAAAACTTGCTTACTTCAAACACATACATTTCATTTTACAGAAAAAGAGTAGAACAACTTGTTAAATATTTTAGAACAGAGGATAGTTTAGTATATTGCTGCGACATAGTTGGTTTGTTAAAGAAGATGGGGGTTGAGTCTTACGATGCAAATGATTGGCGCTTGTTTTTAGACAGTTCGAAAAGAAGTCTTAAGTGTGTGTTGTTGCATAATGGCACATCTATATGGCTCGATACCGATTGGGCACTCAACAAAATTAAAAGAAAAGTATGAACATACAGAAAAGGTTTTAAATCTTACAAATATAGGGAGCACGAGTGGATTATATGTGTTGACTTAAAAATGGTTAATTTTCTGCTAGGACAACAAGGAGGGTATACTAAATATCCCTGCTTCCTTTGCTTATGGGACAGCAGAGCCAAGGAAGAACATTATTTCAAACAAATCTGGCCAGCACGAACATCACTTACTGTCGGAGAAAAAACGTAATTAATCCACCTTTAGTGAGCAGAGATAAAATCATATTCTCCTCCTGCATATAAAACTAGGCCTCATTAAACAATATGTAAAAGCTTTAGATACGAACGGCGAGTGTTTCAAATACATAACTTCAAAATTTCCAAGTTTAAGTTATGAAAAAATCAAGGCGGGAATTTTCGACGGTCCACAAATAAGAACAATGATTAAAGATAGCAATTTTCCTAATGTCATGAATGAACACGAAAAAAATGGCTGGTTCTCATTCGTGGACTTGATAGAAAACTTTTTAGGCAATTATAGGGCAGATAACTACGAAGAAATCGTAAAAAACTTTTAAGGGACTACAAAGAGTTAGGTTGCAATATGAGCATAAAAATGCATTTTTGAATAGCCATCTTGACCAATTTCAAGTAATTTAGGTGATGTAAGTGACGAACAAGGGGAGAGATTCCACCAAGATATCAAAATTATGGAGGGGAACGGTACCAAGGCCGCTGGGATTCCCACATGATGGCTGATTACTGCTGGTGCTTGAAAAGAGACCTGCCATCAACAAGCAAATACGCTAGAAAGTCTTACAAAAGAAAATTTTGCCACAGTGAAAGCTTCATATCTGTTTGTTTTTTTATTTTAAGTCATTTCTATCGTTTAAATGTAATTTTACTGTAGTTTGAACTGCTTGTATTCATGAAACTTGAAAAAAAAATTTAACACATGACTTAATTTTTAGTCCTAATTTGAAAAATCTGGAAAATGGCACATATGCTGTCGACAAGAATCAGGACCTGATAGAGCCAAACCGAGTTGAAATTCGTATTCAGCGCACCCAAATTACCTAGAATCAAGTGTCAGATATCATTCAATAAAATACGTGTGCCCAGTGTAATTAATGGTCTAAAATTTTGGGATATGTATTTGCATTAATATGTGCTCATAAGGCAGTTAAAGGTACAATTTATTTCACAGCCTGAGAAAGCTCAAAATCCATTGTGATGCATATTGATAACTGAAGTTAGGTTTTTCAACACGGCTTTATAAAGGAAATCAGGCATCAGAAATGATTATGATATTTACATGATAATTTTAAGTGATCCAAATATGTGAGACATGGTTCTTATAGCTAATGGTTAAGCAATACAAAACACCAATGGTAAAAACAAGACTGGATCACCTACCACACCATCAAGGAGAAGTGAGATGCTTTCCCGTCTCTTGAAATGGACATATGATTGCCACAAGCTGCTGCTTGTTCTCTATACTGAGAGAGTTTCAAAGCTTTTATACTGAGGCATATGATTGCCTCAGTTTTTAACATTCTCTATATTGAGAGAATTTCAAATCTGTTATTATCAATTAAAAAGAGAAGAAAAACATTTTTAGTTAACCATACCATCTCACCATTACGTTACGAGTGACACTTTTTTGGTTGTTTCTTCTCAGGTCATCTGATTTGTAGGAATAAATGAAACCTATTACAATTCCTCTTTTAGTTAGTTGCCAGGTATGTGTGACTGGTGGCACTTCGGAAAACATGTTCTATTTATTTAGGTTAGACCACATTTACAGTGTGGTTATGAGCGACACATTTGGTGTTGCTCATAACTATCGTAGATCATGTTACAAGTGACACCACAATTGTGGTGCCATTGTATGCAAGTGTACATAATTATAACAGATGTTTTGTCTATTTGCAGAGTTTGTGATTCAAGAATTGACTAATTACTAATTGTTAAATCAGAAATGGCACCCAAAACCCAAAGAGTGCATGTACGTTTTGGTACACTGTGTAGAATACGTAACCTTGATTATGTAGGCTAAATGTTAGGCATGAATAAACATCGAATGATTGATGCAGCTAAACAATAATGGAAATGAGTGACGTGCATTTTTGGATAGTCCTAATGATAGTTGAGAGAAATATGAAAATTACACGCATATCATTTACATAAACACAATTATATGACACCAAGTTATTACGTATAAATGAGACATAGAAACCAGATGCTGTGGTTTAATGATTATTGAGAGAAAATACAACGTTGATACACCGTAAATGAATTAGGCCTTCAGTATAGAATACTTAGTTATTACATAAATAATGGATGTAAAGTATTTACGATTACATGATTGGACACAAATAGCAGATGTTGCGCAGAAATATGGTACTAGAATGACACTTGAAATAGGCTTACTGCGTTTTAATGAGAGTCGGTTGGAACGCTTAATTACACTTGGTGTATAGTCTACCGTTTGGCTGTAGGCTGATGTAGGCTTCATGAAAGTTACTTAGGAGAGATGTACTTAGCTTACCAGTAAGAGATAGATACTTGTTGACGCGTTGCTCAGATGGTGGCCTGTTGAACTAAGTAGGCTTGAAGTGTTGACCGTTCTATTTGAGTGAGCACTGGTCGCTCTGTTGATTAGGCCTCTTGAGATGGAGAAGATGCTTGAATGATCTTGCAGACTTAGTCCTGGCTGATGTTGCCTCTTGAGATGCAAGATGGCCTAAAGGGATTCTCACTGATGTAGGCCTGGGAAGCTGAATATCAAATTCCACAGTTATGAATTCCACATAACTGAGTGGAAACTCACTTATATAATCTCTGTGACGCGGAAAAAGGTTTTGCACCAAATCTTGAGACACGTTGTCCGTGAGTCCTTCAGTTGAAGCTTACTTTGGCTGGCTGTTTTAGGGCACAAAGACACTTTCCTTGTTTCAGGTTCCTTGACCACGTGTGTCTTTCAGGAATGTTTGCTGATGGTGTGGAAAGAAGGATTTGTCTGTCTACTTGTTGTCTATTTCTTGTCAGTCGCTACATATATATATATATATATATATTATATATATATATATATATATATATATATATATATATATATATCCACACACATATATATATGACGCGTTCGGTGGAGAAGGGGCGAACGCCACAAAATTCGAAAAATGAGTTTTTTGTCGTATAATTATCCTTTAAAACCTTTGCTTTACCTATGCAAAAAATTAGATGTTAGTCTGCACTCTTTCATGGTAAAATTTAGGTTTTAATGTATCTCAGAGAAATTCACTCCGCATCATTGCTTCACATTGAACACATCTATCTACTTTCTGGTCACTCGACAATGCCTGTGATGCTCAATTTGGCCAAATTGAAAAAATATAAAAAATAATTACAGCAATATTATTTACACCAAAAAAGATTATGTTACGGCCATAACTACAGCCGTTTCGCAGCGCTTCCTAGTTGTAGAAATGAAACAGGCTGATTTTCTCGATTTTGACGTCCTAAAAACGTGCATTGTCATTAGGAAATCACAACTACTAAATTTACAGATGCAAGAAAGTTAATATTTGACTTTCAACACAAAGAGGCTACGTAATATCTACTGCATACCGCACAACCCCAGATAATAGCCATCCCGTCAGACTGCAGAAAGGGAAAAAATCCTACAGTGTCAGTTTATTCAATCTAGCCCAGCAGACACTGCAACCAAAGTATTCCCAATTGCTGCCAATAACTAAGGAAAAAATAAAAGATCTCAAAGAATTATCAGACCTAATGCCTGCAACTGCAGTGAACTATTATACAAGATTGTTAAAGGAACTGGAAGAAACTGAAACAGTTGAAGCAGGTAATACAACATTCGACGAAGAGGACCAAATAATGGATTACACCAGTTAACATCAGAAGCTATCAATAAATAATATTGTAAAATTTCTTGGCGTTTTATTATATCGACATATTAAACAACAATATTTTACTCAAATATGTGTTCAAATTCATACAACATTTCAATAAACCGGAAAAATACAAAGGTTTAAAGTTTACAAACTTTAACTGCATTTTGTGGCATAATTCGAAAATGTTGCGTTCGCCCCTTCTCCACCGAACGCGTCATATATAAATAAATATATATATATATATATTATATATATATATTATATATATATATATATAAATAATATATTTCAATAATATTTGTGTATTGTGTCCACTATGCTATTCATTATTTATGTATGAGTGCATTTAATGTGCAAATATTGTATTCTGGGTCCACAGAATCACACAGTTACAAGCGACACTTTTTTTGTTACGAGCAATACTGCACATTTCCCCCCTGTGGGGGGGGGGGAACCTAAAATTGCAGAGCTAATTGCTAGGTCTCAATTTGCGGCAAATTTTATTGTCTTTCGAGAAGGAATAATACATTTTTCCTGTAGATGTCCACAATTCACAGGAATTCAGACAAATGTAAGTACGAGTATAAGTGCTGGCTGCATTTCAGTTACGAGCGACACTGTAATTTTGGACGTTTGCTGTAAACAATGTATTTGCCTGATTTAGCTGAAACACACATCATTGTGTTCATTGACCATCCCTCAATACCCAATAGTAAGAAAAGTTCAATTGCTCTATAATTAATAGAAATATGATGAGAAATGTAACAATAAGTTGCTCCGAAATGTTATGAGCGACACTATGGAATGACCCAAATGTTCAAATTGATATCTTGTTTTGGGACCTTTTTTTTTTTTTTGTTGTAGGTAGAATAACACGCAGTGGCTAATATGGATGTGAGTTACACTCCTGAGGAAAAGGCCTCTGCTTTTCTAATGTATTACTTCTGTAAATTTAATAATTAATGAGTTAGTGCCTAAAGTAGAATTTTATTGTGTACCGTACTGTACCATACGCACCGAAACTAATTTGAAAATAAAAAAGGTCTAGGCCTAGTTTTGCTAAGTGCTAAATGGATGTATGTATGTATATCCTGAATAATGGAACTCTTTATTGCTGCAGGTGAAAAGGGGCATGGTGAAACAACTGGAAAACCCCTTCATTATCGGAATGTAAAGTTTCATAGAGTGATAAAGGATTTTATGATCCAAGCAGGGGACTTTTCAGCTGGAAATGGGACAGGAGGAGAGAGCGTTTATGGAGGTCAATTTGAAGGTACTGTGTGGTAGTATCATCATCCAGTGATGCTTTTTTTTTTCCCCTCCAAAAACCCATTTTTTTAAAATTTATTTTCTCAGTAAACAGATTTTCTCCTGCATAAAGCAAAAAACAAAAACTATATAGCTATGAGTGGTGGTACTTTTTAATGGCAGAAATGGCCATTTGTTTGACATCAGCATTGGCCAAATTTAGCCGATTCTCTTACTGATTCTTTGAAATTTTAAAATTTTCATTACAAAACAAAATCTATACTGTATTTATATTTAAATTGAACAGATGAAAAACACTATTTATGATAATAGATACTCATTCAGAATGTAATTGTATAAAAATATTTTACATTCATGAAAAAGGCAAAGCTTAATAAGTTAAGTTACCCACACATTTACATTTTCTCTAACTAGCTAATCTCTAAATATTATAAACTTCTGTATTGTAATCTCCTACTTTGTAGTAATAATAGTTCTATATTAAGTTGTACTTTATAATTTTTATATTAAACATCTTGTGTTAACTTTAAGTATTTTAATAATTTTATAAACTGAAATTGTATATCCTTTTTTTTTATTCAAATAGGCCACCAGGGCCTTGAAATTTTAGTCAAAAAAATTATATTGTTGAAGAAAGAAAATACATTCAACATAAAGGAAAACCAGTTGCTTTAAATATTGGTACCGTATTCAATTTATGAAACTAAAAAATAAAATAATTTTGTCATTTTACTGAGCAATAGAATTATTTAACATCACTTTAGAGCTCTATGGTATATTAGCAGTGGCGACTGGCGTATAGGAGCAATGGAGCGATCGCTCCCCCTTGCTTGAAACACTAACTATTAATTTAACAGATAAAAAATATATTAATTTTAAGATATTCAACAATTATTTTTATATTTTATTAAAATATTTTTTTAATACAAATTTATGGCTTCTTTTGACATATAAGTACCGTACGGAAGCACGATGTGATTGTTTATGTACTAGAATTCTAAAAATTATAAATTTTATGAAATCACACCCCCATACATTTATACCATGAGTCGCCACTGTATATTAGTAACAGATTCTGGTACCGTATATTGTGGAGTGAATTAAAGAAAAGCATTTAAACAAATTTGAGATTTAAAAGTATGAAAATTGAAAGTTTTCATAATAGATTATTACAATTTATGAAAGGAATTGATTTTTTAAAATCTAGGCGAAGAATCAGCATTGGCATTGGCTAAAATATATATATATATATATATATATATATATATATATATATATATATATATATATATATATATATATAGGCAACACAAGCAATAATAATGATATACAAAGTCTTTTGTAAGTTGGCAACTATGCATACTAAACCAAAATTCAAAGTTTTTTGTAGTTCACTTTGACATTCAGAAGCTTTTGTAAAGTAGCTTATCATGAGACTTACGAAATAGGGAACATTTTATGGTGATATCAGTGCAAGTCTAAACATGAAAGCTGTGACACAACCCTTTAAGGACGAGTCTGCAGCATATGCAGTCACTCTTGTTACTAGAATGTACGGTATAGGTTTTATCGTTATTCAAAACTAAATATTTTACAACTAGTCACTGAAATGATACACATTTTGGAATCCTTTCTCGACAATTAAATGATATCTATAATTCTATATAAACATGTAGGAACATTTATAGAAACGAGGCATTGTAGTACAATTTATATTGTTATTTCTGGTGGACCTTAAGGTACCATCCATCATTAAAGGGTTAAAAGTCAATTAATTATAAGTTCATATATCCCAGATTCATCATCCTCTTAGTAAAGATCTCTATAATGGGTGTATATCTACTTAGTTTTATTTTAAAATTGTGGATTTCAGATGAAAATTTTGATATCAATCATGATACACCATTCCTTCTGTCTATGGCCAATAGAGGAAAGGATACAAATGGATCACAATTCTTTATGTAAGTATTTACAATGCACTCACTAGCAAATTGCTAATTAGCTTTATAGCTCTTTGTACCATACTAATAAGGTACTTTGCCCTTCAGCTGGGTTTCCATTTAAGCTAAGTATCACCAACACTGTTATCTGATGTAGGCCTTTTTTATATTTTTTCACTGCAGCCTCTTATTTACAGTTTACAGAGAAGATGTGTAACCTAACTAGGCTTTCTACAATTTGTACTCTATTATACACAGTAAGATTTTAAAATGCTTTCTAGTTAGAAAGGTTTAAATTTGTTTGTCTTATTCATTTAGCTAAAATTTGCCTTTAGAGCCTAAAGGCATTAGCTGATGTATGTCCTTGTATTAAAATCCCTAAATAAATAAAAATAGAAATTAACGAGTATAAGCAAAGCTGAACAAGATACATTTTTTTGCAAAAAATGTGTAAAATCTTTTCTTTAATATATTAAAATTTCTGCTTTTTTTCACAGGTGATCTGTGTGCAGCTTCAGAAAAATATTCACCTAGAAACAAAATTTCTTAATAATAAAAAGTTACTAATTGGTCATATTGTGTGTTCCTTTAGATACTTTGTTTTTCATGGCTGTAATAATAATAAAAAAAAGTCATTACCAATCAGAAATTTCTTATGCTTCTCAAAATTTGTTTCTAGGCGAAGTTTTTTCTGAGTCTGTGTGTAGATCACTTTGTGAACATGGTGATTGAGTAATACCTCAGGCATAATTACTCTCTCACTCACTCACTCACTCACTCACTCACTCACTGTATTCCAAAGTGATCTATGTACACGGATCACTGGCTTTGTGATCCATTTTAACCTTGAAAGTATCTCTTGTAGGTCTTAAACTGACTCAGTCAAATTATTTACAAGTGCTAAAAAAAATTCTTCCTCATTTTAATGAAGTTGAGTCATTTCACATTCAAGAAATATGCGAACAAAGATGAAACTGAGGAAGACACCAATCTCTGAATTCCTTAGAAACTTAGAGCTTACACAAATGGGAAACGCCAGGATCAGAAAATCATAGGTCCCATAAAGACTACCATAGACTCTTCGTGGATAAGCTACCATTGCCAACATTTGATTCTGGATTGAAGAACTATGGCATAAACAGTTAAAGTACTGTAGTTTAATAGTGACTGTGTATGAAGTTAAGAGGAAATTGCCCCACAGGAATAGAGGAAAAAATCTACTACTTATTGGTGCTGGGTAATGCTCAGACAATAGTATGAAAGTTTGGAGTAGGCTTTTTAAGTGCTGTAGTGGATTCCATAGTTTACATCTCATGAAAGAGAGATTGATCGCTGAGGTTGAGAGATTCATTTTACTAGAATGAACTCCCTGATATGCGTGAGTCTGCTTCAGACTTTTTTTTAAGTAGGAAGTGATTTTTTTTATAGATTTCTCAGTATAGCCTTAGTACTAATACAGAATGAGAGTAGAGCTTACATAATTCGATGAACAGATTAATTGAAACTTGCTTACTTTCATATTATTTAGTCTTAATATTTATGAATATTTTAAGGTAGGAAGGTAAAAATATCTGAATCTTATTCCTATAAAATGACATCAAAGTTACGTAGAAGATAGAAAGCCCAAATGGATCTCAATTTAGAATTAATTAGGAATTACTATAACCTAAGCACACCGGACAAAAAATTAGTCACCCCTCTCAGAATGTACCTAATAACGTGTGACGGCGCCTCTGGCCTTGATAACCGCACGAATCCGGCGAGGCAGAGACCAATTCATCATTTAGTATGCGGAGGTACGCCTGCTGGTTCAAATTCATCGTCACTGGAACGAGAGGGCCCATTTCGTGGTACGAAAAACATCCCCAGAACATCACGGAACCACCTCCAGCCTGAACAACACCTTCGACGCATTCAGGATTAAAGGCTTCATTGGACCTGCGATGTACTCGTCGCCTCCCATCATTGGAGAACAAACAAAAACGGGACTCATCGGACCAAATTACACGTTTCCAATCTGCCTCAGTCCAGTTTTTGTGCCTCTGAGCCCATTTATAACGTGCCAATTTGTGACCTGCTGTTAACAGCGGCCTCTTCCGTGGTACCCTGCTCCAGATGTCCATCGCATGCAGTTCTCGTCGCAATGTCCGTTCGGAAATTGGTCGCTGGAGAACCTCATTGGTTTCTTGGAGCAATTGTTCTCTGGTTTGAAAACGATTTGCAGTTACTAGACGAGAAACATGGCGGCGGCCCCTATTGTCGAGAATTGTTTTCCGGCCACAGTTACGCCGTCGATTGTCAGTTGATTGCGAACTACACCACTCTTTGTAAACTCGCTGGACAGTACGCATTGATACACTAACAAATTGGGCTACTTCAGACATTTTGTGTCCGTGGGCTCTGCCAAACACGATGGCTCCTTTTTGCCACTGAGTAACGTCTGCCTCACGACCCATTTTGCAGACTATATCCAACACACACTTTGTTCTTCACCACCTCACGAAACAGATCTGATCCTGTGTGCTACGTCACCGCTACTTGTCACTTACCAATGCTACATCAGCGCCCTCTGTGTGACCTTGAACTTCCTACTATCGGTGCTATTAGGGGTGACTAATTTTTTGTCCGGTGTGCTTAAATATGCATTGCTACAAGAATGCAACTTTGGTGGATGTTTTGGACAGTTTCAATTGGAAGAAATTAATTATGTTTCCCTTCCCCAATCAGTTGGAGTGTGAAGTCTAATTGAGCTCAGAAGTCTTATCTTTAATAACTCTTCTGTTCATTCAGTCCATCGTTCGTTTTTCTACCGTAATCCTCATTTTATTCCCTCATAGAACAACACAAACGGCATCTCACCTCGACGGGTAAGTTGTTCATTTGTTTAGGAGTTATGATGTATTCATTGACAGTCACGCTATTCGTTTTTGACTCGTGGTTAAATCGTTAATACTGAAAATATTAATAACCTGGTTATAACTATTGAATTTAATCATTAAAGTAATATACTAATCCATTTTTGAATTGGTTATGGCTTTTATTTAATGTCTGACCTGGAGGTAGAAATAGAAGCATTCATTCAGATTTGTTTCCCATATAGGAAGCATGTTGTATTTGGACGCGTTTTAAACGGACAAGAAGTTGTAGTCGCCATTGAGAATCTTCCAGTGGACAACAGGAGCAGACCTCTGCAACAAGCTATTATTGCCAATTGTGGAGAACTCGTTTTACAAGTGTCTGGACAAGTTAAAACGAAAGGTAAACAGTTTTTACTCGTTAGTCCCCAGAAAAGGTTATTGTTCAGAAAAGCCTAACGTGCCTCTGTTTTCATAAAAATATATAGGTCTAACAGAGTTGAAGCCAGCTGGCGCCAAAGCTCACTGGATAACAGTTTCCTTGTAAGCGAAATGAAGAAACTGAAGTCAAGAGTTCGCGTTTGATTCCCGATGGTGCTAGTAATAATAGTAATGAGTTAAAGTAATAGGTCTGAGTACTGTACCATTTTTTGAGTTTTCTCACTGTTTATCAATAGAGTTAAAAATGATACGGATTAATTGTTCTCGATTATATTGTAAAGGTTAACATCCATGTCTCATATTCCCCAAGAAAGTAGGAGTTAGGGGTCCGAGCCTCGGATAATTTAACCAGAGTCAATTGAAGGGGGATTGTTGTTTTGGGTATTAACTTCCTAACGGCAAAGGACACGTGACGGAAGGGACCTACAACCTTACGTGGAATCTGAACTACGGGTCGCTATATCATCCGCACGCAAAGGACAATTAATTATCTATGGAGTTACTTGCTGCCCAGACCCAACGTTGCCTAACTGCGCTGATCAACGGGAAGCGGTGTTACATCGTGGCCACGACGTAGGCCAATTAGAAAACAATTAGACTAGTCTGTTAATCTATAATTGTACTATATTAGATACAGTTAATAACTTTTTTAAGATGACAAAATTTCTTTTCTCTTCACAGAGAAGAAAAGGAAAAAGAAAAAAATTGAAGAAACAATAGAACCAGATGATGATAGGAAGAAGAAAAAGAAGAAGAAAGAAAAAAAGCACAAACATAAAAAGGGAAAACAGTAAGCGATTAATTTCTTAATTCTTCATTTAATACCTTTAATATTTTCTTATAATAACCGATTCTTTAAATGTTTGGAAGAGGTTAACCGAGAGAATGTGTCTCTCTTTTTCTCGAAATGAAAATGAGTGGACGTACCAGTTTGTCGAAACGTAATTTAACTAATTTTAATCTAAACTAAAACGCTGTTAAATTTGGTACTTTTATAACCTTTCGTTAATTTATCTTTAACTTCCAAATTATTTGTGATCAAATAATGAAATTAACGTAGAGAGAATTGTAGAAGAGGCTTCTCAGCCTGTGGGTCTAGTCAGACTATAGTTCTGCATCTTTTTTTTTGAAAACAACTTTTTCCCACTGCTCTCTTCTCATCGGGTCTTTCATCTCGTGATTTCTCTCCACAATCTGGCGTTGGAACGCCAAACGCATTTACATCAATCGCTTAATCACTTTTCAAACTCTGGTTTTGAGTGTCTTGAATCTATAAAGATCTGGAAAGGACCATTCTATATTATAATAATGATGGGGTTGTTTAACCTCCTTCCCAACATCTAAGATCGTATGGCGGAGGGGACCTACGGCTTTACGTGGGATCCGAACCACGGGTCACTACTAGGGGTTAAAACCGGTATTGAAGAAGTACAAATAATACCGATACCGATATTATAGGTTTTCGGTATTGACAAAAATTGCTATTGTAAAATTTAGGCAATTTAGTCCTCCGATAAGACTGAAGTGGAAGCAGATTCATTACTGAGTGAATACATGCAAGAAATGGACAAACTAGGAAAAGTGCCATCTAAAAAAAATTCCATTGATTTTGATGTTACTAATGAATTTAAAAGCTTGGAAGTTACTTTACAGAGAAGTGAGAATTTAGAGAAGCTGTACAAGGCACTGCTTTCAATTAAACCTACAAGTGCAGAATCAGAAAGAGCCTTTTCTGCTGCAGGCCTATTTCTGACGAAACTGAGATCGAGTCTATCTGAACAATCCCTAGATGCTCTTTGTTTCCTCAAAGCATACTTTCAAAATCAAACTAAGAAATAAATATTTAGATACTAATAATTTCTATCTACCCCAGTGTTGTATAATAATATGCTAAAAAAAAATTCAAATAATATTTTTATTACAATTTAGTAATTTACTGTATAAACTTTTTCGAATAGAATGCCATCTATTTGGAGTTGGGTCATTAATTTATAGTAAATATGGTGAGTACTGCAAGTCCCTCAGACTTGTGGGAGGGTTGGTAGGGTGGCACCATAATAAATCAAAATAAATTATTTTTTTCATAATACCGGTATCAGCATAATTGCCTCCAAATACCGGTATTGAAAATTTTCGGTATTATGCAAGCACTAGTCACTACATAGTCTGGATGCGAAGGACGGTCTCCCATCCAACCTCTATCAGACCCAATGTCGCTAACTTCCCTGATCAACGAGAAACGGTGTTACGACATTGGCTACAACGTAACTCTTGTATATTATATTCAAAAGAAATATTTTTAGATTTAAGTTTTAAAACTATTTTACCTTCCTCTGATTGATCGGCCTTTGGAAGAAATGAAACGTGGTCCCTAATTGGACAAATCATAATTTCTGACAGTGTTCTGAATACGCATTAGTGAGCTGTACACGCCCTGCCTCCGTAATAGTGACAAACTTTTTTAGATATTCAGTTACTGTTCAGTAATATGCAACTTTGTTTTAGTGATTGGACCCTAAATTTATAGGAGTTTGATTTGTGCTTCATCTTGGTCAAATTGTAATAAAACCGTAGTAGTTCTTTCGATCAACTAGCTGGTTCTCTTCAGTTACTGATATATATGTGGGAAAGAGAAACGAGATCATCGAGTTTTTAGGGGCATGGGTCACTTGTTGCTTGGTGACCTCAATTGGTCTTGCTCTTTCTTTTAATATTTTAGTTACTGATTAAGACCAGGTAGTTGATTAAAAGTACTTTGTCTTATTTTGAAAATTTTATTGTTTTTGTTTTATGCTGCTTAAGTTTAAAGTTTATTTTATTTTATTTAATAATTTCATTAATAGATTTTAATAAATTAGTGCAGCGCAATATGACAGGTTAAAATTTCTTGACGTTCCTTTTAAGATCTGACTCTGAAGATCAGAACGAAGTGGAACCAGTAGAACAGAGGAACACGCAAGTAAAAGAGTTTGAGCCCCCTTCAGCCCTTTATAAACCCATCCCCTCGCCACCGTCTCGGCCATCAATCCAGATGAGATCCCGGAAGTGCCTAAGAACCGCTTCCTGGACAGAGGCTTCCAGAACCGCCGGAATGAAGCGAAGGAAGATGATCAACAACCCGGTCGAATGAAGTCGAAGGCAAATGTTCGATTCTTCACCAAAAGTGGTCGTAAGGTCAAAGGTCGAGGCTTGCTGGTAAGTGCTTCTTTCATTGTGGCTTTTCTAGCCTCTGAACATAAATCTAGTGAAGCTAATTCAGTATGAGGCCTATAGGTCTACAGTTTCAGCATATTGTGCCATGTTTTAAATACAAGAAGTTAGAGACCATGTAAGGGTTGTAATCTGTAGGGTTAACAGATTATTATTATATTACTATCACATTTGAATATCGTGATTTTATATATACAGGGTGGGCCGTAAGTTTCCATACATAGGAAAAATAAACATTTTTTTATGGACAACCATTTTTATTTATATAATATGCTCTACATGGTTGCCATTGTTTTGAAAACACATTTCAATACGTGTTCCCCACTGTTGATGAACACGCATTAGCACAGTTGACGTTATGCTTGTAATGGCGTTGGTGATACGTTCCTTTAGATGATTTATGTCTCGTATCTTTTCCTGATACACCATGGCCTTCAAGTGCCCCCAAAGATAGAAATCAAGGGGGGTGAGATCTGGGGATCTGGGAGGCCACTCCACAGGACCACGCCGACCAATCCAAGCATCCGGAAACTGCTGCTGATCCAAATACCGACGCACGTGAAGACCATAATGAGGTAGAGCTCCATCTTGCTGGAAGTAAACTGGGAAGTTACCTTCCTCGTTTAGCAGGGATGGGAAAATCTCTTCTTGCAACATGTTAAGATACCTTTCGGCATTAAGATTTCCACTGACAAAAATTGGTCCAATAATTCTGTCACCCCATATCCCGGCCCACACCATCACTTTACCGGCACCTTGCATCTTCGTCGGACTCAGCCAGTTAGGGTTAGCATTACTCCAGTAACGTATGTTTTGCCGATTAACCTCTCCATTGACGTAAAAATTTGCTTCATCAGTAAACAAGATCTTAGTTGAAAAGTTTGCATCCTCGTTCACTTTGGTTAATGCCCATTCACAGAATTCCATCCGTCTATCCGGGTCGTCTTCACTCAAATGCTGTGCCATATGCAATTTGTATGGATGCCATTTGTTTGCTTTCAAAATGCGCCTGATACTCGATCTGCTGACACCACTTTCTGCAGACAACCGTCGTGTACTTTTTCTGGGACTCCGTGTAAGCGCTGTAAGTATCGTAGCTGTTGTGTCTTCATCGGTGGCTGTACGTCTTGGACCACTTCGCGGTTGATCTGCAACATTTCCAGTTTTCTGAAACTTGTTAATAAGTTTTGCCACAGTGTCGTGTGTGATGTTCGTTCCATGTTGTCTGTTAAAGTTCATTGCAACCATGCGACTGCTTCCCGACCCAGCCATCAGTATGATTTCAATTCGTTGCTCTTTCGTCAAACGCATATTCTTAGGGTATCTGAAACATAAAAACAAACGTTTAATTTTTCCTATGTATGGAAACTTACGGCCCACCCTGTATATATATACCCTCGATTAGGTACTCGGGCTTGCCGGGCCGAGGGGGCTCGCACACCTCGTGGGTTGTTGGGGGTTTCCTCAACTCCTCGCGGGGTGTGGCCGAAGAGTTACCTAGTTGCGTTTTTTTTTTCCCCCTTCCTTTTCTTTTTGCTTCTCTTTTTTTCCGTATCTCCCGGAATTTCTTTTGTCTTGACTCGGTCTTGGGCCTCTGTCAATTGTAGTATACCCCCCCCCCCCTCTGTTTGTATTTTGCAGTTTTGGGGGCATCGCTCCGTGGCTGAGCCGTGCTCTGGGAACGATACGGGCTCCCGGACCGCTGCTGCGTCTGGATTGGGTCTTTGCTAGGCCCTTAACGGACAAATCTCCGGAGAGCCAATCTGCTGTTTTTAAAACGACTGTCAGGTTAGGGGGCGGGCTACCTGGGACGTTGGGCCTGCGCCTTGAAGGATGCAGCGGTGGATTGGTGCATTGCCTTGGGTCCGAGGCTGTCTTTATTTATACGTCTATTGTTTATGGGTACAATTTCTAAACTCCAATCCCCTCCTGTTAACGACTCTGGCCCGTCCTTGGATTTGAATAAGACTTCTACTTCTGGTCGTTCAGCGGCCTCTGCCTCCGCTGGATTGACCTTAAAGCTGTATAGCCCCCCTCTCGTCCTATGCGGCGTCTGGCTCTCGTGGCCGGGCTCGTGGTGACCGTAGGGCGGGGTCTTTGCGGCCCTCGTTCTCTCGCCCACTCTCGGTTACCGTTACACATGGACCTGTTTCTGCTGTCAATTTCTGTCCGGTGGACAGGTTCCTTGTTCTTCGCCTTTCCGCTGGCTCCCTTCCGGGCAACTCGGAACGGGTGTTTCAGCGTCTTAAGACGGTGGGGGTTCCCTGCCGTTATGATATCCGCCCTCTGAAAGATAGGTCTCTTCTTTTGAAGTCCCGTTCTTCGGGGGTGACTGAGTCCCTTCTCCAGTTGCAGGATGTTCTGGGTTGCAGAGTTTCTGTGACTCCCCATCCGCAACTGAATAGCTGTCAGGGCACCATTTTCGCTTCCCGTCTGCTGTCAATCCCGGTTGGCGAGTTGCAGGAGGATCTTGCCCCCCAGGGCAGGGAGGTGCTCTTACCCCATCCGCTCCTCTGCTCCTGACCTTTGACTCCCTTGTGCCTCCGGCCCAAGTGTTCTGGGGCATGGGTGGTCGCCGGTCGTGCGAGTTTTCGGTACGACCGTATGTGCCTGACCCGGTTCGTTGCTTTGGCTGCAACCGGTTCGGCCATGTTAGGTCTGCGTGCCGCCGTGAGGGTAAGCTATGTGTCCGCTGCGGTGGGCCTGCGCACCCTCCCCCATGCACGAAGCCCCCGCGGTGCTTGAACTGCTCGGGGGCCCACCCTTCCTCCTCTCGGCACTGCCCCGTTTTCAAGTTTGAATTCGAGATGCGGTCCTTAAAGACTACCGAATTCCTTAGTGCGCGGGAGGCGCGCGATAGGATCCGTGACCGGGAGCCGCGGCGGGGTTTGTCCTATGCTGCGGCCCTTGGCTCCGGTGGGTCCTCGGGCCCCTCCCGTGCTACCCCGGCGCCTACCGGACTGGTACCTCCCCTGGACGTTCCGGGGCTTGGTGGTCCTCCTGGCACCGCGGGACCTTCTTGTCCCCCTGCCTCACTTTGTCACCACGTCTGATTCCCTGCCTACAAGTGCCCCTTCTCCATCTCCGGCCTTGGGGTCTGGATCCTTGCCTACTCGTCTCTCGGGTGGGGAAGGTGATGCCCCGAAGGGGAGGAGGAAGCGTTACTGTGGTCGGAGTCCTCCGGACCCGTTCATAACCACTGCTCGCCCTGCTTCCCTTTCTTCACCGGAGAGGAAGCGGCGCGCCGTTCCTAATCATCCGCCCCCCCCCCCCCCCCCCGTGTACGGAGGGCTGGTGGGGCGTCACCTCCCGGTGCCCCGACTAGTGTCCGGGTGTCGGTTGAGGTACACCGCCCCATGACACCCTCGATTACTGACTCGGTTCCCGCGGTGGACCCGGTCGAGAGGGGCCTGGCCCTTATTCATGGAGTCTCTCTCCATTCGACTCCTGCTGAGAGTGGTCGGGTCTCTCTCCTGGATCTACCTTCCTACCTGTGGTGGATCTCCCCCCCCCCCCCCCCCCCCCATCAGCATTTGTCTGGTGTGATGAACCCTCGAACATCTGGTTCTCCCTGCCCCACCTCTGGTGGGGAGTCCGGGGTTTCGGCTGGGCCCGTCTCGTCGTCTCCTCTCCCCCCCTCAGCGGAGACCCCATCTGAACTCCTTGTTCCACCTTCCCACTCTCGTTCTACTACGGGTGAAGCAGCTGCGGAGTCTGGACCCTACCCTCCCCGTTCTGGGTGAGTCAGGGAAGCCGATTCCGTCCCTGGTTACGGACCGTTGAGTTTGCTGCTCAGCTTGGTCCGTGGCTATTTCTCTGTTTTCTCTGCCTCTTATCCTGCCCCTTCACCTTACAGTTTCATTTTGCATTGGAACTGTAGGGGGCTTTTAGCTAACTGGGAGAACCTTGCCTCCCTGCTGGAGAGCGAGTGGCCTTCCTGCGTTTGTCTCCAGGAGACTATCCTGGCTGCGCGGGGGCTCCCTCGCCTCTCTGGCTACGTTGGTTTCCCTTGCACCCCGGATGAGCACACACACCGGCGGGGTGCGGCGATTTATGTTCACCATTCGTTACCCTCGCGAGGTGTGCCTCTTCGTACTTCTTTGCAGGCTGTGGCTGTGCGGCTCTTCTTAGATCGCCAGTACACTGTCTGCTCGATCTACATTCCTCCCCATGACCCTCCTTCTCGCGACGCGGTTCGCGAGTTAGTGGTGCAACTGCCTCGGCTGTTTCTCCTCCTCGGGGACTTTAATAGTCGCGACCCGGCTTGGGGAGATGTTCGGTCGACGAGTGTGGATGGTATGTTGCTCTCCTTAATGGAGGAACTTTCCTTTACTTGCCTCAATTCTGGCGGACCTACCTATTTTCACGAACCCACGGGTTCATTTACCTGTATTGATCTCTCCTTGGTGTCCCTCGATGCCCTACTCGATTTTTCGTGGAGGGTGTTGGGGGACTCTTATGGCAGCAGTGATCATTACCCAGTCTGTCTTGAGCCGGTCGGACCGCAACCGGGTGTCTCGTCTCGACCGAGGTGGTGCCTGGCGCGGGCTGACTGGCCATCCTTCAGAGCTCGTTCCGTCATTGCCCGTTCGGTATTGGACTTTGGCTCTGTGGATGAGAGCTTGGAGTTCTTCGAGCGGGTGGTGATGGGCGTAGCCGAGGACTGTATTCTTCTGTCTTCCGGTAACCCGCGGGCGCGTAGCGTCCCGTGGTGGACTCCGGCATGTCACCATAGGGTGTGTCAATTTGGGAGGTGAAAATTAATTTTTGCCAATTCCTTCACTGAGGGGTTTTAAAAATATGTTTTTGGATGTGAAGAATTCAAATCTGCTATTATTTTTGTGATTGCTCAACACTTAGCTTGGTAAATCTACGTTTGATTAAAAAGCACATAAATTGCTCTCGGGAAAACAACATTTATTAATTTTAGCTTCTCAAAATGTCAGGTAATGCTATAAAAATTTTAGTTTCTCTGCATAAAACATATCCTAGTAATCATAAAACATATCCTTGTAATCATAAAACAACATTAGAAAGTAATGACATCAGTAAAAAAAAATATTTAAACAACAAGTTTCATCAAGTCTTGCTTTGATTCGTTCTTGGCCTCTGATATAGCCCTCACGTTTCTCATGTGTATACACCCTGCCTGCTGCCTCTGTGACTTGTTTCACACACCTCTCTATTGACTGAGCATGACAGGGCCACTGTGGAACTTGCATAGGCTTGTCAAAGAACTTCTTTACTTCCGCTGTAGTCAGTTTACATGTCAAAGGAGGTTCAAATACCCCGTCAGACCAGTCTGTCAGCTCCAACACGGAAGAAGCACACGGGTTGATGGAAGGTGTCTTCCTGGGACGTACAGAAAGATCTCCAAGTGTGTCATCATCTCCACCCCTCATGTCAACAATCTTTTGGACACCAGCTCTCCTCTCCTCACTGTCATCTGAGCACAAGAGTGTCTGGATTATCATTTCGCTGAATGCGTACCATGCTGAGCGCTTGATGGTTGGCAAAACAGCATCACTACAGCCTTCTTTTGCAGCCTAACTAGCCGCAGCTGAAACAGGATGTGGCGTGGGCCTTCCACCCAAGAGTGTTTTACTTTGATGTTGAACCAACAGGGGTAGTACACACCAACAATGTATTCCACTATCAGTCTTAAGTTGTTGAGGGTTTTGCCTTTAAGGCTATGTTTTGAAACCCATATGCGACAAAGCCTGTTTGCTGTTGTCAACCACCTTGAATGGCTCACTGGACCAATTTCAAGAAGGGCCAGATCTGTGGGAAGTTCTCCTGTCCTTGATCCTATACCCGTACGCTTGATCAGTAGAGAGATCCTTTATGACATTGTCACTCAGTGAAGTAAGAGGCTCTCCAATTGAGAGTTTGGTGAATGAAGGATCAATTTCAAGTTCGGTTGCAGTGTCTAGCATCTTGCCAATGTTACCTGTCCACTTGTTGTTAGACAAGGTCTTCCCATCTAGTGCTGTGATCAAGTGGTGTCGCAGGGGTAACTCGTTAGTGTGGAGGGCACAAACCAACCAGATCAGCTTACGGCAAAGCTTGACCTCTACCCAATACATGGAACCACCCTCCTAGCCAGTGTTAACATTTGTAGAATCACCTCCAATGGCCTGCAGGCTTTTATCAATGCCCTTCTTCTTCATGAAATCTACAAGATTATCAGCAATAACTTCAGCAGGTTTTTTTCTCATTGAGCCTTTCTCAGGAGTGAAGTGGTAGAGATATCTTCCACCTGGCTCACTGCACACAGAAT
Source organism: Bathynomus jamesi (assembly GCA_023014485.1). Taxonomy (NCBI): domain Eukaryota; kingdom Metazoa; phylum Arthropoda; class Malacostraca; order Isopoda; family Cirolanidae; genus Bathynomus; species Bathynomus jamesi. The sequence continues at coordinate 653,253 of JAJOZX010001316.1, forward strand.
AATGCTCTTCTTTGATGATGCTGGGGAACTGACGATCTGAATTGTCTGCTTTCAGCATAACTTTAGTTGTATCTTGACGGCCGTCAAAGAAGATGCAGTCAATTTCACCCTTCTTACAAAGATCATCAAATTCTTGATCCAGGGATCTCATAACTTTTTCTTGGGCCCTCTTGACTTTATTGTGATCAACTACAAGTCTCTTGTCTTCTTCAGTGATCAAGCCAGCATCCATAAAGGCAGCAGTGGTGATGGCAGCTGTGGCACGCAGGCCAACACCATATCTGATGCTATGCATAGCAACATTAGGTATTTCTAATGTGTTGTACTCTGGCTTTTTATTGGAAGTTGAAGACGTGCTTGGTATTTCTAATGTCACTTCATAACTTCCATCCTTTCCATCTTGAGCATCAGCTATTTGTTCTTCATTTTCATCATCAGAGAAAATTATTTCATTTGATGGCATTGAAACATCCTGCTTACTTGTCTGCTTATATTCAGCAAGCCTTCTTCTTTCGTCTTCTTGCCGCTTCTGTTTTTGACTTGTCTGTTGTGCTCAGGTTGATCTGGCAAGCCAATCTGATGTGGTCCAATAGAACCAGACTTGTCTCTCTGACCTTTAATGAAAGCAAGTTCCTTCACAGGGATCTTCATCTCCCTAGGGCATGTACAGTTAATGTGAGTTTCGTTTTTGCAACCAGCATCTGCAAGGCAGCCAAATTCAGAGCAGAGAACAATTTTACACTTGCAACTGAGGATGTCAAAAAGCTTGTCAAGTTTGCAATGAAAGCCTCTTTGACATGTAGCTTTCCTCTCCCAAGAGATATGTTTTTGGCCTGCTCCCAGCTCTCTTGGATCTTGTTTAAGATTGTGACTCGTGAATTTACAACGGGGGCTACAAAAGAACTGTTTGCTCGTTCCCACTTTTCAAGCACTTTAGGGTAAATGTCCTTTGCAAGACTGGCTGCTGGGTAGTTTCTCACATCCTCACCACTTTGTTCTCTTAGCAGTAGCCCATATTTCAGAACGTCTCGCAGAGTTGGGAGTTCAGAGGGCAACAACTCTCTACCAGTTCCAATTAGGTTGCTCATATGTGTGAATGTCCCCAGTCTTGTCCTCCTTTTAGAAGCCATTGTAGGTCAATTCCCACTGGTTAGGATGGTAGCACTGACGGACAAGTAATCTTCAGCACACTGATGAATATGTTTCAACCTGTGAAATAAGCAAAAACAGCAGTGCATTATATATACAGCATATATAATTATTAATATAATAATTATTATATAATTCCACAAAAAAGTAAAAAAAGTCACTATTTTTACGTAGCTTCTTACCAAGCAAAACTAAATTATATTAAATTAACAAAAATATCTTTAGAATTCCTAAGTCATGCTGCAACTTTTTAGCACCCCTCATATTTGGAATTTGAAAGTTGAAAAATTCGACACACCCTAATATGTCACCAGGCGGTGTGTGAGAGGAAGAGGGCAACGCCGCTTCCACCGCACCCGGCGCATGGACCACTTGATTGAGATGCGGCGGGCGAAGGGTTTCGCCCGCCAGACTCTCAAGATGGCCCGTCGGGCCTCTTGGCGTGCTTTTGCGTCTGGCATTTCCTCGTCTACCCCTTCTGCTGCTGTGTGGCGGAAGGTACGTCGTATCGAGGGGAAGCCGGTTCCTGCTCGTCGCCCTGTCCTTCGGGACGGGGACGGCTTCCTTTCGGATCCATGCTGCTGGTCGATCGGTGCCGGTTTTTGCTGCGGTTTCCCGTTCGCCTTCAGCTGCGGATCGTCCTTTGTCGGATGTTACGTTCCCGCCGCCTGGGAACGAGCCCTATAACCGTCTCTTTACGATGCGGGAACTTCGGGCTGCCTTGGCAACCCGTCGTTCTTCCGCCCCTGGCCCTGATGACATTCCGTATGACTTTATTTGGAATCTGCACCCGATGGCCCTACACTTCTTGCTGATCTTTTCAACCGGATGTGGGTTGAGGGGTCGTTCCCTTCCCGTTGGAGGGAGGCGATTGTGGTCCCGATACCTAAGCCGGGGAAGGATCCGGCGGAGGTGGCGGCTATCGGCCTATTGCCTTGACGAGCTGCTTATGCAAGCTCCTGAAAAGATGGTGGCCGTCCGACTTTCCTTTACACTGGAGTCGCTTGGGTTATACCCCCCGACCCAGTATGGCTTTCGTCGATTTCCGTACTCTGGACCCCCTTCTCCTCCTTGGTCATGATGTACGGGAGGCCTTTTCCCGCCGGAATCTTGTTCTGGCCGTCTTTTTCGATGTCCAAAAGGCCTATGACACGACCCGTCGGGGAGTTGTCATGGACCGTTTGAAGTGTCTTGGTTTTGTGGGCTTTTTGCCCACATTTATCGTAACTTCCTCTGCCGTCGCACTTTCCGCGTCCGTAATGGGGCGGCCCTATCTGATGTATGTTCAGGAGGAGGGGGTGCCCAGGGGTGTGTCTTGAGCGTCTCCTGCTTCAATCTGGTCATGTCTGCGCTACCGGGGCACTCCGCCCTCGGTGCGCTGTTCCATCTACGCCGACGATCTGGCTGTCTATGCCGTGGGGACGAGTCCCCCCTCGTGGAGAGGCAAGTCCAACTCGCGGTCAATCGGGTTGAACGTGGGCGTCGTCGGTGGGCCTTACGCTGTCTTCCCCGAAGACTTCGTGTGTGGCCTTCCTTCCGTCGAGGAGACGGGCTCCGGCGCCGTCCCGGCCTTTAATCTTACACTCGGGTCAGCCTCTGGCCCTCGTTCAATCAGTACGTTTCCTGGGTATGGTTTCGACAGCCGTTTGAGCTGGGTTCCCCACCTTCGCCGGCTGCGCGAGTCTACAAGACGTACCCTGGATTTGCTGGGATCTGTCTATACTACATGGGGCGCGGATAGGCGGACACTCCTCCGTTTGTACGTGTCCCTGGTACATCAAAATTAGACTATGGGAGTGTGGTGTATGGCTCCGCCTCCCGTACGGCCCTTCGGATACTGGACCCGGTCCTCTCTAGAGGACTGCGCATGTCATCTGGCGCCTTCCGCTCCTCTCCGGTTGATAGTCTGCAGGTTGAGTGCGACATCCCTCCCTTGGAGGATCGGAGGTCGTTCCTCATTGCCAAGCACTATCTCCGGATCTCCGTCTTCCCAACTCTCCTCTGTTCCAGGTGGTGAGAGGGCGTTCTGCCGGGATGGGGGTTGGTATTTCACCGACACGGTGACCTCCCTCCTCGATGGTATGGGCACTCCTCCTCCATCCGTTATACCGGTCTCTTTCAAGGGTGTTGCACCTTGGGAGAGCACCCTGTTACGTGCTGTAGGGCGTTGCGCCCCGTTCGCAGGGCCGATTCTGACTGCCTTGCTTCGGTCTCTGTTCCTTCAGCATGCAGCGTGTCACTCTGCATGTGTTGCGGTCTTCACAGATGGCTCGAGGTGGTCGGGGGGCGTTGGGGCCGCGGCTGTTCCCCAGTCGTCTGCCCTTGCTCCCCGATGTACCCGTTCCCTGATGAGGCTTCCGTTTTCACGGCGGAGCTCTATGCCATTCTGAGCGCTCTGGAGGTGGTGCGGGAGCATCCGGATGGGTCGTTGTATCTATTCGGATTCCCGCAGTGCCCTGGATGGCTTGGAGTGTTTGACCCTGTCCACCCACTGGTCCGACGAATCCAGTTACTGTGCCATATCCTTGTCGCTTTGTGGAAGGTGGTGGTATTTTGCTGGGTCCCTGCACATGTTAACGTGGCTGAAATGAGGCTGCCGATCGAGCTGCCCGTTCCGCGTGCCGACTACAGGTTTCACCCGTGTCCCTCCCTTTTCCGATTATATCCCTGGCTTCCGTGGATTTTTGCGCTCCCGGTGGCAGAGTCGCTGGGATGGCGCTACAATAACAAACTGCAAGATTAAACCAAATTGGGATGTTGGGCCTCTTCCTTCCATCGGTCGCGCCATAAGGAGGTGGCTCTGGCCGCCTCCGTATTGGCCACACCCACCTGACCCATGGCTATTTGATGGCCGGGGATCGGTGCCCCGATGTCCCAATTGTAACGTTTCACTTACAGTTGCCCACCTCCTGGTGGAGTGTCCGCTTTACTCTGCGCTGCGCGCAGAGTATTTTCCTTTTTGGATGAGCTTCGGGCCTTGTGATAGGCTTGGCGCTATTCTATCTGAAGGTCCCTACTTTTCGGTAACCGGGTTGTTCTCCTTCCTCTTTCGTTCCCGACTTCTTTACCGGCTGTGACTCCGCTATGATTTTTCTGTTTTTTTTTTTCCGTCTATTGTTCATTTCCGCTAGCTGTTCCATCGTCTTCGTCTTGTGTTCGCTCTGCTATCCACCTTTCTTTTAGTGGCCATGAGCGGTCATACTTTGGAACAAAAAAAAAAAAATATATATATTGGCGAAAAAGTATATATGTAGTCCCCCAAAAAGTGGTGAACAAAATCATAATTCCAAGGATAACTAAATGAAACGGAAATCATATTAAACCCTTTATATTGTTCTTAGAATGAGAGGTAGTTTATTTAAATTGGATGAGTAGTCTTTTTACAAATCATCCTTGAACAGTAGTAGTTAAAAAATGAAGTAGGCGATACGAAAGTAAAAAATATTTCTAAATTCTTTTCACTGAATAGTGAAATCGTAATTTTACGGTCAACTTTGGGATCACTCGTCGATTCAGGGTAGGTCTAGGTAAGGCTAGTTGGTACATTGTTTTTGGGTGTAGAGGGCTATACAAGGCAGGCTAATAAGTGAAGTATGCCTACGAGTAGGACTAGATGGTATTGCCGTCAAGGCAATCAGTTTTGATTTGGCAGCGAGCGAAGGAAGTTTGTTAATTCTGTCGTTATGCAAGTTATGGTACTTTTAACTGAGAAGGACAAAATTAATATCAAACTACTACACAAGGAAAAAGGTTTCGGTGCTAAAAGAATAGTAAAATAGTATCCTAGTCGACATTGGCATGCATGTAGTGTGTTGCATTTGTGAAACGAACTCGTGCACGAAAGCCGGGAACTGGACGACTGTGTACAGCAAGGAACCTGGCAAACATTGAATCTGTAAGTTGAAACTTGCAGCCAAGAAGACAATCCCATTCAAGTTTGAGTGTACAGAGAACTGCTAATCGCACCAGTATTAAAAAAGTTCAGTGCATTGAATTGGTCTAAAAAACATTTAAGCGATTCCAAGTGCATCGCATATCTAAACAATCCAAAGTAAAACGTGTACAATGTTGCCCCCGATTGCTTCGCCATTTTAGATCAAATGACAACGTGTCTATCATTTGGTTTACGAAATGAAAAGGTTTTCACTATTGAATGGCCTCAAAATACCCAAAGCGATAGTGTACACGCTAATGTAAAAAAAAAAAAAAAAAAATTCCAAAAAGCAGGCTCGTTCGAGAGAGATTACTTCAGTCGGTCGCGCCAGAAGGTTGGCCGCGCCGTCCGTGCTTTAACTTCTGAACTACTCAACATAAATCGATGAAACTTCATACACGTGTATCATCACAAGATGTGTCGCGAGCAGGCATCCGGTTCTTACATCAAAGGTGAAGGTCACAAATATAGGCGGGGACATTGATGTCGTTACGACATAGTTCTTGTTTGATACAGTAGTCTTGAATGAAATTTTTTTATTGAATCCTTTCAATAATCATGTGGTTGAATTAACTGGTTGTGTAAATTAAGGTTTTAATAGTGGATTTAGAATGAAGTTAAACTTATCATGAAAAAAGTGTTAAAAATACACATTTTTCTATACCTATTTTAATATCGTACATACAGTTAGTAGGCTATGCTATAATATTCCCACTGGGAATTTTACAAGTGCGGTTACATACTAAGTAGAAATAAAGTCGATGATAAGAGTAATTTATTAGAAATCATAACGTGAAGGCCCTTTACAGTTGAATACAGTGAGAGTCAGCGAGTAGATCAAAAACTTGAAACCGGGAAGAACAAAATCACTGGAGAACTTTCGATAATCACATTCCAGGGTCAGGGTCTTTGGCGTGGGAAGACTTTTTTTCCATGATGAAGTTTTGATTATTCTTTGGAAATATTGAAAACCCTGTACATTTATTAATAAGAATGGGCTTATATAATGATGCGTTTAGACCTCCATTTAGAATTTGTTGTTTCTTGTCCTTTGACAGACTAGTGTTGTTGCCAACTAAAATTTGTGGAAGTCTGTCCATATCTACTTGGTAGTAAATTAGAGTTGCACCAACGTATCGGTATCGGCCGATACTGTTCTGAAAACCGATACCAATAACGATACTTTGAATTACTGTTTTTTGAAGAAATTATCTTATTTTATATAAAATTAAATTTTTTTATTATTATACAGTAATATCTTATTTAGTTGTTTAATATATATTTTATCAAAATTAGCAATGTTTACATTTACTAACAAAACAAAAAATCATAAAATGTAACTATAGGCCCCTATACAAGATTACAAATATTCAATACAGTAATACAGTATCATATAAATATACAATTTCAAATTACAGTAATAGTTTTCAGTAAAAATGAAAGTTTTGTAAAGCTGTTCATAGATGGCACCACGCGGCATGCATAATCATAATAAACCATTCAGTTGCTTGAATCTTGTGTGTAAAGTTATTGATAATACACTACCATTATATGCATTCATTGGTTTAGAACTTTATATAATAAGATATATATATATATTTTCTTTTTCTTAATTTAATTTCAAATATATATATTGATAAAATAAAAAATATTTCTGGTAAATAAATTTACAATTCTTATGTATTAATAATGGCTATAGGGCCCAAGTAAGCTAGACTGTATATACCCCAATATATACCAGTGTATGATAATATAGTTTACAGTAATAAGTTATAAAATTATCATCTTTGTATTAATTTAATTTAAAATATTTTTATACAACATTAAATTTATACATTAAATAAGAGCTGTATACTAAAAATTTATACATTTTATTGTAAACATAATTTTATAAGTTGTTTGTTTGCAATGTTTTTTACTTTTTTAGTACATTCAATTTCAAACATAATTAAATTACAGGCTCTAGCTATATATTATAATATATTATATTATGAAATTAAATGGAACTAAAGTTGGGATTGGGAAAGGCATTTTAAGTTAATTGAGATATTATATCATTTACTTGAACTTTTATTAATAATCAATTTTAAAACTATTAATTAATTAAAAAGTATCGGTATCGGCCAAAATATTGGTATCGGTGCAACTCTACAGTAAATCGTCTGTTATAGTTTTAAGTTTATTTTGGTTTATTTCTTATTGATTTTACTCGTACCGTATGCTTGAAATAAGACCAACGCGATTGATTTTCTTAAAGATAGACTTAAGATTTGGTGATTACAATTTGTAAAGAGGAATAAGGAAGGTGCTCTTTTTAAGATTAGCAAAACCCTTATCAGTCATGCCATTTTCTTTCTTTTTTATCGAGCGAAGGTTGAAGGGAACAATCTTATAAGCGTTTCCTCGTCGTCATCATAAATTTTTAAGAAAAATATCTTAAATTGCAAACATACCATTTTAATTACTGCACATTTTGAAAGGTTGGTTGGTGTGATAGGGTTGTTTAACCTCTTTTTGAAACGTCTAAAATCATATGATGGAGGGGTCCTACGTTACGAGGCATCCGAACCACGGGTCGTTTCCTAATCTGGACGCGGAGAAAGGTCCTCCATCTAACCACTATTCAGATCCAATGTCTCCTAACTTCGTTTGATCGACGAGAAACTGTTTTACGATATTGGCCACGATGTATCCCATATTTTGAAACCTTTTATAACTTGTATTCCCTTTGCTTTGTCCGCAGCGTCCCTCTGTGGCCAATGTGGGAATGCATCTTTCTTCGGTGTAAGGGCTTTCTCTGCCCTCGTGGACCATTGGACCCGTTTGGAGACCCGGCTGACCTCCTGCTTCTATCTCTTTCTTTCTCCCTCTCTTTCTGGCTCCCTCCTCCCCTGCATTTGGCTTTGTTTTGGACCTTCACTTGACTCTTTCCTAGGCCCTTGGGTGTGGGAGGTGGTTGTCCTTCACCCTTGTCGCTCTTCAACCAAACCCAAGCCCGGTCCCTGCCATCTTTCACCGCGCGTTGGATGAGAGTGGCCGCCTTTTAGGCACGGGGACTGGGTACGGGTGTATCTCCCCTGCGTGACATCTATTGGCGGCGGGACCGAGTGTGCCCACGATTCGCCTTTCCCTTGTTGGAGTTGGTGGTGGCTGGATGCGCGCAGGGGATGAAGCTTTTTGTTTGCTATGGCGGCTTCTACCCCTCGGCTTACGACTACTGCTTTTCATTCTCGGACTACTACTCCTGTCAACACTCGGGTGGTGGGCAACCAGGCCCTCGAGTCCTCTACCACTGGAAGACCACGTCCTGATGGGGTTGACCCCCCTCTGGAAGCGGAACGCTTGCACTCTCTTTTTCCGTTGCCGACCCCAGTCCGTCCCTTGAATATGCCCTTGGACATAAAATCTCTGGAACAGGGGTCTCGCCCCAGCCCACCTCAGCCGCCTCCTGGCAAGTCAAGTTTCACCCAAGACTTGCCCCCAAAACCTGGCTTCTTGCTCTCCCCGTATGGTCCCCCTCACCCGCTGTCGGCTCACCGTCCCACGGAGAGAGCCCTGCGGCGGACGGGGAAATCGGCATTCACGGCCATTGGCATTCACGGCCATTCTATCGATCGTTGGATATCCCAGTCCACTTCGATTCTACAGCCTCCCTATCCCTTCCAAGTATCCACAAATTCCTGGTGATCCGGCCTACCTCTGGCTCCCTACCGTCCAACTCTGAACGGACGTTCCAGGCGATCCGAACCCACAGCAACTTCAGCCGCTATGATGTACGACCACAGAGGGATGGCTCCCTCCTCATAAAATCACGCTCAGCCACAGAGACGAAAGCCCTACTCTCCTTCACAGAAGTCCTTGTATGCTCGGTGTCCGTTTCCCCACACCCTCGCCTGAACCAGAGTCAGGGCACTATTTACGCCAACCGCCTATTGTCGATCGCAGTGAACGAGCTCCTGGAGGACCTCGCACCCCAGGGTGTCACTAAGATATATCGCTTCACATCCCGACAGGGAGGCACCCCTTTCCCCACCCCGCGTCTGCTGCTTACCTTCAATACCTTAGTCCCTCCTGACCGGATTGTATGGGGTATGGGAGACCGCACGTTATGCGAATTTTATGTCCGCCCATACATCCCAGACCCGACCCGTTGCTTTAAATGCACCAAGTTTGGACACGTTAGCTCAGTTTGTCGGCAGCCGCACCAACTGTGTGTTCATTGCGGACAAATCGCTCACCCTGACAGGTGCCCCAACACACCCAAATGCTCCAATTGTGAAGGCACACACCCATCTTCATCCCGCGAATGCCTGTTCTTCAGGTTCGAGGAGGTGGTCCGAGGCCTGCAGGTAGCGGACTTCCTTAGCCCCCGAGAGGTGCGAGACGGTGCGGAGTTGGGAGGCGAGGCGGGGATGTCTTACGCCGCTGCCCTCGGCTCTGTCATCTCGGCACGCCTCCCTGGCACTCCGCTGAAACCCCCCTCGACCACTGCTCCCCATCCCTCCCAAAGGGAATCTCCGCAGGACCCGACGGCCTCCTATACCCCCACCATCTCTTCTCTTCATGCACCTCGCCTGCCACAGATTCCCCAGGAGTTTGGGACCAGGACACCCAGGCCCCATCCACCTCAAACCCTTCCCTCCCAGCACTCTCTGCACACGCCCGAACCTACCGCCCGGAGTAAGCCGACGAGGCGGAGACGCCGATGTGAGTCACCAGACCCTCCGGCCTTTCAACGTGTCTCTGCCTCTTCCCCTAGATCTAAGAAGACGGCTCGGACCCTCACACCGCCCACTTCGTCTACAAGGACCATATCTCCCCCCGTGGAAGTCCCACCAATCTACCCCCACAGACTCTGACAATAGTTGCTGAATTACATGACCCGCTCCCGACGACGAGATCCAATCTGGACAACGTCCTCTCCCCCGAGGATCCAGTGGATGCGACTGGCGCAGCTACACGATGTGGCCGAGGGGAGCTCGGCCGCGCCCATGAGTCTTATGGATCTGCCTTTGCCTCCTGGTGCCATTTTTCCACCCCTCCACGAGACCACTCTGGTTCATCTCCTTCCACCCCCAAAGTACCGGCCCTCCCCAACATCTCCGGCCCCCTCCTTGTTAGCCACCCTGAGCACGTCCTCCCTCCCACCGGCCGGTCCTTCTGGTACTTCCTATCGCCACCCAGGGTCCGCCATGAGACCCCGGACAGGCGGGGAGGCGCCACTTTGGGAAATAAAGCGCCCCCTCCTGGCTCGAACACAGATGCTCACCAAGACACTTCTCACCCTCTCAACCCACGACGTTCTCCTAGCTGCCGTGATCCACGCCTCCGGTCTCGCTCGGCCGACTCGACCCTGCAATCTCCGCGGAGATCGACTGGCCGACCGATTCCTTCTCTGGTGAACGGCAGATAGCCAGCCATGCTCCTGACCCATCCTTCACCTTCGCGAACCCCAGATCTCCCTTCACACTCCGACCTCCAAGCACCTACGCCTTTACCCATCCCCATTCATCAACTAATGGATCCTCCAAAAACTACAATAGTGCACTGGAACTGTAGAGGAATATTCGCGAACTACGAAGGCCTTAATTCCTTGATTGCCACTTCCCGTCCGGTGTGTGTCTGTCTCCAGGAGCTAATCCTGGGGACCATGCCCATGCCCTGCCCTACTGGATATTCCTTCTTTGCCACCCCGTCTCGTACCTGCACTCGAAGGGGGGCTGCCATTTCCATACACCACGCAGTCTCCTTCCACAATCTCTCTATCCGGTCCCCGTTACCGTCTGCTCAATATACCTCCCTCCCCACGCTCAAGTCTCCCGCGATGACCTGGTGGAGGTGGTACAACTCCCCAGGCCCTTTCTATTACTGGGCGATTTCAATAGTCGCCACTCCTTGTGGGGGCGACACACACGCACACCTATATGGCCCCAACCCTGATTACTGTCATGACCGAAAGGCGGATTACTGCCAAAGCGAATTGGTCCCGCTTCCGCGACGATACATATACAACCCTTACAACTGCCCGCTTCCCATCCTCAGACGAGTGCATTGCATACTTCGAGTCCGTCGTTGTAGCGGCTGCGTGCACTAGCATCCCACGATCCTCCGCCTACCCCCGTGCCCGACGGGTGCCTTGGTGGACCCCGGAGTGCGCAGAGGCCATACGCACTAAGAAGGCTACTCGGCGCTTCTACCGTATGCGACTCCCCATCCATCGCACGGAGATGCAGCGGGCCAGGGCTATCGCCCGCCGTACAATGAAGACAGCGCGCCGAACTTTTTTGGCGTGCCTTTGTGTCCGGCGTCACCGCCACCACACCTTCGGCTACCATCTGGAAGAAGGTACGGGGTGTCGAGAGGCGACATGTCCCCTCCCGACCTACGGTCCTCCGCAGTTAGTTCGCTCGTACCCGCCCCAAACAATAGTTCCTCTCCTCCGTCCCTAGACAGCACCTACAACCGGTGGTTCACCATGCGTGAACTACAGGCGGCACTGGCCTCTCGACGATCCCCTTGTCCCGGCCCGGACGGTATTCCGTACAGCATGATCCAGCACATCCACCCTACCTTACAAATTTTCTTGCTAGACCTGTACAACCGCATATGGATAGAGGGCGCCTTCCCCTCCAGGTGGAGGGAGGCCCACGTCATCCCTATCCCCAAACCCGGGAAAGATCCCCTCGATCCCACAAACTACAGACCAATCGCCTTGACGTGTTGTGCCTGCAAAATCTCCGAAAAAATGGTCGCTATGCGACTATCGTTCTTCCTTGAAAATAGTAATTCCTTCCCGGCTACCCAGTCCGGCATCAGACAATTTCGCTCCACTACTGATCCCCTACTGCTGCTCAGCCGAGCACATACAGGATGCCTTCGACAATGGACAGTTCGTCCTATCAATTTTTGTTGACATCCAAAAGGCCTATGACACCACCCGTCTGGCAATGATCCTTAGTCAGCTCCGACATCTAGGTCTCGTCGGACCCATGCCGACCTTCATCAGGGGCTTCCTTTCCTCCCGAACCTTTAAAGTCCGGGTGGGCTCAGTCCTCTCTGACACCTTCGTGCAGGAGGATGGGGTCCCACAGGGAAGCATCCGCAATGTTCTATGCTTTTCCATTGTCATGAACACAGTCTCAAAATGCCTTCCACCCACTATCCGTTCTTCCATCTACGCGGATGACCTTGCGATCTACTTCGCAGGGCGGGAGCCGTCCGTCGTTCAACGGCAAATTCAGCTCGCCATCTACTGGGTGGAACAGTGGGCGACGTCAGTGTGTTTCCGCCTCTCCACCCCCAAGTCCAAGTATATGCTCTTCAGCAGAAGAAGACCCACAACCCTTCCTGTTTCCTCTGTCACATTATACGGCCATCCTCTTGAGGTGGTACCCTCTGTGCGATTTCTCGGCGTGACTCTAGACCGACGAATTAACTGGGTTCCCCATCTCAAGCACCTGAAGCAATCCCTCCGACGTCCCCTCGCTCTCCAAGATCACCTCTCCCACACCACATGCGGCGCAGACCGACGCTCTCTCCTTCGCCTTTACACTTCCATGGTGCAGTCGAAGCTGGACTATGGCAGTGTAGTATATGGTTCAACCTCCAACGCCTGCCTCCGTATCTTGGACCCGGTCCTTAATAGAGGCCTCCGCCTCGCCACCGGTGCTTTCCGCTCTTCCCCGGCTTCCAGCCTCCGAGTGGATCGCAGTTACCTTCCTCTCGCCCTCCGACGGGGTCTGCTCCTCATGAGGACATACCTCCGTGCATAGAAGCTACCTTCTTCGCTTCTATGCGCGGCGGTTTCTGAACTCCCATCCCAGGGACGGAACTGGCACTTCACTGAAGCGGTCCGCTCTTTTCTTGACCTTTCCAACATGCCCGCCCCCTCAGTTATCCCCATTTCATACAGCATCTACCCCCCTGGCTCCTCACCCCTATCAAGTTTTGCAGAGACCTGTGTGCCCTACCGAAGACTACCACGAGCGCTACGGCATACAGGTCACACTTCCGAAAACACACAACCCAACACCAGCAAACCTTCCACTTTTTAACAGCCTTCTGCTGGGTTCCGGCACATGTCGGCATCCAGGGTAACGAGGCGGCGGACCGCACGTCAAAGACGGCCTGCTTACTGCCGGCCTCCTCCCGACCCCTCCCTTTCTCCGACTTCTTCCCGACTCTCCGCTCCTTATAACAACGGGAATGGGGCCAGGCCACACAAAACAAACTCCACAAGATCAAGCCACAATTAGGATACTGGGCCTCCTTATTCCACCGGTCCCGCCATAAAGAAGTGATTTTAGCCCGTCTCCGCCTAGGACACACCCGCATTACTCATGGACACCTTATGGCTAAATCGCCAGCTCCGCTCTGCCCTACCTGCCATGCCCCTATCACGGTTGTACATCTCCTGGTCGAATGCCCAAACGTGTCCGCTCTTCGTCGCAGGTGTTTCCCTCTCTTGTCCGAAAATCCCATACCCGACCGTCTACGCTCCATACTCGCCGAAGGCCCCCACTTTTCAGCGGAAGCGATTTTCCTTTTCCTCACTCACTCCCATCTGCTCCATCGTGTCTAAGACCATACCCCACCTACCCACTATCCAGCAACTGACCCTTTCTCACCCCGCTAGTCTACCATCCCCAACTCAGTAACACCACCCACCCACTGCCTCGCCGAGATATGTACCGCTTTCTTTAGGTACGAATGGGCGGTAAATTAAAGAAGGGGGGAAAAAAAATTACTTCTATTCTGTGCGCTTTTTTTTTAATTAAAACTGAACATACACTTTTCTGTAACTTTTAAGCAAATGTGTCACAATAATTGTTTTTCTCAAGTTCAGGGATCAGGTTTGTTACATATTCCGACGAGCTTTATTACAATCCTGTAACTAATTGAAGCTCTCCTTGGAAGTAGCTAAGCGACAAAAGTAGAAAGTGTTAGAAAACGCGATTAAAGTACCAAATTTCTTCCTAGAAGGGCCTCAATTGCGATGTTTGTGCAGTCGGTGAATCCATCTTGACGACCTTCGAGTTATATTTCTTCTTTGAAAGTAGAAAAGAATGGTCAGCAAAATATTGAAATTTCTCCCTTAAAAGAACAATTCATCATCATATGAAACATTTGTAAATAATGAATCTACACCTAAGCAGCTTGTAATAATGATTGTTTTAAGTTATGTATAAAATTATACGAATCTCTCGTGTAGGACTGCAATTGTATGCCAAAATGCGGAGACAACAGATTAGCCAAACATTAGCTTGTTTGTATGAGAAGGAAACTTAAGGTCAAAGGATTTGAAGGTAGACAATAGAAATAAGGTTATTTGGGGGCTGATATTGTCGAATTGTTGGCGTTTCGTATGTCTTTATGTGCTAGTCTGACATTTCTACGAGTATAATATTCGGTGGAAATATCGGGGTAGGGAATTTTGTCAAGTTTAACAAGTATTTCCATCATTGAGTAGTTGCCCTACTTCGTTAACCTCTCCTTTTAAAACGCTTTAACCCACAACCGCTATCATGGGGTTAGGGAGGACCCCAGTCAATCTAATTTTGTCTGTCCGAGAAATAACGATGATAGTAGTTGAGGATTAAAATTGTACACTGTCAATCGCTTTAGTATATTTAGACGAGGACAACCGAAAGCACTTAAAATAATAGTTGTCAAGAAGCGGATATATTGATTTTTAGTTGGAACTCCAATCGGAGAATCTTAAAATATGATTGACCAAACTTCAGTTAGGACAATGTAAACTTCATTTTACTCAAACGACGATAGACAAAACCTCTTTCAGTTGAAGAATACGACTTTACCTCGGAATGCAGCTATAGGTCGTACTCGTGTGATTGTATGTTCCCCCAGCTGCTGTTATTCGGTCTACACTCCCCATTCATCTGAGGATGGAAGACCGTCCTCTACGTCCAGACTATGTAGCGACCCGTGCTTCGGATCCTACGTAAAGCTGTAGGTCCCCTCCGTCATATGACCTTAGATGTTGCGAAGGAGGCTAAACAACCTCATCATTACATTCATCTGAGGAAGGTCCGGTATTGATAACCGAAGCTCTCTATCTTATTGTGAAGTTGGCGAAATTCCAGATGCCAGACGCAGTTTGGAGATAGTTCATAACAGTTTGGTAGTATGTTATATTAGGTTAGGTCCGTTAGGTTAATAATTAGGACCTCTGGACTTTCGCTGGACTGCGCCTAGCATCTGGGATTTTACTGTTAAGTTTAGTTGGTAGTTTGAGAAGTAATGAAAACGCTATAAATGTATCTACAAAACAAGAACTAATTTCTTCACGAGTACTTCACGAAATATTTTGAAGATAAGCCTTAATATAGCAAACGACAACCTGAAAGTCGTAACCTTAAATGACTGACATATTTCGGTGTCCGTTTTTCTCTGAAGCTCCCGGCAGCTCAGTGGCCTTGGCGTCTGGCTCCTGGGTTTGGTTTAGCCAGCCATTCACCCGATCAGTGGTTGAACTCTGGTAATCCATGGAGTGTGGAAAAGAGGTTTCAGGCTGTCTTTATTGTCTAAGGCCAAACTAGACTAGTTCATTTGCTTTTTAATTTTAATTCAAAATATAGCTGTAAAATACCAGCCAGGGTGGCCCAGTGATCGAGTCCCGCCCTGTTAACGTTGAAGGTTTGGGTTAAAGGGAATTGGATATTCCGAAATTAATTGGAGATCTGTAGTGAACAAGTAGCATCTTGTTACATTAACTGAATTAGGCGTTTGTCTTGATTGTTTTGTTGATAGAAATTTGAAAATTACTTCGCGGCATTCAATATCTTTCATCACTCTTGTCACAGAGTATTTCAGTACCTGATTTAGATGATGATACCTGTCCACCTCTCCTGTCGTTGAATTAAAATGTATCGCAATCGAAATTTAAGAACTAAATGTTTCATTTTAGCAAGAATTTACGTCCAATAGGTCTGCAAGAACCTAACCAGTTTGAAGTTTTAACGAAATTATTTGAAAGCTTTGTTGTAAACACTATATTTAGCTGTAGGAATAATTAAACTATTAAAGCTTAATGAGAATACTTTGTTTAAAATAAATCAAATATCTTTTTCTTGATTGAAAATGTTTGTTTTAGCGATACCGAACACCATCCCGCAGCAGAAGTCGGTCGAGAAGCGTTACCCCACCGCACTGGAGGCAAGCTCAGAGGCGTACAGTTACCTACGAGAGATACCAGGTAGGATTATTTATAGGTGGAAAAGTAGGCAGAACCGTGTACGTATATACACTATCTGAAGGAACGATTAAGTTAGTTTTCACTAATTTGTCACAGTTGTATTAAAGCAAGTTAATTCTGTACAAGGCTACATTGTAACACTCGTGGGTGACCGTTCTCTGGTTTGGTCGATTTAGCAACCATTATATGATCCGGATCCCACGTAAAGCAGTATGTGTAGTATTGTGTACTCTGTCACATGACTCTGTCAAGCATTATTTTATTCTGCCAATTATTATACGGGTAATTTGTTAATTTTAAAAACAATCTTGAATTTTGATGCCATTCTTTAATTTATTACGTACAGTCAATTAAAAAAAACACTCGTGAAACTTCAAGTTTGTTAACGGTATTTATTATAAGGAAACATTAAAAATCATTAAGAAACATTGCGGGGAGTTACTTCCTAAGACCACCCATTAGTTAACCTGTATGTTTGCTTAAGAGTGTCCGTTGCTTTAATTATTAACTAGTTGATGTATACTTTAAGTCATTACTCCATTTTCGCATGGATATCTTCATAATGACTCCCACCCTACATGTACTCCACGTAAACACAGTCGCAGTGTTGCCATGTCGTTTCTGTACTCTCTCTCTCTTTCAGAATTTGCAGAGTACCAAATTACCCCAATGGGGTAATTTACCTATAGTTTGGGAAACGCTGGTATAGGGTGTCCACAATGTCTCGTCACCCCAGTAAAATACTAACCGATTTTCGTTTTTCTTTCAGACCCATTTGAAATGTGTTGATAGCAGCAACTATACGATTGAACAGTGCATATTGGCTAGTACCTGGGTCCATGAGCGACCACGTAATGGCAAAACCATTGAAAATATTCGTGCAGCTCCTCCAGGTGGTGGTGTCCATTGTGAGGAGAAAGCGGAAAGGATGGGTCCCCATCCCAATCCTTCTCCTGTTTCGCAGGAGATGTGGAGCTAGCTGCGCCTATCAGCTTGCAGTAGGGGGTGGGGTCGTCGCATGCCTACGCCAGAGCTAATAGTAATAGTAACCTAATAACCGTGACCCCCAATTTTTTTTTTTTTTTGCAGAAACAAGCGGAAGAGATTCAGATGCGAGAGAAGGAAATAGAGGAACGTCGCAGACGGAGGGAAGAGAGACATCGTTTGCAAGCGGCTGAAGGAAAGAGAGGGGACGAGGAGGAAGGGGTGAAACTAATGAGTGTTATAAAGGGAAGAGTAATGATGAGTGATGCCATGGAGGCCCAACTGGAGGACAGAACGGCGAGGGATTGGAGGGTGGCACGACACGAGACCTCCAGTGAGGACAAGGAGAACAGGGATAGGCTGGAGATCAATAGGAAAGACATGAAAGACCTCCGGCAGAAACTCAGAGGGAAGGTTGTGACGCAGAGGTACGGAGCACGTTCTCGTGAATCACAAAAGAGAAACAAGAGTGAATTTAGCAGGTTGTGTTGATTTTTCTTTGTTGTTTTTGCAGTTTTGTGAGAGGAAGCAGTGATGCGAGGAAGAATAAGAGAGGTTAGTATAAAGGCGTTTTAAATGCGGTAAAATTACTATGAGTCGCACTAGTTTTTACCAAGCAAGAGGTTAGTATAATCGAATGATTGTTAAAAAAAAAAACACTTCTGTTTAGCTTATTTTGTAAAGATTTTGTGAGGGCATTGGAACTTCGTGTCAGATAACACCGAATATTTGATGGTCGACTCATTTATTTAATTACTCGTCTTCCTTATACGGTCGTATGAGTGTAATATATTTTGCACAGTAGTGACGTTCTTATGCTTTATTTTAGCCGAATTATTCTGATTTGGAGATACTTTCGTCATGTTTTTTTAAGTAGTCATTAGAATGAGCGTGTCGCATCCCAATGTCGGCGTTGGCACTAAGATTACCTATAAACTTTGCTTAGCATTTTCTGCATCCACATCTCTTTCCAACTCGATTTTCTGAACCAATTACTTTAAAATCAATGATGATTATATAATGATTTTAATAATTTTAATTTAATTAATTAATTAACCCACTATCACAAGTAGGGTTAATAAGACGACCTACAAGGACTCTTTTTCAACGGGTCTATCTTAAATTCCGTTCTATCTGTGATGCGGCTGTTTCACTTAAAAGATGATGCCAGAGGTTGCGACTGATTTTTCGTTGCGCCCTTTCTTCTCCCTAGGAAGGAGACTGGTCATGCTGGCATTACACTCGCTACATTTCCTTCATTCTTGACTATTTTAATGAAGAGAGGCTGTCACCCTCTTGTGATAAGTCTTGTTTTCGTGATTGCGCGTAATGTGTAGATTGGGAAGTTCTAGTCTTGGAAACCAGCGAAGCGTTATCTCGTCGAGCACCACGGAGAGGATCGTATTTACCTTTCTCTGGCGCTGGGTGCAAATGAACACTATCTGGGAGTGGTATTATTTCTTCGCAGGGGTGATTTTCTATAGTTCCTTTAAATGTTATTCATTAGCCAACTTTCAGTGCTTTGTTTTCAGGATTAACCATATTTTTAGTTTCTAGTTTGTATTCGATGTCATTATTAACTTTGGTCTTCCAGTGCCAGAGGTATTCCACCACATCACAACTTCTAAGTTATATGCACGTACATTCTTGCCATAGGGTCAAGTCGGGTAATTTCGCCGTGAAACGAGGTTCTCTCTCTATTGCAGTAAGCATAATTAATGATTTTCAAATGATGTACTTTTTATACATTGAGGCCTTTGTCTACACCAACCTGTGCTTTGTTTTATTTAAATAATAGTGGCGGGGTATAATACACCATTAAAAATTGTTGGTCAGTACGGCGAAATTACCCCGCCAGTAGGGTAATTTCGCTGCCTTCCAATTTAAAAAAAAAAAATGCATCGGAAAAGCATCTGTAAGCAATCATTTATGAGTAGGGATGATTAGAATAACATCCAATTAAGTCTCGGTGGTTACCTAGTGAAACGATCATGATGAATTCCACCACTTTGAGGCTAAATACTGAGTAAACTTTCGGTCAAGGGCATCCATCAGAAATAAAGAAATTATTGATATGAGCATAATTACTCGCCCATTTTATCAATTAGATATTCTCAAAAAAAAAAAAATAATAAAAAAAAAAAAATTTTAGGTTATGGATATTTGTATATAAATTTTTCACCACGCGCCAAAAGTACCTCGCCTTACCTTACTTAAAGACATCGTAATTAACTTGAGTACTTGTATTATATACAGTAGGCGGGGTCGAAATTTTGTATTCTTATTCTACACACTGCTCGGAGTTTCCTTTGGGCCTCTTAAACAACATACTGTAATTACATCGCTATGCCCCCACCCCCTCACCCGTTGCATATGCCCCCCGTTTTTTAAAATTGAAATGAAGTTGAAACCAATTCTTTGAATAAGAAAAAACCTGATAAATGACAAAGATTAAAGTAAATAATGATATAAGTAAAGTTAAAGTAAGATATATAAAAGAAATGTTTCTCTGTATATTACTTAAAGAATCAAATGAAGCATACTAAAATCAAAATATTCACCTTAAGAAATTTAAAATCGTAAATTACTGACACCACTGGCCTTTCCATTGGAACACAGGTAGCTTTTTTCTCGACTCAAGTACATTCAAAATAAATTTCTGTTTTCATAACCAATTCTATCTTGTGATGCTTCTGTTACCACATTTACAGCATGTTCTACTCCCTAGCTGTGACAGGGAAAAGGAATAAGCTGAAGTGGTTCATTTCGAACTTTAAGAAGATCATCATTTGTCAAATTCTGTAAAATAGGTGGAGGGGTGATGGTTTCGTTGTCCCAGTCGATCATGTTAGGATAATCGTCTGCTTCAAAGTTCAGTGTTTTTGGCAGCTCAAAATTTCTCGCATTGGTGCTCCTAGTTCTTGCTCGAATGTGCTGAAGAGCCAGCTCTCTGACATCTCTTGTGTCTGTTATTGAGAGTAAGATATTATCTGGGTGGGCAAAATAGACGTTATTTCTGAGGACATGCTCCATAATCATCGGATGCTTTTTATCTAAGCCTTTAAGCAAATGCATGATATACCAAAAATTAGATGCTCCCTCATTTGCCTTTGGATGAGACTATCCAAAACCAGCCTGGAGCTTAAACCAGCATTATAATTTTTACTAGGTCTTGGATGTTTTTGTCTGGATTCCGTGTAGAGACATATAAGCGCAGGATCCTGTTTGCTCGTGTTAACCATCTTGCATGATGGAGGGCACCTGGGGATCTGGTGGCTGACGCTTGTGAGATGCGTCCAGATTGTATGCTAATGCACATTTCATACATATATTTTTGGTCACTGCTGAAACTTTTAACAATATCGGCCGAAACTACTTTAATGTTGCCCTATACGGGGGTATAATCAACTATATCCAGTTTGGTCAAATCCTCTCGGAGTTTATTTCCAAGAGAACCTTTGAAGGTGTTTGGTTCCGAAGTTTTTCCATCATTTGCTTCAAATACGTGCCTGAAGGGCAGTTCGTTTGCATGCAAAAGGCAAGTCAGCCATTGTACCGGCCTTTCCAGATATAATTCAATCAATTTTAGCACTCCGCCAGTGTTCAGTGGGGTGCCATCGCATAGCAAAGCTTTGAGGGATTCTTTGCTATTAGAATCAACTATAAAAGTTATTTCATCTGCAATACGACAAGTAGTTCCGTTATCTGGAGCTATATGATCCATGTAAACATCACCAGGTTCTATGACTATTACATAATGTTCTTCGTACTCCATTCCCTTCTTTGGCTTAGTTTGATCTTTTCTACCATCAAATCCGATGCCTTCAATCTGTGTGTTCTCTGATTTCACTTTGATTATGTTCTTTTTACCCACTCGTATTCTTTCTCTTTCCACTTTTTTCCTATCCAACATATTGGTTTCGTCTAATATTCCCATATCCTTCAAAGCTGCATTTACTATAGCTGCAGTAGCTCTGTAACGTACACGGTATCTATCTGCTGTTATTGTTGAGTTATAAATAATTCTGTTCTGATGGTTTTTTCTCAGCTCAAAATCCGGGACAAAGTCAATATCGTCGCTGTCCTCATCAATTTCCATGCTCTCATCTTCCATAATATGTAAAGGGTCCAGTTTGTTGGTTGAGGCGACATTCATATCTAGGCTTATCTTGGCTCTTCTTTCTAATCCTTTAACTCTATCGTGAGTCCTTTTTCTTGCGGAAGTCGTTACTTTGTCAATTGGTCCTAGTTGTTTTTTTTCTTTGTTTCTGCCCCACAAAAGACTCCCACTCAATCATTGGAACTCTAATATCACACCTACAATCCGTTCGACTGATTTTTTTTATCGTAACAAGTACAAGTGCAAGTGCAAATATCAAACATTTCATCGAATGTCTCCACCTTCTGCTGAAAACTGTTGTTTCTTTGTTTTAATGGTACTTTATTTAGCTTTGCTGCAGATTCTATCAATCGTTCAACTTTTATAGCTATTCCTTCAAATCCTATATGTGGAAAGGAAAACTTCTCCCAAATGGCTTCCACATCTTTAGTAACAATTCTGTAATTCTTTTGCTGTTCTAGAACCTTTCGAAATCAGTTCTCGTTTTCTTAGCAATAAATAATGCCTAAATACTATGCCGGGTCGAAATCTAGTAAAAATTATTTTTTTTAGATGGGCACTATGTGGGGTTTATGAAATAATATCCTGACCAACATACTCCAAAAGAAAGTTTATGCTCCCCTCCGTACCATTAGCATACTCCCTCTTATGTTTGGCTCCGCCCCCAAATTAAAAATAGTATAAATCAAAATGGAGATCATTTAGAGCTTTTTTTTATAGAGATGACCCCCTTTAAAATTGCATAATATACCTCGTGTGCAATTTTTAGGCAATTATCCAAGAAATTTCAAATCATTGAAAAATTGCCGCATCGCCAAAGTGCTATCAGTATATAGAAAAGGGTGGCATAAACTTTAGTTTGGAGTACTAATTTCCTAGGAGACCAATTCATAAACCTCATATAGGCCTAGTATATTTGTCTGAAAAGAAGACAATTAGTCTATTGTACCATTTATTACACAAAACAGCTTCGAAGTAAAAACAAAATTTAATTTAAAAATTACCTTCACAATTCACTAATTACTTGTGGATGTGCTTTGGCCCCATTGGCTATTCCAGTTGATTGAGGATAAATTTGTGCCGATTGCCGTAGCCAATCCTTTGTTCTGATGCTTTTGTCACTAAGTTCACTGCATTTTCCACGCTTTGACTGTGGCATGAAAAGGCAGCAATTTTCAAGGGTTCTGTTCTTGTATGCAGTAGCTCTTCATTGCTGAAATTCCTTATCAAAAGTGGAGGATTGATAGCTTCCTTTCTCCAGTCAATCATCTCATAGTAGTCTTTGGAATCGAAATTTAGGAAGCTCAAAATTTCGTGCGCCACTGAAACGTGTCCGACTGAGAAGTATCTTTTGAAGAGCATCTTCTCTGACATGTCTGCTATCAGTAAGCATTGACAGTAGGATAGCTTCGGGATTGGCAAAATAGGCATTATTACGGAACACAGGTTCCATAATAATGCGATGTTTTTCTTCCAATCCTCGCATCAAGACAATCAAATGAAAAAAATTCCGTGCTCCGTCAGTAGCTTTAGGATGGGATTTGATATGAAACCATCCAGGAGCATATGATTTCATGACGATGGTTACCAGTTCTTTCAGATTTTGTTCGGGATGCAAAGTCGATACATATAAACGAAGAATCCGGTTTGCTCGGGTAACCCAGCGAGCATGATGAATGGCACCTGGAAACCTGCCGGCTAGACTTTCCGATACCCATCCAAATTGCACTGCTAGGCACATATCATAGAGATACTTTTGATCACTGCTCAACTCTCTCACGATATTCGGTGGTATATCTTGGACGTTGCCCTGAACTGGTGAAAATGCCACTAAGTCTAAAATGGTTAAATCACATTTCAATTTGGCTCCAATTGAACCTTTAACCCTCTGAGGACCACGGGACATATTTGTTCCAACGGAAATAATAATATAAATTGTACAATGATGCAACGTTTCTACAAATACATCTACATGTTTATACAGGTATCGTTTAGTTGTCGGAAAATTAACCCAAAAATGGGTCATTTAAGTGACACTAGTTACTAATATCTAATTGTAAATAACAATAAAACTTAAACTTTTAAGTTCAAAGAAACGTATACTGGTCGTTAAAGGTATTTGGCCCTGATTTTTTTCCGTCTATGGTTTCAAATATGTGTCTGAAGGGGAGTTCATTCATGTGTAAAAGACACACGAGCCATTGAACTGATCTATGCAAAAAAATTTCAATCAATTTTATGGTACCAGCAATTCTACCAGTATTGACAGCAGTACCGTCGCATAGCAGAGCATTGAGAGTGTCGAACTGTCTATGCTCGCTGAATCAATTAAGAACGTTATAATTTCATCAGCTATACACCGAGCATTTCCTGCATCAGGGCAGAGATGGTCTACATAGATACCTCCAGGGTCTTTGATCAGCACATAATGTTCTTCTTTCTCTTTTCCATGCTTGGTTAACGTATCCTTTCTTCCATCAAACCCTATACATTCAGTATTCATATCTAGATCTGACAATATTTTTCTTGCCTACACGAATTCTCTCTCTCTATTTTCTTCCTATCAAGCATGTTAGATTGATCGATTATTCCCATATCTTTCAATGCAGCATTAATAGCAGCTGCTGTAGCTCTCGAACTACACGGTAACGGTCTGCCACCAATGGTAATTCATTGTATGAATACCTATTTTGATCATTTTCAATCAATTCCACATCGGGCACGAATTCTAGCTCATTGTCACTGTCTTCTATATCTTCGCTAAAGTCATCTACTGAAGAAGATGGTACAACTTCCATAGCCTCTGCCATTTCCACTTGTGACCTTTGTTGCCTCTTGTTTTTCTCTTGCTCTTGAGAGGGATCGTCTCTGGACAGCGGCAGCTTCACGATCAAATGGCCCTAATTGGTTTATTCTTTGCCTTTGGCCAACAAATGACTCCCACTCTACCATTGGGATTTTTACCTCGCATCGACAAAACGGCCTTTCTATTCCTTTATCATAATATTTGCAAGTACAAATGTCAAACATTTCATCATATGAAGCAAGTTTTTTAGCAAAATTTTCATTCCTTTGACGTAGAGGAACCTTGTTCAAGGAAAGAGCTGATCTGATTAATCTTTCCACTGCAGAAGAAATAGATCTTTCTTGAATGACAGGGAAAGAGAACATGGCCCAAATATCTTGAAGATCTTTGGTAACTATATTGTAGCAGTCGTTCGCAGTTGCTGATCCCCTTGACTTGATTTTTTTTTCTCTTTTGAATGAAGAAATAGTGTCTGACAGCGTTTGCCTTTGTAGGAATCATTGATCGGCGGAATTCAGTGGCAAAACCAAAAGCTGCATTCGAAGATTTGTTTCTGGTTGACATTTTTTCAACCTTTTTTAAAAAATTAAAAATCCAGCTTTTATAGAATCATGCATGGATCATAAGTAAATCTAAAGAACATAAATTCTTATAATTCCTGTAAAAATATATGATAATTAGAACATGAAATTTATTGGTATTGAATTTGAAATTCAACACACAGCTCAGTAAATTGATTACACATAAACGATGTTTGTGTAATCAATTTTCTGATATAGCAAATATTTTGAGAAAATACGCGTGGTGAAAATTTTGAGAAATCCAAATTTTTGAGGTAATTGCCTGAAAATTGCACACGAGATATATTATGCAATTTTAGTGGGGGTCATCTCTGAGAAGATGCTGTAAATGGTCTCCATTTTCATTTATGAGACTATTTTCATTTTTGGGGCGGAGCCAAAAATAGGAGGGAGTATGCTAGTGGTACGGGTGGGGAGCATAAACTTTCTTTTGGAGTATGTTGGTCAGGACCCCAATTCATAAGCCCCACATAGTGCCCGATCTGCCCCCAGAAATTCGACCCGGCCTACTAAATTAGTGGTGCACCGATTAATCGGTATCGGCACCTTTCATGCCGATTAATCGGCCATGCAAGGTATTTTCCTAATATCGGCATGCCAGGTGCCGATACCGATTAATCGGTGCACCATTATACTAAATACGTCAGCCTTTGAAGGTGGAAATTCTGTAGGGTGACCAAATGTTGAATTGTGCGTTTTGCTTCTTGTCGCCATGATTTCACTTATTTAGGCCTAGTAGCATTAATAACAAGAAACTAATTGTTAAATTCTAGCAATTGAATCATTCAATCTGAATTTAATGTAACTCATTCGGAATTAAATCATAACTCATTCAATCATAAACAATCTGAAACTAAAAAAACGACAATAATTTATATAATTCACCTAATCTATCTAAATTAATGTATGTAAGCTATTCAATCTATCCAAATTAATCTAATCTACTTAATATAATGCATGATTGTCACATTTGGGGTTTATATATGTGCAGAGAGTAAAATGGGGGGAATGCTATGGAAAGGTCATTATTTCCAACTATGTGCATGCTGTGGAATTGGAGAAACTCAATTTTTGATATGTTTCGCCCCTCCCCCCTCCCCCCTCCCCTAATATACAGTATATAAAATTTGTCAGTGTGCAGTAACTTCCCTACCTCACAATTGTATTACTCGCCACAGCCGTTTTATTTTGTAATTTCCTTTTAGTTCTTATCAGCATTTTCACATCACTCAATTTCCGAAATCATTTTGCTGAAAACATTTGATCAGCATAACTTCTACCTTCCTCACGGTATCATTTGATTAATATAGGTAGTACAGCAAGTTATTTGAATATTGATCAGTTGCCTATGTAATCCTGCATTAGACAGTTTTTGATTGATTTCTATGTATGAATCCCATTTTTAATTTGTAGTTATCTATTAAAGTAAAAAAAACAAACCCGTTTGGGAAGCAAAACCTACTAAAAGTAAATTCCGTTTCATTGACTTCGTAAAAATATTAAAATTTCTCGTTGAATGCTGTACTATTCGTAGCAACTAATTTACTACTTACCTAAGAAATCTTTACGCTACGTTAAACTGCATTCATTTGCTGTTAATGTAAACATTGGCCATAATCTATCTGGGAAAAGCATGATGCTTATATTGGCACCACGGAATAATTATATGCACTTCGGGAACCAATAGTTAGTATAATAATATATTAAAACTATCAGTGAAGCTCGGTGGTTGGAGATTAACTCGGAACGTTCGGGTCCCGGGTTCGACTTTCGCCGCGACCACCCGTTTCATAATATGGATGTCGCTTTACCTGTATCGATGGAGAGAGATTTGTTAATGCTGTATTTAACGTTTCAGACGAGGACGCGCTCGATTTGGATGACACGGCGTTGGACTACGAAGCCCCTTCGGAAAACGACGACGATGACGACGAGGATGCCGATGAAGCTGCGGACGATCCTAGAGAGTCGGCGAAGGAGGTAGAAGGGGAGTCGAGACACCTGAAGAACGGTAGAGATAGGGCGTCACACGAAAGATTCAGATATAGAGAGAGGGAGAGAGAGAGGAGGGACAGACAGAGGGACGATCGCTACAGGGGAAGGGACTGGAGGGAGAGAAGCAGAGGGAGAAGAGAGAGGGGGAGGGAGAGAGAGAGAAGAGAGAGCGACAAAAGGGGAAGAGGTTCGTCGAGAAGTAGAGAGAGGAGGAGAGACTCTCGAGAAAGGAGGACTCGAGACGAAAGCAGAGATAGGACCAAGTCTGGAAAACGCAGAGAGACTACCAAAGGAAGGAGAAACAGAAGTCGAAGCAGTAGCGCTAACTCTGATTCGAGCAAAAATTGAGGTGGTTTCTTTTTGATGCTGTATTGCAAGAGTTCATTTTATTGACTTTTTTTTTTTTTTTTTTGTAAACATGTACAATATTAATTTGATAACACACAATTATGTTTTACCTGTTCTTAATAAAAGGTGAATGTAACTTTCATTGATATACTGTACCTTCCACTCGAGTTATTTTTCCTGCAATTGTATTCTGTTAAAAAAAAAAAAAAAAATATCACCTTGAGAACCATATCAACAGAGTAATCCTATTTTTAGTCGCATCGTTGGTACTTTTAAATAGAGCTCTTTAATTCACTATTTAGTCTTTTATGGAATGAATGCAAACATAACATTGAATGCCACAGAATATTTAAATATGTATCGTAATCATCTCGCGAAATAATAAGTTTTTCGGATATTTTTCTTGCTTGATCTCAAATATTGATTGATGATGGTTCTTAAAAATAATAATAGTTTATGATTTAAATCATTATTTGCTTTGTATTTATAAAATTGCTTTTAAAATTTGTAATTTTATTTAGTACTGAAAATAATAGGTGTACGACCGTTATGTTTTCTATTGTAATTTAACTCTAGCGAATTATATATATATATATATAAATATTGTAATTTAACTTTAGCGAACTATATATATAAATAAACTAATATCGGGACACGTCGAACACGTACTTCAAACCGCTTGAGCTAGTTCTGGTAAGGAAGGATGATGTTACCAATCAAAAGTTCGATTGTAGACTATTTTTCAGGGAAATTTAACCGAGAAGTTTAAGAGAAACTTTCATTCGTGTTATAAATAATAGGAATTATAAGGAACTGAAAAGTATAGTTTTAATTAAATTGAAACATGTTTTGGGTGGCTTTAATTAAGATTGAAGCGTACAGTTTCGGAAGAGCTTAAAAAAATTATCAATTTGGTAAATATTGTTTTCCTTTGGTGACTAATTAAATAGTAATATTTTTATACTGTAGAAGTTTTCTATGCGAACTCTATTCCGGAATTGTACATGTATATCAGAATAAACTTCAATCTTGATCAAGAGCTAGCAGCCAGCTGCCAAGACCAGACCGTTGCAATCTGAATTAACATAGGAATTGATTTGAAGTTTAATTTCTCGTTTGAAAACCTGTTTGCTTTATTAGTGCTAGTTTGTTTTCCACTAATTGAAATTATATATATACACATTTATTTAGTTATTTAGGGGGGTGGGAATCAACCCTTTCGATGTAAGTTTTGAAGAGTAATTGAAATGTATAAAAACGCGTTTTTCTATGTGGCGAACATTTAAAAATGGAAATTTATACATTAGAATTTTCAGCAATCTTTAATTTTCAATTTGATGGAACTTAAAAAGTGTTAATAAAAATGCATCATATTGGTTATATTTCCTTCCTGTCGGTAAAAATATTTCAGTGTTTTGGGAATTGTTACTTTGTGTTAGAGTGCGAATTTAACCCTTTCTGTCCCAAATTATTGCTTTTAGCTAAAGAAATTTTTAACACTTAAATTTCTAAACAGTTTCGTTTGTTTCCATACCTACTTTTAACACTTTTATTTAATTAATTACACTAGAAATTATATGATTCCATTGGCACTGTCAAGTAATAAGAGAAACTTAACATAACTTTGGTGCTTTGAATAAAACGAGTAAAAGCAATTTTTGTCCTCTGCTAAACTCAATGGTAGACCATTCTACTTTGAATGGAATGCATTAAGACAGTTTTTGTCCAACATAATGGTACATCACACACTGTATTTTAGACGAGAGTAACCCTTCCTACAGTTTCTGCGTCTGTCTCGGTTCTAAATGCTCAGGCCAATGTCCAAAAAACTGCCAGATGTTTCTATGTGCGACCCCCTGTACCCCTCGCACGCAGTCCTTTTCCCCACTTCTAGCTGAGATTTCAGAATAAGCTTTGAACCTATTCTGAACGTCAATTTAAGATATGATAAAAATAAGTTAGACCTTATTTAAGTCAAATGGGTATCATCTTTGATTTATGGATACTTTTTTGTTTTATGCAGGGTTTCCAGATCACAAATGTGCAAAATAGTCTGGCAACCCTAATTTTTTGAGTACCGTACTTTTTGCCAAAAATTATATTTCATTTTTGCTTCAGATAAGTGAAATTATTATCGATTCAAACTATTGGTTTTTAAATTAAATTATTGGTTATTAGTCTATTAATCATGACAAGAAGAAGAGAGTCGTCAAATGCAGCCTTTGGACATCCCTCCGAGTTTCCAGCAGCTATGACACCAACAAAAGCAGATGTTGTAAGGCACTACAACTTTGTGTGACGACGAGAAGAGGCTGAATCCAATAAATCTATTACTTTTAATGAATAATGTAACATAGTCGCAATGGACGTTGAAACCATATGGAGAAGGTTCTCTTTCCCAACAATAAGTACTCGTGGAATCTTTCAGAAAGTTGTTAGTGATAGAAGCAGCCTCAAAGTTGAACACGGTTCCTGTAAACCGAAGAGATGAGAGACTTGAACAAAACGTTTCTGAGTATGATGCTATGTTTGATGTATGTACCTGTGATTGCTACGATAAAGGGATTGATAGAAATGCCTGCCGGTGCAAGGATAAAATAATTGCTAAGTGGGATTCTTTCGTAGTACAAAAGCAAAGATTAAACCAACTGGGACCAATTGATAGAAAAGCCGCTTTAATGAGAAAAAGGTCTACAGTAGGGGTGGGGAACCTGCGGCCTTCTGCCTACTTGACATTCAGAATTCATACCGTACGATAATGGACAGCAACTGATACCCTTTTAGGGCTTTAGGCTATTTCATTAGATCATGGTTTCAGCTTCATTGCTTCTTACACATACAAGCCTTCTTTACGGCTTGAACAATAGGAAATATGGCAACGCTGCCAGTTGAAACTGGCAGAGTTGCCTTACGGCTTACGCCCTTACCTCTCCGACTAACTCGAGTGGCTGAGTTACTGACGATTCTCCGATAGTGACACGCCCGCTTGTTTCCTTTAAAACTGTAAATCTTTGATCAATTCGTGTACCATTTTTATTTAAAAATCTTCTGGTATCCTAATCATGTCAAAAACTGTGAAAAGAAAATTAAAGGAAGAGAACAGAGTATTCCATGAAGAATGGGAATTGCAGTATTTCATAGTTGCTGAGAAAGATAAAATGATGTGTTTGCTCTACAACGCCATAATTGCAACAGTGAAGCAACACAATGCATATCAGCATTATGCAACTCATAAGAACCACAAGTATGCTATATTGGAAGGAGAACCCCGAAAGTCTGCACTTACGAAGATGAAACTTCAACAGCAGCAAGTATTTAAAACGATGTCAGGCCTCGGGACTGAAATCACTGAAGCAACTTATAAAGTAGCATATATACTTGGAAAAAGAGGTAAGCCATATAGCGATGTGGAAATCATAAAAGAATGCATTGTTGAAGTTGTAGCCTCTCTAGATTCAGACAAGGTTAACAAATACAAACAACTACCTCTTTCAAGAAGGACCATAACTGATGGGCAACATGAATTAGCCCTCAATATGACTGAACAGCTTCATACAATATGCCAAAGCGAAAATACTTATTATTCGATTGCCTTGGATGAGTTCACTGATATTATTGACTCAGCGCAAGTGTCATTTTTTATTCGTGTTATAACTGCAGATTTTCAATACTACGAGGAGTTACTGGCTTTGGGTACCCTTACGGGGAAGACACGTGGAATTGACGTCTTGTCTCTCTTCAAAGAAAAATGCCGTGAAGCGAAACTGAATTTATGTAATTTATTAAGTGTATGCACAGATAGTGCACCTTCCATGAGAGGAAAATGTGCAGGATTTGTTGCGCTACTACAAAAAGAACTGCCAAATCCAGATAGCTTGATTTCCTTTCACTGTATTTTGCATCAACAGAATCTCTGTGCCAAATCTACTGTTTTAAGTGACACATTAAGTAAAGTTATACATATTGTGAACTACATTAGAGCAAATGCATCACGACATCGCCATTTTGTTGTACTGTATATGTTAAATACTCAGCATGCGGCCTAATAGGGTCTTGGTTAAATGAAATGCGGCCTAATAGGGTCTTGGTTAAATGAAATGCGGCCTTCCAATGAAAAAAGGTTCCCCACCCCTGGTCTACAGTATTGCTAGAGCTCAAAAAGAACACGAACGCCGAATGAGAACACAAGCAGAATTGCCTGAAGCTATCAGAGTTGTCCCTTCAACATCACAGGATGCAGCCGGTGCTGAAAGCATGGAGGTAGAAACCGACCAAGAGGATGAAGACTTCGTGCCTGATATAGACTTAACAGAGAATGAGCAGAACAGATATACCTATGAAGAGTTGGTAGTGACCACAGATCGTTACAGAGTGAGTTGCAGGGTGTTTCTCCAGCGAAAATTTGCTTGTACACGGAAAAATAAATGCGAACAATTATTTGTCGAAAGCGGAAAATTTGATTATACACGGTACGCCAAACACACTAATACAGTAGTATTGTACGCGTGCCAATGCGCGCTCTAGTGTTTTTTCTCCTACACTCTCCAACACTCCCACTGCGTCCCGCATCTCCCTCCCTCCCTCCCTCCCTCTCGTGTCACTCCTCGCATCACCCTTTGTCTCAGTCCCGCTATCGCGTTAAGGTGAAGTGTTGGATTGTTTTTGTCGTATTTTGCCGTTGTTTTGCTATTACCCTTAGACAGTAGTATGGCATCAAAACGTAAAACATCCGCAAGTGATAGTGAAGAGAAGAAAAAGTTGTAAGGTTATGACATTAGTCGAAAAAATAAAGATTCTAGATAAGTTGCGTGGTGGTATGAGCATAACATCACTTGGCCGCGAGTATCACGTGAATGAGTCTACCATACGCACCATCCGAAAGAGAGAAGAAAAGATGCGTGCTATTTTCATTTAATATATTTTTATTTGTCATATGTAAATATCATTATGTTTATGATTTTATTATATTCTTATTTCTTATACAATGTAGGTAGGGAAATTCATTTGTGTGTGAATAAAAAAATCTACATAAACCTTTGAATAAATGGGAGACTTCATCCCCATTTATTCCATAAGGTATTAAGTTTGTCGAACGGGGATTTACCTAATGCGCCTTCTCGAGGAACCTAACCTAACCGCGTTGGACGAGGATTTACTATACCATTCGAGTATGTATATACATAAACATTTAGTAGAGCCAATATTCATATATTAACAAAGCCTTATTTACAGAAAGTGTAAACGAAATTAGATAAATGAATAGATTTACCACACATTTTTCATGCAAAAAAATATCGAGTCAGAAATGATGGTTACATTACTGTGTGTGTACAGACAGGATTTAACATAAACAACACTGAAACATTTTTGAGCTTTCATTGTGCACAAGACAACAACTGAGAGTTTAAGACTAATTGGCCGATAAAATTCTACAGTCGCGGGTTGGCGAATTTTTTACTGTTTTTAAATTCAGATAACGTCTTTTTGACTAATAGCGGAAAGTTTGAATATTCAACAAATATAAATACTGTGTAAACTAAAAAATTTGCATGTATCAGTCATCAATACATGATTTGGCCGGTTTTCAATTTTTTTTTTTACCTGGCGACACTGGCTTGGGATGACAGGTTTAGTATTAATATTTTATATTAATGCATATAGAATAAATTCGTAATAATTTGAAATATATTCTTACTATAAAATATACAAACTAAAACAAAACCTGCTTATCTCTGTAACTGTATGGACAAACTTTAGTACATAGTTATAGAGATAAGCACATCAATAGACACCGGTACAAGGCTCAAGGGGGGGTGGGCGACCGCCTCTGTCGCCCCCCTACCCTTCGGTACGCCCCTGTATGGTAATCGTATATATTTATAATATCGTGAAAGAATTCCAATAAATTAGTTAGACACAAAAACGTTGTTTGGAAACCGTGCTGACGACTTTCTAATCAGTTTATAACTTTCATGATGATGAACTATTTTATCCCGTATTATTGATTTTAAAAGTTTACCCACAATCGAAGTTAAGCTAAACAGCTTGTAATTGCCCGCGAGTTTTTATTTCCCTTTTCGAAAATCGGAGTGACATTTGCCAACTTGAAGTCAGATGGTACAATGCCCTCTTCTAACATTCTATTGAAATTCTTTGACATAGATACAAAGCAGTGAAGAACAGGCCTGGACATGATCTATTAAATGATTTTGAAGATGATGTAATTAAGACTATCACAAATACGAAAAATTCAGTACCAGGACCAGACAGACACATGGAGTGCCATGTTTCTGAAGAATTGCAAAGAGAGAAAAGCCAAGCTACTATACGTACTCTGGAGAAAATCACTCGACACAGAATAAATTCCACTCACGTTAAAGAACGCGAACATTGCTCCTTTATTCAAGGAGGTAACAGAGCAATGCCGAAAACTTACTACTCATTTACACTCACCTTTCATTTAATAAAGCGGTTTGAAAGAATAATTTCTTTTCTCGTTAGTAGTAAACAATTTTGTCTATAATCTATCTTGGTTCGGCTGTGTAATTAGTCTTGAAGATCATTTCTTTCACAGTTATTGGGCCACCAAGAGAAAATACTGGAAATATTGTGTTGAAGTCAAAATACGGATGTAATATCTTCTGAATTTACTGAAGCATGCGATAAATGTAATCATAGGATTAAAGGCCTATAGTACACAAACTTAAAAAATAGGACTCACTGGAAGGCTGGGACGATGAATATTTAATTTTGATTCAAAGAATAGAAAGAGTATGTGTAAACTGGTTATAAGTCTCAGAAGTCTCAAGCTCCGTTGCACAAGGTGCAAGTATTAGCTACTTTGCTCTTTATAATAATGATTACAGACATTGATTTAGATATACTTCGCAGACGACACAAAGATATGCAAAGAAATATAAAGTGAAAATTGCAGAAATACACAAAATGACATTCAAACACCATTTTAGCAACTCAATTTATATTGGTGAAACGAGAAAAACTTCAGATGTCAGTAAAACAGTATGAATTTGCTTGTAGAACCGCGAATAATTCTAATGCATTGTTTAACCATAAGTAGATATGCGAGTATAATCATAGTATTAATTGAAGGTTCTAAAATTCTAGTAAAAAAAAAAACTACAACCGAAGGAACACACTACAGGGTGTTCCATTTAAATGGAAACATAGGGAGTAATTAAAAATGTCTTTTTTTTTAACAAATTTGTGAGAATAAACGTAATAAAGGTACCAATATCCTTTCCAACCTTTATTACTCCTTATGGTTCCATTTAAATAGGAGTAATAACGATTGGAAAGAATATTGGTACCTTTATTTACCTTTACTACGTTTACCCTCACAAATCTGGAAATTAAAAATCTCTCCTTCATTCCTTGACGAGGTGTACTGTTGAATACACGAAAGAACTTGAATTCGCTTTTAATTTTTCCTTGTGGGTTTGCATCATTTATTTCACGTACTTGAAGTGACCCAGACATGATATATGAATAATTTAAATGGGTTTTGGAAATTATATAAAATGTACCTAAGTTCTGAAAAAAAAAAATTCTAGGACGAACTTCCTAATTTTTCTTATTTCAAGGGTTCCACCACTTTAACCTTAAGATTTTTCTTGGCACCCATCCTTATATGAAATAATATGTTTCAAACATCATCTGTGCCAAATTTGGCGCTTTTATCAAAAAGTGACCGATTTTGCAGCTTATTGACTGCACTCTCTAGCTACGTAGCTTCCCTGAAGTTGAATATGTCTATTCGGAGGTTTTGATTCCTGAGAAATCCCAGCAAGCTTCCCGTCTGTACCAATAGGGTATCATCTGAGAACTCTGTGTTCTACAATCAGACCCGCTTAGCACCACCTACTACATTTAAAACAAAGGAAAATCGGGCTACTCCTTATGCTAAATAAAAAACGCATCCTTTATTTTACCCACCCTTTAATGCAAATACTGAAGTACATCAACCTATTTTTAAACATATTTGCCGAAGTGCTCGCCACGACCTCCGCGGGAAGACCATTCCACCTCTCGACAATCTTATAAGTGTAAAAAATCCCTCGCAAGGTTTATCTCAAATCTTTTGCCCCTTTATTTTTAAACCACTGTTTATCGTAATATTCCTATCATTAAGGTGAAAAATTTTCAGAATTGACGTTGTCAAAACGATATAAAAATTTAAGCACCTAAATGCTCTCAAACGCAGAGTTTAAAATGTATACAAAATCAGCTCTCTGAATCTGTCTTCATTGTTGCGCAGCAGTGAACCTTTTCTGCCATTTCTAATCCTTATTCATATAGATAGGGTTGCCAACCGTCCTTTTTTGAAAAGGACAATCCTTTTTTGTAGATTTTTGTCCTTGTCCTTTATTGAGTTCGGAAAGGACGCCATTTGTCCTTTTCTGATAACAATCTTGTTCCTAACAACAGTGTTGTAATAAAACTTTTGTTTAAAAGGAAATAATTACAGTCTTAAGTCGAGTAACATTTTATAAGTTCATTTCTTCACTTCAATATTAACGTTCCGTGTAGCGGGCCTGTAGGATTGCGTTTCTTAAATAAAAATTGGCAATCACTTCTATGTAGATTGCAGAACCCATCTCGATTCGTTCAGCTCTTCTTCAGTCTCCAGAATTCCCTGAGGCGAGAAAGTTCCGAAAGTGTTAAGTGTCAACAAATAGGTACGTTATTTACGCAATAATCATAGTAATTTCCTCACTTTATATAAATTTGAAGTGTACAAACACAGGCAGCAAATGACACCTGCTATTGAAACATAGTGATTTCAAATTTGTGAATATTTTCAAAGTAGTATCTTTTGTTTTATCTATTTCTGGAACATCTGCATATTGCGAAAGAATTTTCAGTGATGAACGCTCAATCGCGTGATGATAGAAACCGATGTTCGGTTGAACTAGTAAAAAGTGAGCTTTTTGTTTATTTCAATTTAAAAGATAATTGTTTGGGTTTTGCGAAAAAAATAAAAAATGATACTCTTTTACTGAAATCTGCAAAAAATCAAGGAAAGTATAAATTTAACAATAAATAAATATTAAGTTACCATAAATTTTGTCAATGCATGACTCAATGGGTCAATATCTGTATATCAATAAAAATATTTCCTTTAAGAAAATATGCCATAAAAGAGTATGCAGTATAAATTGTAATAAATTATAAATAAAATTTTACTTCTTTCCCTGACCCTGTAGACAGTATATTGGAATTGATGTTCTTGTCCTTTTTTCAAACTTCATGGAGTTGGCAACCCTACGTATAGAGTTACCAAAACTGGAGAGTATATTTTAAATCAGACCTAGCAAATGACTTGTATAATGGCAAAACAATATATTTAGATTTGCATTTAAAATTACGAGAAATAAAATCGAATACTCTATTAGTTTTATTGCTCGCGGCTGAACATTACTTTGAGAACTTTTAATTTCCTTAAAGGCTTAATTTAATACACTATTTCCCTTAGTATAATTAAATTTGCGGTTATAACCTATATACATAACCTATTACATTTATATACGTTAAATTTCATTTGCCACTTATTAGACCACTCTACTAAATTAAGATCGCGCTGCAAACTCTATCTAGTAAACTACGAGTAGTTGCTTTATCCGCAGTTTTAGTTATTTTCAAATTTTGAAATTTCACTCAATATACTGTATTGGCATCAAAATCGCTGACATATACACTCTTATATAAAAAAAAATACTGGTTTCAAAACGGACCCTTGCAGAACACTGCTATTTGCATTAGCCCACTGACTCATCCTTGTAAATTACTACCCTTTATTTTCTATCAGTTAACCAATTATCACTCCAGTTAAGAACTTGACCCATTATTCCCTGAACTTTAAGTTTTTCCAACAATCGTTTGTCAAACTTTGTCAAACTCCTTTTTAATACCGATGACCATAGGAAACTCTAACAGATTTGTCAAAAAAGATTTATTTCTACGAAACCTATGATGCTGACTTTGTTCAGTAAGATTATTGCTTTCAAAATGTTCGACTACACGATCTAAAATAAATGATTCTAAAAGCTTTCTTATAACAGAAGTTAAATGAATAGGACTATAATTTCCCAGCTGTTGCTAAACTCCTTTTTTAAGGATTTGAGTTCCATTAACAAATTTAAAATCCAAAGGAACAACCCCCAAATCCCCGGCTACCGTGCGATAAAGTGTTATTAAAAATTTGAACTAAAGCATCTAGTATTTCATGCTTTAACTATTTATTAATTGTTTTGTGTCAAAATGGTCTGGACCTGGCGATTTATTAATTTTTAACTTATTTACAGAGTGAGCAAACTCTTCACAGTAAACAGCTACGTAATTATTGTTAATTTTATATATATATATATATATATATATATATATATATATATATATATATATATATATATGAAAATTATTTCACGAAAGTAACACGTCAAAAATATTTATGATGAATAAAACCACGAAGGAAAGGAAACACAAAATGGTGCTCAAGCGCTTTCGTCTAATGACATCCTCAGGATGTCATTAGACGAAAGCGCTTGAGCACCATTTTGTGTTTCCTTTCCTTCGTGGTTTTATTCATCATATATATATATATATATATATATATATATACATACAGGGTGTCCGAGAATTATCTGTACAAGTTTTGGCTGTTATTAAAAGTCAACCATGAAGTGTAGAAATTCCAGTGTTGTCCCATTTTACAGAGAATCTCATTAAGTTTTTTCTGATACCAACTTTTGACAAGTTTTTTAGAAATTCCAGTGTGTCCGAAAATTATCTGTACAATTTCATCTTTTAATAAAATTCTTGATAACACACGTAAAATTCTTAAACATGATTATTTAGAATCCGTATTTTCAAAAGTTTCTTTTATTAAAGTAACGTTGTTACAAACATTCGATATGTGCACCATCAGTGATTCGCAAAACATCCAATCGATAATCCAAATGTTGCCATGTACGCTGCAGCATATCCACATCAATTCGCTCAATAGCAGCTGTGATTCTTGCTTTTAAATCATCAATGTCTGTCACCCGCGTACAAAAAGAAAAAACTTGTCAAAACTTGTTATCAGAAAAAACTTAATGAGTTTCTCTGTAAATGGAACAACACTGGAATTTCTACACTTCATGGTTGACTTTTAATAACAGCCAAAAATTGTACAGATAATTCTCGGACACCCGGTATATTATATATATATATATATATACATGTATATATATATATATATATATATATATATATATATATATATATATATATATATTATATATAATAAATTTTGTATATAAACATTTCAATCGATGTATTCGTAGTTTAAGTATCTCTATTTCTATCTAATACACATGACAGACATCCAATTACAGAAAACACGCTCACATACTCGAGTAGTATAGCCGCAAAAGGGGAGAGTGCAGGAATGTTGCAGGTTATTATGTAATGTTGCAAAGGGGGGTGGGGGTTGTTGCAAGGGGGTTGTTGCAAAGGGGGTGGGGGAAAGGGGGGTGGGGGAAAACTTGGAGGCGGCGTTATCCCCCAAGAGAAAGAAGGAGGAGAGGTGTTCACCTGGCAGGAGCCAAGTGCACACTAAGACTTCCAGCCGGGCTGGCGTTGTTTTATAGGCTCCTAATCAGCCAGAATCAGCCAGTTGGCTGAGCCAAGGTGAGAGAGACGCCTGAAGGAGAGAGAGAGAGAGAGAGACGCCTGAAGGAGAGAGAGATGCCTGTAGGAGGGAGAGACGCCTGAAGAAGAGAGAGATGCCTGTAGGAGGGAGAGACGCCTGAAGGAGAGAGGATAGGTACACATGCAGGAGTACACATGCTGGAGGTACACGTATACATGCAGGAGTACACATGCAGTAGGTACACATGCTGGATGTACACATGCATGAGTACACATGCAGGAGGCAAACATGCAGGAGAGAGAGACATCTGAAGGAGGAAGATACATGCAGGAGAGAGAGAGCTGAAGGAGGGAGAGAGACACCTGAAGGACAGAGTGGAGTTCTCCCCCAATTTATTTTCGTTTCCCTAACCTAAGAGGCCACTATGGGGTTTACCAAAGGGCCTGAAATAGAAGGAGCAGAGCTCCTTACTCGGCCGGAGCCGAGGGGGGAATGGTTCTTCACCAGTTTCGCGATCTTTTATAATCCTCTATTCTGGCTGAGTTGCCAGATAGCGCAAGGTATTCCAGATAGCGCCATGTGTCCCATTAATCGTGTAACACATATATAACGGCTGTTATTCCAAATGTACTTGTATATATATAAACTAATGAATCATATAAAATACCACAATATATATTTATATGGTTATACAAGATTCAACCGTATAAAATAACACAAGCGCCTCTTTCATTACGCTTTAATAGAATTAACAAAGTTACCCTATTTCGTTAGACAGAAAACGAATTTTTATAAGGGTTACCCAACTAATTATCCACCATTCAATAAATAATGTGTCCCATTAATCGTGTAACACATATATAACGGCTGTTATTCCAAATGTACTTGTATATATAATAAACTAATGAATCATATAAAATACCACAATATATATTTATATGGTTATACAAGATTCAACCGTATAAAATAACACAAGCGCCTCTTTCATTACGCTTTAATAGAATTAACAAAGTTACCCTATTTCGTTAGACAGAAAACGAATTTTATAAGGGTTACCCAACTAATTATCCACCATTCAATAAATAATAGCAAACGTGAATAAAGAGTTCCAATTCAATGGGTAACTATATCGACATAAGCTTATTATTGTAACGTTTGCTCCCAATATAAATTTTCCTAAATAACAGTAAAACCAATTAATTGAAACTTCATTTAAATACAGCTTCATTAAACTTGAAGATGACGAAACAAATAACATAGTTATCCATAATTCAGCCCTCACGAATAACGAAACGAAATGATCATTTACGATACAATTCGAAATACGATAATTTACGATACAATTCCACCAAACGAGATGAAAACTTATGAAGCATATAGCCTCATTCCTGCGACGAAAAAAATGAAAAATGACGTAAAATAAAGAATTATTCATTTGGATTTGCCCAAGCCACTATAGCGGGGTCGAATCGTGTCTCTAGGGACACGATTCGAACGAAAAAGGTCTCTAGGGACCTTTTTTCAGGTCGAGGGATTATCCTTCTACAAGCTATTCGAGCAGAAATCACCACTGACTCCAGATATTAATTTTATCATTGTTATTACTTCTACAAATATTTACGCGTATTTTAAAATATAATTTGAAGCCAATTAAATTCTGCTTATTAAATAACTTTTTTAGACACTGATTTTTATTATAAATATTTAAGTCACGAATAACAGTGGGAAAAACGTACACACAATATATATATATATATATAGATATATATATATGCTACACACAGACCGTGCATGGAACTCTTCTGGGATAATTAAATCCTATAGTCCGAGTAAGTAATGACAAATACCGCCTCGGTGGTGTAGTGGTTAGCGTCGCGGACTACGAATCCATCGGCCCAGGGTTCGAGACCCGACGGCAGCCGACGCGCAGCAAAACCCAGCTGTTCATCCTTCCACACAATGAAGAAAGTGGTTGGTAGAAAATGGGGACCCTAGGAGGCCTAGTGGTCAAGACGCTGGGCTAATGATGGGAATATATCCGAAAACATCGTAATGCACGATTTTTTCTATGTACAATAATAATTAACTCTTTCAAATACGTGATTTAAAATAACAGGACCATTTTACCCGAGGCAGTAGTATATCCGAAAAACATCGTAATGCACGATTTTTTTCTATGTAGCAATAATAATTAACTCTTTCAAATACGTGATTTAAAATAACAGGACCATTTTACCCGAGGCAGTAGTATATCCGAAAAACATCGTAATGCACGATTTTTTCTATGTAGCAATAATAATTAACTCTTTCAAATACGTGATTTAAAATAACAGGACCATTTTACCCGAGGCAGTAGTATATCCGAAAACACATCGTAATGCACGATTTTTTCTATGTAGCATAATAATTAACTCTTTCAAATACGTGATTTAAAATAACAGGACCATTTTACCCGAGGCAGTAGTATATCCGAAAAACATCGTAATGCACGATTTTTTCTATGTAGCAATAATAATTAACTCTTTCAAATACGTGATTTAAAATAAAGGACCATTTTACCGGAGGCAGTAGTATATCCGAAAAACATCGTATAACCTAATTTGCAACTATAGTTTACCTTGACTTTCATATGCTTCTATCCTGTTTTATTAATAAAGATTTTTAACTTTTAATAACGTATGAATAAAGATTTTTAACATTTAATTTTATTTTAGTATTTATTCATCCACGCCGCCTTAGACCACAGCTTAACGTTGAAACCGAATGTTCTTTTTAAAATATAATTAGGATTAATTTCTTTATTATAAAATAAGTTAACAATTATGTTAACAAACAATACTAATAATTTGTAAGATATAATATAGGGACTACCATAGAAATGTAAGTGCCTATAATTCGATTTTATATATATGTTACTCGTCCGGTCTCGTTATAGCGGATTGGTACACGTCATAGCTCCACCCAGCTACATCGGCAGCCAATCACTACGAACATCTGGTCTTTTGGGCGGAGCTTGGCGAATGTGCATATAAAAGGGGATATTTTCAGTTGGGAGTAACAGTAGCTATTTTCGCATCAGTGAATAATCAACCATGGACCTGTACGTCTCCCCAGACTTGTATGAAGAACGTGATACTGCAGCATTAACCACAATTAGCCTTTTCAATGCTGCTGATTGTGGCGAACTATTTTCGACGCAAACCGTAGAAGATATTTGCAGTGACGCTCCTTACAATCCGACGCAAGGGACTACCATAGAAATGTAAGTGCCCATAATTAGAATTTTATATATATACGGAGAGTTGTAGTATTTCGTCAAATAGATACTAGTCAAAAATGTCAATCAATGTTATTTCCCCATCATGCTAAAATCGAAATTGGTAATCGAACCAAAGATATCTTCACATAATGGAGATCTGTCTGTCTGTCTGTCTGTATATGTTTTCCTTTAAGGTCCGATGAGGATTTGACACGAGTTATACAATCTTTTGAAGGGAATATGGATGATATACTGATCAGTCAGCAGTGTCACACATCCTCCACCATGGACCTGTACGTCTCCCCAGACTTGTATGAAGAACGTGATACTGCAGCATTAACCACAATTAGTCTTTTCAATGCTGCTGATTGTGGCGAACTATTTTCGACGCAAACCGTAGAAGATATTTGCAGTGACGCTCCTTACAATCCGACGCAAGGGACTACCATAGAAATGTAAGTGCCCATAATTAGAATTTTATATATATATGGAGAGTTGTAGTATTTCGTCAAATAGATACTAGTCAAAAATGTCAATCAATGTTATTTCCCCATTATGCTAAAATCGAAATTTTTATGGCGTTCACTCCTCGAACCAAAGATATCTTCACATAATGGGGATCTGTCTGTCTGTCTGTATACTCTGTATATGTTTTCCTTTAAGGTCCGATGAGGATTTGACACGAGTTATACAATCTTTTGAAGGGAATACGGATGATATACTAATCAGTCAACAATGTCAAATAATGTAAGTGTTTTTCGATCTTTTTGGGATAAGAAGACGCAATATATTTTCATAAATTTATTAAATGAAAGAAATCAGTACAATAAACGAATATACAAATATACGAACAAAAACATTATAATATACAGCGAGTACGTACAATTGGAAAACGGTTTTTTATCTGTCTGCATACCATTTCATCGTTTCGGTGAGTGTGACACGGGTCAAATAAATTTAAAAAATTTATAAATTCTTTATCATTTGACATATGCATGAGAAATGAGACACAGTACATTCCGCAAACATTAGTAAAATATCCCTGCATACGAAATGGGTTCCATACAACTTCGGGAATATGTAACTGAGCGAGAAATTTTACAATAATAGGGTCACTCCAGGGTTGAGTACCGAGTGAATCAAAATAGTACAGGCGCTGTCTATTTTTAAAATAGACCGCGATCCAGTGAATCCCTTCATTACCGATGATGTCTGTGTTCACAATAAGACTACCGCATTCTCGCGTACTTGGCAAACTCAATGTTTCATTCTTCGCAAACACGCCGATAAATTTGGAACGTGTGACTCGCTCCATTACTTTCTGAAGTGTATTAGCATCCATTTTAAAAGTCAGTGATAACGCTTCTAAATCTATCTACTTCTATTAGGGCTTGCGATTCGAGATATACTAGTACACTAATAGGAGCGTCTATAGGCTTGGCGAA
This sequence comes from Bathynomus jamesi, assembly GCA_023014485.1. Classification (NCBI taxonomy): domain Eukaryota; kingdom Metazoa; phylum Arthropoda; class Malacostraca; order Isopoda; family Cirolanidae; genus Bathynomus; species Bathynomus jamesi. Next base: position 696,739 of record JAJOZX010001316.1, read on the forward strand.
TTCCAGCCGCACTGAGATGTTACCGCTCTGCTGTGGTGTTAAATGGGTATTTACGCTAGCAGATAAGTCAGGTGTAATGTCAAACGGATAAAGGTTAAATTGATTTTTCGCCTGTGCACACACAAAGGAGAAAGTGAAACGCTAATTGAAACATGAGTTATTTAATAAACGAGATATTCAGTTAACACAAGAAATAACAGAAAACACAAGAAAAAACAAATGCTTAGATTTGGTGATCACAAACAACAGAAACCTAAAGAAACCTGTACTCGATATGAAGGGCTTTCATATCGTTCAGTAGTATTTTTGTTCCCACTTTACAACCGGATGGTAAGTCATCTTTAAATACGTCTAGAATACAATCAAAAGCACGCACAAAGAGTTCATCGTTAGTTACATTATTAAACACAAGTTTATAAACACGCTTTTCCAATCGAGGGTTTATTTCTACCGACCCGAGCTTTTCAATCGTGAACACGTCTTCACTCAACATAGCGGCAATTGAAATAATCTTCTAAATCGTTACGACAACTGCGCGTTATATAAAGAAATAGTTCTTCAGGATAATTTTCACGAACTAGGCATATTTTATAATGTTTTACTAAACATCTTCATACACCGGCGCATTATTTGAGAGGAACATATGCTCATATTTTTCCTTTCTGCCCGTCAAACGATACTCATCTCTAAAGTCTGTTAAAAACTCACGCAGGACACTAGCCACAACCTCACTACGAACCTCGTCATGATATACATTAATATAGTGATAAAAATACTTAAGATTGTCCATGATCACGAGATTCACATTTTCAGTCGTAGGGTATGAGTAATCGACATGGTGTAGCATGACGTAATGCGGCTTGTCACACCACCCATCCGCAAGACTCATTATCCATACCTGCTGCTTCTCTTCTGCACGCGCTGTTTCTTTTACTTTAGACTTTATAAAGTTTAGATCTGCAGCATACTTCAGCACATCGTCAGTGCAACGAAAGCCTTCAATGGTCTCACCAGAACATCCGTAGAGTATTTGTACATCTTGGAACTTCACACAATCCAATGTGGTTTTAAAAGAGGCATAGGAGGGGGGGAATAGGAAGTTTTTCGGTATCCACCACATCCTGGCACTTTGCTGAATACCATTTCATAAACGTTGTACAAACAATATTAAAGGTAGCCATTTGAATACACGTCTGATTTTTCTTCTGAATACACGTCTGATCTCTCGGTCTTACTGCAGTCGACTGATCACGCAGGGAATCACAGATAGCAACATGACTCAAGGTCTTACAGTGGGCGGAGCTTAGAATTTTCGCCTGTGCACACACAAAGGAGAAAGTGAAACGCTAATTGAAACATGAGTTATTTAATAAACGTGATATTCAGTTAACACAAGAAATAACAGAAAACACAAGAAAAAACAAATGCTTAGATTTGGTGATCACAAACAACAGAAACCTAATACTTTAAAGAAAGCATTCTATTAAATACTTTTAGCCTATGTTCACGAATTAATACCGGTTTTAAAATAGATTCGACAAGAAGACCGGCTGGACTGATTTTATAGAAATTCAAGGATTCCAAGTTGATCACGAGAGAAGTTATGTAGTCATCTTCCATGCTGCAAAATCTCATCGTTAGCCTGCCTGCTCAGAGCACCGACAAGAGGTAAAATCGAATCCACATCAACACAAAATTTTAGTCGCTAAAATAACAGCCTGAGTATTGTTCATGTTCTAAATTATCTTTGATTCGTTTTGATAAAATTGAGTAAACTGCAGCCTTTGTTTCCTGATCAGAAACTCTCCGTCTTTTTCTGGTATGGTGCAAGGCTTCGTTGCAACCATATTCACTGCACGAGTCTACTTCACAGTCGTTGCCTTCTAATCTAGATTTACACTCTTCACTAATGCATTCGATGGGTGAATAATCATCTTGGTTGATATTATTGACACCACATTCGAGAGGGCTCACTGGGGTAACGGACACTTCAGGTAATGGCGCGGACGCTTGAGGTGGGTCGGGGACAATCTCCTCAGGTTGCCCTTGTGGCGGGGCAAATATTGTGTGGGGGTAATTATGTGTTGCTTCTAAGTAAACAAAACGGGCCTTATGTAACACAGTGGCAATTAATAATGATTTATGCAAAGATGCACCAGCTCTTCTGGAACGTCTGGATGCAATTTTACCGAGCGATATATTTATCAACTTGTATGCTTCAAACCCGTTTGGAACGTCAGATATCATGTTCACCACCTAGGAATTGGTCAAGGCACAGAGAGCTAACTAACACGACTCTATCCTCTATTACCAATCTTGTAATGAGTTAAAGTGAAAGTTTCGCCTGCCTTTATACAATGTCGTTCTGACGTCGTTATCAAGCTCCACACAGGGAACTTCCAGGAAGTAACATGAATCACGTTGCTGTTCTTTCACCTGTACACACACACACACACACACACACACACACACAACACACAAAGGAGAAAGTGATACGTTGGTTGAAACATGATTTATTTAATAAAAGAAATATTCAAGCTATATATATATATATATTTACAAACACGTGTAATAAATAAGTTAACAACAGACATCAATGATTATATTCAAGACATATTTACAAACGTGTGATAAATAAGTTAACAATTGAATTTCTGTAACCCGAGAGACGACGGACGGAGTCATTACAAGCTCGGCTCCGAGCTTGTAATGACTCCGTCCGTCGTCTCTCGGGTTACATAATTCATTGTTAACTTGTTTATTACACATGTTTTTAAATATATGTCTTGAATATAATCATTGATGTGTCTGTTGTTAACTTATTTATTACACGTGTTTGTAAATATATATATATATATAGCTTGAATATTTCTTTTATTAAATAAATCATGTTTCAACCAACGTATCACTTTCTCCTTTGTGTGTGTGTGTGTGTGTGTGTGTGTGTGTGTGTGTGTGTGTACAGGTGAAAGAACAGCAACGTGATTCATGTTACTTCCTGGAAGTTCCCTGTGTGGAGCTTGATAACGACGTCAGAACGACATTGTATAAAGGCAGGCGAAACTTTCACTTTAACTCATTACAAGATTGGTAATAGAGGATAGAGTCGTGTTAGTTAGCTCTCTGTGCCTTGACCAATTCCTAGGTGGTGAACATGATATCTGACGTTCCAAACGGGTTTGAAGCATACAAGTTGATAAATATATCGCTCGGTAAAATTGCATCCAGACGTTCCAGAAGAGCTGGTGCATCTTTGCATAAATCATTATTAATTGCCACTGTGTTACATAAGGCCCGTTTTGTTTACTTAGAAGCAACACATAATTACCCCCACACAATATTTGCCCCGCCACAAGGGCAACCTGAGGAGATTGTCCCCGACCCACCTCAAGCGTCCGCGCCATTACCTGAAGTGTCCGTTACCCCAGTGAGCCCTCTCGAATGTGGTGTCAATAATATCAACCAAGATGATTATTCACCCATCGAATGCATTAGTGAAGAGTGTAAATCTAGATTAGAAGGCAACGACTGTGAAGTAGACTCGTGCAGTGAATATGGTTGCAACGAAGCCTTGCACCATACCAGAAAAAGACGGAGAGTTTCTGATCAGGAAACAAAGGCTGCAGTTTACTCAATTTTATCAAAACGAATCAAAGATAATTTAGAACATGAACAATACTCAGGCTGTTATTTTAGCGACTAAAATTTTGTGTTGATGTGGATTCGATTTTACCTCTTGTCGGTGCTCTGAGCAGGCAGGCTAACGATGAGATTTTGCAGCATGGAAGATGACTACATAACTTCTCTCGTGATCAACTTGGAATCCTTGAATTTCTATAAAATCAGTCCAGCCGGTCTTCTTGTCGAATCTATTTTAAAACCGGTATTAATTCGTGAACATAGGCTAAAAGTATTTAATAGAATGCTTTCTTTAAAGTATTAGGTTTCTGTTGTTTGTGATCACCAAATCTAAGCATTTGTTTTTTCTTGTGTTTTCTGTTATTTCTTGTGTTAACTGAATATCACGTTTATTAAATAACTCATGTTTCAATTAGCGTTTCACTTTCTCCTTTGTGTGTGCACAGGCGAAAATTCTAAGCTCCGCCCACTGTAAGACCTTGAGTCATGTTGCTATCTGTGATTCCCTGCGTGATCAGTCGACTGCAGTAAGACCGAGAGATCAGACGTGTATTCAGAAGAAAAATCAGACGTGTATTCAAATGGCTACCTTTAATATTGTTTGTACAACGTTTATGAAATGGTATTCAGCAAAGTGCCAGGATGTGGTGGATACCGAAAAACTTCCTATTCCCCCCCTCCTATGCCTCTTTTAAAACCACATTGGATTGTGTGAAGTTCCAAGATGTACAAATACTCTACGGATGTTCTGGTGAGACCATTGAAGGCTTTCGTTGCACTGACGATGTGCTGAAGTATGCTGCAGATCTAAACTTTATAAAGTCTAAAGTAAAAGAAACAGCGCGTGCAGAAGAGAAGCAGCAGGTATGGATAATGAGTCTTGCGGATGGGTGGTGTGACAAGCCGCATTACGTCATGCTACACCATGTCGATTACTCATACCCTACGACTGAAAATGTGAATCTCGTGATCATGGACAATCTTAAGTATTTTTATCACTATATTAATGTATATCATGACGAGGTTCGTAGTGAGGTTGTGGCTAGTGTCCTGCGTGAGTTTTTAACAGACTTTAGAGATGAGTATCGTTTGACGGGCAGAAAGGAAAAATATGAGCATATGTTCCTCTCAAATAATGCGCCGGTGTATGAAGATGTTTAGTAAAACATTATAAAATATGCCTAGTTCGTGAAAATTATCCTGAAGAACTATTTCTTTATATAACGCGCAGTTGTCGTAACGATTTAGAAGATTATTTCAATTGCCGCTATGTTGAGTGAAGACGTGTTCACGATTGAAAAGCTCGGGTCGGTAGAAATAAACCCTCGATTGGAAAAGCGTGTTTATAAACTTGTGTTTAATAATGTAACTAACGATGAACTCTTTGTGCGTGCTTTTGATTGTATTCTAGACGTATTTAAAGATGACTTACCATCCGGTTGTAAAGTGGGAACAAAAATACTACTGAACGATATGAAAGCCCTTCATATCGAGTACAGGTTTCTTTAGGTTTCTGTTGTTTGTGATCACCAAATCTAAGCATTTGTTTTTTCTTGTGTTTTCTGTTATTTCTTGTGTTAACTGAATATCTCGTTTATTAAATAACTCATGTTTCAATTAGCGTTTCACTTTCTCCTTTGTGTGTGCACAGGCGAAAAATCAATTTAACCTTTATCCGTTTGACATTACACCTGACTTATCTGCTAGCGTAAATACCCATTTAACACCACAGCAGAGCGGTAACATCTCAGTGCGGCTGGAATTCGCCAAGCCTATAGACGCTCCTATTAGTGTACTAGTATATCTCGAATCGCAAGCCCTAATAGAAGTAGATAGATTTAGAAGCGTTATCACTGACTTTTAAAATGGATGCTAATACACTTCAGAAAGTAATGGAGCGAGTCACACGTTCCAAATTTATCGGCGTGTTTGCGAAGAATGAAACATTGAGTTTGCCAAGTACGCGAGAATGCGGTAGTCTTATTGTGAACACAGACATCATCGGTAATGAAGGGATTCACTGGATCGCGGTCTATTTTAAAAATAGACAGCGCCTGTACTATTTTGATTCACTCGGTACTCAACCCTGGAGTGACCCTATTATTGTAAAATTTCTCGCTCAGTTACATATTCCCGAAGTTGTATGGAACCCATTTCGTATGCAGGGATATTTTACTAATGTTTGCGGAATGTACTGTGTCTCATTTCTCATGCATATGTCAAATGATAAAGAATTTATAAATTTTTTAAATTTATTTGACCCGTGTCACACTCACCGAAACGATGAAATGGTATGCAGACAGATAAAAAACCGTTTTCCAATTGTACGTACTCGCTGTATATTATAATGTTTTTGTTCGTATATTTGTATATTCGTTTATTGTACTGATTTCTTTCATTTAATAAATTTATGAAAATATATTGCGTCTTCTTATCCCAAAAAGATCGAAAAACACTTACATTATTTGACATTGTTGACTGATTAGTATATCATCCGTATTCCCTTCAAAAGATTGTATAACTCGTGTCAAATCCTCATCGGACCTTAAAGGAAAACATATACAGAGTATACAGACAGACAGACAGATCCCCATTATGTGAAGATATCTTTGGTTCGAGGAGTGAACGCCATAAAAATTTCGATTTTAGCATAATGGGGAAATAACATTGATTGACATTTTTGACTAGTATCTATTTGACGAAATACTACAACTCTCCATATATATATAAAATTCTAATTATGGGCACTTACATTTCTATGGTAGTCCCTTGCGTCGGATTGTAAGGAGCGTCACTGCAAATATCTTCTACGGTTTGCGTCGAAAATAGTTCGCCACAATCAGCAGCATTGAAAAGACTAATTGTGGTTAATGCTGCAGTATCACGTTCTTCATACAAGTCTGGGGAGACGTACAGGTCCATGGTGGAGGATGTGTGACACTGCTGACTGATCAGTATATCATCCATATTCCCTTCAAAAGATTGTATAACTCGTGTCAAATCCTCATCGGACCTTAAAGGAAAACATATACAGACAGACAGACAGACAGATCTCCATTATGTGAAGATATCTTTGGTTCGATTACCAATTTCGATTTTAGCATGATGGGGAAATAACATTGATTGACATTTTTGACTAGTATCTATTTGACGAAATACTACAACTCTCCGTATATATATAAAATTCTAATTATGGCACTTACATTTCTATGGTAGTCCCTTGCGTCGGATTGTAAGGAGCGTCACTGCAAATATCTTCTACGGTTTGCGTCGAAAATAGTTCGCCACAATCAGCAGCATTGAAAAGGCTAATTGTGGTTAATGCTGCAGTATCACGTTCTTCATACAAGTCTGGGGAGACGTACAGGTCCATGGTTGATTATTCACTGATGCGAAAATAGCTACTGTTACTCCCAACTGAAAATATCCCCTTTTATATGCACATTCGCCAAGCTCCGCCCAAAAGACCAGATGTTCGTAGTGATTGGCTGCCGATGTAGCTGGGTGGAGCTATGACGTGTACCAATCCGCTATAACGAGACCGGACGAGTAACATATATATAAAATCGAATTATAGGCACTTACATTTCTATGGTAGTCCCTTATATTATATCTTACAAATTATTAGTATTGTTTGTTAACATAATTGTTAACTTATTTTATAATAAAGAAATTATATCCTAATTATATTTTAAAAAGAACATTCGGTTTCAACGTTAAGCTGTGGTCTAAGGCGGCGTGGCATGAATAAATACTAAAATAAAATTAAATGTTAAAAATCTTTATTCATACGTTATTAAAAGTTAAAAATCTTTATTAATAAAACAGGATAGAAGCATATGAAAGTCAAGGTAAACTATAGTTGCAAATTAGGTTATACGATGTTTTTCGGATATACTACTGCCTCGGTAAAATGGTCCTGTTATTTTAAATCACGTATTTGAAAGAGTTAATTATTATTGCTACATAGAAAAAATCGTGCATTACGATGTTTTTCGGATATACTACTGCCTCGGGTAAAATGGTCCTGTTATTTTAAATCACGTATTTGAAAGAGTTAATTATTATTGCTACATAGAAAAAATCGTGCATTACGATGTTTTTCGGATATACTACTGCCTCGGGTAAAATGGTCCTGTTATTTTAAATCACGTATTTGAAAGAGTTAATTATTATTGCTACATAGAAAAAATCGTGCATTACGATGTTTTTCGGATATACTACTGCCTCGGGTAAAATGGTCCTGTTATTTTAAATCACGTATTTGAAAGAGTTAATTATTATTGCTACATAGAAAAAATCGTGCATTACGATGTTTTTCGGATATACTACTGCCTCGGGTAAAATGGTCCTGTTATTTAAATCACGTATTTGAAAGAGTTAATTATTATTGCTACATAGAAAAAATCGTGCATTACGATGTTTTTCGGATATATTCCCATCATTAGCCCAGCGTCTTGACCACTAGGCCTCCTAGGGTCCCCATTTATCTACCAACCACTTTCTTCATTGTGTGGAAGGATGAACAGCTGGGTTTTGCTGCGCGTCGGCTGCCGTCGGGTCTCGAACCCTGGGCCGATGGATTCGTAGTCCGCGACGCTAACCACTACACCACCGAGGCGGTATTTGTCATTACTTACTCGGACTATAGTGGATTTAATTATCCCAGAAGAGTTCCATGCACGGTCTGTGTGTAGCATATATATATATATATATATATATATATATATATATATATATTGTGTGTACGTTTTTCCCACTGTTATTCGTGACTTAAATATTTATAATAAAAATCAAGTGTCTAAAAAAGTTATTTAATAAGCAGAATTTAATTGGCTTCAAATTATATTTTAAAATACGCGTAAATATTTGTAGAAGTAATAACAATGATAAAATTAATATCTGGAGTCAGTGGTGATTTCTGCTCGAATAGCTTGTAGAAGGATAATCCCTCGACCTGAAAAAGGTCCCTAGAGACCTTTTTCGTTCGAATCGTGTCCCTAGAGACACGATTCGACCCCGCTATAGTGGCTTGGGCAAATCCAAATGAATAATTTCTTTATTTTACGTCATTTTTCATTTTTTTCGTCGCAGGAATGAGGCTATATGCTTCATAAGTTTTCATCTCGTTTGGTGGAATTGTATCGTAAATTATCGTATTTCGAATTGTATCGTAAATGATCATTTCGTTTCGTTATTCGTGAGGGCTGAATTATGGATAACTATGTTATTTGTTTCGTTCATCTTCAAGTTTAATGAAGCTGTATTTAAATGAAGTTTCAATTAATTGGTTTTACTGTTATTTAGGAAAATTTATATTGGGAGCAAACGTTACAATAATAAGCTTATGTCGATATAGTTACCCATTGAATTGGAACTCTTTATTCACGTTTGCTATTATTTATTGAATGGTGGATAATTAGTTGGGTAACCCTTATAAAATTCGTTTTCTGTCTAACGAAATAGGGTAACTTTGTTAATTCTATTAAAGCGTAATGAAGAGGCGCTTGTGTTATTTTATACGGTTGAATCTTGTATAACCATATAAATATATATTGTGGTATTTTATATGATTCATTAGTTTATTATATATACAAGTACATTTGGAATAACAGCCGTTATATATGTGTTACACGATTAATGGGACACATGGCGCTATCTGGAATACCTTGTGCTATCTGGCAACTCAGCCAGAATAGAGGATTATAAAAGATCGCGAAGCTGTTGAAGAACCATTCCCCCCTCGGCTCCGGCCGAGTAAGGAGCTCTGCTCCTTCTATTTCAGGCCCTTTGGTAAACCCCATAGTGGCCTCTTAGGTTAGGGAAACGAAAATAAATTGGGGGAGAACTCCACTCTGTCCTTCAGGAGTCTCTCTCCCTCCTTCAGCTCTCTCTCTTGCATGTATCTTCCTCCTTCAGATGTCTCTCTCTCCTGCATGTTTGCCTCCTGCATGTGTACTCATGCATGTGTACATCCAGCATGTGTACCTACTGCATGTGTACCTACTGCATGTATACGTGTACCTCCAGCATGTGTACTCCTGCATGTGTACCTATCCTCTCTCCTTCAGGCGTCTCTCCCTCCTACAGGCGTCTCTCCCTCCTACAGGCATCTCTCTCTCTTCTTCAGGCGTCTCTCTCTCTCTCTCCTTCAGGCGTCTCTCTCACCTTGGCTCAGCCAACTGGCTGATTCTGGCTGATTCGGAGCCTATAAAACAACGCCAGCCCGGCTGGAAGTCTTAGTGTGCACTTGGCTCCTGCCAGGTGAACACCTCTCCTCCTTTCTCTCCTCCTCCTCCTTTCTCTTGGGGGATAACGCCGCCTCCAAGTCCCCCCCTTTCCCCCACCCCCGTTGCAACATCCCCCTTTGCAACAATCCCCTTTGCAACAATCCCCCTTCCCCCTTTGCAACAACCCCACCCCCTTTGCAACATTACATAATAACCTGCAACATTCCTGCACTCTCCCCTTTTGCGGCTATACTACTTACTCGCATGCCTTGTTAATATGTCTAAGAACAGAGTAGAAAAATATTTTCTAGAAACAGTTTCATAACGAACAAAAAAAAAAAAACTTTAAAAGAATGCATGGCATGGATTAGGTGAGGTTGAATTCCGTTTCTATCGTCACGGTTTCTCTTTTTCGCTTGTTTCTCTTGGGTGGCTGGATGCACGTGACAGGTGAGGACATGATGTGAAAATTTGATTTCTGTTGTTAAATCCTGTTTCTATCCATTTCCTGGAGAAACATTTCATCAATTTGCCGGCGTGATGGCTTTGCGCGTACGTGGGTGTAGACATGGAGAGGTTAACCTTTACCTCTCTTTTAATCCTTTTGGGGCTACCCTGAAGTGTGTCATGGGGTCTTTGTTGGACCAATACCTCGGTAGATAGGTTGTAAACATTTTTGCATAAAATTAAAACTATATGTTCGAGGTTTTTGTGACGATACCAAATGATTGATGTGCGATCAGCACAAGTATATTATTGGTTAGTTTATACAGCGGTGCTATCTATTGCACGATTTCTGTGTGCATAGCGTAATTGTAGAGCTAGCTTATATATTCTCCTCTTTCCTGTAGAATTTCCTTGGCTACTTCTCCATGATCCAGGTATGTTTTCAACCTTTCCGTACCCACCTCTGGCGGGGTGGGAGCGGAAGGTAGGGAGAGAACCTTATGCTTTTCTATTCATTTTTCTACTGCTGGGATAGGTAAAAAAGGAACCAGTTTAATAACAGGAACCTCCCCGAGTGGACCAAAAAGGTTTTTGAAGGCTCTCTCTCTCTCTCTCTCTCTCTCGTGTGTATATATATATATATATATATATATATATATATATATATATATATATTATAACTGCAAACACGCAGTATAATTAACGTAAAGAACGACGCTTTGTATAGGAGAATATTCCGCGCAAGATGAGAGCGAAAGAACGAAACAAATGAAAAATGAGGTAACCACCCGGGAATCGAACCCGGGATCTTCCGATTGCCGGTCAGATATGATAACCATTACACCACGGGCCTCACTCAATCAAATGTCGTAATTCCTCTACATACGCGCAGAAACCAATGCCCCAAAGGGGCACCTCCCGCATGCCGTACATTATATACATTATAACTGCAAACACGCAGTATAATTAACGTAAAGAACGACGCTTTGTATAGGAGAATATTCCGCGCAAGATGAGAGCGAAAGAACGAAACAAATGAAAAATGAGGTAACCATTTGTTTCGTTCTTTCGCTCTCATCTTGCGCGGAATATTCTCCTATACAAAGCGTCGTTCTTTACGTTAATTATACTGCGTGTTTGCAGTTATAATGTATATAATGTACGGCATGCGGGAGGTGCCCCTTTGGGGCATTGGTTTCTGCTCGTATGTAGAGGAATTACGACATTTGATTGAGTGAGGCCCGTGGTGTAATGGTTATCATATCTGACCATCATATCTGACCGGCAATCGGAAGATCCCGGGTTCGATTCCCGGGTGGTTACCTCATTTTTCATTTGTTTCGTTCTTTCGCTCTCATCTTGCGCGGAATATTCTCCTATACAAAGCGTCGTTCTTTACGTTATATATATATATATATATCGGGTGGCCCAAAGTAAACGCCTTGAGATTTGAACATCAATAACTTTAAAAATATGCAGTTCACACTTCCAAAAATGTACGCAACTTTTATCTCAATCTATTGATAAGCCGCCATAAAAATTTCAGACCTCTATATAAAATACTTTTTCCACAGCTGAGGGAACAATGAGGTATGGTGAAAAAACGAATATCATAAACTGAAAATTTTTCTTATTCTCATCTTATCAACAAATATGATCAATATGTCCGCCGTCCTGCTTACAAACTAATCTTAACCTTTTCTTCCACGACATGATACATTTTCTGATTTCTGCTAATGTTATTTTGTCCCAACATTCGAGTATTTTTTTCTTTAATTGCACTTCTTTAAACTTTTCTGTTTGGCCTTCATAAATCATCTCTGCTAGAGTGTTCCATATGCAATAATCCATGGCATTGCAATCAGGTGATTGCGGGGTCCAGTCGTTTTTTCCAATGAAATTGACTACATTCTGTTGTAGATAATCCTGTGTGAACTTGCTAGTATCAGCTGTAGCACCATCTTGTTGGAGTATGAAATCGTTTCCATAATACAGACGCCGACAATCAGGCAAAAGATTCTCCTCTAAGAGATTTACAGACGTTTCTGAATTAATTTTTTTTATTTTCTGAAATGAAATGAATTTTCGTCTTTCCATTCCACGATACACCTGCTAATACCATGATTTTTTTGGAAAACCGACTTGACTGGTGGTAAAGTCTCGATGGAGGAATGTCTTTCTTACGCCGACCATAAACAACATCGTTCCGGGAGTTTCGAGCAATCTCGATAGTGAAATCTTTTTCACAGGGCCGTTTCTAGCCATTAGGGGGCCCTAAGCAGTATACCCATTTGAGGCCCCACCCCTCCATCCACCAACTCACGCCTTACTACATCACCTCAGGACACACATACAAAAAATGGCTGTGTTAATAAAAAACAATTATGAAACAATTTTAATGAAACATTTATGTCCAAAACAACAAATATGTACTTTCAGAAGACAAACAGAAAAAATACTCATGAAATTCCTGAAAATTAGCTTATACATTATTTAGAATAAATGACACAGAACTCTGTATAAAAAAATAATGCAATTATCAACTACCAAACAATTACTAACTCTACGATACAATCGAATAGCTAACAGTTATACAGAACAGTTTGTATCTTCAAAATTTTTGCCTCCTAGATTTTTTATGGCGAAATCATCAATAACATCATCATATGAAATCTCCCTGCCAACGTCCTGGTTGATGCTTATGATGCCAAAGCCACTGAGGCAATCCTGCCCAATTGATGATCTGAGGTAGTTCTTGATTAGCTTCATCTTAGAGAAGCTCCTCTCGGCTGACGCTACTGTCACAGGTAGAGTGCAGGCAATTCTTAGTACAACCCAGAGATTGGGGTATAGTTCCTCCAGTTGCTTCTGATGAATGCATTGGAGCTTCTCTCCTTCAGTCATGTTGTGTGAAGGTAAAGTCGGCAAGTTCTTAATTTCGAGGGCCAGTTCTCTTCCATCAGTCAGAGTCAGCTCCAGAGCTCAGTATCTTAGAGATCTTTTCACACTTGCAGGACAAGTTTTCCTTGTTCATTGTGGTGAAGTTTAGAAGAACCCCAAATATGTCCCTCACATCATCTAATGTTTTGAATCTCTCATTTATTGACCCGATGGCACAATCCACCACCACATTGAAAAATTTGACTTCCAGCCTCTTTAAGGCTTCTGTAAATGGTTCGTCAGGAGCTTCGTAAGCAAAGTGCTTTTTTGTGGATCTGAGCCTCTTCTCCTTCAGCACAGCCTCCACATTCATTTCCTCACATATGTCCCTAGCTACGACTTCTGCTGCAACAAAAACCTGTGTTTCTGTAGCTGGTGAGTGAGTCTTTTGTTTTTGTGAGGAGGTTGACTGCCACATCAAACTGCACTGTGGGAGACTGCAGAAGTTTGCTCACATGATTAACTGCATGAAGAATGTCATACCATACTACTATGCAAATCTGAAAGCGATAAGACCCTACCTCCTCTGCAAGTGCTTGTGCTTCAGTCCTGGCTATGGCATCTGTGGCATTGTTTCTGACTTCCAACAGGGCCTCTCTGATGTTGTGGCTCTGGTATCGCACAGCCTCAATGCTCTTAAGCCGGCTCTTCCACCTGGTTTCACTCCAAGACTTGAGTGTTATGTTCACGTGCTTCTTTTGGATTGTCCATCTCTGTGTAACTACTGCAAAAAGGTTGTACAATTTTTGTACGTTGCCAAAGAAGCTGATGGCATCTGTGGAAGCTTTAGCTGCATCAGCCACTACAAGATTCAGAGTGTGAGCCACACATGGAACATAGAGTGCACGACAGTTCTTCTCTAATAACCTTGCCTGAACACCTTTGTTCTTGCCCTTCATGTTCGCTCCGTTGTCATATGACTGTCCTCTGCAGTCATCAAAGTGAATATTCAGTTCATCTAGTGATTCTAGTCTCTTCAGAATCAGAACTGATAAACCCAGGCCTGTACTTTCTGAAGCCTCAAGAAAGCCCAAGAAGTATTCTTTTATTTCTGGTACTTCACCCATTTTAAGAGTTATGATAATAATCGACATCTGTTCTTGGTGGCTTATGTCTGGAGTGCAGTCTAAAATGAGTGAGTAATATTTAGCTCGTTTTATTTCTGCAACAATGGCATCCAAGATCTTCCCACTAATGGACCCAATGAGCTCATTTTGAATGATGTTTCCTTAGTAACTTGATTGACTATATTGGCCACTTTCGACTCTGCTGATGTGTTGTTTCATCACTGGATCAAATTTGGCAAGCAGCTCAACCTCCTTCAAAAAGTTGCCATTGTCTCGATTGTACAATGTAGAGGAAGAACCCCAGTGGCGGAGCAAGAGTGTCACGGACCCCGGTGCAAAAATTACACTGCCCAACAAAAAAAAAATGTTTTTGCTGGTGATTTAATTCTAAGACCTGTTTCTGGGTAATATTGATGTGCTGATTTCAAATATCACCTTAGATTTTGTCTATCACATCAGGATTTCGTGCAATGTGCAATGCAATATGCCTATTTTGGGTGATCCATGAAGGGCACTTATCAAAATTGATGATTTTTGAGACCTGTTAACAGCTGTTTTGCTGTTAAAATTTTATCTGTGGAATACGCAAATCTGTGCATTAAATCTAAAGGTCATGTACAACATATTAAAATCTTGGGTATCTGTGATTTCCCCAGGTGTGAGCGTGACGTCATGATCATGGATTCATTTTTTGCTTATTTAAACACTTTTAATCACTTTGTGTCAATATTACCATTGTATATTAAAGTTCACTCCCTGCACAATTGTTTACTTTTCCATGATTCTGAGTATGTAAAAACTTATTTTTTGAAAAGAAAAAAAATTGGGCATAACCCTGCCAAAATGCGATATCTCCGTATTTGATTGCTCGAAAACCTGACGTGATAGGCAAAAACTAAGGTGATTTTTTAAATCAGCACACCAAAGTTACCTAAAAACAGGTTTTAGAATTAAATCAGCAAAATTGGTGTTGGGCAGTGTTATTTATGGGCCCCACAAAATTTAGATTTTAGTTTAGTTTATACTGTACATATGAACCACAAAAACCTTTCGATCCACTCAAGGTGGCCCTTAAAACTGGTTCCAATCAATTTGTGTTTTCTATCTATTCTAATTCACCTGAAGGCTGTTGCTAACGTATAATAGTACCATGATGATAATTATCAACTTCTCTTAGACTCTTAGTCTTAAGACCAAGGGTTGCATGGGTCATAGAAGCCAAAGTATTATGCAAAGTATTGACTATTGAACTTTAAAAACTAAAAAGGATACTGCAAAATAAAAGTTTACTTACGATTACATCAGAAATTGGCTTTTCTTGCCTTTCTTTCAGCAAATTCATTAATTAATTCATCCAAGTTAATACTTCTAGCTTTCCCGTTTTCAATTGATATAATTGAGAGTCCGCTCAATCTTTCTTCACTCATAATATTTCGAAGATAGTTTTTTATTAGTTTAAGTTTTGAAAAAGATCTTTCTGCACTTGAAACTGTCACAGGTATTGTGAGGAAGAAGAATATTTCTGAACGTTTTGAAACGTTTCGTTTCGTGCGTCGACGTGCGATCAGAAATAAGTGGTGTCACAGTGTAGTATAGTATATACAGTAATATACTAGTATACCAGATAGTAGAATAATGTGATGGTTTCAGCATTTTGAATTCTAATTTTGATTTTTATCTATTGCAGACATCATTTCAGATGACCAATTATGTATTTAACATATATAATATACAGTTTTACCAGAAAGGGGCCCGTAGTCGAAAGAATAACCATGTTTATAAATGCATTTAAATACATTAAACAAGTTTAAAGGACTCTTATATTTTCATGCACATTTAGATCTAATTTTTATATGAAATATTTGAAAATTATTATTTTTCCTTGCCAAGGTGTTATCAAATGTCAACCAACCGGGCCCCCCAAAGGTCCGGGCCCCGGTGCACTGCACCGCCTGCAACTAGCTAGATCCGCCACTGGAAGACCCCCTGAAAGCAAGGTTTCTCTCTGCCAGTGATTGGATTATACTTACAAGACGTGTGAGAACATCTCGCCAGCGTCTTCGCTCTACCTCCATTAATGACATTTCAGTTTGGTCAATGGTCCTCCCAGTTTTTAGCCGCAGTTCCAGATCCTTCCATGTTGCCATGTTATCTGCACGTTCTGAACTATTTTCATGGCCTTTCAGAAGCGAACCAACGTTTATCCAGTCTGAAAGTCCATCCGTAATTAGTTTGTACGACTTCCTTGAAAACAACTTGCAGCAGAAGCAATAAAGAGCATCATTCCTTCTAGAGTACATCAGCCAGCTTCGCTTTATTTTTTCCCCATTAATTAATGTTCTGTACATGTGATAGTGATGAACGCTTCTACCGTCCTCTCTTTTAGGGAATGTGAAATCTGGACTGATTTGAAATGGTCCTCGAGACACCAGATCTGTCTTCAAGGCATCTGACAGGACAACTGGCCAGTCATACGGATCAAGCGGTGGAGCAGATCTTGGTTCTTGTTGCTCAGTTAAAATGCCTGTGTGTGGTGTTTGAAGCTGAACAGAAGATGGGTCACTTGTTGGTTCATCAGGCTCTACTTCTACTGGTGTTTGAGGTTGCATAGAGGATGGTCCTGCTGTTGGTTCATGATGCTCATCAGGCTCTACTTCTACTGGTGTTTGAGGTTGCATAGAGGATGGTCCTGCTGTTGGTTCATGATGCTCATCAGGCTTTGCTGAGGATGGCTTTTCCAAATATTTCAGTAGTGCTCCTGAGAAGAACATAACATTACATATTCTGTTAATTTTTGCTAAAATACTCTTTTATCTTGTTTGATAATAATTGATCTGTGTGAACAGAATTTGAGGTGGTGATCATTAAATTTCACATTTCGAAATAATATAAATATTTCAGAGACTAGCTTACTCTACACGATTCCTGAGCACTTGCCTAGCTTGATGGTCTACCTAACCTAGTTGCCTGAACTGTAATCATAAGAATATACAAGTGGCACATCTCACCTGTGCTACTGGAAAGCTTCTCCCCCTCTATTTTCTTCTTTTTCCGTTTTCCAGCTCCTGATGGATAATGTTTCATTTTCCAAGATGCACGAAGTCACATCTAGTTAACCACAACTAATCTGCTAAATAATAATGATCATGATAATAATGATGATGACAATAATAATAATAATAATTGTTATAATTGTAACGTTAATCAAATACATTCAAATAATCAGACCATTTAGGTTTTAACCAACAAAATTCACATTATCTGAAAAAGATGAGAAAAGAATTAATAAACTTGAAAACATAACGAAAATAATCCTAGGTTTTAAATTTAGTGTTACAAAATCTCTTAATAATTAGTAAATTAGTGAAATAATGTTTTACAATACTAGAAAAATTAAGCATTTAGGAAAGTATAAGCATATAGTAAGAATAAAGTTAAATGATATAGAAATAAGATCTCACAATAGTTATTTACGCACAACGACCAAAACGTTTCGTTTGTCTCCGTTTTATCACATTTGTCTCATACAAAAACTTTAATTAATACGACAATAATGATGATGATAATGATAATGATAATAATAATAACTAATATTAATAATAACTTCAGCTATATTCCTATTCTTGCCCACTGAGCTATGACCTGCGGGCCTGTCTAGGGGCCCCCTAGTAGCAGCGGGGCACTAAGCGGCCGCTTAGTCTGCTTATGCCAGGAAACGGCCCTGCTTTTTCATCTGTAATATAAAAACTATTGGTACTTAGTATTATCGGGACTACCAAACTGTTTATTATGTATTTTTGCTCTCGTCATTTTCGTTTAAACAAACGAAAATATCACAACAACCTAACCAATCATCAAGGGCGTTCAGTTGACCTAACCTGGCATTCAGTTGACCTAACCGGGCATTTTCATACAAGACGAAGGAACTGAATGATGCTGGTTTCGAACATTTCAAGGTCAATCATAAATACAACTTCATTGACCCTGACACGGGAGCGCGCACACAACGCATTGAGAGGATTTGGGGGTCAGCGAAATGGAGGAATAAGAAGCACCGTGGGACTGCCCACCCTCACTTGGAGTCCTATCTAGTGGAATTTATTTGGCGTCAAAATCTCGGAGGACGGGACCCTTTCAGTGACATACTGGAAACAATTAAGGAATATTTGCCCGGTTAGGTCAACTGTACGCCCTTGTTGATTGGTTAAGTTAAGTTGTGATATTTTCGTTAGTTTAAACAAAAATTACGTTTGGTAGTCCCGATAATACGTAAGTGCCAAACTATTTTTTTAATATCATTTGAACGAGAATCTATCAAGCAATTTTCTACAACGAATTTTTCTTTTAGCTCTTACATTGCTGTCACGTCTTGAAACGCAGATCCTTTTAAATGCTTTAAGTCCTACCGTTCTCTACATTCTTTGTATGGAACTTCGACTGATACCTAAATTTCTTGCAATTTTCCTCTGAGAGCAGTGTGACCCAGGTCGATCCTCTTGAGATAGGCTCATCATTTCGATCATTGCTATATTGTCTCGATTGTAAACTGTTAGGCCGACCACTTCCACGCTTCCGTGCCGTCGAACCGGTTGCTTTAAGTTTTTTAATTATTCTATTCACAGACGTAACATTACAAGTTATTCCTGGAAATTCCCTCAAAATTCTTGCCCCCAGTCCATCTTTTTTCCAAGAAACACTTTTCAATCACCGCTTTTTCACCGTTAGTTAGAACCATAATTTGAAGGGTAAGTTTAAAAAACAGTATTTAAGATGGGCGTAGCCTATATCATCTGACGTTTTTCAGGGACTAACAGATTACACTGCCCAACACCAATTTTGCTGATTTAATTCTAAAACCTGTTTTTAGGTAACTCTGGTGTGCTGATTTAAAAAATCACCTTAGTTTTTGCCTATCACGTCAGGTTTTCGAGCAATCAAATACGGATATTTTGGAGATATCGCATTTTGGCAGGGTTATGCCCAATTTTTTTCTTTTCAAAAAATAAGTTTTTACATACTCGGAATCAGCATGGAAAAGTAAACAATTGTGCAGGGAGTAAACTTTAATATACAATGGTAATATTGACACACAAAGTGATTAAAAGTGTTTAAATAAGCAAAAAATTAATCCATATTAAAGCAAGCACGGGACCAGTTTTCTTAACATTGTCTTTTTCTTGTTTTCTTACTTTTCAGTGCTGATAAATTTTCTCTTATAGGACTTCCTAGAATGAGAGATGTCAAGACAATCTCTTTGCAGGCTCCAGCAGTAGTCAGCCATCATATGGGTATCCCATCTTCCTTGGTATCGTTCTTCCATCACTTTGATATCTTGGTGGAACCTTTCACCTTGCTCTTCACTAACATCACCAAGATTTTCTGGAAATTTATCCAGATGACTGTTGAGATAGTGAACTTTAATGCTCATGTTGCAACCCAACTGCTGAACGTTTACAAGTAACGTCACTAGCGGAACCGGCTGCTCTCACTCCGCCAATGGAAAATATCTCTCAGATCATGACGTCACGCTCACACCTGGGGAAATCACAGACACCCAAGATTTTAATATGTTGTACATGACCTTTAGATTTAATGCACAGATTTGCGTATTCCACAGATAAAATTTTAACAGCAAAACAGCTGTTAACAGGTCTCAAAAATCATCAATTTTGATAAGCGCCCTTCATGGATCACTCAAAATAGGCATATTGCATTGCACGAAAACCTGATGTGATGGACAAAATCTAAGGTGATTTTTTTAAATCAGCACATCAATATTATCCAGAAACAGGTCTTAGAATTAAATCAGCAGCAAAAATTTTTTTTGTTGGGCAGTGTTATCCATAGGCTAAGGAAACTACTACAAGTCTTAGTTGCCATGTACAGCTATACACATTTAGGATTTAGGATATTCGTTTTTTTCACCATACTTCATTGTTCCCTCAGCTGTGGATAAAGTATTTTATGTAGAGGTCTGAAATTTTTATGATGGCTTATCAATAGATCGAGGTAAAATTTTTGTAAATTTTGGAAGTGTGAATTGCATATTTTTTAAGTTATTGATGTTCAAATCTCAAGGCGTTTTTTGGGGGGCCACCCGATATATGAGGGGTCCCGCGTCTTAAGGTACCTAAGCGCCAAAATTAAAATTCGCCAGAAATCGCCTCCAAAGTTCAGCAATATTCTCGCAATAGTGTATCTGTTATTAATTGAGCTAGAACGCTCATTTTTGGCTAAATTAGAGTTCTAAGTATGCTAATGAAGATGTTGATGAGTTTTTGGAATAGATTTTTATATTTTATATATATATTTTTTTTTAATTTTTTGATTTTCTTATTATGCCGAACTTTGGGTGAACTTTTGGCTGGCGATAGAGGTGAAAAAGTAGTTCGCTTCATAAGGTTTTCAACCATACGTCTAGTGTCGTAAGGTCATTATAACCCAAACCACGCGATAGAGGAAGGGTGAAAATAGTGATATCCATCAAAAACACGGTTTCGCCTGTGGTGGCGCTTAGGTACCTTAAGACGCGCGACCCCTCATATACGAAGACTGATCAAAATTATCCGGGACAGAATTTATTTGCATGGAAACTAAAGCACTTACAAGTTACTCTGAGTTATCTCCTTCAAAGTACGATCCTTTTGATTGTATGTAGCGATTCTAGCGATCCTTCCACTGTTCAATGCATCTTTGGTAGGCCTGTTCGAGAATGACCTGCAGCTGCTGTGTCGTGTTCAGTTGTATCTCTGCAACGTCTTGAAATCGTTTCCCCTTCAGGATGCTCTTCAGCTTGGGAAAGAGGAAGAAGTCACAGGGGGGCCAATTCTGGTGAGTAAGGTGGATTGGGAACCACGGAGATGCTGTGCTTGGCCAAGAATTGGCATCATTTTTGGCACATTGTCACACGCTGTTCTATCTGATCATGCGTGAGAAGCCGGGGAACAAGTTTTGCCGACACGCGTCTCATTCCAAGATCCTGCGTCAGTATTGCTTGACATGTGCCGAATGAAATGCTGAGTTCATCAGCAATCTCTCTGATCGTCAGACGTCGGTTCCCACGAATTAATGCATTGACATGGTCAACAGTCTCATTGGTTCGCGATGTTGATGGCCAGCCTGTGTTTGGATCATCATCGATGCTAGTGCGGCCATTTTTAAAACGGGAATACCACTCAAATGTCTTGGAGCGACTCAATGCTCTTTCTCCGAATGCTTGTTGTAACATTTCATACGCTTCTGTGGCCGTCTTACCAAATTTACAGCAGAACTTGATGCACACACGTTGTTTTTTTCAACACATCCATTTCATTTCACAATACAACAGAAGGAAAAACACGCCTGTACTGTAGTTCAGCTCACTCAGGACTGAGCTAAGCTGCCACCCTCCCCTTCCCTATGTGACGTCAGGCGATGTTGCCAAGTACCCTATATGGTTGCCACTTGGATACTGTTAGTAGTTTACCTGCAAAACATTCTGCCCCGGATATTTGTGATCAGCCCTTGTGTGTGTATATATATATATATACACAAACTCAGAATGGTTCCCTGAGAACAATATATGTTAAACACAGACCGTGCATGGCACAAGGAACTCTTCTGGGAAAATTAAATCCACTATAGTCCGAATAAGTAATGATAAATGACAAATACCATAGTTTTTTTTCCTTTTTCATGATTTTAGCCCGACGTGGGGCTAAAATCATGAAAAGGAAAAAAACTATGGTATTTGTCATTTATCATTACTTATTCGGACTATAGTGGATTTAATTTTCCCAGAAGAGTTCCTTGTGCCATGCACGGTCTGTGTTTAACATATATATATATATATATATATATATATTATATATATATATATATATATTCAGCCACTCATAACCCTGCTGTAAATACGCGCCTTATAACAGAGCTCTTGGTTGACTTTATATACCGGGTGATTACAAATGATCTTCCCGATTTTAAGCATTTTTTATAAAAAAAAAACTAAAAGCTACAGCGAAAAGCAAGATATATAAATAAAGAATATTTCAGGGAATTTTTATTTGTAATATTGAACACGTCAGAGATAGCCCTAAACTTAACGTGTTTTGTGCTCTTACTGCTGAGAAAGTGTACGGTCTACTCTTTGCTGAACAAACAATTAACGGTATCATTTACCGCGATATGCTGCAGCTGTGGCTGATGCCCCACCTGCTAGAGGACAAAACTCGTGTGGTTTCAGCAGGATGATGCGCTACCCCATTTCCACATTGAGGTTACAACATTCCTGAATGAGCAATTACCTGATCGTTAGATCGGGCGTGGAGGGCCCATTTCTTACCGACTTGTTCTACCTCCCTCCCCTTCTCCCTCTGGGCCTATGTCAAAAATGAAGTTTTTGTTCCACCAATGGCAACAACTTTGGAACATTTGAAAGAAAGGATACGCAAGGCTGTTAGAAAAGTTTAGTATAATATGCTACAAATAGTATGGAGAGAAACAGAATACCGCTTTGATTCTGTAGAGCCACAAAAGGAGCTCATATTGAACTTCAATAGCTTGTAAATAGAACTTTTTAGTTCTTCTTTATTTGTATATCCTGCTTTTCGCTGTAGCTTTGTTAGTTTTTTCATAATAAATGTTTAAAATCGGGGAGATCATTTGTAATCACTCGGTATTTTGAAACGAAAGATATTTGGGAATTGTTTGAGACTTGTGCATTTACACATAATCTTTTTTTATCTACAATATTGTCTAATATTTTGAGGTTGTAAAATGTTGTGTGATAAATATTTATTTTGTACTTTAGCGAAAATGCTGTTTACAAAGTATATTTGTGCGATCTGTGCATTCGATTTTATTTGCGATAATCAAATTGTATCCACGAAATTTAAAGTAAATATTTAAATATTTCGGATTTCTTTTTTTATTCGTTGCGATTCAAAATTCTGAAAAGTTCAGAATTTTAAAAAGAAAAACCGAGGAAACTCCAATTGACGGATTTTTTGTATTGTTGTTGGTGTTTCTTGTTTTGTTTTGCTTCTCACTTTCTTTCAAAATCCGTTGTTTCTATTAAATTTTATAGAACATGAATCATTAATTAATTATCATTATCAAGTTGAAATGTCCAAATTCTTTAGGTATACATATTGACATATCTTCTTGCTCCTCCTTTATGTCGTCCTTTTTTTGGAACTCCGGACGCTTCATTCATTTAATATGAACATCTTCACAGTTTTTTGTCAGTTATTCACCATGGAGTAAGACAATACTTGCATATACTGAAGGCCTTCTCGTAATACAGGAACAGAACGTTAGAAAATCGAGAAAAGCAAAAAGGAGGATGAAGGAACAATCTTAATATTTACTGATTCATTTCTTAATAATGAATTAATTGCCGTAAAGAGTATATAAAAAAGTAGCTTTTGACTGGTGATTCTTGTAATCTATCTTCTATATATATAAAAGAGGAAGTTTGTTTGTTTGTCTGTTTGTCTGTTGTTTGTTTGTTCTCTATTGAAATGAATATGGCTGCACCAAATAGTGTTAGGTAGGTAGGTAGGTACAGTAGGTAGGTAGACTAGACAGTAGGTAGGTAGGTAGGTACAGTAGGTAGGTACAGTAGGTAGGTAGACTAGACAGTTTTATTTAGTAAATGGGTAGGTACAGTAGGTAGGTACAGTAGGTAGGTAGGTAGGTAGGTACAGTAGGTAGGTAGACTAGACAGTTTTATTTAGTAAATGGGTAGGTACAGTAGGTAGGTAGGTAGGTACAGTAGGTAGGTAGGTACAGTAGGTAGGTAGACTAGACAGTTTTATTTAGTAAATGGGTAGGTACAGTAGGTAGGTAGGTAGGTACAGTAGGTAGGTACAGTAGGTAGGTAGACTAGACAGTTTTATTTAGTAAATGGGTAGGTACAGTAGGTAGGTACAGTAGGTAGGTACAGTAGGTAGGTAGGTACAGTAGGTAGGTACAGTAGGTAGGTACAGTAGGTAGACTAGACAGTTTTATTTAGTAAATGATACATTAAAATCTTGTTTAGTTTTGAATGACGGCATAAAGTCACGGGATTTAAGTGGAATCTAATGGTGTGCATAAAAGTTTCAAAATTTTCGAGAACTTTTTAAAATATAAGGTTAAGGAATAAGTTTTTTCATTTTAACACAAAAAAGCTTAAAATCATTATTTTCGAAAACTTTTTAAAATATAAGGTTAAGGAATAAGTTTTTGCATTTTGACACAAAAAAGTTTTATTTAGTAAATGATACATTAAAATCTTGTTTAGTTTTGAATGACGGCATAAAGTCACGGGATTTAAGTGGAATCTAATGGTGTGCATAAAAGTTTCAAAATTTTCGAGAACTTTTTAAAATATAAGGTTAAGGAATATGTTTTTTCATTTTAACACAAAAAAGCTTAAAATCATTATTTTCGAAAACTTTTTAAAATATAAGGTTAAGGAATAAGTTTTTGCATTTTGACACAAAAAAAGCTTAAAATCATTATTTTCGAGAACTTTTTAAAATATAAGTTTAAGGAATAAGTTTTTGCATTTTGACATTTGAGTGTGACTTTTGCTATGGGTGACAATGGCCCAAAAAAGTTGGAACACCTCGCAATCTTTATGTTTTGACACCCAATGGAAAAACACGTAACATTGTTTACACTGAAGTGCTACAAAATGTCTGATGTTTTCAAGGAATAAAAACAATTACCAAAACTTTGTGTTTATGTGTTCATTTAGTTTTGTTCATCTTTTTACCTTATTTTGACACACCCTTACATCCCGGGCAACGCCGGGTATCTCTGCTAGTATATTATAATAGGAGAGCTGTCCGTCTCTCTGTCCGTCACACTTTCAGAAATAGAGAAAAAAATTCAGAAATTGTAAAAAAAAATTCAGAAATTGTATTACGGGCGGCAATGTGAAGCTCAAGATTTTCATGACTGTGTTCTTTTCTGTAGTTTAGCAATGGGGGGAAGGGTGGGGGTAATGGGGGATGGGTGGGGTAATGGGGAGGGGTGGGGGTAATGGGGGAGGGGGTTAGCCCCCAAGTTGTATGAATTGAATGGGGGTGAGGAGGTTTTGGGAGATACCAGATTCAGAAATGTTGACACAATGTGAAGCTCAAAATTTTCACGGCTGGGTTCTTTTTTTGTAGTTTAGCCTGTCTAACCGTCAGCGAAGCGGCGGGAACTGTACTAGTTTAAGTAAAAGTACAATAAATTTTAAAGACCCAGTTGTCAGACGGCAGCAAACATCGTGCTTCTGGCTACGCAAAGAAGACTCCTTCAATTCGGAGGATTAAAAGGAAAGAACTTCTTTCCGCGTCACATTTATGGTGATGGTGATGATGATGATGATGATGATGATGATGATGATGATTACCCTTCTTTGCAATATCTAGGGTCATATGACGGAGTGGACCTACAGCTTTGTGTGATCCGAACCACGGGTCGCTACATAATCTGGACGCAGAGGGGGGTCTCCCATCTAACTACTACCCAGACCCAATGTCGCTAAGTTAACTTCGCTGATTAACGATAAGCGGTATTACGACACGGGCCACGATGTAACCCATGAAGCTGTGGAAAGTTCCCACAACCAAAGCAAATCGAAAATTATCATAATTTGAGGATAACGTGATCTAAGAAGTTAGACTTTTCATTACAAATATGTAGCGATAGGTAATCACAGAAAGGCTGTTTAATAGGGTGGAGTGAAAATATTAAACCGTCTTCCCTCACTCATGATTTGGTGTATTGACCCTCTAGAAGTTCTAAAAAGATATTTTCTTTTTAGGACCCTCCACCCGCCGCATTTTTGCCGAAAACAAAATGGCAGAAAGTCATATTTTGAAAGACCCCTAGTATAATATCTATCGGTTTTTGAGAGAAGATATCGCGTTATATTGTGTTTTATTTGATTATAACTATGATAACGAGTAAATATATTCACACAACACAAGCGATACTTACTAATCACCAACTACTAAGAACACATAGACGCTTATCTAAACATCAGTCTCACTCGAGGTCAATGACATCTTGCATATGGCTGATAAAGGATGGGGAGAGGAGTCGCATGCTGCACATTGTAGCATGGATGGCTACAAAGACTATTGAGTAAAATATGTTTACATTTTAGTTTTAGAGCTTGTATATAATTTTTTAACTAATTTCTTGTTTTGTATTTTTTCAGATTTTCATAATGTCATATTTCTGTAGAAATTTAACCTCAGCTCTAAATATGGCAAAATCCCTACTAACTAGACAGTCGGTGAAGCAACATTTTCTGTTCGGAATTCCAAGTGAATTGCCACATAATGTCTTACCCTCTAATATGCAGGTTGGGAGATATTTTCTTCTACTTGAAGGAAGGCTCATCTGCAAAATTGACAAATAATGATATTCTCGAAACGATAGCAGAAGCATTGGTCGATGTGTGGAAACGTTCATCAATACCCTCAATGAGTAAAAAATCCATAATTACCAAGCCGAAACGCTTTACCGACAAGGTTACGCAACTCAATCGATCCAAAAACAGTGCGAAGCTTATTGAATTGTTCAAAAAATCATTGGTAGAACACACTGACATTTGTGCCTGTAAATGCAACTTTGTTTCGCACCAAGATTTTGGCTGCAGAAAATGCGGATGTAAAGAAAAACATTATTTGTGTTTGTCCAAAAGAATCAAGAATACCCAAAGAAGAACTGGAATTCCTTGAGGATCAGAGGACTATGCGAAATATGGTGATTGGAGGTATGGATGTTACCCTTTCAAGATCTATAGCAAAAAGAAGTTTGCAAGAAAGTTGAAGGAGCAACAAGGAAGTAAGCGAAGAAAAATAATCATGCATGAAGAAGATGATGTGCTTTCACCTGACAATAATACTGATCTCTCTAGTACCGAAGATTGTTTAGCAACTGAGTCTGAATATGAATGCTCCAACATTCAAATGAGGGCCCCTTTACCCAATCTCGCCATGGAAGCAGACAGATTTGGTGTTTCAGATAGGGCTGCATCGGCCATTGCTTCAGCTACTTTGGTGGATTTGGGTATCATTACCGAAAAAGACAGTGACTTTTTTATTGATCGAAGTAAGGTGAGAAGAGAGACAGAAATTGAGAAAAACATTACAAGTTGAAGCTGCACAAAGTTATGGTGATGTTAAAGCTTTATATTTTGATGGGAGAAAAGACAAGGAAAATCAAAGAATTTAGAGTTACCAGAATTGAACTTCAAAGCATCACATTGGACAGACATCATCTTCTGGGATAGGATTGATATCAGTGAACCACCCCTCACTTCTAAATTGTGTGATGAAGAATTGCTTGAGTACAAAATAAAGTGTTTCAAAGTTGAGCAATATTCCATTCACACACAGAACGTCGAAAGATCCGTGAAGTTGGTTACAGATGCATCAGCATCAGTAATATCATAGGAATCAAGAGCCGGATTTATTAGGTCAAGAATAAAAAGTCGCTCTCTGCTTCCCTCACTTGAAACCAAAAGGGATCTGCTGTCTCTCCTGAAAAAATAATACAGTATTTGAGATGAGCGGGTTTTATATCGCATTCAAATGTAATTGATTTACGGCATTCAACCAAGTGAGAGCAGATACAATTTTATTTCAATACAATGTATGCACAATGGTGTTTTTTTAAGTATAGTTTTGCATTATAAAGCGTTTTTCTTCAATTATTTTTTTTGATAGAACACTTAGTTTTTGTGATGAGCATATTTTTATTTATGGACAATCGGCTGATGGCCATTTTGCTTTTATGTAAAAGTGCGAGAGATGGTTTGAGTTACAAACATTAAATGACTGAATACATCATTATGTTCTAATACACCACAAAACAAGTGAGGCAAATAAATTTGAAATGAAAAGTTGTTTCACTCCGCCCTAATATATATATATGTATATATGTATATGTATGTATATGTATAGATATAGATAGATAGATAGATAGATATAGATATAGATAATATATATATATATAGATAGATAGATAGATAGATAGATAGATAGATAGATAGATGGTACGCACAGACCGTGCATGGAACAAGGAACTCTTCTGGGAAAATTAAACCCACTATAGTCCGAATAAGTAATGGTAAATGAGAAACACTAGTTTTTTCTTTTTCATGATTTAGCCCGCGAAGAAGCCTCAAAAATATAGCTTCCCTTTCACCAGCTATCTGCAAAGCAGATAGGATCCAGCTTTGGGGCAGGATAGCTGGTGAGGGAAGCTATATTTTTGAGGCCTCTTTGCGAGTGACCAGTTACCCACGTTGGGGTAATATGAAAAAGAAAAAACTATAGTGTTTGTCATTTACCATTAGTTATTCGGACTATAGTAGATTTTCCCAGAAGAGTTCCTTGTTCCATGCACGGTCTTATATGTATATAATTAATTTCACAATAAACACGTTAGGAATTAATATGGAAGATTTTTTCTCCATAACAACAAACAGCATTACAAATAATGTCATTTTATTTCGATGTTTTAATTGATATCCATCAACAGAGGTACTTTCAAGCTATGTGGCAGGTATTGCATTGCTTACTATCATTTTCTCTACCATTTACTTTAATTTTCCTTATTTTTAAAGCAAAAAAGGAATTGTCATATAATCAATTAACCCTTCTGTAGAAATTAAGTATGCATAATGGCTACAATGTATAATACACATTTTGCATACAAATGAGCAAATATTTCAAAGAATACACAACAGTATACTTTTCAAGTTGAAGAAGAGGACCACTTCCTTATTAATATTTAGATTTTTAGGTCCTTATTTCTTCTTTGGCCAAAATATTACAGCAACAGTGTGTTCTGTTGTGATACAATTCAATGGTCTACATATTCAATACATATAAGCTAACTACAATATATTGTGATACTTTTTTGATGTAAAAAGTACGCTTTGCAAAGTGATTTTTTGTATGTACAGCATGAGTTGCTATTATGAGAGTCAATATGTACAGTTTTACAATTAGTCAGTCATCAAATAAAAGGTCAATCAATCAGATAAAAAAACTATCATAAAAGTGCAATAATGTATGTATTTCTGTTTTAGATTGTGTACAGTCCCTGTCTATAGCTGCACAACAGAACTTAGATGACCTAATTTACACACGGAAGAAGAATCGACCTGTAATCAGACTTGTCTGTTATTAGTTGGTGTTGGATTTTTTTATAGCAAAACATGACATTTCAACAGAGTGAATCTCATGAACGACACAATACCTTACAACAAACAGATTGGACACTTTGTTTTCTTTGTCAGAATTACCTTAAAGATGCAAGCCTGTTGTGTCCTGCAAAAGCCAAAGGCAATTCATGTAGCTATTACTCAATTACTAACAACTTGCAGGAGTTCAAGGAAACAGGGAGCATTCCAATGAGCATCAATTTGGCACGGCTAGATGATGGTAGTGGCATTGCAAAAACATTAGTGGCACACAAAGTTTTGTATCACAAATCATGCTACCTGAATTTTTCGGGAGAGAGAATGGAGAGAGCAAAGTCCCAAGAAAACTCCTTCTAGCTTGCAAGGCCCTGCAACTTCAAGTCATACACATGGTACACCAAAATGTTTCTTCTGTGACAAGTCTGAGGGTCCAATGCATCAGGCATGCACTAAAGACATTGACACTCATGTCAGCGAGTATGCCACATTGCTCCGTGACACTAAACTACTGGCTAAACTTGCGATGTCAAACATGTATGCTTTAGATGCGCAGTATCATATAAAGTGTCTAATAGATCTTTATAACAGTGCACGCAGGGACTCGAACAAAGGAGGGGGATACTAAAAGTGGATACTTCCTACCTGCTGAAGGTATTGCACTAGCTGAGTTAGCAGCTTACATTGACGAATCAACATCAAGTGAAAGCACACTTCCATTATTCAAACTCTCTGATCAATCAAAGTTGTATTTTAACCGACTACAACAACTAGGAGCAGATTTGCAATACAAGGTTAACTCGACAAGACTAAAAGAACGTCTGTTAGATATTATACCTGATTTGAGGGCCCATGCTCATGGCAGAGATGTGCTACTTGCATGAATGAATGAATGAATGTAATGATGAGAAAAAAGTTGGTATTGGGCCATGTTCTCATGAAGAAGCTGATACCAGAATGCTGCTCCATGCTGCTCATGCAGCCAGACATGGACACACGAAGCTTCTCTTGAAGACAGTTGGGGAAGACTAACTGGGGATGGGAAAAAAATGAGCGTGGGTGGACCCCAAAATGGACACACCTTCCTGAGTCTTGCAAGGCCTGTACTAAACTCATTCACTGTGGGTGAAAGAAAGCGTGTAGGGGACTGTGCAAATGCTCCAGAGCCAACCTTCCCTGCACATCACTTTGTGCTTGCTCTGAACAGTGCAGTGGACAAGAGCACTTAGTGCATGGTGTTAATCATATATTATGACTGAAATTTTGTTTGTTGTGTTAATCATACTACTTTGTGTGTATATTGTATTCTAAATTTTAAGTACCAACTTGAAGACAATGCTGCATTTGAATAAGTTTATGTATCAATTCATGCTTTGACAAAAGTGGTCAGATGATTAACTATGTGTACTCTTAATGTCAAATAGACTAAAGGGTGATTTGGTATCAGTTATAAATAAACTTACTTTGAACATTAAATTCCCAACTCGCACCGATTTTTCATTTTGCCTAAATTGGTTGTCCTCTTAATGTTAAGTATACATTAAAGTATATCTGTACCAGATTTGGTGCTTTTATCAAAAAGTGAATGATTTCACCAAAATTTGTAGCTTAAGCGCTGGACTAAGAAAAGAATTTTAGTTTTAAATAGTGTCTACAAGAGTAAGCATGGTATCAGTTTCTAATATTCTTTATTTTCATTTGCTGCTCCTTTTTTTTCTCTACTTCCTTTTTGGGTTAGCCTAGAGTGGAACTTAAGGTCTTTGTCAGCTTGTAATATTCTCACCCCCCCTCTCCCCCTCTGCGTTTTTGCTGTCTTTTCTTTTTTTTCTTCTTACTCTTGGGTGGCTGAATGCACGTGACGGGTGAGGGGCATGATGTAAAAAATCTGAGTTCTTCTGTTAAATTCTGTTTCCACATATTTCCTGAAGAAACATTTCATCACTTTATCGGCGTGATGGCCTTGCGCGTCCGTGGCTGTAGACATGTAGAGAGTTTAACCTTTACCGCTCTTTTAATCCTTTTGGGGCTATTCTGAAGTGTCATATAGGGTCTTTGTTGGACCAATACCTCCGTAAATAAAGCTCTAAATATTTGGCATAAAATTAAAACCACATGTTCGAGGTTTTTGTGACGATACCAAGTGGTTGATGTGCGATCGGCACAAGTATATTATTGGTTAGTTTATACAGTGGTTCTATCTTGTGCATGATCTCTGTGCGCATAGCGTAATTGTAGAGCTAGCTTATATATATTCTCCTCTTTCCTGTAAAATTTCCTTGGTTGCTTTTTCAGGGTCTATTTTTTCAACATTTTTCCGTACACGACTCTGGAGGGAGTGTGTGGAAAGAGCATTATGCTTTTCTATTCATTTTTCTGCTACTGCTAGAATAGTTAAAAAATGAACCAGTTTTTAATAATAGGAACCTCCCCGAGTGGGCCGAAAGGCCTTTGAGAGTCTCAGTCTCTCTCTCTCTCTCTCTCTCTCTCTCTCTCTCTCTCCCTCCCCTCTCTCAATACGTTTTCTTAAATATAGCTCCGTTATTTCCTTAACTGTACCATTCATATGGCGAGACAATATCCGTTATGGAACGAGAATTCGAATATATAAAAAATTAAGAACGATTTTCTGAACGTTATTTTTATATCTGCGCTTTATTAACGCCCTGTAAAAATTAATTACTTATATAAAACGCGTTAAACCTTATCTTGCGGTAGAAGTAGAGCTTTTCATTTCGCTATATAAGATAGAAGAGTATTTTTGCTTTATTCGTTCATATACGAAACCCGTTTTGTATATGATCTCTTGTTTTGTTTTTTTTATTTAAAATGAAGATCTTTCGTTATACTGTTTTTAAAGGTATCTTGTACACTGTATATTGTAGATATTTAATTTTTTAAAATGAAAATGGAAAGTAAGGTAAAGATTTAAATGTTAAAGGTCAATGGGTACCCGCCCCCACGTGTTGTAAGTACAAATCCACCGAGCCGTCAACAGATGGTGCAGCAAAGCTCAGGCTCACAGCGGGCGAGGCTCATTGCTCGATTCTCTCCTTTACTTTTCCCGCGTTGAACGAGAGGCGTTTCTTCGAAGGGTATTGAAGGCCAGGATCGAACCCAGGATCTTCAACTCCTTCCCGAAACGGAATCATTCGGACACCTCGAAAGGTAAAAGCTGTCGTCGGTTCTATATAGTTCTTGATGAAATTTTACGATGGAAATTATGATTTAAGTACAGTATTTATAATGAAACTTTATTGTAGTTACAATTTTTTACTTATCACATTTATTTTTTACTCATTACATTTATTAAACACTTTTATTCATTACATTTTTTATTCATTACATTTTTTATTCATTACATTTATTATTCATTCATTTATTATGCAAGTCGTATAAAAAGTTAGGAAAAATATTGCATGACGAAGCTGCTAATATTATAACCTTGAAAAACTTCTGTATAAGAAACTGTACACAAACTACAGATAATTCACTTTATTTCATTCTAAACATCCTGCATATTATACTCGTACATGCTCTACTGCTATTATAATAACCAGTCAGTCAGGAGGCCAGAAACTGGCTCAGCGCTCAGGCCTACTAATGCGACCCATTACTTATTACCAGCACTCTCAGGATTCGAATCCCCGACCTCAGTGTCTTCGGTAGTAGTATGGGCGCAAAATGGGTGTGTGCAAAGATGTTGCAGAGATAATTATCAATGTTGCAAAAGGGGAGGGGTATGCAATGAAAGGGGGAGGGGGTATGCAACAGTTCAATGTTCCCAAGGGGGAGAGGGAAATGTTGCAGGTGCAACAAGGGGTCATGAAACTTGGAGGCGGCGTTATCCCCCAAGAGAAAGACAAGAGAAGGAGAGAAAGGAAGAGAGGTGTTCAGTCTAGGGTGGATCACTTTTCACTTTTTCTAAAAAATTATAGCTGGTCAAAGTTTTTTACCAAAATCGATCAATATTTAGGGGTCGCGCATCGACCTTGAAAATTTCAATTTTGGAAATTTGGCCAAATTGACAATTTTTTACTGAATAAAGATAAATCATCAAATGACCATATTTTCTGAATCCTCTCAGTGAAAGAAATCCTCTCAGATACTTACCAAGTTGATAGGACAAGTGGTTTAGAAGTTATACTCACCTTGAGATAGCATTAAAATTTAAAAAACCGTATTTGTCCCCGTACCTCCATATGGTGTCTGCCATTGTCTGCTTTTTAGGATAAGATAAAACGAATAAGGAAAGATCAAATGTATTTTGTATTAAAACGGTTTACCGATATCACTAAAGGCACTTACTCCGGTGCCCCTAACTAGGTTCAAAAACTGTATGAATCGTGGTTAGAACACACGTCATCTTAAGGCGTGCGCCATGTACTCTCTCTGCTAACTCCCTTTCCCTCTGCGCTACGTCATCTTGGCAAGTGACGACTTCTTGAAGTCACCGAGTTCTTTCCGGCTCTTTTCCACGAGCTGAAGAAGACCCTGCAGCTGTGACTCGTCTTTTGTGACAGTGTTCGCGTAATCTTCTATCAGTTTTATCCCTCTCTCTGCCACGTCGTTGGTAACTTTCAGATGCGAGATGACATTCTTCAGATCACAGTAGTTCTTATCTTGATCCCACTTATTCACCGGCAGAGTGAGCCACGTAGACGCGCACACCTGCAGGCCTGTGAACACGAACCACGATGACTCATCGATCAGGTCCGGAAGGCGCGTCGTGTCATCAACCGAGACGTTGTCATACGTGAAGTCCTCTGGCACAGCGAGGCACAGCTTCTTTGCCTCGTGCTTCACAGTGTCTTCCACTTTGTCACTGCAGAGGGCGAAAACGACGGTCTGAGGCCTCAGATACCACAAGTGCCGCCTGATCACTGCCAGTGAAGCCTCTGCAATCTCGCGATCCACAGCCCTGTACTGCAGAAGACGCTGGTACAACACAAGGTATTCAGCGGGGCATCAGCTGCGACAGAGCCGCCAGCCAGGCAGGTGCGTAGAGGAGTGCAGTAAATAGTACCACTCTCTGAAGTTTCTGTACCAGCTCGTCGTCGAACTCCAGCTGACCGCTGAACATCAGGAGCTTCGTGTAGTAGATGATCTGAAACGAATACGCACTGTGATGTATAAATACCGATACCATCCATATAAGTTTGTTTAATGGTAAATTATTTATCTTATTTTTTTCTGGTAGGGACTTCAAATGGCTGTTTGCAGAAGGCAATACAATATTTAACTTCTAATTCAAAATACCAACCTTGGCCATCCACCTCGCATGATGGTAGGCTCCTGGGCGCATGAAGTGTGTGCCACGACGTGGCTGTGCCCCGAGTACCAGGAGTGTAATCTCCGCCACTTCTCGGTATCTCGGTAGTCTTCTCTGACAAGACCAGAAGCGGTGCCGAGGAACTTGACTGCCTCATCTCGGAGCTCCATCAGCCACGTCACCTCCGCCAAATGCTCGATCTCCAGCTCGCGATAAGTCGAGAGGTCGAGCTTGTCCCACCTGAAAGGGGAGTTATGAAAATATTGCATGAAAACGACTGAAGTTTCCCTTTTCGACTGCTATTAACATCATTAGTAGAAGGACGCTGATATCTCAATTGCTCTGAAGGCAAAAAATCATTGGAGAAAACAAATGCGCCTTAGACTTGAAATTCACCTTCTCCTCAGATACTGGAACAAAGGTTCAGTTAGTGCTGTGGTTCTTCCAAACGCGGTGATGACCACTGCCCCCACGATGAGCTCCATAACGTGATGGCGACAGCCCAGCTGGAAGAGCGGTTTACCAAGCATGTTCTCCAGCCGGACCACCGCACCCTGCACCCTCCCCGTATTGGAGGAAGTTGTGTCAAAGCACAGTCCAATCACGTTGTTCTCGCATCCCCAGTCTTTGAGAGCACGAAAGGTCGCCTGGGCCTGGGACAGACCGGTGCCGTCAGCAACAGTCGGAACGGCCAGCAACTTTCCTTCTGTGCATTGGGGAGCTCCGAAGATGAGAATCGCCTGGCGGTGCTCCAATGATCCAAGAGTGTCCTGAAACGTATGTCATACATGCTAATCCATTATCGTCCACTGGAATATGTCAATCCACTGTCGTCACTGGAACATGTTAATTCACTGTCGTCCACGGTGAGGGCAAAACTGACCTTGATTACTTTACCGTCCCAGTGGACGACAGCATGCCTCGGAGATACGAAGGATTTCTGCACAGCTGTCGACACTTCACAACGATGTGCCACTCTTCCACGGCGAGACGTGTCCTTCGAGATACTGAATTTGTCCAGGTCTGCGGGCGGATCTGCCGAACGTAGGACTGCCGCCACGACACTTGCCACCTATGTGCGAAATTGAAAGGAAATTGACAGGGATGCGTATGGTTTTTATGTGACAAAATAATCACTAAATTTTCCGTCGTTAGTCTATTATATCTTTGTCAAGGAAAGATCATTACTGATATATACAACACTGATTATTGGACATCCGGAAGCGATCAGCCACTTCAATAACAGCCGGTGCATTGAGGATGCGGTGAGGAAGGCTGATTGATACAGTTGATTCTCTCGGCTGTCGGTATGGTGGTTCTAGCTGTGATTCGGAGTTGCTCGATGATCTGCTTTCTATAGATTCATCGTCGCTCTCAGCTTCGGTTCCTAATTTCGTTTTTGAGGTGCCTGGCTCATCATGAGATTGTTGTCTTGAGAGTTGCCGTTTTCTCTTGACAACGAACACTATCATTCCCACTCATTGTTGCCTGGCGAAGGCCCCGTTGATCCTCATAAAATTTAATATCTTCTTGTTTGTTGTTGTCTGAGAGCAGTCGACTTTTCTGTATCTCTTCAATAGCATCGGGAGCTCCGATGTCCCAGAGCTTGTTCAGATTTTCTGAAAACTTCTCCCTGCCTTTTCCCGCGTCACTGTCTCTCATCTTGCTCTTCTGCAGCGAACGCCACTCTTCCCACTGTGATTCGGAGTTGCTCGATGATCTGCTTTCTATAGATTCATCGTCGCTCTCAGCTTCGGTTCCTAATTTCGTTTTTGAGGTGCCTGGCTCATCATGAGATTGTTGTCTTGAGAGTTGCCGTTTTCTCTTGACAACGAACACTATCATTCCCACTCATTGTTGCCTGGCGAAGGCCCCGTTGATCCTCATAAAATTTAATATCTTCTTGTTTGTTGTTGTCTGAGAGCAGTCGACTTTTCTGTATCTCTTCAATAGCATCGGGAGCTCCGATGTCCCAGAGCTTGTTCAGATTTTCTGAAAACTTCTCCCTGCCTTTTCCCGCGTCACTGTCTCTCATCTTGCTCTTCTGCAGCGAACGCCACTCTTCCCACAGTAACTCCAGTTTTCTTTCGCAGTTACGCCTCGTGATCGTCTTTATACGTGCCATGTTCCAAAATGCCAGAACATTGGCCACCGTGTCTTTTACGGCGGCCTTCCTGTCAGTAGTTTCCTGCTTGGCATAGAAGAAGTACTGGAGAACTTGATGGGTGGTTGGCAATTTGGCACCACCGATCGAGGAAGATGGCTGACCAATTAAGAAGACGTCCGTGGCTGACCTTAGAGAAGGTGGTGCTGTTGTTGCTGCTTTCTCTTTTCCAGAATAAGTAACTTTCAGTCTTCCCACTCCTGGTTGTTAACAGTTTATCCATTGTACTAAAGTCTAGACTTATCAAACAAGAATCAATTGACACAGTTGCTCTGTAAAAAGCAAACTGTGATTAGTAAAAATATTGGTCATAGACATAGCGTGTGTGTAATTGGGATTTTAGGATGCGCCAGCTACTGATGCTATGATTACGTCCATAACGGGGGACAAATACGGTATTTTAAATTTTAATGTTATTTCTAGGTGAGTAACTTCTAAACCACTTGTCCGATCAACTTGGTAAGTATCTGAGAGGATTTCTTTCACTGAGAGGATTCAGAAAATATGGTCATTTGATGATTTATCTTTATTCAGTAAAAAAATTGTCACTTTGGCCAAATTTCCAAAATTGAAATTTTCAAGGTCGATGCGCGACCCCTAAAATATTGATCGATTTTGGTAAAAATGGTGTCAGTGTACTTCCACTGAACCAAATCATGGGAAAAACTTTGACCAGCTATAATTTTAAAAAAAAGTGAAAAGTGATCCACCCTAGACTGTTCACCTGGCAGGAGCCAAGTGCATATTAACACTTCAGCCGACCCGCCGCTGTTTTATTAGCTGTAAATCAGCCAATTGGCTTAGAAGGCGTAATTGGCTTGTACAGGTTGAGTTGCCAGATCGTGCTTTTTTTAATTAAAGTCTATATTATTGACTGTTAGCTTAGAAGGCGTAAATGGCTTGTTCAGGTTGAGTTGCCAGATTGTGCCATTTATTTAATTAATTCTTAGCAGTTGGCTTAGAAATCCGTCAGTAGGTTTAGAAGGCGTAACCAGCCACTTGGTATAATTGTTTACCACCAAAAGAATTAACAAAACATTACATCATTCTGTTTATTAAATATTGTAAATATATAGAAAATAAATACACATTTGAATGATCAAAAAAATTTAAAATAATAATAGTATAAGAAATATGAACGAGGAATATGCATATAATAAAAAAATATAACCGTCAATATAACAGTACAGGAGAAATATATATATACACAATTATATTATGGAAATATACAGAAAATAAACACACATTGGAATGATAAAAAAAAATAAAATAAAAATAAATAATATAACCATCAATATAACAGAAACACACACACACACACACAATTATGTTAAATAGATAAATACATACACTATCTTCTACCGCACAAAATAAAAGTAAGAAATACAAAACGTATAGCCATCAATATAGCAGTACTGGCGAAATATATATACACACACAATTATGTTAAACATATAAATACATTTCACTTTGTTTTACGGCGCAAAACACTAAACTCACACTTAATCGAGTCTACAATTACATCATTATTGCTCTGCATTACGCAGTATACGCGGTTTAATAATATTTCACCACTTAAGGTATAGGGAAACCTGTACTCGATATGAAGGGCCTTCATATCGTTCAGTACTGTTTTTGTTTCCACTTTACAACCGGTTGGCAAGTTATCTTTAAGTACGTCTAGAATACAATCAAAAGCACGCACAAAGAGTTCATCGTTAGCCACAACGTCAAATACAAGTTTATAAACACGCCTTTCCAATCGAGGGTTTATTTCGACCGACGCGAGCTTTTCAATCGTAAACTCTTCTTCACACTGCATAGCTACAGCTGAAATAATCTTCTAAGTCGTTACGACAGCTGCTCGTTATATAAAGAAATAGTTCTTCAGGGTGAACGGTGTAGGTGAGCTCAGCCCTGTACCGATCAAGTGCTTTGTACCAAAATTCATGATATTTCAAAGAGTCTAAACTTTTTAAATAAACGTCCAGCTCTAGACCATTGTCACCTTGTCCAACCCTACACTCGGTAAACCCATCGAGCAGAGCGGTGTATGCGTATTCAAGAACCGTATCAAAATTAAGCATATCCCTAACACGCGCGTCTAATATAGGCTTCAGCGTGCGAAATCCGACGATTTCAAACATTCTGTCGAGGATGAAACGGTTTCGCGTAGGGACAAGAGCGTTATTATCAGAAGCATTCTTTCACATCAACCGTACATGAATGCATGGCCGATCGTTATTTATACAACGGCATATGAGGGGGTGTCACTAATCTGCTCTCTTCTTGTACCTACACCTGTAGGAATTTTATAACGATCTTTCTCATAAACAACATTCCGTTTATTTGTTTGTCTACAATCCGTTTCCAGTACATAGTTAACGACAGCGGATTTACGCCTGAACACGCGCAACGACTTCGTCACGGACACATCGTACACGGCGTTGAGAATGCTGCTCACAGGAAGTTCCATCGTATTCGAGGAGCGCACGTCCACTCGGTTCAAGGTCTGAGATAACTATGAGCCACATGCAACACGTCGGCTCGACGGGAGGAGTGAGTCACACCATAACCTAATGAAACGTGTACGGCGCTGTTCCAACATGAATCGTTGTATCCCATTATATTGGGCAGGTGTTTTGAGAAATTTTCCATCTGCGACACACGAAGTAATATCGGTTTTAATGTTTATCACTCCCACTTCCCCGAATACGCACCAGGCATTTTCCTTCAGGGTAATTTTCACGAACTAAACATATTTTATAACGGTTTTAATGTTTTACCACTCACCACACGTTCATTTCCACAAACTAAACATCTTCACATTCCGGCGCACTATTTGAGAGGAAAATATGCCCATATTTTTCCTTTTTGTTTAACAAGCGATACTCATCTCTAAAATCTTAAAAACTCGCACAAGGCATTAGCCACAACCTCACTACAAACTTCGTCATGATATATATTAATACAGTGATAAAAATACTTTAGATTCTCCATGATGACGAGATTTACATTCTCAGTCGCAGGGCACGAGTACTCGGTATGATGTAACATGGTATAATATCGCTTGTCACACCACTCATCAACAAGACTCACTATCCATAACCGTTGTTTCTCTTCTGCACGTGTTGTTTCTTTTACTTCACAGTATATGTAAGCTTTTATAAAGTTTAGTCCTACAACATAGTTCAATACATCACTTGTCCCACGAAATCCTACAGTGCTCTCACCAGAATAGCCATAGAGTATTTGTACATCTTGTTCCTTCGCACGATTCAATGTAGCCTTAAAAGCATCAAAGGAGGGTGGAATAGGGAGTTTTTCAGTATCCACCACATCTTGACACTTTGCAGAATACCATTTCATAAACTTTGAACAAGCAATATTAAAGGTAGCCATTACTATTTTCTGTCTACGCGGGAGAATACACGTCTGATGTCCAGGGCTTACTGCGATTGACTGAGCACGCAGGGAAGCACAGGTAGTAGCATGACTCACGTTGCTGGTCTTACAGTGGGCGGAGCTTAGAACTTTCTCCTGTGTACACACACACACACAAAGGAGAAATTGAAACGCTAATTGAAATAAGATTTATTTAATAAACGAAATATTTAAGGTGTATATATATTTAGAAATACGTGTAATAAATAAGTTAGCAATAGACACATCAAAGATTATATTCAAGGTGTATATATATTTACAAAAGACTGTAGAATATAAGGAGTAGCACTTAAATATTTATTATATTTTGTAAATGACCCACTTAGGTGTGACGTGTTAGAAATGGACTCTGTAGAAAAATTCAGGTTCACGAGCCCATCCACATGTATTATATCTGACCTACAGGATGTGGTAAAACTGTGTTTATGTTAAAATTATTAAAGAAAAGGGAGATATGTTCTCAAAATTTGTGCATTAAGTTATATGGTGCTATTCGACGTATCAATCAGTGTTCAACGAGTACCAAGATGATATTTTGTTCCACAAAGGTGTATATGATGTTAATTCGTTAAAGGGAAATGAACATACAGTCATTGTAATTGACGATCTCATGCTGGAGATGGATAAAACGTTTGCCGAGACATTTACAGTATTCTCCCATCTTAATATAAGCGTGTTCTTCATCAATCAGAATCTATTTTTCAAAAATAGATACATGCGCGATGTGTCGTTAAATACACAATATCTAGCCTTATTCGCGCAACGTAGAGATGTATCACAAATTGTGGTATTAGCCAATTAAATGTTCCCGAATCAACGTAAGGAGTTTTTGGAAGTTTATAAAGAAGCTACAAGCCCGCGTTACGGATATTTGCTTTGCGACCTTCATCCGCGAAACACGTTTAGGGTGCTTCTAAGAACGAATATATTTCCAAGCGAACCTGAAACGGTGTATATTCCAGAATGACAAAGAGGTTAAAGAAATACCATGGATTAATAAAAATCTATCATCGACTGCCCCGAGCAATGCAGCAGATGTTTATTAAAAATATCGACTCCGATTTTTAAAATGCATCTGTGAAATCTGTCTTAACGTTATAAATTGCAAAGTATCAATGAAACCACCTCAGAAGTCTCGCCTACGCCGTTACAAGAACATAATACACGCACTCGCTCGTAAAAGTCAAACTGTAGGGAAGAAAAAACGAATTATTGTACAAAGAGGAGGGTCATTCCTACCGATCTTATTTTCAATTTTGGGCCCTTTACTGACTAGATTAATATAATGAAGAAAGTGGTAGTGATTCCAGACGAGGTGTATGCTTCACTGCAAAGGAATCCAGATACGGTTCTAGATCCCCGTAAAAGCAGACTTAAAAGAATGGAAAGCGAATTGCTAGCCCTATTAAACAGTGAAAAAACACCTGATGAGAAAAGAATCTTATACCAAGAAGCTCTGCAGAAATTTCTTCACGAGTACGAAAATTATAAGAACCCGACAGAGATTCCCGTGGTTATTAGGCACAGCACGGGGAACGATGGACATGGTGACATAGGACCTGTGCCCGACGATACAGCTGACCAACCAAAGATTAAGGGGTCGGTCACACAGAACATCGAGCATGTATTAAAAAGCACCCTCCCACATACATTGAGGAATAAAGGTTTAAGTCTTTATAATCTATTGAATGAGGACCCGCCATACATGGACCGATACAGGCGAGATCATTGTGGAAGGAGTAAAGGTACAGGGATCGAATATCGTAGACATCGTCCATGATCTGGTGAGAAAGTGGGATAGGCCCTCACCTTCAGGATGGAAGCATATTAAAGCAAGACTACAACAAATAAATGTCCCCAAAACAATGATAGGAAATCTGAACAGGTTAAAAGACTTGGAACATGCGACGCACGTGACACAGTTGAAGACGCCATCATCCCCGGCGGTAACACCTTTGAAGAGGAGAAAGAAGAGGTTAAACAACGGTCAACCCTACCCACGTGCCTCTAAAATACGCAAATGGCTAACATATTAAGAAGACGTAGATAGACTGTACAGAGGCGTAGATAGACTGTACAGAAGTGTTTACGGAGTAGGAAAAAAAGATGTTGAGAGATTTTTGCGAGAGCAGGACGCTTATACACTTCATAAGCCTGTGAGAAAAAGGTTTAAAACAGCCAAGACAACAGCTGCCTCGATTGACTATTTGGCAAGCAGATTTAACAGACATGCAAAGATATTCTGTGTATAACGATGGTTACCGCTACATTCTATTCATAATAGATGTATTCTCTAGATATCTGTGGCTAATTCCTCTGAAAAATAAATCACCTGAAACAGTTGCTAAAGCCACCAAAACACTGATGTTAGAAGAAAACAGGGTTCCTGGTTATTTTTGTACGGATATGGGGAAGGAATTTATAGGCCGTGCTTTCTAGAACATGTTGACAGAGTTTAATATCAGCTATTACACTACCAATTCTATACATAAGGCTTCTTTAGCTGAGAGAGTTCAACGTACCATAAAGGAACGCATGCACCGCTATTTTACACACAAAAACACACACAGATTTCTAGACATTCTCGGGTCATTGGCCTCATCATACAACCGCTCACACTATCGCACGATTGGGACAACACCTAACGAAGTTTTAGAAAGAGGTACGCGCCCAGAGGTGAGAAGAGATGGAACACCACCACCACACTCTGCGCGTTTCAAAATCAATGATTATGTAAGGCTGTCGCGTTCGGGAAATAAATACGCGAAGGGATTTGAGCAAGGATGGACACGCGAGATTTTTAAAGTTAGGGCGGCTATGAGACCTAAAGGTGAGATAATGATGTATTACGTTGAAGATTTGAATGGGAAAGAAATCTCAGGAGGCTTTTACCGCGAGGAGTTGCAGAAAGTGGCATTTAATTTAGGAAAAAATGTGTTTAAAATTGAGAAAATTAGGAAGCAAAGGTTCAGGAAAGAGAAAAATGTACCTGGTGAAATGGCTAGGGTACCCAGAAAGCTTCAACACCTATATAAAAGCTGATGCAATAATGAAGCTTAAATAGTATGCAACATGGCTCCTAACCATTTCTACGTCACACTCCCGTCCTCCTCGTCCCTGTCTGTACACCCTAACAACACACTAGCCAACTTTGTAACAGACTCCATGGACCCATTGAATTGGGTCGTGATTCGTATGAGGTGGGGATATGTGAAATTCAGCTGGACACCCTCTTTTTAAATATTGATTATAAAGATACCGTTTTTACGATTCTTAGAGACTGTAATGAGTGTGCAAAAGCCGGGTAACTCGGGATGAAACTATACGTATCGCCCGGACTAAGGTTGCACGGTATTACAGTACAGAAGTAACACTAGGGCCGGGCCGTTATGGTTCGGCTGAGGATGTTGTGAGAGACTTAAACGTAAGTTTAAAAAACTCAAATCTTACGAATGATTTATTATACGAAATCGTAAACAAAGGAAACCCTGCACATACTCTAATCCTAAAATCAAAGGCTAACAGAAATATTAAGACGAAAGTGTTCAAAATTATAACCAGGGGCGATATCGATCAGCCTTCCAAAGAGACCTTTCACGAGGCACAGCATGACTTGTCCAGCTTAATGTATCAATTGAAGATGGAGAAATTGGATGAAAGCTCTCAGCCCCCAGACATGTGCTATATTTACAGCAATATAGTGGAGCACCAGTTTGTTGGGGATACCCAGGCACGCCTGCTGCGCATAGCTCACATTCCCAACCATAGAGGAAGGAGTTTGAGTATTACATATGACAGACCCCATTATGTGAATGTCGCAACTAATCTAATAACCAATATCTCAATATATATAAGAACGATTGAGGGTAAAAATTTCCCATTCGGTGACGGGAGCTTAACAGTGAAGCTGCACTTTCGACGCACTGAGTTATAATGGACAGAAAGCCTTTCACCGTCTATCGAGGGGTGAGATACCAGCGTGGTAGTGGACTTGGGTCCATTTTTTCAACCATACTACGTACGGCTGTTCCTTTGCTGAAGAGGGGTGCCAGATACCTCGGAAGGAAAGCGCTACAATCAGGTCTTAACACTGCAGAAGACATATTGGCTGGGGCTAAACCTAAAGAAGCTCTAAAAAAACTTAAAACGTACACGGGACGAAATCGTCAAAGATGCAAGAGAAAAATGCGTGGTGGGGAAGAGAGAGGACTGGTCGGAAGAAGGGATTACCACCACGTGGCATTAACGTAAAAGGATATCAAAAAAGAAGTGTTCTAAGCGAATGAAACCTA
The DNA here is from genome assembly GCA_023014485.1 of Bathynomus jamesi. NCBI lineage: Eukaryota > Metazoa > Arthropoda > Malacostraca > Isopoda > Cirolanidae > Bathynomus > Bathynomus jamesi. Next base: position 741,409 of record JAJOZX010001316.1, read on the forward strand.
TGGTTGACCATTTTTTTGACTGATATAAGCTAAGGACATTGATCTCATGAATCATAGTTTGTTTACTACTTGTCGAGAGAGGAGGCACTATTTCTAACTCGTCATGGCACGCTTCATCCATCCGTGTAGTTCACAATGCTGTAAATCGGAGCTATCCCTCTTTGAGATGCCCCCAACTCAAGTTTCTATTGAACACAGTGACTTTATTACAATTAACCCTTTAAACACAATTAGTTCCCCGAGTGCCCTATAGAATTCGTGATACCCAGCTCAGGCCCTTACTTTTTTGATCCAAGCTGTGTGCACATGTACGCTAAACTACGTATAGCCCATTCTGATGGAACGGACTGCGATGACAAATATGCTGTATACCCTGAAACAAACTTTCTGCACTCCATATTCAACCAGTGTGACGTATATTTAAATCAGGTCAACATATCGGCAGGCACGGGGTACTATCACCTACGAGCCTATCTGGAAAATGTCCTCAACTTTTCCAAAGAAGCGAAGGCTACCTTTTTAAGTGCCGAGGGATATTATCAAACTAAAGACGAAAGTAGTATAAAGGACAAATTTAAAAATTCTAAAAAGAAGATATACGAGTGTTTTGGACGTCTGCATACAGATTTCACATTCCAGGAGAAGTTGCTTGTGAATGGGGTGGATATGAAAATAAAGCTCACCCGCATGAGTCCTGAGATCTGCTTAAATCTGGATGCTGATCAAGAAGAGGGAGCAAAACCCGTTGTGGTTCACATTATGGAGACATACCTCGGCGTACGGCGAGTGAAATTAAATTCACCAAAACAACTAGAAATTGAGAAAAATTTACTAAACGCTACAGTAAAATACCCTATTAACAGAGTACAAATCAAACTATACACGGTACCAGTAGGGTTGACATCGAAACAGATAGAAAACATCGCCCTGGGAAATCTTCCTAAAAGGATATTAATCGGAATGCAGAACCATGCTTCGGTGAATGGAAAATATAAAAAGAGCGCCTTTAAATTCGAGAATTTCGGCCTTAAAAATATAATTCTATACGTTAATGGCATTGCGTTGGGAGGAACATTGAATACGGACTATTCATCGGATACTGTGTTACCTCTTTGCGCGAGAGCATATAGTAATCTGGCCCATAATGCAGGTGATTGTGATGAGCTCGGGAATGGGGTAACACAAATAATTCATTGATCAATTTAACCTTTATCCGTATGACATCACACCTGACTTATCTGCTAGCGTAAATACACATTTAAGTCCACAGCAGAGTGGAAACATCTCAGTCAGGTTGGAATTTACCAAGCCTATAGACGCTCCTATTAGTGTACTAGTATACCTCGAGTCGCAAGCCCTAATAGAAGTAGGCAAATTTAGGGGCGTTATCACTGACTTTTAAAATGGATGCGAATACACTTGAGAGAGTAATGAATACTGAACGAATCACACGCTCCAAATTTATCGGCGTGTTTGCGAAGAATGAAACATTGAATTTGCCAACTACGCGAGATTGCGGTAGTCTTATTGTGAACACAGATGTCATCGATAATGAAGGGATTCATTGGTTTGCAATCTTTTTTTAAAATAGGGACCGCCTGTACTATGTTGATTCACTCGGGACTCAACCCTGGAGTGACCCTGTTATTGTAAAATTTCTCGATCAGTTACATATCCCAGAAGTTGTATGGAACCCATTCCGATTACAAGGTTATTTTAGTAATACGTGTGGAATGTACTACATTTTATTTCTCATGCATATGTCACGCGGAAAAGACTAAATTTTTTAAAATTATTCGACCCGTGTCACACTCAACGAAACGATGAAATGGTATGCAGACAGATAAAATGCCGTTTTCCAATTGTACGTACTCATTATATAGTATGAAGTTTTGTTCGTATATATATATATATATATATATATATATATATATATATATATATATATATATATATATTTATTTATTTATTTATTTATTTGTAACCAATAATGTTAGTTTGTATATTCTGTAGCTTAAGATGATTATTGTACTAAAAACACGATTTCTTTCATTTAATAAATTGATGAAATGGTATGCAGACAGATAAAAAAACCGTTTTCCGATTGTGCGTACTCGTTGTATAGTATGATGTTTTGTTCGTGTGTATATTTGTAACCAATAATATTAGTTTGTATATTCTGTAGTTTAATATGGTTATTGTACTAAAAACATGAATTCTTTCATTTAATAAATTGATGAAAATACATTCTCTTCTTCCCCCCAAAAAAGATTAAAAAAAAAAACCACATTATTTCATTAATGATGTTACATTCGTTGGGCTGACTGCTCGGTATATCCTCCGTATTCAGGTCGATGACATGGGGCTCTTCAAAAGATTGTATAACACGTGACAAATCCTCATCGGACCTTAAAGGAGAAAGAATAATATTCATACTGAATCTTTTTTAATAAAAACATACACAGAGTATACATATAGTTCTCTTTGAACCGCTCAGAGAAGTTCATTTAAGAGGTAATTACGAATAAAATTTATAAAAAGAACATGCAAAAGATTGCTATGAAGAAATCAATGAATCAAAACAGGATACAACTGTAGACTAATCTATAATTGCGATTATCTAAATGATGTATTTGACGAGATGAATTACTACAGCCCTCCATATATATTATGATGAAATAATCCTCTTTCTGACAGTTTGTGAATAATTGACTAAAAAAAAAAAAATTATAGGCACTTACATTTCTATGGTAGTTCCTTGCGTCGGATCGTAAGGAGCGTCATTGCAAATATCATCAACGGTTTGCGTTGGAAATAATCCATCCCGGTCAGCCGCGTTAAAAAGATTAATTGTGGACAATGCTACAATGTCACCATCTTGATATAAATCCGGAAAACTATAAATTTCTTGACTCATGGCGGAGGGAATGTTTATTCACTGTTGAAAATAGTTACTGTGACTCCTAGCTGAAAATATTTCCTTTTATACGCATAATCCCAAGCACCGCCCCAAAAGACTAAGTGTTAGGATTTTATATTTAAATTCTTATATTTACATTTTTAAAGCATAAAGTCACTAGATTAGGTATCACTAAAATGGCAGCGCGTAATTTATTAATGGCAACGCGTGACGTCATTTTTTGAACCCACCGCCGAAACCAGAGTTTTCGGCTCATTCGTATTTTGACACTCGCGTTGTCAAGTTCTCTTTCAAGTTATCAAATTGTTTTCAAGTTATTATTCAAAGTTTCAGTATTTTCAAAGCTAAAATTACAACTAATTAGGATTAGTCAAAGACCTAAAAAACTAATTCGTTGACAAGCGCAACAGTTTGTCAACAGCCTTAAGCTGTGTTTACGGCCTATTTGTGTTTGTGTTCTTTTTCAGGTGTTTGGTGTTAAACTTTTACTTCAATTGATTTGTGCCTGGATTGGTAAAGCCGGCATTATATAACCTTTTTTCAGGTTCAGGTTGTTATTGGTTTGTTTTATATTTTAAGGTACTTTATACTATATACTTGACAAACTGTCGCTGTAATTATTAGTCATCTGCATTAAATTTGAATATTTCCCCTATTTAAACTTTAAATATCTTCCCACTTAAAATTTGATTTTGAAGGTAATTATATACTTAAGCTCCTCCTCCTAGTTTAACAGATTTCAACTTTCAATCAAGTCTAATTATAGTCTACTATTAACGTGTTAACTTCCATTTGTTTCGCCTTGTTTATTTAACTGATTTAACTTAAGATTTTGAAAGTTTCTGTTGTTGTTTACCTATAACGGTACAAATATTTATTCACTAATTTTAAGGCATTTATTCATTTGATTTAGGCTTAGTTAGATGGTACTGTACTTTAGTTTAAGGTTCTGTGTTATTTAAGTCAAGTTAGTTGATTGTTTTTGATTAATTAGTTAGATTAGGCTAGATTAATTCAAGTTTAGGATATTAGGACTTTATAGAGAATGTCAGATTCAGATTTTGAGGACACAGTAGTAGGTTATGTCACCCCTACTGATGAAGAAGAGTCCGCAGCCGCAGGCATTATTAAGTCGTGTAAGGCCGCTGTCGGAGAGTTAGTTAGGGCGCGCGCTGTGCTCAAGCGTCGCATCACAATAATTATTAAAAGGTTAACTGCAATAGAAGAGCAAAATGAACTTGATTTAGATACCTTAACTACTCAACTTCACCCTGTTCAGGTTTCTTTAGAACAGATTAAGAGTTACGATGACCAAATCATACATAAATATCAAACTTTTAAATTATTCAAACTTGATGCTTCCCTTTTTGATCGCGAGTTGGAGTTGCAAGCAGACTACCACTTTAGTGTGAATAACCTATTAACTAAGTTGAAGCGCGGGATTAAGACCTCAAACGCGAATTCTAACGTTGATGCTAATCAACATGACGCGAATCGCTCTCTAAATTCAGAAGCCGCATCAGTCGAAAATTTGTTAACTGGGTTAAAAGCTGTACTTAAAAGAGAGGCGCAGCCACCCGACTTAAAGTGCGACACCTTTAGTGGAGTAAATGATAAAGACAATTACCAACATTTTAAGTCTCAATTTGAAAACTTGATCGGGTCTCGCGAAGATCTTTCAGATTCCGCGAAGCTCTCGTATTTGAAGAGTTACCTTCGGGACTACGCTTTCACGATAATTAAACATTTGTCAAATACTGACGCAAACTACCCAGTTGCTCTGAAGCTCCTAAACGAAGAGTTCTTGGACATTCCACACGTCATAGATTCTTATTTCTCTAAGTTAATTGCCGCGAAACGTATTGACGAATACGATTACGACAATCTTTCAAAACATTTAAATAACATAAGATCAATCTTATTTGATTTGAAGGGTCTTAAAGTTGATCTTTTTGAAGAGTCTAGTGGAAATAGACTGCTGGCTCATATAATTTATCGTGACTTGCCCTTGTCCTTTAAAAGAGAATTGAACCACCTTGTCAATAGCAATTACCCTTCCTTAAATCATATTTTAGATAATTATACTTCAGTTATCAGAGGTCTCGAGAGATTGAAACCTAAGTCTGTTTCCAGTAGAACTCAACCTGCTAAATCAATAAAAATTAAACCTAAAGTTAATATTAAAAGTACCCAAATCCACCCTCCAAAACTTTAAAACAGACATTGCCCCTGTGTTACTAGATTCAGTCAACCCTAAACAAGAGAGTTCCTCAATAAATTCCAAAAACAGCCAAACCAAAATGGCTGAAGTTGATAAAACCTTTCACAAAATATGCAAGTTCTGTTCAGGTAATCACTCAATGCTAAGGTGCCGATCGTTTGATACTTACGATAAACGCATGGTTCGCTGCTCAGATTTGAACCTGTGTAAGTTTTGCTCTGGTTCCAAACATACGGAAGACAATTGTCCGGCTTCCAAATATTCACTAACATTTGAGTGTATATTTTGTAAACTACGGACACACATTTCAGCTTTATGTCCTCAGTTCCACAATAGGGACTTCTGACTAGGCCAGAATTGTGGCCTGATCGTGCACTCTAGTGTGTTCGCAGCTAAACAACTTAATTCAACTCAAAACAACAATGTTCTCGACCTTTTGCTCCCTTCTCTAACTCTTGACTTCGCCTTGCGTGGAAAAGTTAGCTCTGTGCGTTGCCTATTGGACCCTTGTTCCCAAAGGTCGTACATTGCTTCCGAGACTGTGCGAAACCTGGGATATGATCTAAACCAGCTTCCTTATTACGTGTAACATAAAAACCTATGTATGCACACAAACAATCCACTTTAAAGAAATCGAATTGAACGTCAAAGTTTCTTCAAATTTTCAAACTATGAAGTTTCTGGTTGACGACAACCTTGACTTGGACTATAAAGTCGCTGGGTTGGATCGCGCCATTGAAACTATCAAAGATGAGGGATACCAGTTGGCGGATAAAGAGTTTGCCAATCCCTCCTCTGATTCAGTCATTGGAGTGAAGGCTCTGTTGGGAGTCGATGTATTACAGCATATCCGCAAGTTGGACAAAATTCCTTGTGCGGGTGATCTGCCATGCAAACAACATGGGGAGTAATTCCTTTTGGCAGTATATCAGCTTTCAAAAGTACTAACCCAAAGGGGGGCGGCACGATAGAAACCGTCGTTGATCGTTCCCTAGATTTTAACGTTACTAACCCCGATTTTAACCTTGAAAGTAACCCAACCAAGGATACTGAATCAGATGTTTCAAATGTCAAATTTCAAAATGTATGTTCAAATGATAATTCAATTTCTTTTAGCACTCTGCATCATAAACAGGTTACCCGTGATCATTTAGCACAAAGTTGTGAGGATCTGACCAGAGTAGAGCCATCATCCGCGCCGGTAGAGTCGGACACGAGTTGTGAGGTAGACGTTCGAGAATCGAATTTAAGTTTAAAGGATGAAAATCCCCGTAATGTTTCTGCTGCGGTTGACGCTATTTTGCATCCTCTGCCCACTTATCTGAACCTATTAAGCTTTCACAAAACAGAACCGGATTTAGATTTGGGATTAGAGTACCTATACAGTATGGAGTCAATTGGTATTCCAAGCGAATCGGTTGGCACTTTGGATGAGGTGATGATAGAACGGTTCAAAGATTCTATCGAACTCGAGGACAATCGATATTATGTCGAGCTCCCCTGGTTTCGTGAAAGAATTGAAAAAGTTCCATCCAATCACAAAATAGCTTTAGCCACGTTGAATAGAGTAACTCATTTCTTGGATAGGAAGAACTTGACTGAATCTTATAACCAAGTATTTCAAAAGCAGTTAGATGAAGGAATAATTGAAAGAATAGACGTAACTCCCTCAAATTATGATCAATATATATGGATACCTCATAGACCCATTATTAAAGAAGCTTCTCAGATAACGACGAAAATAAGGCCTGTTTTCAATTGTAGTCTCAAAGTAGGTGAAAACCCATCAATAAATGAAGCAGCCTATACTGGGATTGATCTTATGGGATCGTTGTTCAAGTTACTTTGCCGATTTCGTACAAATCTGTTCGTCATGCTTTCCGACATCAAACAGGCATTCCTTCAAATTAGATTAAAGTCAGAAGCGGACCGAAACAGATTTTGTTTTTTCTGGTACCACAACAAACGGCTGGTTACCTATCGATACACTACTATAGTGTTTGGCTTGACCAGTTCTCCCTTTATCTTGAACTATATAATTCAACATCATCTCAACCAATACAATCGAGATTTTTATTCTCGAGTCCTCAAAGATTCATTTTATGTCGACAATCTTATTTTTACTCACTCAGATCCAGAAATTTTAAAAGAACTTTACCTCCTAGCTAATGAGCGCATGCTCGAAGGAGGATTCGAATTAAGGTCATGGAATACCAACCACTCTGATCTCAAACAGAAAATGCAAATCGACAACAAAGCCGAAGAGCATGGAAGTGGGTTAGAGCGCGTCTTAGGTTATCATTATGCGGTTGAGACAGACGAGATTAAATTAATGGATTTCACGTTGGATGAAACTGCGAATACCAAACGTAAGGTTCTCTCTCAAATATCGAAGGTTTTTGATCCTCTTTCATTGTTTCTTCCTGTTACCATCAGAGGCCGAATTTTAATGCAAAAACTTTGGTCTCAGGGTATAGGTTGGGACGAGGAAATTGGAGAGTCTGAGAAAAATGAGTGGGACGAAATTCTGAAGGACCTTTACAAGTTAAAAGATCTTAAAATTCGCAGATCAGCTTTTGAAGATGATGGCACAGTCGATCTAAAAATATTTTGCGATGCAAGCAAATCTTGCTTTGGATTTTCTGTCTATGCTGTCAGCAATTCGGAATCTCACTTAGTATTTGCTAAGTCTAAAGTTGCTCCGCTTAAGGGACGTACGTTGCCTTCTTTGGAACTTTTATCAGTTTACCTAGCCTTTAAATGTCTACCCCAATTTTTGAGTAGTTTCAGATCAACTTTTAAATCTATTCAAGTGTTTGTTGACGCTCAGATTGTTCTGTCATGGATTTTAACAAGTGAAATAGAGACACGAAATAAATCTGTATTTGTCCGTAATCGTTTGCAAGACATTCGAGACATGGCTAAATACATTGAAAAGACATTCAACTTATCAGTTAGGTATGATTACGTCGCGACGCGGGAAAATCCGGCGGATCTAGTCACACGTAAGATATCTTTCAAAGAATTTCAAAGTCGAATGAACCTATGGCTTCATGGCCCAGATTGGTTAAAGTTAGACCCTCTTTTGTGGGAAAAGAAAGAACTTAAATGTCTCTCAGACACTCATAAAAGACTAACTCAAACTGCCATCATATCATCTGTTACGGTTTCAGCGGAAGTGAACAAACCCGAACCCATTTTAGACATCGAACGTTACTCAGATCTCAATAAATTGTATCGTGTCACCGGTTATGTTATGAAATTCATTTTTAAGCTCAAACGTAAAACAGCGGACGCTGATTTTGCAGCGAAGTTGTACTGGCTGTCTGTAATGCAACTTCAATCCTTTGAGAGGGAAAATCACTTTCTCGAAAACTACGATCAGAAAGCTAAGAATAGTTCTAAGGTTCCCGAACTTGTCAAGAACCTTGACTTATTCCTCGACGACGTTGGACTCATACGGAGTCGAGGAAGAATAGCCAAATCTCACTACTATGATGAGAACGTGATTAATCCTATTCTCTTGGGAAAAAAACACCACTTAACTACCTTGCTAATTAGAGACGCCCATCTTCGCTGTAAACATCTTGGCATTCAGAGTACCTTGAATCTGTTGAGGATGCAAGGCTACTGGCCGACCCGTCCCAGACAGACGGTTAAATCTGTACTTTCAGAATGTGTAATTTGTCAAAAGTTCAATCAATTTGCATTCAAATATCCCAAGTTCACAAACTTCACTAAGGCTCAAGTTAACTTTTTCCGGCCTTACAAACATGTAGGCGTGGATTTCACTGGTCATTTTTACGTCAAAGACTCTTCGAACACCTCCACCAAAATGTACATGCTCATTTTCACTTGCTTGAACATTAGAGCTGTTCATATTGAACTACTTCCAGATATGACATCAAAGTCATTTTTAATGGCATTTTTAAGATTTTCAAATTTGTATGGCATTTGCGATGTCCTGTACAGCGATAATGCTGCCACATTTAAAGTAGGTGGTAAGTTTTTACAGGAATCATTGAACTCTATGAGTTTCAAGAGCATATGCGTAGCAATAATATCAGCCATGTCAAATTGCCTGTGTATTCCGCATGGATGGGATCCGCGTGGGAGAGACTTATCAGAGTCATAAAGAGCTGCCTGTATAAAACTATAGGTAGGTCTAAATTAAGCTATTTTGATTTGCTTACTTTACTTTCGAGCATTCAAAATGCAATCAATTCAAGACCACTAACTTATATGGCCTCTGACAAGGATCTTTGCCCGCTAACCCCTAATTCCTTTCTAAAGATGCACACATACTAGTTTGGCTCTCAAAGTCCTTGATGACTGTTCTGATGATCCCTTGTGGACACCAGATCAACCTTCACATCAACAATTAAATGAATCATTTCAAAATTTGCAGAAAAAGTTCGAGCATTTCAGGACACTTTGGTATGAATCCTATTTGGTGAGCCTCCGTGAACACAGTCGAGATCTTTTTCAGTCGAGTTGGATTAACCGTATCAAAGTTGGAGATGTCGTTTTAGTAAAAAATCCTGCTAAGATTAGACCGTTCTGGCAAATGGGAAGAATTTTAAATCTTTTCTTTGGTCAGGACAACAAAGTTAGAAGCGTAATGCTCAAAAGAGGAGACGGGCAGGTGGTAAATTATCCCATTTGTCATTTATATCCTCTGGAAATTTCCATCACCCATTCAGGATCTCAAATTCAGACGATTCCTCCAACAGCTTAAAAGGGCCTGCTCGGGATTCGGACAAAATACCGGATTCCCAGCGGAGCTCTGTTCAGAGTTTCACACAACCCTCTCACCCTAACATCTTAAGCAACGCTCCAAATGTCCAGAGACCTAGACGACAGGCTGCCTTAAGATGCCAGAATCAAATTATGAAGCTTTTAAGGATTCAGATTAAATCAACTAGCAGCAGGAGTCCCATTAAAGGGATAACTGCTGTTGTCCCCCGGGAATGTGTTAGGATTTTATATTTAAATTCTTATATTTACATTTTTAAAGCATAAAGTCACTAGATTAGGTATCACTAAAATGGCAGCGCGTAATTTATTAATGGCAACGCGTGACGTCATTTTTTGAACCCACCGCCGAAACCAGAGTTTTCGGCTCATTCGTATTTTGACACTCGCGTTGTCAAGTTCTCTTTCAAGTTATCAAATTGTTTTCAAGTTATTATTCAAAGTTTCAGTATTTTCAAAGCTAAAATTACAACTAATTAGGATTAGTCAAAGACCTAAAAAACTAATTCGTTGACAAGCGCAACAGTTTGTCAACAGCCTTAAGCTGTGTTTACGGCCTATTTGTGTTTGTGTTCTTTTTCAGGTGTTTGGTGTTAAACTTTTACTTCAATTGATTTGTGCCTGGATTGGTAAAGCCGGCATTATATAACCTTTTTTTCAGGTTCAGGTTGTTATTGGTTAGTTTTATATTTTAAGGTACTTTATACTAATATACGAGCGGCTCGTAAGTTTAATGATTGGTTGTCAATGTAACTGGGGGGGTCTATGATAAGTTTGTGTACCAATCGTAACACCTATATTATGGGCCCATGCTTTGGTCGACTAATGGTGTCTTTATATTCTCTCCGTAGATTTAATGCTCACATTGTGTATTGGCACTTGCAAATCTCTACCACGACAATATTTGCATTTGCACCCATACTTTTCTCGGTTTTCTCCAACCCTCCCCTTTATGCAATATTGATCAACCATCACAATATTTTATTATGCGGCCATACTAATTGAGTCTCAATTTTTAGGATGCATATCGTTATAGGAATATCCTCATCAGAGTCGCTCAGCTCAGTACCGCAGGAAACAAAATTAGCGCCTCTACTCTTCATTACTCTGACATTAACAGCACAGTAATATCCTATGACACAAACATCATTAGGAAATCTAGAAGAATTTTATGCATCATCATGTTTTGCTGCTATACTAAACTCAGCTTTCCCAAGATTCCTGTTTTTATGCATTTGGTGTGTGTGTGTGTGTGCGCGCGCGCGCGGTCCTCACTTTCTTACAAAAATCTGTGTGTGTGTGATATATATATTATATATATATATATATATATAAGAAGAATTTTAAATTCAGTTTTACCTTCACTAGCAAAAGTAATTTTATTCATTTCTTTCCATTTTTTGATTCATTCATTTCAATAACTATGAAGAACCATGCAAATTAAACGTAAAGAAAAACAACGAAGTTGATGAAATATGAAACATTTATATACAAGGAATACAATCGCGTGGAGGCAGAAGAGACGGAAGTGAGTGTTTGAGTGAAAGTTTGACCCACATTCCATTCTCGCCAGTTCGCTGTCAACCTTTGCGACCTTCAAAAAAGCCTCGGGCTAATATGGGTGAATCTTTTACTTACCTGCCTCCATTTCCTCCTCGTCTAACATAATCTGAAAATAAACGTTATTGTATGAGAATAATTGTTATTGCCAAATTTAATATACATTTCAGTATATCTCCGACATATCATTAAACCTGTTTTCATATGGAAATTTAATATAAATGTGTGTATATATAAATTTTTCAAATCGAAAGAAATTGTAGAGAGACATATTGCGAGTATATATATATATATATATATATATATATATATATATATATATATATATATACAGAGGAATGACAAAAGTAAATATACCTTTAGGTGAAGTTAGTTAAAATAATTATATATATACAGGGTGTCCCATAAGTCCGGCATCATAGGAGAAATTCATATTTTTCTATTTCTACAAACCATAATTCATATGCTCGGGATGCCAATTTCCTGTCCACCATTCTGTTCAGTGACGAGGCTGTTTTTTATGGAAATGGTGAGGTAAATCGACAGAACACCCTCACTGGTATACCTCTTCAAAGGAACAAGGTGCATCTCGAGTGATGGTATGGTGTGGCATTTGGAAGGATCGCATCATAGGCCCCCCCCCCTCTTTTTCGATGAACATTTCACTGGAGACACCTACCTACGTATGCTCAAGGAAGAAGCATTTCCCAGTGTTTTGAACAAAGAAGGAAATTTCCCAACATGGTTCCAGCAAGACGGCGCTCCTGTTGAATGGCCAGCTAGAAGCCCGGATCTCACGCCACTAGATTTTTATCTCTGGGGCCACTTGAAAGCGCTGGTATATGCAGAGAAAATTAGGAGTGTTGAACATTTGCGGCAGCGCATTATTGGAGCATGTAACACCATTACTCCTGACATCATTCACCGTGTGCTTGCTGACTGGGCATCACGTCTGAATTTGTGTATTGAAAACAATGGTGGACATATTGAGCACGTTCTGTAAATAAAAGCTTTTGTTTTGCCTTTTTTATTATTTTTCCTATGATGCCGGACTTATGGGACACCCAGTATACATACATACACACATAATATATATATATACACATATATATATATACATACATATACAGAGGAATGACAAAAGTAAATAGACCTTTAGGTGAAGTGTTAAAATAATTTTATATATATAAAGTGTGTATTAATATTTTGGCATGAAATTAGCTTGAAAACAAATGAATAAAGGAATATATTATTGGAATTTTTTTTATTTTTCTGATTTTGTGTATTTAATTTCTATTTATTTATTTTATAAACAGAATGGTGCTTTACTTATTTCGGTTTAAATGTATTTCTTTTAATGTTAATATTGTTTTAATAATTAATTCTCTTAAAGGAGAAAGTTCGTTTGCTTTGGCAACTCGTATGAATTAAAATAAATAGTGGTATCTAGCAACTCACCCTAATAATGTATACCTGAACAATTAAAATAAAAAGTGATACTTGGCAACTCAACCTTCCTCTATATAAGAGCTGCTTGGCTTCAGAACGGTCAAAATGATGCGAACTTCGGCGGAATAAAGATCTCTCCCCCTTCCTTCTTAGGTTAAGACTTAGGTTAGGTTTCCTTTTGGGGGAATGAGGACATCCCACCTTCTCCCCAAAGACCTCCGTCTCTCCTTTCTCTTCCTCTCTTAGGTTAAGGCAATTCGTTTGGGGGGAGGTCATCCTCTCTTCTCCCCCCGAAGCTCCCTCCCCTCTTCTTCCCCTCCCCCCGAAGCTCCCTCCTCTCCCTCCCCTCCCCCTTCATTGCATACCCGAACCCCCTTTTCAACATACCCCCCTTTGCAACATTGATCATTCTCTACATCATCTCTGCACTCTCCCATTTTGCGCCCATACTACTTTCGCTTCGCTTACAAGGAAACTTATTCACTGAGCGATGGAGGATGGCCTAAACTGACGTATGCGTTAATATGAAAGAAGAGTTACGTCGTAGCCAATGTCGTAACACTGCTTCCCGTTGATCAGCGAAGTTAAGCGACATTGGGTCGGATAGTAATTGGATGGGAGACTCCTCCCCGTCCAGACTACGTAGCGACCCGTGGTTCGGATCCCACGTAAAGCTGTATGTCTCCATTTGACCTTAGATGTTGCGGAGGAGGTTAAACACCCCCATCATTACCATAAAAGTATAAATCATTCCAACTGTAAGTTACCTCTTTCCGTTTTAATGAGGCGAACATTTCTGACTCGAGGACTTCGATACTAACAAGGTCTTCCTAAAATTTACAAAAACAGTGGTAATTATTTTTGAGATTTTCATTTCGGTATAAAATTTTTATTTCTCCTTCGAAATCTCTTTAAAAAAGTCTAATATGAAGTTTGTATGCGAGTATTGGAGGTGTGTGTGTGTGTGTGTGTGTGTGTGTGTGTGTGTGTGGCCTTAGTGGTCTTGTGCCCACTAAAGCGTTTATTGACATCTCGCTCACGTGCAGTGTGTTATTATTAAAATTTATTTTATGAATTTTTTATGGGTTCATACTTTTTAAATTGTTATTGAGAAATTGGAGACAAAATTATTTTAATTTTTTCCCATTTCTTCAATTGGATTCATTTTCTTTTTTTTCTTTTTTTTTTCTTTAGAAATGTCGCATGCAAATAATGAGGTTCATTTTGTTTTTTACATAATTTTTTAATTTTAAAATTTCATAACGACAAAAATACATTTTTACCGAACAAAAAATTGTATACGAGACGTGTTCAATAAAGATGATAAGGCTTATATTGCGATTCCGTTTATTGACACACACACACACACACACACACACACACACACACACACATATATATATACAGGGTGTTCCATAAGTCCGGTCTCATACGAAAATTTAATTTAAATTTACAAAAGTAATACATTAGAACTAAAACAAATGTTCACATTGATGTCTTGTTTTGGGACCTTTGTTTTGTTGCGAGTAGAATAACGCGCAATGGCTAATATAGAAGCGATTTACACTCGTTCTCCTGAGGAATGTAATTCACTTCCATATTAGCCATTGCGTGTTATTCTACCCACAACAAAAAAAAAAAGTCCCAAACCAAGACATCAATTTGAACATGTGTTTTAGTTATAATGTATTACTTTTGTAAATTTAATTTAAAGTAAATTTTCAAACGAGACCGAACTTATGAGACACACTGTATAAACTGAATGGGGACACGTATGTTATTTGCGTACATTATGAATCCTTAGCAGATGCAGAAACAATATAATTAATTCAGATTATTGCGTTTCTCCGCCATCAAACTCTTCATAAAGGAAAGCATTTTGAAGGCTTCTCAAAGTAAATTAAAACGCAATTAACCAAGCTTTTGCTACTTAATGTTATAGTTTCGGTTTATATTCATCAAACTCTCTATAAAAGTCGTATTTATGGTCTCTGTCTTCGTGTTTAGGTCAGACGGAGTATACCACGGGAAGTGGGAAATTTTATTTTACGTGGAAGCTAATTGTCAAAAGGTTCGTTCCCGAAATAAAAATAGGACGTTAATGTAATGTTGTCGAAGGACGTTGCTGTAAAATCTCTTTTTACGTCACGTACAACGTTGATTTTATACGTTAAAGTAACGTTTATATTATAATGGCTCGTGTCTGCTGGGTTGTTTTTCCGATTCTATCAAACTTTCCGTTTCTGATTTACAGTATACATATTTCGTCGACGGCAAATTTACAGTAAGTGATACCCCAGTAACTTAACCTGAAACCTAACCTAACCTAACATAATCCAACCCCCCTCTAATCCAAAAATGTCTGCAATTAGCGAGGAGGGCCAAAAACTGGCTCATCGCCCAGTTCAAACAAATGTGGCCCATTACAGTAACTCCCATATTATCATTATTACCAACACCATTGGGAGTCGAACCCCCGACCTCATTGTCTTCACTTTGCTTATAGAGAAACTGTATTACCCATTGAGCCATCACGGCCACTGGTAAATCTTTCTATAGAACGTCTTGTCAACGAAATGTCGTCCGACTGCCCATTAGGGCATATCATACTTTCCCGAGTCCGAATTTCACTCTGGCTAATATGTATTTTTATGTAAAATTTAATTCTAAAAGGGTTTCGTTTCTGCAACTTTTCACAAAAATCGCGTTATGTTCAAAATTGTGGTTTTCTGTTCTACAGGGTGTCCCATAAGTCCGGCATCATAGGAAAAATAATAAAAAAAGGCAAAACAAAAGCTTTTATTTACAGAACGTGCTCAATATGTCCACCATTGTTTTCAATACACAAATTCAGACGTGATACCCAGTCAACAAGCACACGGTGGATGATGTCAGGAGTAATGGTGTTACATGCTCCAATAATGCGCTGCGCAAATGTTCAACACTCCTAATTTTCTCTGCGTATACCAGCGCTTTCAAGTGGCCCCAGAGATAAAAATCTAGTGGCGTGAGATCCTGGCTTCTCGCTGGCCATTCCACAGGCCCTCGACTTCCGATCCAATGACCAGGGAATTGTTGGTACAGGTATTCTCTTACTTGGGTGCTGTAATGTGCAGGAGCGCCATCTTGCTGGAACCATGTTGGGAAATTTCCTTCTTCGTTCAAGACACTGGGAAATGCTTCTTCCTTAAGCATACGTAGGTAGGTGCCTCCAGTGACATGTTCATCGAAAAAGAGGGGGCCTATGATGCGATCCTTCCAAATGCCACACCATACCATCACTCGAGATGCACCTTGTTCCTTTGAAGAGGTATACCAGTGAGGGTTGTTTTGAGACCAGTAGCGGGTGTTCTGTCGATTTACCTCACCATTTCCATAAAAAACAGCCTCGTCACTGAACAGAATGGTGGACGGGAAATTGGCATCCCGAGCATATTGTTCCGTAGCCCATTCACAAAATTCCATCCGCCGGTCGGGATCATCATCATCGCTTAATTTCTGTAGGATCTGAAGTTTACTGTATATGGATGCCATTTGTGAGCCTGAAGAATGTGATGGATGCTACTTTTCGACACTCCTGTCTCGGCGGACAATCGCCGAAGAGACTTATTGGGACTTTTGTTAAAATGAGCCAGGATAGCAGTCGCTGTATCATCGTCAGTGGACCTCCTTGTAGGTCCACTGCGTGGTTTATCTTCTATGGATCCTGTTTCCTTAAACTTTGCAACAAGTCTGCTAACACAACTGTGTTATTGGCTCGCGGTCTGGATGCAGTCTGTTAAATTCAGCAGCGGCCTCTCTTTGACTCCGATTTCCTTTGAGTAGAATTATCTGGATTCGTTCTTCCTTGCTCACAGACATTATGGCCTGTAGAAAGAGAAAAATATGAATTATGGTTTGTAGAAATAGAAAAATATGAATTTCTCCTATGATGCAGGACTTATGGGACACCCTGTATGTTAAAATACCGAATATTCAATTGAACACAACCTCAAATTTTTAACCCTTTGTCGTAATTTGTTGCCATTTAGACACATTAACTTTGCTTAACTCTTACACAGGTTTAATACATACATACATAAGAAAAAAATCTACTCCATTTGAATCTTTGTAACCATTTGGACGCAGAAGGCGAAGTTCAACATTCTCTCAATAGATGGCTCTGAGCAATTACGCCAGTTATAATTGTGACGTAGCAGTGAGTGGACGCCATTTTTTTCGGTAAGGCTGGTCATCTTTCCAAAGACAAGGCTTACTTGGCCATAGATGGCATGAAAGTCTGGAGGGCCAAGGAGGAAGTAATGGCCTCATCAGTTGAAGCTCTCACGCAGAGGTCAGAGGAGGAGATCTCTGGGATATTCTTTGATGGCAAGCAGGATAGGAACACAAAGGTGTTGAAATATGACGAAGTGACAGGGAGATTTCATCCTGGCAAAGTGATCGAGGAGAATTACACTATCACGTGGGAGCCTCAAGGAAAGTACCTCTTCCATTTCACTCCCGAGAAACCTGAGGAAGGAGAAAAGCCTGCTCATAAGATCGTTCAGGGCCTGCATGAGTGGCTTCTGGATCACGGAGCTGACGAGAGCCCTGTAATGATTGGAGGAGACTCTACCAACACCAACACGGGGTGGTCTGGAGGCGCCATAGCCCTATTGGAGAAGATGCTGGGTCGCAAGTGCCACTGGATGATCTGTCAGCTCCATGTGAACGAGCTTCCCCTGAGGCACTTAATCATCAAGCTGGACGGCCCTGTAACTCCCCGGTCAGGCTGCAGGGGGCCTATTGGAAAACTTCTTGAGAAAGTGAATGAACTTGAGGTCAACTTCAACTTCAAACCAGTTGAAGGAACTGAAGATATCATAGAGCTGCCAGTAGAGATAGTCAAATCTCTCTCCACAGACCAGCACAACTGCTATCTTCTGATCAAAGCCATCAAGTCTGGAAGTCTCAGTCCACAGTTGGCTGGTCTCAAGTGCGGACCTCTGAACCAATCCAGGTGGCTCACTACTGCACAGGCCATCTTGCTGTTGTGGATGAGGGAGCACGGACTGAAGGGGGAGGTGTTGAGGAGGCTCGAGGTCCTCGTGAAGTTCTGCCTTAACTTCTACTTCAAAATGTACTATTACATCAAAGTGAAGCACCACCTCAAATTTGGCCCTGCACACGTTTTTTCAAGCCTGAGGCTGCTGAGGAACCAGACTACCGAGGTCAGGAACATCATCTCTGCTGCAGTGATAAGAGGAGCTTACCACGCACATCCTGAGAACATCCTGGCTTCATTCCTGTGCAGTGAGGATGAGCATCAGAGAGCTTTTGCTGTGAGCCAGATAGAGAAGATCAGAGAAGGAAGAGACTTTGGTGATACGAGAGTGAGGCCCCGTAAAAATCCCAAAGTCAATCTGCAGGCCACTTCACCTGAGGATCTCATCAACTGGGAATCAGAATATTTACGAGCCTATTTTCACCTGCAAGATGACTTTGACTGAGCTCGAGGATCTCAGGAAAACTCCACTCAAAGTGGACGCTTTCTCTGTTCATACTAAAGTCCTGCGAGAGAGCTGTACAGGAAGTCTCAACTGCTTCCCAAACTGTGTACGGTCACGAGAGGAGAGATGGGTGGGTGAGAGCCAGGATAGACCATCGAGAAATGCTCCCAGTGTTCAGATCGAAGCAGGACATACTTAAGAGCTTTTCAGGTTCGAGTGGCTGATGAAGAGGCTGAAGCCATCGTTAATGCTCATAAGAGCTGAAAGTCCTCATAAGATCATAATATAAGATCTTATGAGGCCACGCTTTTCAGGGATCCAGGAAGAACAGGCGTGTAAACCTACACGTGGAGGTGGCAAGTCTCCCGCTACTCGATCAGTAGAGCTGGTGAGCCGCGCCTATTCTTTGAAGAAAAATTTAAAATTCTTAAGTTTTACATGAAATCTAAACATTTTCTCAGCACCCAGAGGTGTTGAAACACGCAAGAAAGCAAGGATGAGGTCAAAAAAGCAGCTTTCAGACTAAATCATATGCAGAACAGCTGCGCGCTTTGGTTTGGGTGCCCTGAGGCTGCGTTAGGCAGCCTTCAAATAAGAAAATCGATTTTGACCATGAAAATGAGATTTTTTGAAAAAGTTGCAAATAATAAACCCATCTTAGAATTAATTTTTACATAGGAATACATATTAGCCACTGTTTTTCCAAAATTTCAACCCTGAACCCAGAGTATGATATGCCCTCCTGCCCATCCCGATTATAGTCCGCGTTTTTTAAGTTATTATGAATAGAAAAGTTAATTTTGTTTTAAAAACACCCGCCATGGTATAACCTATAATGGTAGAGCACCGGAATGTTCATCTGAAAAGCCTGAGTTCGGACTCGTTTTCCTTGGTGGGATAGCAGTGGTTCGGATTCCACGTAAAGCTGTAGGTCCCCCTCCGTCATGTGACCTTTTAAGGTCACATGACGGAGGAGAAGTTAATCCTTTCAAAGGAGGTGGTTGCTTTTTTGTACCTACTTTGAGGCAAGTGGGTACGACTCAAAGTGGGTACCGAAGAGTAAACACGGACCTTCAAAAGGGTTAAACTATCTCAAACATTACATATTATTATTTTAATATCTTTTCAGGTCAGTCAATGTAAACAGTTTTTCTATAAGCGCAGTGAAAACACCGAGGTCGGGGATTCGAACCCCAACGATGCTGGTTGTAATAATAGAGGAGTTCGAGCAATAGACCGCATTAGTTGGCCTGAGCGCTGTGCCACTTTCTGGTCCTCCTGAATGATTAATTATTAACGTGATCAACTGCTACTCAGTACCAAAGAATGAAGATAATTATAATCACAAAATCTGTCGTAGTTTAAGTCTTTACGTGGATCCGAACCAGGGGTCGCTACATCATCTGAAGACAGAGTATGGTCACCCAGGCATCTCCCACTACGACCCATTGTCGCTTAAAGTCGCTGGGTTGCGATAAACAAAAGAAAGATACATTCTTGGGAGAAAAAAACAAACGGAATATATTATTCTAAATTTTAAATGACCTTAAATTAAATATGAATATCAACACTTATTTTTTCTATTTCAAAATATATACAGGGTGGTAAAAAAAAGGGGGGGGACGCCTTTTTTTTTTGGAGATCACCCTGTATATAAGGAAGGGAGGAAAAAGAAAACGGAAATTTGCCAAATCTTCCAATATATTTAGACTTCATTACTAAACCCCAAGTACGTTTTCAATAAATTGGGTTCTATTATATTTGTAGACAATCCAAAATGAAAAATCAGGAATAAATGAACGAGATTCCGGGAGCGAATTTTCTATTGATTGGATGTATTTTTTGAATTCAGGGTCTCAAAAAACTACTACTTTTTTTTTTTTAAGACATATTTATAGGCTGAATTCGCCAACATGATATTCACTCGTTTTTTTTTATTATAAGGCTTATATTGCGATTCCGTTATTAAATTAAATTTAGAACTAAAAAAAATTTTCAAATTGATGTCTTGTTTTGGGACCTTTGTTTTGTTGCAAGTAGAATAACACGCAATGGCTAATATAGAAGCGAGTTACACTCATCTCCTGAGGAATGTAATTCACTTCCATATTAGCCATTGCGTGTTATTCTACCTGCAACAAAAAAAAAAGATATACATATATATATATATATATATATATATACACCATAAAAGTAGTACAGTTTGGATTGGATGATTTGCATACATGGTGACACTAAGTTTTTTTTTATTAACTGAAATAAAAGCATGAAATTTTTACTCTACCTTCTTTACACACGGGAAAATAATCCCCTTGTGTAAAACATGCTCTACGTGATGTCCTCTTAACTAACTTAAAAGATAGTGTTTAAACAGCATCGACACACAACAACACAACAGAAGAATTGAAAGGATCAACTGAACAAGAAATTTCACAGATTTCAACAGATACTCTGTTCAGAGCACTGCAAAATTTTGTTGTTCGTGTGCAGAGAGTTAATGAGCCGAGAGATCATCACAGAGCATGTTTTTCACGATGGAACTAATTCCCAATATGTAGGGAAGGTATCTTAAAAAAATTTAACTTTCATTTTAGTTAATAAAAAAAATACATACAAATTTTAAAGTGTACAGATATTTATGGTTAATATGAGTTTTATCGCACTCAGAATATCAAAAGCAAATATAATTATAAAATATTAAAGCATAATTTTCTCATCATTTTCATATAAGTCACTATGCTCGCAGATGCGTACTTAACAAATTATGTACATTTGAATATTATGACATTTTTGCATTTTTTTTCCCGCCCTTCCAATATTTTGATTGGTGACGTCATGAGAACATGATATATGAGCTAGATTTTTAAAGTTCTTAGGCCTTTTAAGTTGCTAGTCTACTGTTAGTTTTTGATAAATGTTTGTGGCGATGACGTGTGAACGGTGCGAATATTATTTTGAGGATTTAATATACGAAGTGCATTCTAATGACTCCCGAGCAATAGAAATATTTACAAAACACAATATTTAATCCATAATAAGGTAATACTCTAGGCTAGGTTAGCTAGGGTTAGGCTAGGTTAGCCAGGGTTAGGCTAGGTTAGCCAGGGTTAAGTTAGGTAAGGTTAGGTTAGGTTAATTAATACCAAAATACATTTTCCTAGTAATATTTGATGTGTTTTGCTTAGATTTTGACTTCCATTTCCCTTGAAAATGAGCCAAATTCAAAGTACTATAACTTTGTTGGATCTCATTTCCGACGGAAATGGAGGTCATATTTGAACAAATCACATCAAATACTACTAGAAAAATGTATTTTGGTATGTAAAATGACTGAGTTACTTAAAACACATAATTACCATATTTAAAAACAGCACCCAATTAATTTATTTAGAAAATAAAAAATAATTATGATGATAATAATAATAATTTGTTTTTAAAGCAATTATGTAATTATCGTCATTTTTACTATAAATAAACAAGAACTAAATAATTTTTATTTTGTATTTTAAACAGCTTTGTAAGAAAAGTAAACCATGAAGTAAGTGGTGAAAAATAACATTAAGGGGTCCTACCCCCCTAAAATATATATATATATACACACACACACAGGGTGTTTATAAAGTCCCTATCTATTTCAGTGAAAACGTAGCAAAAAGTGTAAAATTCAATAATAATATAATAGAAGGCATACATTTAATGAATACTTAAGCATATGATTCTACATGAGCACAGTAGTATAGCCGCAAAAGGGGAGAGTGCAAGAATGTTGCAAGTGATTACGTAATGTTGCAAAGGGGGGTGGGGTGTTGCCAAAAAAAACCCAGAGGGCCCTTTGTTGCCAACCGGGGTTGCAAGGGGCATGCAACTTGGAGGCGGAGTTCTCCCACAAGCTATTCCCCCCAAAGGGCCAGAAAGGAGAGAAAGGAGGAGAGGTGTTCACCTGGCAGGAGCCAAGTGCATATTAAGACTTCAGCCGAGTAGGCGTTGTTTTATAGGCTACTAATCAGCCAGTTGGCTGAGCCAAGGGGGGAGGGGTACACCTGAAGGAGAGAGAGAGACACCTGAAGGGGAGAGACACCTGAAGGAGAGAGAGAGAGAGTAGTGGCCTTTGATTGCAAGGCATGCAACTTGGAGGCGGAGTTCTCCCCCAAGTTATTTTCGTTTACCTAACCTAAGAGGCCTCTAAGGGGTTTTCCCAAAGGGCCAGAAAGAGAAGGACCAGAGGTCCTTGCTCGGCTGGGAGCCGAGCTTGAATGACTCCGTCAGTCGTCTCTCGGTCTTTTATAAACCTCTATTCTGGCTGAGTTGCCAGATAGCGCCATGTATTCAGTTGCTGAGTTGCCAGATCACGCCGTGTATTCAGTTGCTGAGTTGCCAGATCGCACCATGTATGCAGTTGCTGAGTTGCCAGATCATGCCATGTATTCGGGTGCTGAGTTGCCAGATCGCACCATGTATTCCAGATAGCGCCATGTATTCCAGATAACAAAAACCATATATTAATCATCCATTTATATAGTGTACCACAATTGAATCCAATTAAATTCTGTTTATTAAATAAATAATTTTTACACTTAATTTTTATTATAAATATTTGAACAACGAAACAATATGAAAATTTACGAAACAATTCAATTAAAAGTTGAAATTATCCAAAACACAATCCGCTATAACGGGGTCGGACGACATGAGAGATCTTCCTTCCAGACCGCTCTTGATGTATATATATATATATATATATATATATATATATATATATATATATAATAAACGATAAACAACTCGTGCACACACACACACACACACACGAGGAAAAGGCAGAAACTAGGTCATTTCAAATCGTGTCCCTAGAGACCTTTTCGGCCGAGGGTTAATCCTTCGTCCAAGATATTCGAGCAAAAACAACTTTCACATCAATTCTTATTATCATTATTATTATTATTATTTCTACAATGAAAATATTTTATATTTACACGTAATTTGTATGGGGTCATATTCTTATAACCATCTTAACTGCTTAAATCAATCACCTTTCACATCAATTCTTATTATTATTATTATTATTTCTACAATGAAAATATTTTATATTTACGCGTAACTTAGACCCACAGTTTAACGTGGAAACTGAATGCTTTTTAAAAAATATAATTAGGATATATTTCTTTATATCCTCGACCCTCCTCCCTCATTCCCCCAAACCCCCCACCCATCTGTACTTGTATATATAATAAACTCAATCCCTGATAAGCCTCCCTTCACTCTCCTCTCCCTCTCGTCCCCCTTCACTCCAAATCTTAACTTTCACACACACACCACACACCCCGGAAACCAATGCATTTTTCATCTCTCCGTGGAGCAGAACGAATCACACGTGCTCGCCTTGATGAATTTAATGTTAATGAAATCGTCAAGTAGAATATTATGGTCTATTACATCAATCACCTTACTCAAATCCACCGCCAATACCCTCAATTTAGTAATAACAACAACTCTCTCTCATACACTATATATATATATATATATATATATATATATATATACAGGGTGGGCCGTAAGTTTCCATACATAGGAAAAATTAAACGTTTGTTTTTATGTTTCAGATACCTAAGAATATGCGTTTGACCTAAGATCTTGTTTACTGATGAAGCAAATTTTTACGTCAATGGAGAGGTTAATCGGCAAAACATACGTTATTGGAGTAATGCTAACCCTAACTGGCTGAGTCCGACGAAGATGCAAGGTGCGGTAAAGTGATGGTGTGGGCCGGGATATGGGGTGACAGAATTATTGGACCAATTTTTTTTGTCAGTGGAAATCTTAATGCCGAAAGGTATCTTAACATGTTGCAAGAAGAGATTTCCCATCCCTGCTAAACGAGGAAGGTAACTTCCCAGTTTACTTCCAGCAAGATGGAGCTCCACCTCATTATGGTCTTCACGTGCGTCGGTATCTGGATCAGCAGTTTCCGGATGCTTGGATTGGTCGGCGTGGTCCTGTGGAGTGGCCCCCAGATCCCCAGATCTCACCCCCTTGATTTCTATCTTTGGGGGCACTTGAAGGCCATGGTGTATCAGGAAAAGATACGAGACATAAATCATCTAAAGGAACGTATCACCAACGCCATTACAAGCATAACGTCAACTGTGCTAATGCGTGTTCATCAACAGTGGGGAACACGTATGAAATGTGTTTTCAAAACAATGGCAACCATGTAGAGCATATTATATAAATAAAATGGTTGTCCATAAAAAAAATGTTTATTTTCCTATGTATGGAAACTTACGGTCCACCTGTATATAAAAATGGACTTTCACCGAATTAAAACAAATCACTAAGCAGTTAAAAGATTTCGCTCTATTATCATATTCACAAATCTACACACACGCACACGCACACACACACATACACACACACACACACGCCTGTATATATTATGAAAATCAGGAAAAATACCAAACGTATATTAATTCAAATGATGCTAAACGTATATTATAAGAAATTAATAGAGTTATATTTTTAAGTCCGAAATTCTCGAATTTAAAGGCACTCTTTTTATATTTTCCATTCACCGAAGCATGGTCCGGCATGCCGATTAATATCCTTTTAGGAAGATTTCCCATATGTGTGTCTATTTTGTTTGGTAAGCCTTTTAAAAACAAATATATACGCGCTTTTCACCTTAAAGTGTCGATGACGGGGATGAAATAAAAGGTAGGACTCGAGCCTACATTTGTCAAATTAGCTCAGACGAAATACACACACTAATCTTTCAACCCTTATATATATGAAATGAATGAATAAAAATGGAAAAGGTATATTATTATCATCATTATTATTATCGTGCATTTTTCAAAATTAACACAGATTTTCGTCAGAGGAAGATATGATAAATAATTCAAAACGCACGTTCGCCCTCCCTCATAGTATCTCGTTTCGCCGAAATAAAATCAAAACAATCGATCGTATTCGCAAATCTACACACACACACACACATACACACACACACACACACACACACACGAGGAAAGGGTTTCCGACAATCTGGGTCATTTCGAAGAACACCTGTTTCTTCCAGACCGCTCCTCATAAATCTCTCTACATTCGTCAAAAAATATTACCCCGCCCCATTCCCCCATGTGTGTGTGTGTGTTTATATATATATATATGTATATATATATATATAAATTGAATTTCGCCGTGGCACACCATGTTTGGCAAGCGCTTTTGTGGAGCAAGCCTTATTTACTGATGCATATTATATCTATCGGGCAAATAACTTTTAATTCAATCACTGATTGCCCTCTAGAACCGTAACAATACAAATTATTAAGTAGAATATTATGATCTATTACATGAAACACCTTACTCAAATCCTCTAATTGTCAGCAATTTAAATTATATAAGAAATACTAAAAGTTTTCAGTTTATAATATATATATATATATATTATATATATATAATATATAATAAACGAATAAACAACTCGTGCGCGCGCGCGCGCGCACACACACACACACACACACACACAACACACACACACACATCCGGAAACCAATGCATTTTTTCATCTCTCCTTGGAGCAGAAAAAATATTACGCGCTTTTCACCTTAAAGTGAATTAAAGCAATTTTACGAAAAAGAATATGAATTTCAGAACTAAGTAACATTATACAAGGTTAGAAGCTTTATCAACTCCTAATTTATTTCTCAATGATAACCTATATTTTTAATAAATTAATTAATTTTCTTTTTATCATAACTCAGCCGAGCAACGATGTAAGCAACGTTGAATCCAAGGATACTTCCCTTACACTTTCCTCACCAGCGAGACTTTAAACTACGTAGGACCCCCCCCCAAACATTATTTTGACTGTATGGATGAACGTGAAGACTTTGATCGATACTACGACAGTTTTAATGAAAGTAACCCTTATAATATAGCTGATGAATGTGAGCGTTATTGCGTGAATGATGTGCGCGTGCTTAGAGTATGTTTCCATGCCTTTAGAAGAATGTACATAACCCGTTTCAGATGCGATCCACTGCAAGTCGCAACCACCATCGCATCATTATGTTTTACGGTGTTCAAGAATAACTCATACTAAAGACACCTTAGCATTATTCACCGAAACAACCCCCGCAGTTACGGACACAAGGCTATTTACTAATAAAATAAATGTATATCTTGATAAATTTAATGTTAATGAAGTCGCCTTGGCAATTTCCAGTTCCGAGAAAAAGATTCTCAAAGCCATTTCTCTCTTTGTGCATATATATTATTAAAAATGTTAATTGTTCTAAGATTATTTATAAAAGAAAATGGGATTTTGGCACAACTTGCATAATTATGTATTCTACAACTTGCTTATTGTAATTTTAAATATGTTGTGAAACGTTATACGCGTCACTATTAAATATTTATTTTTTTACTTCGATTGATTTGGATTGTTCAGCTTTGTAATTTAATTTTATTATTGAACAGTTTAATTTTGTACTTTAGATCTAGCTCTCCACGTTTATATATTTTGTCATTTATAATTTTAGCAGGCATTGAAATGGGGTAGACCCCGAAACAGCGGATGCTGCCAAATATAATAACTTTTCTGCGCTACGTCATCGTCTTTATCCTAAATATAAAGTTTAATACAGTTCTAGTACCTCTGTCATTCAATTATTAATCTTATATGTTATAATGTTCAGAACAATCATATGATCCCTTTCCAGATAAAAGCCTAGTCCAAACGTATTTGTTTTAATTTATAAATCTTAAAAAGATGTAGGAAAACAAGAAAACACAAAGGAGAAAATGAATTCATTTACATGCACAAATATACGTAATAATAATAATAATAATATCGTTAACAATAGACATATATACTATTCAAGTACTATGGGTCACAGGTGCCAGGTACTCTGAGACACTGCCATCAAATAACTGTCCAGACAGCCTACTAACGGGGCCTACCTACCAAATTTCCACCAAAGGCGTCTCTCAAAGTGTGTGGAACTACATTTGCATGCAAGTTAGAGGCATTAGTGACAGAATGGGGTTATCTGGCAAACTTTTTTCCTGAAACTGTACTGTGCATGTTTTAAAACTAACATTTATTCAGAAGTTTGCGCAATGATTCCTCATTCATGAAAGTAATATAAGTTACTCATTAATAAAACACTTGGTTTGAATAATAAATATTACACCTTTTGGTTTAAAGAGAAAATATTTGTGAACAAAAAGGGTTAAGAACTACATGTTTAAGTTTAAACGTTATTGTAACCCCTCCTGGAAATCTCTTCAGAGATAATTATGTGACTCTTACATGGTAAATTGGTGTCAATTGTTACTCCAATGAATTTTTTTTTTTAGCTTCTATTATGATAATAGACTTAACAATTCAGTTAATCCAAATATAATATATATATATATAAATTTATGAAACTGAAAACTTTTAGTATTTCTTATATATTTAAATTGCTGACAATTAGAAAAAGAAAGAAATCAATAGTTTAACCATAAACTAAATAAAATAAACATTTAACTTGATTTGTGCATATAACTAAACAAATATTAAAAATAAAAACCCTTCAATGTACAGTACAGCACTGAATAGAAAAATAAGCAAATGAAAAATGTATTGTTCTTGGCTTTAAGTTTATAGATATAGCCTCTAAATTTATTTCACATTTGCTATTTGTTAAAACATTATACATAAATAGGTACAAGTTTAGAAGCTTTATCATCTCTAATTTATTTCTTAATTTGGGGGGGTGATACTGACAGGCACCTATAAAAGTCCTATAACAATTTATCATAAATTCAAGACCAAAATTAATTACTTTAGATGTCACAAATACAATTTTAAGGTATGTATATAGTATAAGGGTTTTATCAGCTATCATGTTGTTTGAAGTTGTAGCAGAGTTTGTTTTAACCCAGCTATTTTTATTTTCTTGCTCTACTTGCCCACAACAACAAACCTTAAGGGTTTCAAATGTTCAATCAAGAGTTAAAGTTACATTTGCAGTTTTAAAACAGGTTTGTAATGGGTTTTATTGATAAATGATGAAATAGAGAAATCTCAATTCCTTGTCGGTTCCTTATTCTTTACACTCAAGGCCTATCCTAACTAAAAACATGGTAAATTTTTAATTCAACCTGCGTCACAGGTTGAATAAAAAATTTATTACAGTAATTTAACTCGCTCAACATCATAAAATTAAACTCAGAACTTTAACACTAACAACAATTATGGAAGATTTCAACAAAAGGGCAAAAACCCAGACTAAAAAGCAAAAACACAGACCTTGGGACTATGGCACCATCTCAAAACTACAAAAATTAACGAGAAAAAAATCAGCACGTAAAGGTGCCATCACCAAACTATATAATGAGCACAAACTGAATGAACCTCCAAAATATGATCTTGATACAACATTAAATTTGGTTAATATTCGTCTTTTAACCCTCTCACGCGCGGCTAAATCAGTACAATATATTGAATTGCCATTGAAAACTGACTAAGAAAATATATATCTTATGTTGCGCAAATTTGTTGAAATGTACTTTCTTAATAAAATATATTTCCTGTTTGGCTATAATGTACTTTTTCATAAAATATTTTCTGGTTGGGCTATTTTTCACTACTCTGCAATTTAATTAGCTGGTTGGGTTTTGTTCTGGCTATTTTTCAAATTGGATTCAGTTTAGTGATGTTTGTGATAGAATTATGACGTGCCACTCGTGTGATTTTGACCTGAGTCGTCATGTGTCCTAGATGAAGACAAAGGATTGGATGTTTTTATCAATTACGGCGTTATTCTCATCATTAACTTGTCCGAAATGTGACAGTGAGTGCCTAACACGAAAAGATCAGAAGATATTTAGGTGAAATAACCAATATCATTTAATTCTGACTCTGTTTTGGTTGATCCTACAAGGTTATCTACATAGAAGTGATCTTTCAAGAACTGAACAGTTAAATCATTTTCATCGTACAAATTTAAGTGATGTTTGATGGTTAAAGCCAGTAAACTAGGACTTGCATTTGCTCCAAACAAAACCACATTAAATTTAAATGTTTTAAACCCTTTATTTAAGTCATATGGATCATTAAACCACAAGAATCTTAGTTGATCTTTGTCATTTTTCAGATGAATTCTCAAAAAAGCTTTGCTTATATCACTTTGAACTGCATAGTCATCTAATCTAAATCTTAGAAGGATTTTTACAAGGTCTGAAATAAGATTAGGCCCCTCTATGAGACAGTCATTCAAGCTATGCTTTTTGCCATCTTTAAGACTACAGTTATACACAACTCTAAGTTTTGTTGTGGGTGCATCCTTTCTATAGACTCCTGTGTGAGTAAGATAATGGCAGTTGTCTTTTTTAAAAGGGTGATCTTTAACCTCCTCAATGAAGCCTTTTTCTAACTGGTCCTTGAAAACATCATCATACATTTTAATTCTATTGTCATTTTTTAATCTTTTCATCAAATTATAGAGATGACCTTTAGCTACCTTTAGATTATCATTTAATAATGGACATATATCAATAAATAATGTTAATAAAAATTCTAGTGTACTCCTACCTACAATAACCTTGGATTTAAAAAATAAAAAAGGTGGGGCAACTCCTATAAGATGTCTAATAGATTCTTGTTCCCAACAAACATTTGTAGATCAATCATTAGTTAATCAATTAGGCCTACAAACTCATAAAAATGAACAAGAATTGTATAACATCATTTATCAAAGAAAATGGACAGAAAGAAAAATATAGTACAGTCAATTTAGAGCTTGATATACCCACAGAGAATAAAACAACAAACATAGAAGCAGTAGTCATTAAACAAGTTGGTCAACAAAAATTTAAAATACCAAATTTAAAACAAGTAATACAACAACTTAAAAAGCAATATAAAATTGCAGATAGAAATTTAAATGATGATACAATAGATAATGTTCAAATGTTAATTGGAGCCGATTATATTCACTTAATTCAGAAGGGCATAGTCAGAATAGGAGATGGGATGGCTCTAGATACTCACTGGGGTATAGCTCCACTGGTACACATAGATAAATATAAAATAACAATGAAAAATAAAAATATATGACTAACAAACTTGCCCTATTATGACAAGGTCTTACACAACTCAAATAATGACATAAATACTGAAATATTAAATAAATCATTAACAACTGAAGAATTAGATAAAGGTGTACAACAGCTCTGGCTATTAGAGTCAGTGGGGGTGCAAGATGGTGATCATACAGATGAAAATCAATTAATGGTTGAAAATTTTGAAAATACCATCATGTATGAAAATGGCCATTATTCAATTGAACTACCTTGGAAGATCAATAGTCCAAAATTAAATGATAATCTAAAGGTAGCTAAAGGTCATCTCTATAATTTGATGAAAAGATTAAAAAATGACATAGAATTAAAATGTATGATGATGTTTTCAAGGACCAGTTAGAAAAAGGCTTCATTGAGGAGGTTAAAGATCACCCTTTTAAAAAAGACAACTGCCATTATCTTACTCACACAGGAGTCTATAGAAAGGATGCACCCACAACAAAACTTAGAGTTGTGTATAACTGTAGTCTTAAAGATGGCAAAAAGCATAGCTTGAATGACTGTCTCATAGAGGGGCCTAATCTTATTTCAGACCTTGTAAAAATCCTTCTAAGATTTAGATTAGATGACTATGCAGTTCAAAGTGATATAGCAAAGCTTTTTTGAGAATTCATCTGAAAAATGACAAAGATCAACTAAGATTCTTGTGGTTTAATGATCCATATGACTTAAATAAAGGGTTTAAAACATTTAAATTTAATGTGGTTTTGTTTGGAGCAAATGCAAGTCCTAGTTTACTGGCTTTAACCATCAAACATCACTTAAATTTGTACGATGAAAATGATTTAACTGTTCAGTTCTTGAAAGATCACTTCTATGTAGATAACCTTGTAGGATCAACCAAAACAGAGTCAGAATTAAATGATATTGGTTATTTCACCTAAATATCTTCTGATCTTTTCGTGTTAGGCACTCACTGTCACATTTCGGACAAGTTAAGGATGAGAGAATAACGCCGTAATTGATAAAAACATCCAATCCTTTGTCTTCATCTAGGACACATGACGACTCAGGTCAAAATCACACGAGTGGCACGTCATAATTCTATCACAAACATCACTAAACTGAATCCAATTTGAAAAATAGCCAGAACAAAACCCAACCAGCTAATTAAATCGCAGAGTAGTGAAAAATAGCCCAACCAAAATATTTTATGAAAAAAGTACATTATAGCCAAAACAGGAAATATATTTATTAAAAAAGTACATTTCAACAAATTTGCACAACATAAGATATATATTTTCTTAGTCAGTTTTCAATGGCAATTCAATATATTGTACTGATTTAGCCGCGCGTGAGAGGGTTAAAAGACGAATATTAACCAAATTTAATGTTGTATCAAGATCATATTTTGTAGGTTCATTCAGTTTGTGCTCATTATACAGTTTGGTGATGGCACCTTTACGTGCTGATTTTTTCTCGTTAATTTTTGTAGTTTTGAGATGGTGCCATAGTCCCCAAGGTCTGTGTTTTTGCTTTTTAGTCTGGGTTTTTGCCCTTTTGTTGAAATCTTCCATAATTGTTGTTAGTGTTAAAGTTCTGAGTTTAATTTTATGATGTTGAGCGAGTTAAATTACTGTAATAAATTTTTTATTCAACCTGTGACGCAGGTTGAATTAAAAATTTACCATGTTTTTAGTTAGGATAGGCCTTGAGTGTAAAGAATAAGGAACCGACAAGGAATTGAAGATTTCTCTATTTCATCATTTATCAATAAAAACCCATTACAAACCTGTTTTAAAACTGCAAATGTAACTTTAACTCTTGATTGAACATTTGAAACCCTTAAGGTTGTTGTTGTGGGCAAAGTAGAGCAAGAAAAATAAAAATAGCTGGGTTAAAACAAACTCTGCTACAACTTCAAAACAAATACATGATAGCTGATAAAACCCTTATACTATATACATACCTTAAAATTGTATTTGTGACATCTAAAGTAATTAATTTTTGGTCTTGAATTTATGATAAATTGTTATAGGACTTTTATAGGTGCCTGTCAGTAGCACCCCCCCAAATTAAGAAATAAATTAGGAGATGATAAAGCTTCTAAACTTGTACCTATTTATGTATAAATGTTTTAACAAATAGCAAATGTGAAATAAATTTAGAGGCTATATCTATAAACTTAAAGGCCAAAGAACAATACATTTTTCATTTGCTTATTTTTCTATTCAGTGCTGTACTGTACATTGAAGGGTTTTTATTTTTAATATTTGTTTAGTTATATGCACAAAGTCAAGTTAAATGTTTATTTTATTTAGTTTATGGTTAAACTATTGATTTCTTTCTTTTTTCTAATTGTCAGCAATTTAAATTATATAAGAAATACTAAAAGTTTTCAGTTTCATAAATTTATATATATATATATATATATATATAAAATAATATAAATGAATAGAAACTGAATGTTAAGATTATCATAATAGAAGCTAAAAAAAAAATTCATTGGAGTAACAATTGACACCAATTTACCATGTAAGAGTCACATAATTATCTCTGAAGAGATTTCCAGGAGGGGTTACAATAACGTTTAAACTTAAACATGTAGTTCTTAACCCTTTTTGTTCACAAATATTTTCTCTTTAAACCAAAAGGTGTAATATTTATTATTCAAAACCAAGTGTTTTATTAATGAGTAACTTATATTACTTTCATGAAATGAGGAATCATTGCGCAAAACTTCTGAAATAAATGTTAGTTTTAAACATGCACAGTACAGTTTCAGGAAAAAAGTTTGCCAGATAACCCCATTCTGTCACTAATGCCTCTAACTTGCATGCAAATGTAGTTCCACACACTTTGTGAGACGCCTTTGGTGGAAATTTGGTAGGTAGGCCCCGTTAGTAGGCTGTCTGGACAAGTTATTTGATGACAGTGTCTCAGAGTACCTGGCACCTGTGACCCATAGTACTTGAATAGTATATATGTCTATTGTTAACGATATTATTATTATTATTATTACGTATATTTGTGCATGTAAATGAATTCATTTTCTCCTTTGTGTTTCTTGTTTTCCTACATCTTTTTAAGATTTATAAATTCTAAAACCAAATACGTTTGGACTAGGCTTTTATCTGGAAAGGGATCATATGATTGTTCTGAAACATTATAACATATAAGATTAATAATTGAATGACAGAGGTACTAAGAACTGTATTAAACTTTATATTTAGGATAAAGACGATGACGTAGCGCAGAAAAGTTATTATATTTGGCAGCATCCGCTGTTTCGGGGGACTCTACCCCATTTCAATGCCTGCTAAAAATGTATAAATGACAAAAATATATAAACGTGGAGAGCTAGATCTAAAGTACAAAATTAAAACTGTTCAATAATAAAAATTAAAATTACAAAGCTGAAACACAATCCAAAATCAAATCGAAAGTAAAAAAAAATATAAATATTTAATAGTGACGCGTATAACGTTCACAACATATTTAAAATTACAATAAGCAAGTTGTAGAATACATAATTATGCAAGTTGTGCCAAAATCCCATTTTCTTTTATAAATAGTCTTAGAACAATTAACATTTTTAATAATATATATGCACAAAGAGAGAAATGGCTTTGAGAATCTTTTTCTCGGAACTGGAAATTGCCAAGGCGACTTCATTAACATTAAATTTATCAAGATATACATTTATTTTATTAGTAAATAGCCTTGTGTCCGTAACTGCGGGGGTTGTTTCGGTGAATAATGGCTAAGGTGTCTTTAGGCATGAAGTTATTCTTGAACACCGTAAAACATAATGATGCGATGGTGGTTGCGACTTGCAGTGGATCGCATTTGAAACGGGTTATGTACATTCTTCTAAAGGCATGGAAACATACTCTAAGCACGCGCACATCATTCACGCAATAACGCTCACATTCATCAGCTATATTATAAGGGTTACTTTCATTAAAACTGTCGTAGTATCGATCAAAGTCTTCACGTTCATCCATACAGTCAAAATAATGTTTGGGGGGGGGCTACGTAGTTTAAAGTCTCGCTGGTGAGGAAAGTGTAAGGGAAGTATCCTTTGGATTCCAACGTTGCTTAACATCGTTGCTCGGCTGAGTTATGATAAAAAGAAAATTAATTAATTATATTAAAAATATAGGTTATCATTGAGAAATAAATTAGGAGTTGATAAAGCTTCTAACCTTGTATAAATGTTAACTTAGTTCTGAAATTCATATTCTTTTTCGTAAAATTGCTTTAATTCACTTTAAGGTGAAAAGCGCGTAATATTTTTTCTGCTCCACGGAGAGATGAAAAAATGCATTGGTTTCCGGGATGTGTGTGTGTGTGTGTGTGTGTGTACGAGTGTTTATTCGTTTTATTTATATATATATATATATATATATATATATATAAATTTATGAAACTGAAAACTTTTAGTATTTCTTATATAATTTAAATTGCTGACAATTAGAGGATTTGAGTAAGGTGTTTGATGTAATAGATCATAATATTCTACTTAATAATTTGTATTGTTACGGTTTTAGAGGGCAATCAGTGATTGAATTAAAAGTTATTTGCCCGAGATATAATATGCATCAGTAAATAAGGCTTGCTCCACTAAAGCGCTTGCCAAACATGGTGTGCCACGGCGAAATTCAATTTATATATATATATATAAAAACACACACACACACACACATGGGGGAATGGTGCGGGGTAATATTTTTTGACGAATGTAAAGAGATTTATCAGGAGCGGTCTGGAAGAAACAGGTGTTCTTCGAAATGACCCAGATTGTCGGAAACCCTTTCCTCGTGTGTGTGTGTGTGTGTGTGTGTGTGTGTGTAGATTTGCGAATACGATCGATTGTTTTGATTTTATTTCGGCGAAACGAGATACTATGAGGGAGGGCGAACGTGCGTTTTGAATTATTTATCATATCTTCCTCTGACGAAAATCTGTGTTAATTTTGAAAAATGCACGATAATAATAATAATGATGATAATAATATACCTTTCCATTTTTGTTCATTCATTTCATATATATAAGGGTTGAAAGATTTGTTTGTTTTTCGTCTGAGCTAATTTGACAAATGTAGGCTCGCGTCCTACCTTTTATTTCATCCCCGTCATCGACACTTTAAGGTGAAAAGCGCGTAATATTTTTTGTTTTTAAAAGGCTTACCAAAACAAAATAGACACACATATGGGAAATCTTCCTAAAAGGATATTAATCGGCATGCCGGACCATGCTTCGGTGAATGGAAAATATAAAAAGAGTGCCTTTAAATTCGAGAATTTCGGATTTAAAAATATAACTATTAATTTCTTATAATATACGTTTAGCATCATTTGAATTAATATACGTTTGGTATTTTTCCTGATTTTCATAATATATACAGGCGTGTGTGTGTGTGTGTGTGTGTGTGTGTGTGTTAGGGTGTTTCATACCTATAGGGTAAAATAAAAATGAGCTTGGAGTTTTAATCCACACGTTTCTCCGTATTCTAAACAACAAGAAAACACGTTTGTGCAAGTTTTAACCAGATCGCTCTGCATTTAGAGGTCCCCAACTTTGACGACCTTTTGTCAGTTCATTTCTCGCCTGCCTGCAGTGAAGACGGTTTTCTTCGTCACTTGAGCGGTTCGTGTTGTATAGCCTATTGGACAACTATGGAGGTAATTATATATGCTACTAATTATCTAATTTTACTGTGGTATTGAAATTTATTATTAATATTACATGAAATTAATTAGTCTGTTTCATATTGGACAACTAAGCTGGTAATTATTTATGATACTAATTAATGTAATTTTACTGCGGTATTGAAATTTATTTAATTAACGAATTGTCAAAGAGAACGTAGTGTACACGTATCAGTTTTATAAATAAAGAAAAGCAGTAACTGGGACTCGAACCAGTGTCATAGCCGTTTGGCGGCATCGCTCAAGTCGGCCTACACAGCACGCTATCCACTCCCTAGATGGTGTAGTGGATAGCGTGCTGTGTACGCCGACTTGAGCGATGCCGCCAAACGGCTATGACACTGGTTCGAGTCCCAGTTACTGCTTTTCTTTATTTAATTAATGAAATTAATTACGATGTGAAATTATTTCTGTGGAATTATTTAGTTTGTTTTCTTTTCCAGGTGTCTACCAGAGCGAAAACCGAAGTGTTTCTTATTGGCCAGACGGATGCGAACATCACATCAAGTGGCCTTCCAACTCAGTTGCAAGTACTCAAAAAGTACTTTTACCACCAAAAGGAGCAAAAATTTGGACGTACTAAATGCCTGAACCTGTGCCTGGATGCCTGTCTCATATTTTGGGAGAGAGCGAGAATCCCCATGATGCGTCGAGATTCGGCCTTGAGGAAGATGGAATCCCTTCTCAAGGAATACGACCGGCTTGTGAAGCACAAGTCACATAAAGCAGAGTCCTTCCGAGTGAAGGAGGCGATGTTCAAGGAGGCAATAGCGAAGGAGATCATGGACATTGCTCATTCACAGGCTAAGGAAATGATGAAGAATCAGGAGGACATCCACTTTCTCGACATGCAGCGTGAAGATCCAAATTCCTGCAGCATGGGCCCTGTTGACATGAAGCTTCACTATAAGGAGATTAGGAAAAGGAAGAGGCTGGACAAGATTAAGGAACAACAGGAGAAGGCCAGGAAGGAACAAGGAGCTGCAGAAGATACGGGGGCTTTAGTGATTTCAACTTCGTCAGAGACTGACTCAGATGTCGTTGACCCAACCGTGGAAGTTTTTCCATCCTCCTCCAAGGGAAATACCAAGAAGCGACGCAGGAATCTGATCTCACAGGATGTGACGACTACCTACGATCGGCTGAATATTTCGTACGCGATTCAGCTATGTCGTACGCTGCAGCGGCTAAATCACTAGGTTTTGACTTGGATGAACTGTCCATTTCTGCCAGTACCATGTACCGCACACGCAAGGCTCTCAGGAAGGTGGCTGCTGAAAGTTATCAATCCGACGAAGTTTGTCCTGGTCAGCCTCTTGTCTTGCATTGGGACGGTAAGCTCCTACCTGACAATGAGCAATGGAAGGAGAGCGTTGACCGGATCGCCGTCCTTGTCTCTGGCGACGGCAAGGAGAAGTTGCTCGGCGTTCCTAAGGTGACGTCCGGAACCGGCGAGAAGATAGCGCGAGTTTGCTTGGATTTGGTCAAGGAACACAGGATGGAAGAGCGCGTGCGGGGACTGTCTTTCGACACGACAGCGTCGAACACCGGGATTCATATCGGGGCCTGCGTCCTGATTGAGAAAGGTCTTGGCAGAGAACTCATGTACTTCCCCTGTCGGCATCACATCTATGAAGTCATCCTCAGCTCCGTCTTCAAGCGTGCATACGGCCCTTCAAGTGGCCCCGATATACCCGTTTTCAAGAGGTTTCAGGCAAATGGAAGTTCATCGACCGGTTGGACGTGCGGCCGTACGATTTTGCTCAAGTCAATGACTCTATGAGGGAACTGAGGGAGAAGTCAGTCCTGCTGGTGAGAGGGATGGTGAGCACGTCGCATCAGCGCGATGACTACAAGGAACTGCTACAGTTGGTTCTCATCTTCCTGGGAGAAGCAAAAGTGGTGGATTTCCCTCTCAGAGCCCCTGGCGCTTACCATCACGCTCGATGGATGGCGATAGCCATCTACTCCTTGAAAGTAATTCTACTGAAGAAGCAGTTCAAGATGTCGAGTCACGAGTTGGAAGCTCTGACAGCCGTAGGTCTCTTCGTGTCCCTCGTCTACATCCGAGGTTGGACTCGTGCTGCAACCTCAAGCAAGGCTGCCGCAGTTGATCTGGAATTTCTGCGTGACGCGGAAGCCTTTGCCATGTCGGGATATTCGTGTGTTAACGCTGCGCAAGAAGCCATGTCTCGACACCTATGGTACATCTCTGAGACTCTTATTGCCATGGCGTTCTTCGACGCAGTTGTGGCAGATGAAGAAAAGGCTCAGATGGTCGTCAGTTTGGGTAAGCCCTCATCGAAAAAGGAACTCAAGCGACCCCAAGGGAAGAACGTCAGCAATCTTGCCTCGAAACACCTGGCGGAGTTCGTGACAGGAAAGACGATGGCTTTCTTCCATGCATTCGACTTGGACACAGAATTCTTGAAAAAGCCAGTTGCCGAGTGGACTGAAGTAGAGGGCTTCAAGCAAGCAGCGGCAACTGTTAACAAAATCTCTGTCGTCAACGATCGGGCCGAAAGAGCCATCGCGCTCACCAAAGAGTTCAACTGTTCTCTGACGAAGAACGAAGAGCAAAAGCAGTATTTGCTCAAAACTGTGATGCAGCATAGGGCGAAATACCCGAATAAAACCAAGAAGGATTTCATGGACAAATGATTCGCAAGAAGTGGTTATGTTTTTTGTATCTTTGTGAAAATGTGTAGTGAAATGGTACTCGTTTGTTGAATAAAAATTCATTGACAGATTTTTGTTTAATTTTTTCCGTTTATGATCTGCCAGAGCATCAAACTGGGGACCCGTAAACTTTAAACTATTGAATTAATACTTCGGTTTATCAGTCTCCTCAGCAAATGGAACAAGGGGATCCATGTGGATTAAAATGTTTCCAAACTTTTAATTTATGAAACACACTAGTGTGTGTGTGTGTGTGTGTGTGCGCGTGTGTGTAGATTTGTGAATATGATAATAGAGCGAAATCTTTTAACTGCTTAGTGATTTGTTTTAATTCGGTGAAAGTCCATTTATATATATATATATATATATATATATATATATATATATATATATATATATATATATATATATGTATGAGAGATAGTTGTTATTATTACTAAATTGAGGGTATTGGGGGTGGATTTGAGTAAGGTGATTGATGTAATAGACCATAATATTCTACTTGACGATTTCATTAACATTAAATTCATCAAGGCGAGCACGTGTGATTCGTTCTGCTCCACGGAGAGATGAAAAATGCATTGGTTTCCGGGGTGTTTATGTGTGTGTGTGTGTGTGTGTGTGTGTGTGTGTGGAAAGTTAAGATTTGGAGTGAAGGTGGACGAGAGAGAGAGAGAGAGAGAGGGGAGAGTGAAGGGAGGCTTATCAGGGATTGAGTTTATTATATATATACAAATACAGATGGGTGGGGGGTTTGGGGGAATGAGGGAGGAGGGTCAAGGATATAAAGAAATA
The DNA here is from genome assembly GCA_023014485.1 of Bathynomus jamesi. Taxonomy (NCBI): domain Eukaryota; kingdom Metazoa; phylum Arthropoda; class Malacostraca; order Isopoda; family Cirolanidae; genus Bathynomus; species Bathynomus jamesi. Next base: position 781,066 of record JAJOZX010001316.1, read on the forward strand.
TATCCTAATTATATTTTTAAAAAAGCATTCAGTTTCCACGTTAAACTGTGGGTCTAAGTTACGCGTAAATATAAAATATTTTCATTGTAGAAATAATAATAATAATGATAATAAGAATTGATGTGAAAGGTGATTGATTTAAGCAGTTAAGATGTAGTTATAAGAATATGACCCCATACAAATTACGCGTAAATATAAAATATTTTCATTGTAGAAATAATAATAATAATAATGATAATAAGAATTGATGTGAAAGGTGTTTTTGCTCGAATATCTTGGACGAAGGATTAACCCTCGGCCGAAAAGGTCTCTAGGGACACGATTTGAAATGACCTAGTTTCTGCCTTTTCCTCGTGTGTGCGCGCGCACAAGTTGTTTATTCGTGTATTTTATATATATATATATGTATATACATCAAGAGCGGTCTGGAAGGAAGATCTCTCATGTCGTCCGACCCCGTTATAGCGGATTGTGTTTTGGATAATTTCAACTTTTAATTGAATTGTTTCGTAAATTTTCATATTGTTTCGTTGTTCAAATATTTATAATAAAAATTATGTGTAAAAATTATTTATTTAATGAACAGAATTTAATTGGATTCAATTGTGGTACACTATATAAATGGATGATTAATATATGGTTTTTGTTATCTGGAATACATGGCGCTATCTGGAATACATGGTGCGATCTGGCAACTCAGCAACCGAATACATGGCATGATCTGGCAACTCAGCAACTGCATACATGGTGCGATCTGGCAACTCAGCAACTGAATACACGGCGCTATCTGGCAACTCAGCCAGAATAGAGGTTTATAAAAGACCGAGAGACGACTGACGGAGTCATTCAAGCTCGGCTCCCAGCCGAGCAAGGACCTCTGGTCCTTCTCTTTCTGGCCCTTTGGGAAAACCCCTTAGAGGCCTCTTAGGTTAGGTAAACGAAAATAACTTGGGGGAGAACTCCGCCTCCAAGTTGCATGCCTTGCAATCAAAGGCCACTACTCTCTCTCCTTCAGGTGTGTCTGTCCTTCAGGTGTGTCTGTCCTTCAGGTGTGTCTGTCCTTCAGGTGTGTCTGTCCTTCAGGTGTGTGTGTCCTTCAGGTGTGTGTGTCCTTCAGGTGTGTGTCTCTCCTTCAGGTGTGTCTCTCCTTCAGGTGTGTCTCTCCTTCAGGTGTGTCTCTCCTTCAGGTGTGTCTCTCCTTCAGGTGTCTCTCTCCTTCAGGTGTCTCTCTCTCCTTCAGGTGTACCCCTCCCCCCTTGGCTCAGCCAACTGGCTGATTAGGAGCCTATAAAACAACGCCTACTCGGCTGAAGTCTTAATATGCACTTGGCTCCTGCCAGGTGAACACCTCTCCTCCTTTCTCTCCTTTCTGGCCCTTTGGGGTGAATAGCTTGGGGGAGAACTCCGCCTCCAAGTTGCATGCCCCTTGCAACCCCGGTTGGCAACAAAGGGCCCTTTGGGTTTTTTTCTTTTCTTTTTTTCTGTGCAACACCCCCACCCCCCTTTGCAACATTGCACAATAACTTGCAACATTCTTGCACTCTCCCCTTTTGCGGCTATACTACTGAGCACCATCAGTATCCGTAGAGAGTTCGAATCGTCGGCAGCATTGCGGAACACATTTTGGAGCATGACAAGGGTTATTTTTGTAACTACTGTTACGATACGAGCACGTAAATCTTGCAGATATGTAACCCTCGTTTCATAGACGTTTGATTTGATAAAGCACCATGCAAAGAAATCCAATGGCGTTAGGTCAGGAGATCGAGCCGCCCAGCGACTGTTGCCTCTACTTCCGATCCACCGATTTGGAAGTCGTTCATTTAGGTACTCCCGACAATGTTTGTGTAATGAAAAGGTGCCCCATCTTGTTGAAAGACGACGGTGTTTGAAATGCCATCTGGATGAAGCTGGGACATTTACGTGCTCATATCGTAACAGCAGTTACAAAAATAACCCGGACATGATCCAAAATGTGTTCCGCAATGCTGCCGACAGATTCGAACTCTGTTGAGATACTGATGGTGCTCATGTAGAATCATATGCTTAAGTATTCATTAAATGTATGCCTTTATTATATTGTTATTGAATTTTACCCTTTTTGCTACGTTTTCACTGAAATAGATAGGGACTTTATAAACACCCTGTGTACACACACACACACACACACACACACACACACACACACACACACACACACACCATCTCGAAAAGATGAGGTATCTGCTACACATTAACTTCCAACTAAAACTTAATCTCTTTTAGAAGTTAGGTCTCGAGCTATTGGTGAAAATAATCTAATTTCTACCGTCGACCAACCAAAGAATTTTGGGGCTGAAGTTGTTAAAAAGTTTAGCCCAACGTGAAAAAACTTAGTCGTCTTGCTCCATGACAAACTTTTACTTAACAGATTAAGAAAGACCTTAATTAATTTAATATGTGGGCTTTCGTGTTATTAACATTCACAATAGGGATGATATATATATATATATATATTATTATTTTTTTTTAATTGGGGTTGTTTAACCTCCTTCGCAACATCTAAGGTCATATGACGGAGGGGACCTACAGCTTTACGTGGGATCCGAACCTCGGGTCGCTACATAATCTGGGCGCAGAGGACGGTCTCCCATCCAACTACTACCCAGACCCAATGTCGCTTAAATTCGCTGATCTCCGAGAAGCGGTGTTACGACATCGGCCACTACGTAGCCCGATATATATATATATACACATATATATATATATACACACACATATATATATACACACACACATTTATATATATATATATTAGTGGTGGACCGGATATCCGCATCATTTTTAAAATCCGCATCCGCACTTCTGACTGCGGATGTTATGCGGATATTACCTCTAATAAATTATGCAATTTACAATTAAATTAGCTTATAAAGTAACTGAAAATGCCCAGTCATGCACATTTCATGTAAAGTATTAATTATTATTAATGAACAAACAAATATATAAACCTCAAAATATAAATACCATTAAATAAACAAACACTGCCTGTGCCGCTGTGCGTACTCCACTGATTTTTTTTTTCACAGCAACACTAACTTTTCGGAATGAAATTGTTCGTATAAGATCAAGTAATCTATCGTGTTTTGAACAAGATTATTGTAAATAAATACAAAAAATAGTAAATTCTTTAGCAAAAATAAAAATGCTAATTTTCTATAGCAAAAACATTACAAAAATGAAAACATTAATATTAATTTTAATTCTTATGCATTGCCTGCAATAATAGTAATATCACGAAATTTGAAAAATTATGTCATATATTCATAATTCTATATTATATTGATAGATTAACTAAATATCCGCATCCGCATATATTGAAATTAAAAATCCGCATCCGCAGATGTTGAAAAACTGACATCCGGTCCACCACTAATACACATATATTATATATATATATATATACACACACACACACACACCACACATATATATATATATATATATAATCCCCGATGAGTCGAGCGTACGTGGCGATGTGAGGTGGAGAGTACAAGAAACCAACTCACTACTACACCAGGCTAACTCGAAAGGAGGGGCAACAAGCTTGACCTTCGTGAAATGAGGAATCATCGCACGGAACATTTGAAAGGTGTGTGTATGTATATATATATATATGAGGCAAACCCACAAGGAAAAAGAAAAATTATTCCAAGGCCTTTCATGTATTCAAAAGTACACCTCATTCCCTGACGAGATGTACTTCTGAATACACGAAAGGCCTTGGAATCATTTTTCTTTTTCCTTGTGGATTTGCATCATTGATTCATTTCACGTATTCAATTGTGAAATTCATTATATATATATATATATATATTTTTTTTTTACGTCAGTTTTTACAGTAGAAGATGTAACGAATATCCCTCCGGTCATAGACATAATATCTTTTGATGATGGTAATACTTCAGATAATATTGTGGTGTATGTGAAAAGGAGGTACTGCACTATATTTGTAAAATGAAAGTGCTTAAATCACTGAGGCCTGATTCCATATATCTCACACAACTAAAAGAATTAAAAGAAGGCATTGTTGTGCCGCTAACAAAGTTTTTTAATGCGTCTATTTCTGAGGGGTGCGTACCAGATAATTTGAAGTTAACAAGTGTAACACCTATTTTCAAGAAAGGCAATAAAGGTGCGGCGGGAAATTATAGGCCAATCAGTTTAAACGTCTGTTGTAGGTAAGCTACTGGAATCGATAATAAGGGATTGTGTAGTCGAACACTTAGAATTGTATAACTTGATTAGAAATACAGAGCACACATTTAGGCGAAACAAATCTTGCTTAACTAATCTTTTAGAATTTTTCCAAAGTGTGGTTGAAGTTTACGATAGTCGTTGGGCGGTAGATGTAGTGTATTTAGATTTTCAAAAAGCGTTTGACACCGTACTGCACAAAAGACTCGTTGAACAAATTAAGGCTCATGGAATCGGGGGTGTAGTAATAAATTGGATAAAAGAGTGGTTGCGAGGTAGGAAACAGGTGGTGGTCGTTGATGGAGCGGAGTCTTCTTGGGCTAATGTAGCGAGCGGCATCCATCAGGGTTCCGTATTGGGCCCCTTGCTTTTTTCTTATATATTGTATATTAACGATTTAGATGTCGGCCTAATCAGTACAGTTTCAGAGTTTGCGGATGACACGAAGTTGGGTGGTAGGGCGATAAATGAAGACAGAGGTAAAATCCAGGAAGATCTGAATAAAATCTTAGATTGGTCGGTCACGTGGCAAACGAGATCTAACGTCGATAAGTTCAAAATTTTACATATAAGTTCGCGTAACGGTAATTTTGCACAGGAAAAAGATTTAGGAGTTATAGTCACTGGTGATTTAAAAGTAGCGGAACAAAGTACAGCAGTGGTCAATAAGACAAACAAAGTGCTAGGTTTTATAGCTAGGAATTTTGAGTACAAATCGCGCGATATTATTGTTCCTCTTTATAATTCATTAGTTAGACCCCATTTGGAGTACGCGATCAAATTTTGGAATCCGCATATACGCAAAGATATAGACAAAATCGAAAGAGTTCAAAGACGAGCAACTAAGATGATTCCGTCGCTTAAGTCAAAGTCGTACGAGGATAGGCTTAAGGAGTTAAAATTGACTACATTCGAGATTAGGAGGCAAAGGGGTGATCTAATCCAGGTTTTTTAAAATTATGAATGGGTTCGATAACGTAGAGAGATAGCTTTTTCGAAATAGCACAATATAGTAGAACTAGAAATAACGGGTGTAAGGGCCGCTTCACACGAGCGTATTTTTGTCGCGCATTTCAGAAATCAAAGGAGTTCAATAGGACCATTCACACGGCGGCGTACGCGCGACAAAACAAACGCGGCGCAGACGCTCACCAAACGCCCGTACTTCCAAAACGCGACGCATAAAAATGGGCCGAGCGTTCTAGAATTCTTCATGTGGCAATGGAGTACTTCAGACGAACGTAATTTTTTGTAGTAGTTAGTTGTGTTTCAGCTCTGGCAGAGTCAATACCCTACTGCAAGTGCCTCTGTATTATCCTTGTAGGGTGCTGTTTATAGGATGGACCCACCATTTGAGCTTTCTTTGTTTTTTCATAACCTTATTCATCAAATACACACAAACAATTCTCTTGTTTACGTCTTCCATCACGAGCAGATGCAACGAACTGAGGCGATGCGCGCGACACAATACGTCTGTGTGAACACATGCCTTGTAGAAAAACAGACTCGCGCATAATTATGTGCGCGACAAAAATACGCTTTGTGAAGCGGCCCTAAGCTGACAAGTAGAAGGTTCGAGAGAGCGAAGTTGGCAAAAATTTTTTTACATATAGAATAGTAAATAGCTGGAGTAGTTTACCGGTAGAAGTAATTGTAGCACGTCTATAAACATGTTTAAAAATCGATTAGATGCACGTGTTGGTAGATTAGATATAGTTTAAGGTCGTAAAATTAAGGTTTTTGTGGTTCGGAACCCACGTAAAGTTGTAGGTCCCCTCCGCCACCACAGAGGACATGCGCAATACACAATTACAAATACGGTTAGGTAGACCAGCCATGAGTGGATCCTAGGGTCTTCGTTGGTCTGAAACATTATATAATACATTTTTAATCAACACAATGGTGCTCTTGACACATTACAACTCATTCTTTCTCGTTATTTCTGTAATATTTCAATACATATTAGCATAAGATAGGAAATTGATATCAGAAAAAGTGAACATCAACAGAAAATTTATAAGCCTATGTAGGCCTTCATTGTACAATCAGGTTTTAGATTAGATTTTCATGCTATGTATATATTAGCTTTTTTCAGCTGTAAATCTAGGGGGGGGGGGGGGAGATGAAAACATTGTTCATCCTCTCAGGCCAAAAACTGGGGATATATATACCCCCATACTCCCTAAATCTCCGCCCCTGCTACCAATACTGCCCAAATCAGATTAAGAAAATCAGCCAAACAACCCAAAATGCTCTGAGAAAAATAATTAAAGATTTTCTCGAAGGTCGAAGGTCAGCATAAAAGTGGACATACATTTACAAAACGTTTAAATTTTAATCGATTTGTGTTCGCCGTTTTCTTTTACAACAGTAAATTTTATAGACGGACTAAATTATTAAAGTTGCCAAGGGATTCATCAACATCGTTATTATCAGTCCAGAGTATAGGATGCAAATTATCGAAAGTCCATTTATCGATAAATGATTGAAAAAAATTCGGATTATCGCTAATTATCGATAAATTTTCTAATTAAATTAGCTGTCTCATTAATAGAAGAAAAACGCAAAATTATAAGAACAGATTTTAATGAGATCAGTCTACATTGTGACAGCCATAGTTATTTAAACAGATTTTAGTTTTTTATCCTTATTAAGGAAGTAACATTTCAAAAAGCATAAGGCATTAATAGTGGCTGGAGAGAGACTGCATCGAATCTTCGTTATGAAAATTCCCGCTGAAGAAAATGCACGCTCTGCTTCACAGCTTGTAGGCTTGATGGTCCTTAATGCATCGTACAATCGATCTAGATTTTCGCTTCTCTCTTTCTTTACTTCGTACAATGCGAATTCACTGCCTGCATTGAACATAGAGGACTTACTTAAGGACTCGGAAGTTTTCGATTCCAATTTGCAAGAGAAAATTTGTTCATTTAGTATAAACTTAAAAAATCAGGAAGTGATCTGAAATTATCGATAAATCTGCTCGATAATTATACGATAGTTGACTTTCATTTATCGATAAATTATGGATAATATTTTATCAATTGGAACCCCTAGTCCAGAGACAACATATCTATACACCGGTACCAAACAATGTTAAATCCTATTAAAAGTATTGAAGATGTAACTAAAAGGGACATTCTAAAATGTGCCTTCATCGACTTTGTAACTGACTGTAACACTAATTCGAGAACTTATAAAATGGTTTAAGCTAAAACTTAAGAGTCAAATTAAATAAAATAAATAGTCCAACTTCAGTTATTTATTTTAATTTAAAATTATTATAACAAAAATAAATAATTTTAAAAATGTATTTCATAAATAAATAAATTATTCATTTATTGTAACACACTTTTCTTTTAATCTTTACTTTTTAATATTTTGCTGATGCCTTTTATTTCATTTATCTGCGCTACACATAGTCCAGGCAATCTAGAGCAAAAATAGCTTCAACCTGGGCAAAATTGCTTCAGAAGCTTTCTAAACTGTTTCCAGCTCAGGAACCATTGCAGAATAACATCCAAAATCCGACAAAATTGGACCCCGGGAACACCCCCAAAAATGAAATTCAAAATGGCGGACTGGCAGTTTCCTACGAAATACAATAAATTTTAATTTCGCTTTGTAGAGAGAGTTATGACGTTTTTCTTGATCAGTAAAATGTTTTAAAACACATTTTCGTTTCTAAATTAACCTATATGACACTAAAAATTGTATTAGGCGGCTAGTATTAAACTATGACGTCACGTAATGTAAATAAAATATACTGTATGGAGTGTATGTGAGAATGGACATTGCTACATCTTTATAAACTTATATTATATACAACTCTTTAATTCCTACTACCCACTATCAAATCTGCGTATTTGTGCTTGTCATTTTCTTTAAAACTGTTATTATGTACTCCTTTTAAATACTGCAACACAGTTTATTAATTTGTGTTTTCTGTTTCAGACTGACTCGGTGTACGGCTGACTCGGTGTGCGTCCGCCTTCAAGAATGCAGACCCCTGAAGAATTGTGCGTGATTTGTAAGGAGAAATTGGACAGCGGACAGGAAGTGGTTCACATCTCGCAAAAAGGAGCAGATGGTATAAATGCATCCAGCCGCAGCCGTGGAAGCGATGTTGTTGCAACAGCTGGAATAAGTGTTCACGTTGTATGTAGGAAAAGGTTTACGGATAAAAAGACCATTGAAATAAAGAAGCGACAGACCGCAGCCGAGGCAATACCAAGGAAAAGTGCTCGTTTTCATGAATACGCATTTTCCAGTGCTACTCACTGTTTGTTTTGTGATACCTTTGTGGACTTTTTTTCCAAACACAAACCAAAATCAGAGCATGTCAAAATAAGAACTACAGAGTTCTCCGAAACCATAAAAAGGTGCTGTGAAAGCCGCTGCGATGAATGGTCGTTTAATGTAAAAGGCCGTCTGGAGTATTATCTTCGTGATCTTCCTGCTGCAGATTGTGTCTACCATCACACCTGCAGCGTAAATTTTCGAAGTGGAAAAAACATTCTTCGCGCATACTCCTCCGACGATCATGATTCGAAGAAAGGGAGACCAACTAATGAAGAGCAACACCAAGCATTCCTTCAGACCTGTGCTTACCTGGAAGAGAATGATGATGATGAACAACTGTTGATTGGAGACCTAATTTCCAAAATGGAGGAATATCTTTAAGGAAGTCAGAGCTCTGTCTACGAACGCAGGCACATGAAGAGAAAGCTCTTAGAACGTTACGGAGACAAGATCATAATATCAGGTGAAAGTGGGAAGGCAGATGTAGTAACACTACGAGAGACAGCTAATGAAATTCTTATAGATTATCACAAAAAGTCGAAAGAATGTGATGTAGATATAGAGCTACAGAAGATTTACCTAGTAGAAGCTGCTTCAGAAGTGATATCAAGTCTGTCGACTCGCCTAGAAAAGATGTGTATCCATCTCCAAATGACATCACTGCAGAAAGTGCTCTTGATTACATTCCCAACAGTCTGAAATTGCTATTATCAAAAGCATTTGCGGGACAGGATGCTTCAAGAAAAATAGGTGCAATTGGGCAGAGCATTATGCAAGCAACCCGTCCTAGAGGATTACTATGTCCACTACAGATCGGTTTGTCGGTTCAGCTACACCGCAACTTTAGGTCAAGGTACCTTATTGACGTTCTCCATCAGCTGGGTTACTGTTCGTCGTATGCAGAAGTAACAAGATTCGAAAGAAACGCGGCGCTGGCAAGTGGGTCTTGCTCTTTTACTGTTGATGAAAACACTGCAGTCCTTCTAGCAGCAGATAACGTCGATCATGATGTCTGCACTTTGGATGGGAAGAATACCTTTCATGGAATGGGTATGATTGCCGCAATAACTCCGAAGATCAAGATCCACCCTTCTATTCACAGGCGTAATGTTGGTGACAATGACATTAAGAAGATTGCAACCGTTGACATTAGGGATTATAGACACGCGAGAAGCATGTTGAGGGACATCTCATTCCGCGAACTTCCAGTACCCACTGCCACCATAAGTCGACTTAGACTTCTCTGGCAGATATCTTCAGCAGAAAGATCAGGTCCAAGTTGGTCCGGAACAATGCAGGCAATTCACGGTGGATCAAGTGTCTCACATCCAGGTGTGGCGTCGATCACGTTCCTTCCCATCATAGATATGTCGCCAACTGACATGACCTGCATATTTTCGACATTACTATATTTGAGCAAGATAGCACGCGATGAAAAAGTCCCATGCATTATTACCTTTGATCAGTCTTTGTTCTGGAAAGCTTCCCAAATCATCAATGAACAGAGAGACCTGCAGGACATTGTTTTAATGCTGGGATCATTTCACACTCTGATGAATCTTTTGGGAGCAGTCGGTACTCTTATGAATGGTTCAGGATTGTCTGAAGTACTTCAAGAAATATACGGACCAAATGCCGTGCAACACATGATGTCTGGAAAAGCTGTTTCAAGAGCGATACGTGGTCATATGATAGTAGATGCAGCTCTTAGTACCTTACTAGTCGCAGACGTTTTCCCTCGTAATGAAGATGGAACTCCTCATGACCTCCATAAGGAAGCTTGTGACCTGCTCGACGATGTTATGACCGCCAAACAATCAGTTGAGGATGTGGAATCTTCGAATGCATTGTCTCAGATTGCTACCACTTTGGATGCGAAGAAAACTGACCTACAATCTACTTCGCAAACAAGCCAACTCTGGTTGGAATATCAGCGAATGATCAACATTGCACGTTCCTTGATAACAGCAGACAGAACCGGCTCGTGGGATTTTCACTTGCAAGCTATGCTGGAGACCATCCCCATAATTGCAGCAGCCGGACATCACAATTACCTGAAATCGATATACCTGTACCTGCAGAAAATGTTAAGTTTGCCTTCTGAAAATCCAGCCGTTAACAAAATGTTCCAGGAAGGTAAGTTTGTGGTAAGAAGAAGCGACGGATTATGGGCCGGACTCGGCACAGACCTGGTGATAGAACAAGTACTAATGCGTTCCCTGAAAAGCAGAGGCGGACTGACACGCGGAAGTGGATTTACAGACATCCAAAGGACAACGTGGCTCTTTTCTATGCCTCTGTGTTCCACTTATAACTTAGCAATGCAGGAATACACCAGAGTTTTGTTGGAAAGTAGTGAACAGCACAAGGAAATGAGGGGAAGTAGACAAATCAGGGACAATAATGACATGAAGAAAGTACTTGAACGTCTGGAATCCTTATCCCTATTCCATTCTACCTCGGGTCTCTGCAACATTGTAACAGGGCTAACTGCTGATCCTGGAGTTAACGTTCATCAATTGCATTCAATCGGTACGAACATTGTCGTAAAAATGATTGGGAAACAAGCCTTTACATATTCTTCCAAAAGATCTGACAAAGTGAAAACACTAGGATCTGCTTCTGCCGTTGTGATCACTGATGCTTCAGATATAGAAGTAGATCCTGCACTACTGTTTCAGAGAATGATGACTGTTGCCACTGGCGGAGACATGAATCTTGAAGATGTCATGTGTTACGAACTGTGTGCATATCCTCCTGCATTGTTCGAATCACGAAGTATCTTGAGGAAACCCGATAAGTCTCAGCTAGCTCATGCAATAATCAAATACACTGACACTTTACGCATGGAAGAAGTTCAAGAAATTCAGTGCACAGACCAGTACGTATTGGATGGTGGATCTCTACTACATCGTGTTTCCTGGCGTCAAGATGAAACATATGACAGCATCGCCAACTCATATGCCGATTTCCAGGGCCGGATTAAGACCTTTAGAGGCCCTAAGCACTTAAAAGATTTTGGTGCCCCATATAGTATATGTAATTCAAAATATAAACAAAAATAAACCATAAAATAAAATTTTATTTTTTGAAATGAAACAAAACTTACAGTAAGATGGAAAATAATGTTTATTTTTGTATACTTCCACTTCATTTATATTTGAAAAGTTTTCTCCTACTTTTTTTAATTGCAAAGTCTTTGATCAGATCCTCAAAACTAATCTTACGTAACACATCTGCTTCTATACTTAGTAGAGATAAGGCATCCAGCCTGCCTTGTTGCATAGTTGTTCTGTTGGTATTTTTAATATACTTCAACTGAGAAAATGAACGCTCAGCTGAGCAATTTGTGACCATTAATGTTAAAAATATACGAAAGGCAATTTCTACATTTGGGAAGGCACACTCAATATTGTCTTCTACAATTATTTTATAAAGTTCAGCATGACTGAATCTTGTTTTTACATTTTTTTTTGCACTGAACTTATGGCACACATATGAGTGAAACTGCTGAAGCTCAGCAAAGAAATTAGTGTTCAAGTCCTCTGGGTAAGCATCAATCATCTTTTTACAACCCTGAGAATACCTTTCAATTTCAGTAGATGATGAAGTGGTGACATTATGTGGCACATCACTTAGAAAAGAAAATCTCTGCTATTTCTTTGTATATCTCTCCTCTTCTTCTCATCTCAGTTTCAAGTTTGTCAACAATTGTGTAAAAGGTGGTGATAAGAAATTTATCTCTGGCATTCAGATATACTTCTGGTGCATCTCCGTCATTGGGTACCTTCTTTCTGATACGTTTGCGAGTTTGAGCTGCCTTGTAATCAACATCTGGTAGCATTTCCTTTGTAGCTGCTTCATATCTTTCAAATTCATCTCGTGAAGTGCACAGTTGGTCAGCTAATGATCCATACAGATCTGCACATGTTTTTAAGTTCACATCCTTATTCTGTAGAACTTTGCTTACTCTATGAAAATTTTGCAAAATCTCATCCCAAAAATTCAACATAAAAACGAATTCTAGCTCTTGCATCTTATTTGCAATATTATTTGCTTCTCTTCTAGTGTCTCCCTTTTGTGACTGGTCTTCAGCTATACATTCTAACGCTTCTAAAATTTTAAGGAAAGATTTCAAAATTGCTGCTGTTGCCATAGCATGTGCCTCCCATCTGGTATCAGAGAGGGATTTTAAGACACTTTCATTTCCAATACAACCTTTAAGAATTTCCCACCTGCTGGTTGAGGCTAAAAAAAAGGTATAGAGCAACTGCACTGTAGAGAAGAAATTAACCGCCTCTTGACAGCAGTCAACAGCACTTCGGCCTACCAGATTTAGTGAATGGGCTGCACAGGGCACATATATAGCAAACTTGTTTGTTTCTAAAATTTTTTGCTGCATCCCCTTATAACGCCCAGACATGTTGGCAGCGTTGTCGTAAGATTGACCCCTACATTTTGAAAAGTTTAGCTTACAAACTTCACGTAAGTACTGCAACACCTGATTTGCCATTTCCTCACCAGTATGGCTTTTCATTTTCAGAAAGGTTAAAAAGCGTTCAATAGGCTGTCCATCTTTTAAGTACCTAAGTACAACACTTAACTGATCGATATGTGATAGATCTGGTGTTGAATCAACTGACAAACTAAAATAACCAGAAGATTTTACTTCGTCAACAATGAGTGCGTGGACCTTTTGAGCCATTAGTTGAATGAGTTCCTCACAGGTGGTTTTGGACAGGTAAGAAGGATTTCCTTTGCCAGAATTTCCATATTTCAAAATGTGACCTGCTAAAAATGGATCAAACCGGCTTATGAGCTCAAGCAGCCCTAAAAAATTCCCATTCTGCAATGATCCAAATCTTTCTTCTGTTCCTCGAAAAGACAAGCCACGTTCAGCTAACGTACAAATAACAGCTATGACACGCCTCAAGACATGTTCCCAGTAATCACACTCTTCCTGAATTTGTTTTTCCAACTGTTTTCCCAACCCCGCACCTTGTCTGCGAGTTAAGTATGTTAGCATAGAGTCTCGGTGAGTAGTGCTTTTTTCATGATGATCAATTACAATAGTATTTCGCCAGTCACTGAACCCTTCTCTTATAACAAAATGTGAGACATTTTTAGGAGCAAACAGTTTACAAACATAACAGTAAACTGATCCTGTTGATGGTGAATACAATAACCACTCTCTCTTGTATTTCTCACCATTGGCTTTTGTCCCAACGAAAAGTTTTTGTGAACAGTATCTTGCTGGTTTGCCACTACTGAAATGCGGGTAAGACTTGTCAAATGGCCCATTGTGGCGTTGACAGTCACTGGGTCCACAAGCAATCCAATAAGCCACATCATCAGCAGAGAAATCAAGCCACAACCCTGGATCTTTTGCTATATTTACTTCATCTTCTGCAGACTGATTCATTTCACCACCATCACCATGGTCCACTAAACTTTCATTTTCAGCAATTATTTCAACCCCAGAATGTCTTGTAAAGCAACTTGAATCAACATTTGCAGTAGAGGTATCAAGAGAATTTACAGGCAAAGTGAGATCAGTAGTGAGACATGTGGTAGATGAACCTGCTTGTGACACCTCGGTGATTCCAACGTCATCATATTTTGATTTTGAAGTGATCAAAGTGGTATTTGTGTCCACTTCTGATGACGGAGATTGGTTTTGATTCAGAATCGGTATATCATGTTGACGTTGTGGTCGTGGAACTTGTGTGAAGAAATCAGTCAGCTTTGCAGTCTTGGACTCTAAATCCAAAGTCTTCTCTTGTTTCTCTTTTGATAGTTTTCGCTTTTGTGCACCACTTAACTGAACACGTTTCATCTTGGTTCTTGGGGTCTGTAAAATACAGAAATAAAAAGAATATTTTATTTGTATATTATGTGGCAATCAACACAGTTACACATATCACAATCTTGGCTTTGTTCTTTTATTCTCAGAAAGACAAAATGGGAACCGTACACAACCAAAGTGGCAATTTAAATATAAGTGGCAATTAAATATAACTCAACCGAAATATCAACTCGAAATGTTGAATACAAATCAAATCGAAAGAAGGAACCGAAAGAAGGAACCGAAACCTATAAAATAAAAATACTTAACATTAGAATTAATAATACGCAATCTATAAAAATATCAATATTAACATTTCACTATTAACGAGCCACATTTTATATTTACATTTATTTATTTATTTAAAACAATATTTAATTATAGGAAATATGAACATTTGCTTAGGGCCTAAATTGTCCTAACTACGTTTGATGTTATATATACATTACAAATTATTCACTCTGGTTATTACAATCTAAATTCTTTTATACTGTTATGACAATAGATAAATAAATTATAAAATAAAGATACGTGTATGATAAAATATTGTTATATATACAAATAAAGTACACTTCATAGACTTACCCTAGAGAAGAAGAGAGAGCAACAGATAAACTTCTTCAACGCTAATTAACTTAGGTCAGTATATCTTATTATTATAATGGCCGTGATAAACATCACTTGATTCAACAGCAATATAGAGAGTTTATAGTTTCTTTTATTTTAATATTAATTTATATTACAATTCTATAAACCTAAATCTTTCTGTAAAACAATACCAAATGATTATGTAAAATATATATTTAATATTATATGCACAAATCACACGTTCAGAATAACTTCCTATAGCACACGAAAATATTTAATCTATATGTATTTTTAATATGGCGCTCAAAGATTTGATATAAACAAAATAATAACGCAAAGCGTAAAGTGTGTGATTACAACGAAATATATTTATTCTCTCAAAAGGGTTGTTGTTCACTACAAATTCAAACAATGAAAAAAAATAAATACTATATATGAATATATATAATTCAGTTTTCAACAGCTTATAGGCTATAAGCCGCGATTATAATAGTATAATAAATCCATGGTAAATCCGACAATGGAAAATTTCTGTGGTGCCCCCCTTCCCTTGATGCACGGGCTTATTTTGCTTAATGGTTAATCCGGCCCTGCCGATTTCACTCTGAAAACATATGGAAAAGCAATCATTGTTTTTGATGGCTACAGCAGCTCTCCTACGATGAAGGACATGACCCACAGAAGACGCAGCACCAAGACAAGCAGAAATGTGAATCTCAGTCCAAGCATGAAGTTTGTTGGCCAGAAGGAACACTTCTTGGCTAATGAAAACAACAAGCAAGCATTTATTTCCCTCGTAGGTGAGATGTTGAAGAAGCACGGGTGTACTGTTCACAACGCAGATGGGGATGCTGATGTGGACATCGTTCGTGCAGCAGTTTCCTCATCAGAAAATGCAACTACAACAGTAATAGGGGAAGACACCGACTTGCTGATTGTCCTTCTGTACCATGCCAAGGACAGTGGTTTCAAGTTGTACTATCGCAGCGATATAAGACGGGGACCATCTCCTAATCCTGTGTATGATATTCTCAGCATTCAATCATTGTTAGGCAATGACATCTGCAAGTATCTCCTGTTTGTGCATGCTTTCACGGGCTGTGATAGCACATCCAGAATTTTTTCGATCGGTAAAGCCAAAGCATTCGACACACTGATGAAGGTGGCTGAACTCCGTTCAGTTGCAAATACATTCTGTTCTGATTGTTGCCAACACTCTGACATTGAAGCCGCTGGAAGAAAGGCAATGCTTCTGTTGTATGGCTGCAAAACACTTGAATCCACTAACGCACTACGTCATCGAATGTTAGTTGAAAAGGTAGCTACAGCTAAATCTTTTGTTACACCCGAACGTTTGCCACCTACCGATGCGTCCACAAAGTACCACAGCTTTCGCACATACTTTCAAATACTAAACTGGAAGTCTACAGAAGAGAAGATCGATGCAGAACAGTGGGGTTGGTATGTAAATAATCATTCCTACTACCCTACAGCCTGCGACAAGCCACCAGCTCCAAATTATCTACTCAACATGATCCGCTGCTCCTGCAAGACGAAATGTGCTACTTCAAGATGTGGATGCAAGCGTAATGGAATGCCCTGTTCAGCCGCTTGTGGCGAGTGCCAAATCAGTGGTTGCGATAACAACCCAAGTACCGGTAATCTATCCGATGATAGTGATGAAGAGGATTAATTTCTGTGTTTGTGACCCAGGTATCACTTCTTCTGTAATGAACATAACTTGAAACTGGGAAAAAAATAATTGTTGTATTATTGATTATAAAAATCTGTAAAAAGCTATATAACATTATATTTGCGTAATAACTGGTTGTGTTGTATATTGTTGAATTATTTAAAACATTACAACTGAAAGAAAAAGCATCAAATGTATCTCTATAAATAAAAGCGTAAATTATATATTTTTTTTTTTCGTAGGAAACATCCAGTCCGCCATTTTGAATTTCATTTTTGGGGGTGTTCCCGGGGTCCAATTTTGTCGGATTTTGGATATGTTATTCGGCAATGGTTCCTGAGCTGGAAACAGTTTAGAAAGCTTCAGAAGCAATTTTGCCCAGGTCTAACTACAAATTGCCTGGACACACACACACACACACACACACACACACACACACACACAACACACACACACACTTTACCTTCTACCCCATTTCTTCATTCCCTGACGAGGTGTTTGAATACACAAAAGACCTTGAATAAATTAATTTTTTTTTATTGTTGGTGTGTAACATTTATTAATTTTACGTGCGTAATTGTGAAATTCATCCTTACAAAGGTTTCGCGCGATGATTTCTCATTTCGCGAAGGTCAAGCTTGTCGCCCCCTCCTCTCGAGTTGGCCTGGTGAAATAGTGAGTTGGATTCTTGCGCTTTCCATCTCTCAAAGCCAGGTACGCCCGGCTCATCGGGGACTGTTCTGAGCCAGGCGTCTAGTCTTCTTTAGAAGATGTCCACTGCAACTCCCTTCGTGTTTCTTAGGTCTTTGGGCAACTGATTAAACAGTTTTGGTCCTCTCACTACGAAACTATTTTCTTTCAGGGTTAAGGATGTTCCCTGTCTCGCCTTCAATTTGGGAATACGACACAGTCTACCGTTTCTACTTTCCACTGTTGTTTGGGGATTTATAGGGTTCAGAGTAAGATTAGGGACTAGTTTCTCCATTATTTTCCAAGTGTAAATAATGGTGTCTCTCTCTCTCTTCTCCTTTCCAGTGAATATAGGTCTAGTTCGCGAAACCTTTCCCAGTAATTTAGTTCTTTGCACCCATTGATCTTGGCTGTGAAGCGTCTCTGGATCCCTTCCAGCTGTCTAATGTCTTCTTTTTTATATGGGGATGTTAGGACCGAGCAGTATTCCAATTTGGGTATGATCAGGGTTTTCAGTAGAGGAATCATTACATTCCTATCCCTTCGTTTAAAGGTTCTCAATATCTGACCCGTTATTCTCTTTGCTCTGTTTACTGCTACCTTCTTTTGTGTTTCAAATTTCGCATCATCTGTCATTACAACCCCTAAATCTTTTGCTCTGGAATTTCTCTGAAATTCCTGTCCATTTGGGGTATAATATTCCATGGATTTTAGGTCCTCTCTTTTTCCGTACCGAAATAGCTGAAATTTCTCTGTGTTAAACTTCATATTGTTGTCTTCCGTCCACTTTTAGATTCTGTTTATGTCGGTTTGTAGAGATCCTATGTCTTCTGGGTTTCTTATTTTTCTACTGAACTTTGTCTCATCCGCAAAGGATATTACTGTGCTGTCTCTGGTAACGTCCTCATCTATGTCAGTTAGCATGATTATGAAGAGTAGTGGAGCTACTACTGTTCCTTGTGGTGCTGAGCTGAGGACCTCTGATTCTGATGAAGATACTCCTTGTACTCGTACTGTATCGACTTGCCTCCGCTCACTAAGGAAATTATATATCCATTTCCCTACTTTTCCTGTTATTCCCATATATTTCAGTTTATGTATTATGATTCCGTGGTCACACTTGTCGAACGCTCTAGCAAAGTCTGTGTATAGTACATCATAGTTTTCATTACTTTCAAGTGAATCAATAATGTTGTTGTAGTGTTCCATTAGTTGTGATAGGCATGATCTGCCTGACCGAAACCCGTGTTGGTTATCATTGAATTTGTTCTGAGTTTCCAAAAAGTCATAGATTTTCTGTCTAACTATTCTTTCAAATATTTTAGTGAGATGGGATGTAAGCGATACTGGCCTATAGTTTTTGGCCTCGGATCGGTCTCCTCCTTTATATATTGGGACTATGTTTGCGCTCTTCAGGATGCCCGGTATTTCTCTCGTGTCTAGTGATCGTCTCCATATCCAGTATAGGGGCTCAGTGATTGCATTCTTGCAGTTTTTGATCAGTGTGGCATTCCATTTATCCGGTCCTGCCGCTGAGTGTATTTTTAGTTTCCCTATGGCTTGTGTAATATCATCCGTCGTAAAGTCGAAATCCGTTATACTTTCCCCTTGTGGTTCTTCTTCAAAGAACGCGTTTCTATCGCATATCAATTTGTCAGTTTTTGGGATACTGAAAAATGATTCGTATTGAGCTCTTAATATTTCAGATACTTCTGTTAGATCATCAGATAAAGCACTGTTCTCATTTTTTAAAGGTCCGACAGTCGCATGGTTTTTAGACTTTCTTTTTGCGAAATTATAGAAGTACTTTGAATTAGCCTTTATCGCTTCTATAGCGTCGTCGTCCTCTTTTTCTGTATGTTTCTCGATTAGTTCCTATATGACGACATCGATACTTTGCATCCCACACACACACACACATATATAATATATATATATATATATATGTGTAAAGTCCGCACAAGATGAGGAGGGAGAATGAGCAAATGAAAAATGAGGTACCTCCCAGGAATCGAACCCGGGATCATCCAATTGCCGGTCGGATATGCTAATCACTGCATCAAGAACCCCGATGAGTCAGTTGGATTAGGCGGATGTTCATGCATAAATTTGTCAGCTTCATAATATGATAATTAATAAATTAAGTATGAATTTAAACCGACTTTCGATTTTTGGTTAGTTGTAAATATTAGATATTAGGTAATATTTTGTAATTATAATTTTTTTCCATACACTCTTCTCTTTTTGGACGAGTTTTCGCCACACAACTGTGTTACCAGGATGCGGCGACGGGGACCCAACTCGTCTTGCATCCCACCAACCACTTTCCCCAACCATCACCCTTTGGAAAGGGGTGTGCTTATGACATTGTTATGTATTGTAGCATGAACAATTAATTAATCAAATACACAACAGACATTGCCAGTTACATTAAAGATGAAATGAAGGATACAAAGTTTCAATATTTGAACTGAATGAGGGGCAAATTGCGCTGCAAAAATAGCAATTTTTCTGACTTGTCTCCTTTCAGCCGATTTCGTTTTTCATTATAAATAAAGTTGAATAGTTGTTCACTGGGAATACTGCTTGGAGGACAGCTAAACTAGCTAAAATAAGTTAAATAGTACACATCCGCATCCCGCAGGTGTGGATGCGGATGTTGAATTTTATACGGATGCGGCATACATCACTAGTATATATTCTGAATTAAGTTTCAAATTAAAAAGAAAATGGTTTCTTTATTTAGTGTTTCTACGCACAATTAGTAATAAGCATAAAATTAATTCAATCTTGTTGAGAACGAAGGACAAAGTAAATCCTTCTTAAAAAAAATGTATTAAGTATTTGATCACGAGGAGGAACAATGGTATTAAAGTATGATAAAAGTATTATTGCACGAGAGATTGGTCTTAGTATATAGATTGAATTATAATCTAAGTAAAAAGAAAAGTGTTTATTTACGTAAGTGTTCTTCTAAACATCACTGATGTTGTTTATCGGACTTAATGGAGATTCGAAAATATCGAATCGGAACCCAAGCTAACGAATCAAATCGAATCCTCTCTGCCGATTCGAAATCAAACGAATCTCGAAGCTTCGCAGGGCCCTAATATATATATATATATACTCTTATGATAAAATACCTTTGTTTATAGTTCTACCCATCAATCTGTTTCCAATTTCAACGCACATTTTTTCCTTTAAACTAATACAAAGAAGAAAATGAATTTTCCAAAGTCTCAAGAAAAACAAAACAACGTTTAAAAAAAAACAAAAAAAACAAAAACCTGATTTAAATTTTCCTTATTTTGGAGAAGGTATCTTCGTAAAATAACGAGATTGTGATGTTACACTATTGAATGCTAATCAAATTGCATTAAACAGTAAACAAGAAAATTGGAAAAATTTACATGTTTATTTGAAGCGTTTGATTTGAAAGAAGATTAAAAAAGCAAACACACGCATCTTCGTATAATCAAGGTAACCGACACACACACATATACATATATATATATACATATACATATACACACACACATATATATATATATATATATATATATATATATATATATATATATATATATATATCTCTCTCTCTCTCTCTCTAAAAACTAATTAACTAAATCTATGTACAGTAATTTAACTTAACCTGACCTTGATGCTATCGAACGGAGAAGGGCGTGATAAGTGTTTAGGATGCAACTGTCGGTTCGAAGGGGTCTTCTTTCAAGTTCCTAATTAATGAGGTACTAGCTAACTTAACTTAAACAAACCTAATCTACCATAACCTTACCTAATGAGGTCTACTTTTTTTTTTTTTTTTTTCCCACAGCAAAAATGTTGCTAGTTTTTTTATATAATTTTTTAATGAGACAGGGAGACAACTCAAATAAGAAAATGACAAAAATAAAATCAAACGACAAAAGACACTTTCCTCTTTCAATTAAATTAACATCGTTATTAATACCTTTCTGTAAGTCTCTTTCGGGCATTACATGAATAAAATTGAATTCAAGTTCAAAATTTTGGCGGTGTGTCAACATTGTGCAGATGAACAATGTTTCGCTACCCATCGTTCGTTCTTTTAAGATTCCTATTGTGCGCAAAATCTTTTCTATAACAGGTGTTTTTTATAACAGGTGTTTTTATATATATATATATATATATATGAATAGAAACGACATAAGTGTTAAGGAACGTTTCTGCACACGAGGAGGAGAGATAACGAATAATGAAAAATGAGGCGAACCGCCCGGGAATCGAACCCAGGGCCTTCCAATTGCCGGTCGGACGCTCTACCATTATGCTACGGACCTCACTCAATCACAAATCGAAATTCTCCCACATAGGGCAGAAACCAATGCCCTGAGAGGGCACCCTCGCAAATCGTGAATATGCGCATATAACTGCAATGACCGCGCAGTATATAAATGAATAGAAACGACATAAGTGTTAAGGAACGTTTCTGCACACGAGGAGGAGAGATAACGAATAATGAAAAATGAGGCGAACCGCCCGGGAATCGAACCCAGGGAGAATTTCGATTTGTGATTGAGTGAGGTCCGTAGCATAATGGTAGAGCGTCCAACCGGCAATTGGAAGGCCCTGGGTTCGATTCCCGGGCGGTTCGCCTCATTTTTCATTATTCGTTATCTCTCCTCCTCGTGTGCAGAAACGTTCCTTAACACTTATGTCGTTTCTATTCATTTATATACTGAGCGGTCATTGCAGTTATATGCATGTGCATATATATATATATATATTATATATATAAAAGGTTTGCTTCCGTTCTAATTATTCGTTCTGATGAAGGACAATATTTTCGCACCACTTACGACCTACAAAGACTTTTACATCTAAGATAGAGGAAACGAAACATTGTAAACCACTAGTTTCGACGCCAATCTTTGAAACTTCACTTCTTCAAACTAAGAAGAAGATGCGAGTGATAGATAATAATATACACATGGAAAATACTCGAAGGATATGACCCAGTTTATAGAAATAAAAAAAAAACACACTGGAACATGCAAATTCTGTATTATCCCAGTTGTAGTGGGACTGCAAGCCATGAAAACGAAAATAAAAGATATTTTCAGAATAAGAGACCCACAATTATTTAACGCGCTACCAAATGAACCGAGGAACTTCGAGCACATCAGTCTGAATAATTTCAAGCAGCAACTGGACAGGTGCTTGGGCCAAGTCACTGCTTCATCAAAGCCCCCCAAGTTTAATTAGAATCTAGGAAATAGTATATTAAATGAAGTCTCTGAGGAAAAAGATTTAGGCGTCATTGTTAAAGTTCTCAAAATGTTCAGTCTCGAGCAGTAAAGCTAGTAGAGTATTGGGTTTTATTTCTTGTAATTTTTAGTATAAATATAAAGATATTGTTTTGCCATTATATAAATCGCTTGTTAGGTCTTATTTAGATTATGCTGTGCAGTTTTGGTTGCCCTATGGGCCTATATGAATAAGGATATACTATAGAATTTAGAAATGGCAAAAAGGGGTTCAGCTCTGTGGAACAAAGCTTATTCTAACATTACGTACGAAGATTGACTCAAAGAGCTGAATTTGTATACACTTGAAACTCGATGTTTGAGAAGAGAATTAATTCAGGTGTTTAAAATTTCAAGTGCAATGAATGAACTCTGAAGCTATTCTTTTCATTATAAATCTTTCTTCACAACAATTTTGTCAGCAATGGTTGGCGGAAGAGGGGAGAGCCTTGTCTGTGCTATACTTTACTATTACAACTATTCCTGTGTGAAAGCTTTACACGTCTATAAGTATAAGTGTGCAAGTGTAATCACCGTCCACGTCCCAAGAGCATTTTAACCACTAAACCATCCAAGAAACATTTTACTCAAGTATTACCATCGACCGGTGTACTTATGAGTAACTTTGAAAACACATAATAAAACGCGATACAGTCAAAGTTGCACTTGAACGAAAATCGTTTGGTATGGTGGTAAAAACGTGCTCTGTACGTAACCCACACGACGCGGAGACGAATACTACTCTGTATTGCACATTTCACCCAAGTTTTCGTAATATTATATATATATATACGCGGTATATAACTTATAAGCAACTTATCTAAAATAAAATTTAAGATCCTTTTTCTGCATTAGAAATAGACCATCGGTAAATTGCTTTACACAGAAATGTTATTTTCTTGAAAGAATGAAGCTGATATAAAAATAAAATATAACTTTTAATTGCTTTAAGTAAAAATTAAATTCCAGACAAAGAATCTTTCTCTTATTTTCTGTTCCATTTGTCTGTTGGGCGAGAATGGTCTGAATCCTCGTGTGAAGTTATCTCTTGATTGGCCTAGCGGGTGATTCTTTTTAATTACCAAGAGGAAACTTTCCTCATTTGCAGAAAAAATTGGCTAACATTTTAGCTACCAAAGATAAAGAATTGAATAAAATTTCAAGCAAATTAATTTATTACATTATGAAATAATGGTAAATAATAGTTAAGTACGGAGTTTTGTGTTCATGTGTGTTTTGGCAAAGTCGAAATCACGCCTTTGGTCCACCGATTGCTCGAAAATTGAAATTGTTAACCATTCTTCCATTACGACCTAATCTAAAGTGCGCCTAACTCGGGCATAAGATCCACCCTAATTGGTATCACGTATGAAATGGGCGTGGCTTCACACTTAAAAAATCTGGTGGCCACAAAACTGCATATTAGCTAAAAGATTATGCATTATTTAAAAAAATATCTTGTTGACAAGTTTTTTGGGGGTTAGGTTAGGTTAGGTTAGGTTAGGTTAGGCATTTAGAGTATTGATGACATTTCCGTCGATGAAATTATATACACTGTATATATACAATATACATGTCTTTCTACTAGAGTGTAAATAGACTGACATTACGGTTGCCAGGTGTCTCGTATTTTAAGAGATTTTGTCCGGACAGCGTCCCATATCAGGCGTATACAGCACGCAGTTTTAACTACTCGTGTAAAGAAAACTACACGGTGACTGTAGTGACATTTTTTTGAAGTGAAGAAGTGCAAGTACTTGAATGCAGACTCGAAGAGTGGAAGCAAACTGAACGTTAACCATAGTTTCACTGTCCACCCCGAAGTTGTCCCAATCCATATTTCCATATTTGAAACTGGTAACACTAGTTGCTGTTACCATTTAGTTACTCGTGTATTTTTAATATTATTTATTTTGATACAGTGAAGCTTCGTTGAAATCTACAGGGTGTCCATAAAGTCACGCATCATAGGAACATAAGCAATGTCTATTTATTTATGTCTTTTAGTGATTTGTTTATTAAAGGGCCTATTTGGCCAATATATTAAGAGTGCAACAGGTAATTAAGTATGTCCAGCTACAACGGTCGACTCCCCCCCCCCCCCCCCCCCCCCCCCCCCGACACAACCTTAAGGAATGACGGAAATAACTTACGGTAGGCTTATTTTCGTGTTTATTAAAATAAATAAATTATTTGAGATTTACAGGCTTTTAGGAGAGAGAGAGAGAGAGAGAGAGAGAGAGAGAGAGTTACAAGGAAAAGAAGTACCTCAAAAGGCCTTGCGGCCCATACCGAGGAGGTACCAATGGCAACGGGTGCCAGGGAAAATTTTGTAAAAGTTTATTTTTCTTTCAACTATCCTAGCAGTAGTAGAAAACTGGATAGAAAAGTAGAAGGCTCTCTCCCCACCCTCCGCTCCCTCCCTGCCAGAGGCAGGTACGGAAAAAGGTTGAAGAAAATACCTTGACCCTGGAAAAGTAGCCAAGGAAATTTTACAGGAAAGTGGAGAATATATAAATAGCTCTATATTTAGCTTGCTCACAGAGATACCAAGCAAGCGAACTCCTGCAGAGTTTTCTGAGGTTTTAATCTTAAACTATGAGTGTGTTCAGTACTTTGTCTAGCCTATTTTTAAACAGATTTACACTTTGACTGGAAACAACCTCTGAGGGAAGTTGGTTCCAAATATTAACTATTTTATAGGAAAAGAAATTTCCGCAGACTGAGGTCCTAAATGTCTTTACACACTCAAATAGTGTGCAAGATTTCGTCTACCCTTTCTTGAACTGATCCACAGAGGAACTGTTCACAACTTCCGAAGGTAACCTGTTCCATGTGTCACAGATCTTATACGTAAGTAATTCCCACACACACTAGTCCTAAACCGTTTCAAATCCAACTTCCAACCATTGTTGCGAGTTGGGTTATCATTTAAACTAAACATACTTCTAAATCGACATCGTTGAACCCTCGTAAGAGCTTGAAAACCTCGATCAGTTGACCGCGCAGCCTCCGAGTTTCAAGCGAAAACAAGTTCAGGGCGCGTAACCGTCGATTGTAGCCCATATGCCTAACGGAAGGGATTAACTTTGTGGCCCTCGCCTGCACTCGCTCCAGCCTCTCAATATCTTTCCTGAGGGTGGGCGACCAGAACTGCACAGCATAGTCCAGGTACGGCCGAACAAGGGAATTGTACAGTGAGAGCACAATCTCCTTGTTCCGAAACTGAAATTGCCTCCTGATATAACCCAATAGTTTCTGGGCTTTCTTTTCCACCTCTACACACTGTTTCGTAAACTTAAGGTCGCTGCTAATTAGCACACCCAAGTCCTTTTCTAAATCAGTCACCTCGATATTACTGCCCAACATCGAGTAGTCCGACTTGGGATTGGCGTAGCCAATGTGCATCACTTTCCATTTACCCAAGTTAAACGGCATTTGCCATTTTTCGGACCACTCTCCTATCCTACCTAGGTCCGCACGCAGTTCCTCGATCGCTTCGGGCGTCCCAACATTGGCCCCAAGCTTGGTGTCATCAGCGAATTTGGCGATCCGACTGACGATGCCACCGTCGATATCATTTATGTAAATGATAAACAACAGCGGCCCCAAAACGGAACCCTGAGGAACCCCACTAGTGACCGAGGCCCAACCCGAACTAGCACCATTAATTACAACCCTCTGCCGCCTATTCTTCAGCCAGTTTTCAAGCCACCTACCTATTTCCCCACCGATACCCAGCGCGCGCACTTTCGCCATTAGCCGGCGGTGAGGTACCTTATCAAAGGCTTTCTGAAAGTCGAGATAAAGTATATCAATCGCCCTACTCTTATCGTACTCACTCAACATGACGTGGAAAAACTCGAGCAAGTTGGTGAGACACGACCTATGCCGTCTAAACCCATGTTGGGAGTCTCCAAGCAGCTTGTGGGAATCCAAATGGTCAACGATCCTATCCGCTATTATCCCCTCTAATAATTTACCTACAACTGAAGTGAGACTAATGGGACGATAGTTCCCTGGACTTTCGTGATCCCCTTTCTTAAAGATAGGGGTCACGTTGGCTTCCCTCCAGTCACTAGGCACCTGGCCCGTCTCCAACGATTTGTTGAAGACTGTAGCCAGGTGGGGAGCCACCTGGTCGCGCACCTCCCGCAACACTCTGGGGAGAAACTGGTCTGGCCCAGGAGCCTTAAACGCGCTCAGTTTGTCTATTCTATCGGCAACGACTGTCGCGGTACATCGAACATTATCCAGGCCAGCACCTTCGTGCCTCACACCTGGCTCGGGGATGATGCGGGTGTCCTCCCTGGTGAACACTCCCGCAAAGTACTCATTAAGCACATTGGCGATGTCCGCGTCCGAGGTCCGCAGAACGCCGCTTCCGTCCTTTAAAGGACCTATCATGCTTCTAATGGGCTTTCTACTATTAACATAACTGAAGAACTCCTTAGGGTTCCCCTTGCAGAGGCTTGCCACCCGTAGTTCTTCGTTACGTTTCGCTAGCCTAACCTTCGCCTTCACTTCCCTACACAGGCGGACATACGCTAAAGTGTTCTCATGGGAACGATTGGCCTTCGCCCTCCTATACGCTACTTTCCTATTTCGGATAGCCGAAGCGATGTCACGATTGAACCACTTAGGCTGCGTTGAAGCAGGGGTGACCGGTTTTGAGGGTATGGCAGCAGACTGCAGCACCATAAACTCGTCCCGGAATGCACTCCACACTCCCTCAACATCGCCGCCGACCTCTAACCCCATATCTCCTACGCTATCCCTGAGGCTAACAAAGTTCGCCCGCCGGAGATCGAGCTTACTGCCTCTCGAGTTACTACGCTTCACCCGAGGGACGCACACACGGAACCTAATATATATATATATTAACACCCAATATTTTGTTGGCGTTTCTTCATATAAAGTTAATAATAGTTAATTTTCTTAATGAGCGTTTTATTACTAGAAAATATTCTCAAATTATGAACCCAAAATAAAAAATATTTCGCAAAAATTAGCATTTTTATTTTCTATTTTTTCAAAAAGGTTTCTCAAAAATTAAAGATATTCTTCAATTCAATACGAGTTATGACCACTGGAAAAAAGCCGAATAATTTTTATATGATAGGGAACTTATAGTCGGTATTTTTTTTTTATACAGGGTGTACATAAAGTCATGATCTATTTTTGTGAAGCACTTGGAAATTATATGGAATTCAATCATAAAATGATAAAGTGGTAACATTTATTAAATAATTAAGAGTAGGATTCGACGTGACACCCATCAGTATCCCTGCACAGCTCAAATCGTTCCGCAGCATTTCTAAACACATTCTGGAGCATTTGCCGGGTTATGTTATCTGCAGCAGTTCGTATACGTGTACGTAAGTTTTCAAGACTCGTAATCTTCGTCTGATAGACGTGCGATTTGATAAAGCCCCATGCAAAGAAATCTAAAGGGGTTAAATCTGGTGATCTCGCTGGCCAAGGTCTGTTGCTTCCGCGTCAGATCCAGCGATTTGGAAAACGTCCATTTAGATAATCCTGAACAATTTTGGCATAGTGACAAGGAGCACCATCATGTTGATAGACGACGGTACTAACAATCCTATCCCCAATCAGCTGAGGTTCAAGGAATTGCTGCAACATGTCCAGATAAATAAGCCCCGTAACTGTAGCTTCAGCAAAGAAAAAAGGACCATAAACCTTAGATTTTGTTAAACCCATCCAGACCATCCAGACATGAACTTTAGGTGAGAGTCTCTCCCAATTTTGGACGAAATCATTCGGTCTTTCATCTGCCCAAATTAGACAGTTATGGCGATTTACTTTTCCACACGTATGGAAAGTGGCTTCATCACTAAAGAGAATGTTGTCCATTAAATTATCACTCCAGATTTGTTCTACGAGATCAGCACACACAGCACTTCGTCGAGGGAAATCTTCCTCATGTGAATCATGTAAAACCTGCAAATGATAGCTTTTCTTCTGCAAATTAACTTTCAGAATTTTGTGCACAGATGACGTCGGGAGGCCGAGTCTGTGTGATGCAGCACGAACGGACGTACGTGGCTCCTCAGTGATAATTCCGCGTACTACCTTCACGGTAAGATCTGACATACACGGTCGTCCTGATCTTGCTTCATCATTTACAGATCCCGTTCGTTTAAATTTGTTCACCAATTTTCGTAGTGTCTTGTCTATTGGCCCCGGCTTATGAAATCTCCTTCTAAACTTCTCTCTGATGTCATTGTATTTCTTTCCCTCGATTCGCCAAATTACTATTGCCACACGCTCTTCTGTATTCATTCTAAGGGCTTCTGAAAAGAAAAATAGAAAAAAATAATTATTTCACAAAAATAGATCCTGACTTTATGTACACCCTGTATAATGAAAGGAGCCTATACTTTATTCTATTGGATCTCAACCGTGACCCCGACAAAAACCCAAGGAATCAGTAGTAACGAGGAGAATTACGCTAGATATTATAAAGCAAATGTAGAATATAGTTGTAACAAAGGTATAATTTTAATGTATTACCCTCAATGAAATATTGTAATTATGTTTTGTACATTATTTTGCAATCGTGTTTTAAAAGTTTTGACATTCTCTCGAAGATAAAATTGCAGCCGCAGTTTAACGTTTTCTTCATGTCTGACTCTCCTCGTAAATTTCATTCACTCGTTTCGTCAAGTTGTGATTACTGAGAACAGGAGTAGATTCGTTTTTCTGTATCCACCCGAGGAGGATGCCTGTGGGCATCGAAACTGTTGGAGTAGATTGATAGTTATTCGACGATTCCCTAACTTCACTTAATTTTTTAAATGTCAAACTTTTTTAAATCATTTTTCAGTATTAATAAAGCCACTCGAGGGGGGGGGGAAAGAGTGCAAACTCGACGGGGGGGAAAGAGTGCAAACTCGAGGGGGGGGAAAGAGTGCAAACTCGAGGGGGGGGAAAGAGTGCAAACTCGAGGGGGGGGAAAGAGTGCAAACTCGAGGGGGGGGAAAGAGTGCAAACTCGAGGGGGGGGAAGAGTGCAAACTCGATGGGGAAGAGTGCAAACTCGGAAGTCAAAACAATAACTTTTACCGAAACATCTGCGCGTGCATACAAAACATTGAGCGTTCCCTAAATCCAATGCGTTAAATTTACTGATATTTTATATTAATTTTGAATATTCGGGAAGACTTACATTTCTCTTTATTGAAGTGGTAAATACTGTACTATTTTGTACAAGTACAACTATATTGTAATTAGAAATTGCATACAAATGATCTATAAAGAACAAAATTTACCTCTGTTGTTCAATTTTAGGACCACCAGTCATTACCTATAAATACTGTATATCGCTGGATTACGTCCCCCCCCCACGTCGCGTCGTAACACTGCTTCCCGCTAGATCAGCAAAGCTAAGCGATGTTGAGTTTGAGTAGTATTTCGATGGGTGACTGTCCTCCGCGTTCAGATGATGTAGCGACCAGTGGTTCGCATTCCACGTAAACCTGTAGGTCCCCTCCGTCATATGACCTCAGATGTTGCGAAGGAGCTTATACAACCTCCAAAATACGCGTATATGAATAGAAGATGTTCATAAATTATCTTTACAAGTGCAACTGAAATGGAATTGAATTTGTAAAGATTATTTATAGATATACAGGGTGTCCATAAATTCTCTCTCCCAGTGTTGAGCTGAACAAAGTCTGCATTATTCTTGATCCTCTGTCCATACGCTTTATTTATGTTAACCATTTTAGGATTAGAATCTCTCGTCTTCCCGAGATCTCCCATAATTCTACCCATTATGCAAATCCTTACAGCCGACATTGAAATATATATTTTCAGTTTTATTAGGAAAACCAGTCATTCTGATATCTGGCATGAAATAAGTAACATACATACATGCAATGCAATACATACATACATACATTCAATACATACATACATATTGTAAACAAAGATATTATCTTAAAGAAAAACCTCGTAAAAATACCGCTTATTGTTTTCACTATTTTGCCCTTTTTTACTTTATGAGTTTTGTAATAAAGAGCAAACATTAAGAACTAGGAATGTAATCAACTAATGGGTGAGAATATAACATATACATATATTTTTTTTTATTCTCTCTCTCTCTCTCTCTCTCTCTCTCTCTCTCTCTCTCTCTCTCTCTCGAATTTAAAGAGGAAAAAACTTTTCTATGAATTTTTATCTTCATTTACCATCCAAGAATGTGTGTGTGTAATTTGATAAATTTTTATTGACCCTTTGACTCTCTCATCTCTGCTTTGCTCCCTTTTTCTTTTTGGAGTGCTATTATTATTATTATTAGTAGTATTTTTAGGGGGCTAAACAACACCCCCGACTCCCCCCGCCACCCTAAATAAATGTTATCTTTTACCTTTATTTTCGGGGAGGTTGACATTTCTGTCAGGGGTCGGGATTTAAGCTATTACAATTATAGTTATTTTTTACATTTCTGTTTTAATTCTTTAATTTATTCTTTTTAGATGCTTTTTTTCTTTATTCTTTTGTATTTTTTAATCTTATCTCTTCTTATTATTTTTTTTTTTTTGCTTTTATTCTTTGTGATTAAAAATTTGATCAAGGAAATGCATTTAATTTTTCTATAGTTTCCCTGAAAATAAAACTCATAGAAAACGGAAGTAAACTTTTTCTACACTTAATAATAATTTAATAAAATCCTAAAACAATGCCTTAACTTACGTATGAACTTAAATTTATCAAATAATAATATATGGTTTACAACAGATGCGGAAAGAAATTCGCCGAAACTATTGAATATTCAAAACATTCCCTCCCAAATATTACTAATTGGTAATTTTTTTTAATCTAAAATATTTTTGCTGCAAAGAAAAAAAAAATTCATAAATCGAAAGAATCCTTCAAAAATTTTCTTATTAAATGTTAGAGCGTTTTTAAGTTAAACATTTCGGCGAATATCTTTCCGGAACTGTTCAATTTACAATGAGAATAGAATATGAACACGGTAATAAAAAACAAGTGACGAGCGTTTCGTTACAGTTGTTAAAATTTCATGGCGTGTATAATATTTTTATAAGAATACGAAGAGACGAAATGCTTTTCACATTATATATATATATACAGGGTGGGCCGAAAGTCTGGATCCATAGGAAAATATTTATTTTAATACATAAATTACAACAAATGGTAAATACTTAAAATGAATATCAACTTTAACTCGTAAATGCGTATCCGTGATACTGTACAGTGGTTCGTACTCCAGTATAAACAACAAATTATAACAAATGCTCAAATTGGCGGCCTCTGACATCGACACTCTTAGGGGCGGAATTTATGATTTTTTATAATTCTTCAAATTGACGTTCTCGAGATGCGTGTTTCTTTGATAATCTTGTTGACTTTACTGGACTATTCGTTAAAGTTTCACATACCATTGCAGAGGTATTTTCATCAGTTGCAGTTTTTGGACGATCAGAACGCCGTCGATCATGTACACTTCCTCTTTCTTTGAAACGTTTAAACAACTTGCCAACAGTCGCATGTGTTACTGGATGCTTATCAGGATGATTTCTATTGAATTCGGTAGCAACTTCTCTGTGTGTAGCGCCCTGTCTTGCGTACATGAACACAAGTTCTACCCGGTCTTCTGTTGTTAGATTCGAAGCCATTTCTGGGCTGAAATAAAAAAGTATTTGAGTATTTATACTGGAGTACGAACTACTGTACAGTATCACGGATACGCATTTACGAGTTAAAGTTGATATTCATTTTAAGTATTTACCATTTGTTGTAATTTATGTATTAAAATAAATATTTTTCTATGGATCCAGACTTTCGGCCCACCCTGTGTATTATATATATATATATATATGTTATATATATATATATATATATACAGGGTGGGCGGAAAGTAGCTCCCTATTTTGGATTGGTAAAAAAATACGTATATTATCCATTTATTTCAGAAGAAATAATATGAAAAGGTAGGCATATATGGTAGGTTTTCTCTAAAATTCAATGTGGGCTCCAACTCTTTCCACCAGCTTCTGGAGCCGCCCAGGAATGGCGTCCACTGACTTTAGCAGGAACTCCGGCGGGATGGAGGACATGACTTCCCGAATTCGGTCCTCCAGTTCTTCCAATGTCCTCGGTTTGTGCGGTAGACTTCTTCCTTTACCCACCCCCAAAGAAAGAAGTCGCACGGTGTCAAGTCGGGGCTCCTGGCTGGCCATTGATGTGGACCACGACGACCCATCCAACGCCCAGGGAAGTGGGCATCCAGCCACTCACGGACAACAAGAGCGAAGTGCGGAGGGGCGCCATCTTGCATAAATATCAGATCGTCGATGTTCTCCCATGTGCTGACAACCGGCCAGACCTCGTTTCGCAACATAGCAAGGTACCGCTCAGCATTCATGGTGTTGCGCAGAAGGAACGGGCCCACAACCTGATCTGAGGTCATACCACACCACACCGTTACACTGAACCGATTCTGCCGTTTTTCAGCGGTAACCGTGCGACTTCTTTCTTTGGGGGTGGGTAAAGGAAGAAGTCTACCGCACCAAACCGAGGACATTGGAAGAACTGGAGGACCGAATTCGGGAAGTCATGTCCTCCATCCCGCCGGAGTTCCTGCTAAAGTCAGTGGACGCCATTCCTGGGCGGCTCCAGAAGCTGGTGGAAAGAGTTGGAGCCCACATTGAATTTTAGAGAAAACCTACCATGTATGCCTACCTTTTCATATTATTTCTTCTGAAATAAATGGATAATATACGTATTTTTTTACCAATCCAAAATAGGGAGCTACTTTCCGCCCACCCTGTATATATATATATATATATATGAAAATTATTTCACGAAAGTAACACGTGAAAAATATTTATGATGAATAAAACCACGAAGGAAAGGAAACACAGAATGGTGATCAAGCGCTTTCGTCTAATGACATCCTCGGAACACTGAAGTACATAAAGAGTTACAGCCTATATATAGGTTACAGAAAAAAAATATATATATATATATATATATATATATACAATAAACGGAGAAACAAAATTAAAGGATTGTGGGAGGGGCACACAAATATATAACGAAAAACTATCGATTTTTAGCACAAGATTAAATGAATTGTTTCCAACCAATGTTATAGATAAAAAAAAAATATACAAATTTATACTGGAAATCTGCCCGGGTTTTAGCACTCTGCCCTTTTTGTATATAAAAATTGAAAAATAAAAGTTATTAGGGTAGCATACAAGTTTACCAAAGATTTAGCGTTCTACCTTTCTTATCTAAATCTGTTCTGAAGGAATTCAAAACAACAGGATCGAGTTGAAAAAGACCTTTGCTTATGTTGAAGTTATTTGTAAGTTGGATAATGGCAGACTCAAGAATATTTCTATTAACAATGTTGCTAGAGTGAAATAAAACCGAAGCATTATTCCAATCAATACAGTGGGATATAACTGACAAATGGACAAAAAGGGCACTGGACAACTGTCCTGTTCTAACTGAATATTGATGCTGTTTTATACGTGTCTGACCTATGTAAAAGGAATCACATTGTTTACAACCAATTTTATAGATAATGCCTGAATTATTGGTAGGGCAATTTTTTACTATGATAATTTTCACAATATTGTTATAAGAAAATACTACATTAATATCCAAAAGTTTAAGTGCATTAGCAATGCCTAAAAAGCCCGGGTAAAATGGAAGTACTAAAATATTTTTTGACAAAGTACGAGTGTTATTATTGACACGATAGAAAGTTCGTTTTGCCTTGTTGAGACAAGATTCCATAAACGCAGATGGCTAACACAGATCACTTCCAATACCGTTGATTTTTTCTAATTCGGCATCGATGTATTCCGGACTGGCGATCCTAAGGGCGCGGAGAAACATTGAAGAAAAAATGGCCTTCTTAGTGGGGGTGTCATGTCCCGAGTAAAAGTGTACGTAGGACAAATTGTTTGTTTTTTTCCGATAGATACTAAACTTAAAACCTGGACTTTCCCTATGTACACGCACATCCAAAAATGGGATTGAATTGTCTTGTTCCACTTCTAAAGTAAACTTAATGGAGGAGACTTGATCATTTAACTCAGCGGTCTTCAACCTGGGCGATATCGCCCACTAGTGGGCGATTTGAGCTTTTAGGTGGGCGGCAAGAAAATGTATAAAATTCTTGTAAAATTCAACAAAATTTACAATATTGTATGCAAAAAATGATCGAATGTTTCGTCAGTTGTGTCATGACAATGATGAACAATTTGTTAGGTTATTATTACACACAGAGGTCCGATGGCTCTCGAAGGGTGCATGTTTAACTCGTTTTGTTGAACTATATGAGAGCGTAGTGCAGTTTCTAGAAGACCAAGATGAAGTTGATCTTAGCCAAAAGTTAAAAATGATAAAAAATGATGCTTGTTATTTGGCAGGAATATTTAAGAAATGCAATGATTGTAATTTGCAGCTTCAAGGAGCCAATATGATACTCATGAACTGCCAAAAAGTTCTCATTATTCATTGAAAAGCTGGATTTATTCAGTCACAATCTTTCAAAAAGGGAATTTCACCAGTTTCCAGAATTGTTATCTATTAAGGATGACATAACAACAATTGATACACAAAGGTTTATTGATCATCTCAATAAACTTGAAACGGATTTTGAAACTCGATTCAGTGATGTTTTAACCATGGAAGTATATGATTGGATGATAAACCCGTTTACTGCAAATGTTACTGAAGCTGATGTAACATGTCAAGAGGAGCTATTAGAACTCAGACATGATGAGGAAAGCAAGGGAAATTTCAATAACGGTGGTTATATGCAGCTTTGGCAAAATAAAAAGATGTCAAATGTATATCCCAATATGTGGAAAAAGATTTTTAAATTACTGATCGCTTTTGCTACTTCGTACCTAGTTGAATCAGGTTTTAGTGCTGTGAATCACATTCTTACCAAAAACAGGAATGCTTTAAAAATCCCTGAAAGTAGGGACATTCGTTTGTTCCTCACTAAATTCGAGCCAAACATTCGGAATTTAGTTTCCAAGCATCAAGCACAAGGATCTCACTAAATTAAAGGTAAATGCATAATGTTTTATTATATAATATATATAATGTACCATACATAATTTTTAATATATGTTTGTTGGATTTTTAATTTTGGTGGGCGGTTGGGTAATTTATCTCACATAAAAATAGTAAAAGTGGGCGGTAGGCATAAAAAGGTTGAAGGGCACTGATTTAACTGAAGGAGGAAGTTATCCAGGTCACGATTCATGGGCCAGATACACAAAATATCGTCGACGTACCGCAACCAAGGGATGCCAACCCCCAGGATTCTCGGAATGTAAGTAATTTCGAAAAACTCCATATGAATATTGGAGAGGAGGGGCGACAAGGGGTTGCCCATGGCCATCCCAAAAACTTGTTGATAATACTCGTTATTGAAAGTGAATTTACAGTCTTTGATGCAAAGCTTAAGTTCCAAAACAATGTGTGAAGGTAGTGGCAGGTCATACTTATGTAATTCTTGAGAGAGAGAGTCAAGCATATCGTCAATCGGCACTTTTGTAAACAATGAACAAACGTCAAAACTGATCAATCTATCGTTAGTTTCAGTACGTGCATTATTCAATTTTTCAGTAAGATCCATGGAATTTTTTACATGTGAATCAGAGATAGTTCCAAGAATGGGGGACAAGACTTTGACAATTGGTTGTAAACAATGTGATTCCTTTTACATAGGTCAGACGGGAAAGGATTTGCACACACGTATAAAACAGCATCAATATTCAGTTAGAACAGGACAGTTGTCCAGTGCCCTTTTTGTCCATTTGTCAGAGTTATCCCACTGTATTGATTGGAATAATGCTTCGGTTTTATTTCACTCTAGCAACATTGTTAATAGAAATATTCTTGAGTCTGCCATTATCCAACTTACAAATAACTTCAACATAAGCAAAGGTCTTTTTCAACTCGATCCTGTTGTTTTGAATTCCTTCAGAACAGATTTAGATAAGAAAGGTAGAACGCTAAATCTTTGGTAAACTTGTATGCCACCCTAATAACTTTTATTTTTCAATTTTTATACACAAAAAGGGCAGAGTGCTAAAACCCGGGCAGATTTCCAGTATAAATTTGCATATATATATTTTTTTTTATCTATAACATTGGTTGGAAACAATTCATTTAATCTTGTGCTAAAAATCGATAGTTTTTCCTTATATATTTGTGTGCCCCTCCCACAATCCTTTAATTTTGTTTCTCCGTTTATTGTATATATATATATATTTTTTTCTGTAACCTATATATAGGCTGTAACTCTCTATGTACTTCAGTGTTCCTGAGGATGTCATTAGACGAAAGCGCTTGAGCACCATTGTGTGTTTCCTTTCCTTCGTGGTTTTATTCATCATATATATATACAGGGCGTCCCAAAAAAATGTATACACACTTTAACAGCTGATAGCTCAATTGATGTTTCTTTCTTTCCAAGTTAAACCCATTAGAATTAATAATGGCAGTCACACTAAGCTTTGAACAAAGGAAATTCATTCTAAAATGCTACTGGAAGTGTGAAAACGCAGTTGAAGTGCAAAGACAGTTTAGGAGGGAGTTTCAAACAGATCCACCAACGCGACTTACCATCACTCGAATTAGAGATAAGTTTGAAGCCGATGGAACTGTTCAGAATGTCCACAAGAAGCGTTCCGGAAGACCACGGACATCGACAAGCCCCACAAAGCAAGAAAGAGTACTGGAAACGTATCACCAAAGTCCAAGAAAATCTGTGCGGCAAGCGAGTCGTGAGGTAGGAATTTCAGAATCGTCTGTCCAACGCATTTTGAAGCGCTGTCAATGGAAAAGTTACATTCCAAGATTAGTCCATGCTATTAATGAAGATGATCCGGACCGAAGAGTGGAGTATTGCGAGTGGTACTTGGCACGATGTGGGTGTGGATTGGACGAAGGGGTTTCGTAGAATACCCTCCGCGTTCACCAGACCTCACACCGCTAGACTTTTTTTATGGGGATACTTAAAAGACAAAGTCTACGCTATAAAACCTGCAACAGTCGCTGAATTGAGAGCAGCCATTGAACGAGAATGCACACAAATACCAAACGAAATGTTTCGTAATGTTTGCGATTCCATTGCTTCGCGTTATCAGTAGTGCCTGGACCAGAACGGACGTCAGTTTGAAAACAGGCGTTGACAAAACAATTAAATAATGTCTGTAGATTCTATTACATTTTGAAAATGAAATGTATTTTAATAAACACTGCCTTTATAAGTATTTAAAGTGTGTATACATTTTTTTGGGACGCCCTGTATATATATATATATATATATATATATATATATATATATAACACCTATGCAAGATATGGGAGGTGCAAATACGGACAAAAATGTCGTTACCACCACTTTCAAAGGAACGCAACGGGTGAACAGGAAGAACGAACATCAAAGAAGGGTACTAATTTTTTAGACGTAGCCAACACAATTCAGCTGCTAAATACTATCCAGCACATACAAAGTCAGCTGACAAATACAGGAATCCGAGAGTCGGACAGAAGGCATGCACAAAGACACTTCATGCGTTATCGGGACAACAGGTAGACAAAGATAAAGAGAGGCAAATTCTCGGAGGACCACAAGGCAACGAAACCAGCACCACCATTGGAAAACGAATCGGAACCACCTGCATGCGAAAACGATAGAGAAAAAATAAAAATAATCCGAGCCAACATTCAGGGGCTTAAATCAAATCATTCCCCAGACAAAGTTTTATATCTGAAATGACTCGTGCAAGAAGCCGGAGCAGACTTCGTATGCCTCACGGAAACTCATCTAAAGGACTGACA
Source organism: Bathynomus jamesi (assembly GCA_023014485.1). NCBI lineage: Eukaryota > Metazoa > Arthropoda > Malacostraca > Isopoda > Cirolanidae > Bathynomus > Bathynomus jamesi. The sequence goes on from JAJOZX010001316.1 coordinate 819,577, forward strand.
GGCGAACTGTGAAAAGAGAGTCCTGTGTTGACAAAAAAAGAAATACAAATTGACAACTATAACATCCTCCGAGCCGACAGAACAGTGAGACATAAAGGAGGATGTGCTATTTACACACGCGAAAGGCATATTACAGAAATGACTAAGTACCTCAAACAGCTACATAGAATGTGTAGCAGCAAAAGTTGAAAAATTAAATATGGTACTAATTGTAATGTACAGACCCACCAACGCGCCAACCTCAAAATTCTCTAATTCCATTACAAAAGGTAAGAAACTAGATAAAAGATCTACTCTCTCCAACCCTAAATATTTTTCTCTGTGGTGATTTCAATTTCCCATTCATGAAATATAAAAGGATAGGAAAAAATGTATGTATACACCAGGACAAGCGGGGGCACACGGGAAGACCAGGAGCAGGTAAAAATGCTACTAGCTCTAGCTGATGAATTTATGTTAACGCAAGAAATAACAGAAAACACAAGAAAAACTAATTGCCTAGATTTGGTATTTACAAACAACAGAACCTAATTGATAATGTAGGAATATCCCCAACTATAATATCGGACCACAACATTGAAATAAACACCAATATAAAAGTAATAGGAAAGGAAAGAACACGAACAACATAAAGAAGCAAATTCGAAATTTTTGATTTTCACTCCAAAGCTATAAACTGGGGAAGATGTTGCATCCATCATGGAAGTAATAGACTGGAAAACCATTTTCGAGGCCAAGACAACGGGAGAGATGCTAATGACTTTAGAGGAGACGACGTTAGAAATTGTGGAAAGACATGTCCCAAAAATACAACATAGGGGAAAGAGAAGCAGGTTCGAGAGACAAAAGAGGTCATTGTTCCGAAAGAGAAAAAGAGTGACTGCAGTTTATCATTTAATAGTTTTCTGACGTTGTCTTTACAGTTACTTAATTTTGCAGAGTATCGATGACGTCATAGGGGAACTAATTGAGAAGCATACAGAAAACGACGACGACGACGACGCTATAGAAGCGATAAAGGTTAATTCAAAGTACTTCTATAATTTTGCAAAATGAAAGTCGAAAAACCATGCGACTATCGGACCTTTGAAAAACGAGAACAGTGCTTTATCTGATGATTTAACAGAAGTATCTGAAATATTAAGAACTCAGTACGAATCATCTTTCAGTATCCCAAAAACTGATAAACTGATATGCGATAGAAACGCGTGCTTTGAAGAACAACTACAAGGGGAAAGTATAACGGACTTTGACTTTACGACAGTTTATATTACACAAGCTATAGGGAACTAAAACACACTCAGCGAGAGGACCGAATAAATTGAATGCCACACTGATCAAAAACTGCAACAATGCAATCGCTGAGCCCCTATATTGGATATAGAGACGATCACTAGACACGGGAGAAATACCGGGCAACCTGAAGAGCGCGAACATAGTCTCAATATATAAAGGAGGAGATCGATCCGAGGTCAAAAACTATAGGCCAGTGTCGCTTACATCTCATCTCACTAAAATATTTGAAAGAATAGTTAGACAGAAAATCTATGACTTTTTGGAAACTCAGAAAAAATTCTCTGATAACCAACATCGGTTTCGGTCAGGCAGATCATGCCTATCACAACTAATGGAACACTACAACATTATTGATGCACATGAAAGTAATGAAAACTATGATGTAATATACACAGATTTTGCCAAAGCGTTTGACAAGTGTGACCATGGAATCATAATACATAAACTAAAGTATATGGGAATAACAGGAAAAGTAGGGAAATGGATATATAATTTCCTTAGTGAGCGGAGGCAAGTCGTTACAGTACAAGGACTATCTTCATCAGAATCAGAGGTCCTCAGCTCAGTACCACAAGGGACAGTAGTAGCTCCACTACTCTTCATAATTATGCTAACTGAGATAGATGAGGACGTTACCCGAGACAGCACAGTAACATCCTTTGCTGATACAAAGATCAGTAGAAAAATAAGAAACCCGGAAGATATAGGATCTCTACAAACCGACATGAACAGAATCTACAAGTGGATGGAAGACAACAATATGAAGCTTAACACTGAGAAATTTTAGCCGTTACGGTACGGAAAAAGAGAAGACCTAAAATCCATGGAATATTATACCCCAAATGGATAGGAAAATCAGAGAAATTCTAGAGCAAAAGATTTAGGGGTTGTAATGACTGATGATGCGAAATTTGAAACACAAAAGATAGCAGTAAACAGAGCAAAGAGAATAACGGGTCAGATATTGAGAACCTTTAAACAAAGGGATAGGAATGTAATGATTCCTCTACTGAAAACACTGATCATACTCAAATTGGAATACACCTCGGTCCTAACATCCCCATATAAAAAAGAAGACATTAGAGAGCTAGAAGGGATTCAGAGACGCTTCACAGCCAACATCAAGGAGTGCAAAGAACTAAATTACTGGGAAAGGTTACGCGAACTAAACCTATATTCACTGGAAAGGAGGAGAGAGATATACACCATTATTTACGCTTTTGGAAAATAATGGAGAAACTAGTCCCTAATCTTACTCTGAACCCTGTAACTCCCCAAACAACGGTGGAAAGTAGAAAAAGAAGACTATGTCGTGGTCCCAAATTAAAGGCGAGACAGGGAACATCCTTAACCCTGAAAGAAAATAGTTTTGTTGCGAGAGGACCAAAACTGTTTAATCAGCTGTCCAAAGACCTAAGGAACACGAATGGTGTTGCAGTGGACATCTTCAAAAGAAGATTAGACGCCTGGCTCAGAACAACCCCAGATGAGCCGGGCGTACCTGGCTATGCGAGGCGGAGAGTACAAGAAGCCAACTCACTACTTCACCAGGCCAACTCGAGAGGACTTAACCTTCGTGAAACGAGGAATCATCGCGCGGAACCTTTGAAAGGAAAGGTTGAAAGATATATATATATATATATAGCCAATATTAAGGTAAATCACCTCCCAAACAATCCTACATAATAGAGGAAAGGTCTCGTAAAGCTTTAACATAAAGAGAGATTAGAGAAATCTTTTTCCTCCTGCAAATTCCACTCTTTTGTAGTAATGGTCTTAATTTTGAAGAGTTCCTTACTTTTATATTTAATATTAAAAATTACCAAAAACGATGATAAACTCCATGAAGTAGGTTAAAAAGCTCTTATAAAGAAGAGTTGCACGCCTGGATTAACGGTGATTAATACGAAAGGCTTATAATGATGCGTCCAGCTTGATTATAACAGATAGGATCTCCACATAATTACGTAATAATAATAAAAATAATATAATTCCCTTTTTATATATATATATATATATATATATATATATACATACATACATACATATATATATATATACATACATACATATATATACAGGGTGTCCGAGAATTATCTGTACAATTTTTGGCTATTAAAAGTCAACCATGAAGTGTAGAAATTCCAGTGTTGTCCCATTTTACAGAGAATCTCATTAAGTTTTTTCTGATACCAAGTTTTGACAAGTTTTTTAGAAATTCCAGTGTGTCCGAACATTATATGTACAATTTCATCTTTTAATAAAATTCTTGAACAAGATTATTTAGAATCTGTATTTTCAAAAGTTTCTTTTATTAAAGTAACGTTGTTACAAACATTCGATATGTGCACCATTAGTGATTCGCAAAACATCCAATCGATACTCCAAATGTTGCCATGTACGCTGCAGCATATCCACATCAATTCGCTCAATAGCAGCTGTGATTCTTGCTTTTAAATCATCAATGTCTGTCACCCGCGTACATTTCTAAAAAAATTGTCAAAACGTGGTATCAGAAAAAACTTAATGAGATTCTCTGTAAAATGGGACAACACTGGAATTTCTACACTTCATGGTTGACTTTTAATAACAGCCAAAAATTGTACAGATAATTCTCGGACACCCTGTATGTATGTATATATATATATATATTTTTTTTTTTCTTTTCCAGATTTACCGCCGATTCGTACCTAAAGAGACGGTACATATCTCGGCGAGGCAGTGAGTGGGTGATGTCACTGTGTTAGGGGCGGTAGACTAGGGGGATGAGTAAGGGTCAGTCGATGGATAATGGGTAGGAGGGGTACGGTTTCAGATACGATGGAGCAGATGGGAGTGAGTAAGGAAGAGGAGAACGGCTTCCGCTGAAAAGTGGGGGCCGTCGGCGAGTATAGATCGTAGGCAGTTGGGTATGGGGTTTTCGGCCGAGAGGGGGAAACACCTGCGACGGAGAGCGGCCAACTTTGAGCATTCCACCAGAAGGTGTAAGACAGTGATAGGGGTATGGCAGGTAGAGCAAAGCGGGGCTGGCGATTTCGCCATAAGGTGTCCGTGGGTGATGCGGGTGTGACCTATGCGGAGACGGGCCAGGATTACTTCTTTATGGCGGGACCGGTGGAATGAAGAAGCCCAGTGTCCTATGTGCGGTTTGATCGTGTGGAGTTTATTTTGTGTGGCCTGGTCCCATTCCCGCTGCCATATGGAGCGGAAGTGGGAGCGGAAAGCCGGGAAGAAGTCGGAGAAGGGGAGGGGTCGGGAGGAGGCCGGCAGCAAGCAGGCCGTCTTTGCTGTGCGGTCCGCCGCCTCGTTACCCTGGATGCCGACATGAGCCGGGACACAACAGAATGCGATTGTCTTATGTTGGAAGATCGTTAAAAAGTGGGAGGTCTGCTGGATGGTACAGACGAGCGGGTGAGGGGAGTTAAATCTTTCTAGGGAGAGAAGTGCACTTTGGGAATCCGAATAAATGACAAAAGAGCTGGCAGAGTGGGTGCGCACAATATCGATGTCCTCCGTTATGGCGAAAAGTTCCGCCGAAAAAACCGAGGCCTCGCGGGGCAGGCCGACGCTCCGGGAGAGCGGCTGGGACAGAATCACCGCTGAGGAGGCCACACCAGCTTCCGAGCGGGAACCATCCGTGTAAATGGCGATTGCGTCCGGGTGTTGGGTTGCGTGTTCGCGGAAAAGTGACCTGTATATCATGGCGCTCGTGGTAGTCTTCGGTAGGGAACACAGATCTTTGCAGAACTTGATAGGGGTTAGGATCCAGGGGGGTAGATGCTGAATGAAATGGGGATAACTGAGGGGGCGGGCATGTTGAAAAGATCAAGGAAAGAGCGGACCGCTTCAGTGAAGTGCCAGCTCCGTCCCTGAGGTGGTAGTTCTAAAACCGCCGTGCCCAGAAGCGAAGAAGGTAGCCTCTGTGCACGGAGATATGTCCGCATGAGGAGTAGACCCCGTCGGAGGGCGAGAGGGAGATGATCACATTCCACATGGAGGCTGGAGGCTGGGGAGGAGCGGAAAGCACCGGTGGCGAGGCGGAGGCCTCTATTAAGTACCGGGTCCAGGATACGGAGGCGGGCGTTGGAGGCTGAACCATAAACTGCGCTACCATAGTCCAGCTTCGACTGTACTATGGAAGTATAAAGGCGAAGAAGAGAGCGTCGATCTGCACCCCATGTGGTGTGAGAGAGGTGATCCAGGAGAGCGAGGGGGCGTCGAAGGGATTGCTTTAGGTGCTTGAGATGGGGAACCCAATTGAGCCGTCGGTCTAGGGTCATGCCCAGAAAACGCGTGGAGGGTACCACCTCAAGAGGACTGCCGTATAATGTAACAGAGGGTAGAGGAAGGGTTGTGGATCTTCTTCTACTGAAGACCATACACTTGGACTTAGGGATGGAGAGGAGGAAACCCACCGACGTCGCCCACCTCTCCACCCGGTAGATGGCGAGCTGCATTTGCCGTTGAACGACAGACGGTTCTCGCCCTGCGAAGTAGATTGCAAGGTCATCCGCGTAGATGGAAGAGCGGATTGTGGGTGGAAGGCATTGTGAGACCGTGTTCATCACGACAGAGAAGCAGAGGACACTGAGGATGCTTCCCTGTTGGACCCCGTCCTCCTGCACAAAGGTGTCAGAGAGGACTGAGCCCACCCGGACTTTAAAGGTCCGAGAAGTAAGGAAGCCCCTGATGAAGGTAGGCATGGCTCCGACAAGGCCCAGATGTCGGAGCTGACCGAGGATCATTGCTCGACGGGTGGTGTCATAGGCCTTCTGGATGTCGAAGAAAACTGACAGTACGAACTGTCCACTGTCGAAGGCATCCTGTATGTCTCGGCTGAGAAGCAGGAGGGGATCAGTGGTGGAGCGGAATTGTCTGAAGCCGGATTGGGTAGACGGGAAGGAATTGGTACGTTCAAGGACGAACGATAATCGCGTAGCGACCATTTTTTCGAGGATCTTGCAGGCACAACATGTCAGGGCGATTGGTCTGTAGTTTGTGGGGTCCAGGGATTCTTTGCCGGGCTTGGGGATAGGGATGACGTGGGCCTCCTTCCACCTAAAGGGGAAGGCACCCTCTATCCATATGCGATTGTATAAGTCTAGCAGGAAAATTTGTAAGGTAGAGTGGAGGTGTTGGATCATGCCGTACGGAATACCGTCCGGGCCGGGGCAAGGGGATCGTCGAGAGGCCAGTGCCGTCTGTAGTTCACGCATGGTAAACAATCGGTTGTAGGTGCTGTCTATGGACGGTGGGGAGGGGCTATCGTCAGGGGCGGGTACGGGATTGGCTGCAGAGGAAGAAACGGCGGCGAAGGTAGAAGCAAGGTGGTCTGCCACCGACTTGGGCTCACATAGGAGTCCGTCGTTTGTCCGGAGGACCGGGGGTCGGGAGGGGACATGTCGCCTCTCGACGCCCCGCACCTTCTTCCAGATGGTAGCCGAAGGTGTGTTGACGGTAATGCCGGACACAAAGGCACGCCAAGAGGCTCGGCGCGCTGTCTTCATTGTGCGGCGGGCGATGGCCCTGACCCGCTGCATTTCCGTGCGATGGATGGGGAGTCGCGTCCGGTAAAAGCGCCGAGTTGCCTTCTTCTTGGCGCGCACGGCCTCCGCGCACTCCGGGGTCCACCAAGGAACCCGTCGGGCGCGGGGGTAGGCGGAGGATTGTGGTACGCTTGTGCTTGCGGCCGTTAGAATGACGGACTCGAAGTATGCGACGCACCCGTCGATGGATGGGAAGTGGGCAGTTGTAAGGGTGGTATATGTGTTGTCGCGGAAGCGGGCCCAATTCGCGTTGGTGGTAACCCACCTTACCGGTACCCGTACGGTCTGGTCGGGTCGATTGAGGGTGAGTAGAATGGGGAGATGGTCACTGCCATAGTCCTCTCGGAGGACTTGCCACGTGAAGTCTACGAGGGCATCAGTTGATACGAGGGACAGGTCTATACAGGATGGAGTGCAGGTGGTGGCATGGTAGAATGTAGGAGAGCCATCGTTGAGGCACTCGAAGGAGAGCTCGGTCATGACGGATATCAGGGTTGGGGCCATATAGGTGGAGTGTGTGTCGCCCCACAAGGGGTGACGACTATTGAAATCGCCCAGTAGTAGGAAGGGCCTGGGGAGTTGTTCCACGACTTCCACCAGGTCGTCGCGGGAGACTTGAGCGTGGGGGGGAAGGTAGATTGAACAAATGGTGTACTGTCTATCCAGGGAGAGCCGGACGGCAGTCACCTGTAGCGGGGACCGGATGGAGAGATTGTAGAAGGGGACTGCGTGGTGGACGAGGATGGCAGCTCCCCTTCGAGTGCAGGTAGGAGGCGGGGTGGCGACGCAGAAATAACCAGTGGGGCAGGGCATGGACCTGGTCCCCAGGATTAGCTCCTGGAGACAGACACACACCGGACGGGAAGTGGCAATCAAGGAGTTAAGGCCTTCATAGTTTGCAAAGATTCCTCGACAGTTCCAGTGGACTATCGTGGTTTTCGGGGGATCCATTAGTTGATGAAGGGGGATGGGTAAAGGTGTAGGCGCTAGGAGGTTGGAGTGTAAAGGGGATCTGGAGTTCGCGAAACTGAAGGCTGGGTCGGGAGCATGGCTGGCTATCTACCGTTCACCAGGGAAGGAATCGGTCGGCCTGTCGAACCCTGCGGAGGTTGCGGGGTCGAGTCGGCCGAGCGAGACCGGAGGCGTGGATCACGGCAGGCAGAGGAACATCGTGGGCTGAGCGGGTAGGAAGTGCCTTGTCGGGCTTCTATGGTCGAGCCAGGGGGGGGCACGTTAACCCCAAAAGGGGCGCTACCCCGCCTGTCCGGGATCTCACGGCGGACCCTAGGTGGTGACAGGGGGTACCAAAAAGACCGGGCGGGTGGGAGGGAGGGCGTACTCAGGGTAGCTGATAAGGGGGGGTCGGGGATGTTGGGGGGGTAGGTACGATGGGGGTGGAAGGTGAACCAGAGTGGTCTCGTGGAGGGGTGAAGAAAATGGCACCAGGAGGCAAGGGCAGATCCAGGAGACTCATGGGCGTGGGCGGAGCCGAGCTTCCCTCGGTCACACCGTGCAGCTGCGCCAGAGCCGCATCCACTGGATCCACTGGGCTGGGTCTCGTCGTACAGGGCGGGTCGTGGATTTCGGCCACTATTGTCAGAGTCTGTGGGGGTAGAACGGCGGGACTTCTACGATGGGGAAAGATGGACATAGTGGGCGTGGTGGGCGGTGTAAGGGTCCGAGCCGTCTTCTTGGTCTTAGGGGAAGAGGGAGAGAGACGTTGGGAGGCCGGAGGGTCCGGTGACACGCTCCGGCGTCTCCGCCTCGACGGCTTGCTCCTGGCGGCAGGTTCGGGCGTGTACAGGGAGTACTGGGAAGGCAGGGTTTGAGGTGGCTGGGACCTGGAAACCCTGGTCCCAGACTCCTGGGGGATTCGTAGCAGGTGAGGTGCGGGAAGAAGAGGAACGGTGGGGGGACAGGGGACCGTCGGGTCCTGCGAGGATTTGCTATGTGGGGAACAGGAAGCAGTGGCTGGGGGGGGGTTTCGGCGGCAGGCCAGGGCGGCGTGCCGAGATGATAGAGCCGAGAGCAGCGGCATAGGACACCCCCGGCCTCACCTACCGACTCCGCACCCTGTCGCGTGCCTCACGGGGGCTAAGGAAGTCCGTCACCTGTAGGCGTCGGACCTCCTTCTCAAACCTGAAGAAAAGGCATTCTCGGGATGAAGAGGGATGTGCGCCTTCACAGTTCGAGCATTTGGGTGTGTTGGGGCACGTGTCATGGTGGGCGAGTCGTCCACAGTGAACACAATGGATGCAGCTGTCGACAAGCGGAGCTGACGTGTCCGAATTTGTTGCAGTTGAAGCAACGGGTCGGGTCTGGGACGTATGGGCGGATAGAAAACTCGCATGAGGCGCGGTCTCCCATACCCCATACAATACGGCCAGGGGGGATTAGTGAGTTAAAAGTAAGGAGCAGACGTGGGGTGGGGGAGGGGGTGCCTCCCTGTCGGGATGTGAAACGATAGATCTTAGTAACTCCTTGGGGGTGCGAGATCCTCCAGGAGCTCGTTCACTGCGACCGACAGTAGGCGGGTAGCGTAAATAGTGCCCTGACTCTGGTTTAGGCGAGGGTGTGGGGAAACGGACACCGAGCATCCAAGGACCTCAGTGATGGAGAGTAGGGCTTTCGTCTCTGCGGCTGAGCGTGATTTTACGAGGAGGGAGCCGTCCCTCTGTGGGCGTACGTCATAGCAGCAGGAGTTGCTGTGGGTTCGGATCGCCTGGAACGTCCGTTCAGAGTTGTTCGGGAGGGACCCAGATGTAGGCCGAATCACCAGGAATTTGTGGATACTTGGAAGGGAGAGGGAGGCTGTAGAGTCGAAATGTACTGGAATATTCAACGGTCGGTAGGACGGCCGTGAATGCCGGCTCCCCCGTCCGCCGCGAGGCTCTCTCCGCGGGGAGGTGGGCTGGCGGCGGGTGAGGGGGGCATATGGGGAGAGCAAGAAGCCGGGTTGTGGGGGCAAGTCCTCGGTGGAACTTGACTTGCCCGAAGGTGGCTGAAGTGGGCTGGGGCGAGGCCCCTGCTCTAGAGAGTGTAGGTCCAAGGGCGTAGTCGAGGGACGGACTGGGGTCGGCAACGGAAAAGGAGAGTGCAAGCGTTCCGCTTCCACAGGGGGGTCAACCCCATTAGGTTGCGGTCTTCCAGTGGTAAAGGACTCGAGGGCCTGGTTGCCCACCACCCGAGTGTTGAGAGAAGGAGTAGTCCGGGAATGAGAAGCAGTAGTCGTAAGCCGGGGGGAGAAGTGTCCATAGCTAAACAAAAAAGAACTTCATCCCCCGCGCGCATCCAGCCACCACCGACTCCAACAAGGGAAAGGCGAAGTGTGGGCACACTTGGTCCCACCACCGATGGATGTCACGCAGGGGGAGATACACCCGCACCCAGTCCCTGTGCCTGAAAGAAGCAGGAGATCAGCCGGGTCCCCAAACGGGCCCAATGGTCCACGAGGGCAGAGAAAGCCCTTACACCGAAGAAAGGTGTATTCCCACATTCGCCACAGAGGGACGCGCCCTATAGCTCCGGACAAAGCAAAGGGGTGTGTATATATATATATATATATATATAATATATATATACAGGGTGGGCCGTAAGTTTCCATACATAGGAAAAATTAAACGTTTGTTTTTATGTTTCAGATACCCTAAGAATATGCGTTTGACGAAAGAGCAACGAATTGAAATCATACTGATGGCTGGGTCGGGAAGCAGTCGCATGGTTGCAATGAACTTTAACAGACAACATGGAACGAACATCACACACGACACTGTAGCAAAACTTATTAACAAGTTTCAGAAAACTGGAAATGTTGCAGATCAACCGCGAAGTGGTCCAAGACGTACAGCCACCGATGAAGACACAACAGCTACGATACTTACAGCGCTTACACGGAGTCCCAGAAAAAGTACACGACGGTTGTCTGCAGAAAGTGGTGTCAGCAGATCGAGTATCAGGCGCATTTTGAAAGCAAACAAATGGCATCCATACAAATTGCATATGGCACAGCATTTGAGTGAAGACGACCCGGATAGACGGATGGAATTCTGTGAATGGGCATTAACCAAAGTGAACGAGGATGCAAACTTTTCAACTAAGATCTTGTTTACTGATGAAGCAAATTTTTACGTCAATGGAGAGGTTAATCGGCAAAACATACGTTACTGGAGTAATGCTAACCCTAACTGGCTGAGTCCGACGAAGATGCAAGGTGCCGGTAAAGTGATGGTGTGGGCCGGGATATGGGGTGACAGAATTATTGGACCAATTTTTGTCAGTGGAAATCTTAATGCCGAAAGGTATCTTAACATGTTGCAAGAAGAGGTTTTCCCATCCCTGCTAAACGAGGAAGGTAACTTCCCAGTTTACTTCCAGCAAGATGGAGCTCCACCTCATTATGGTCTTCACGTGCGTCGGTATTTGGATCAGCAGTTTCCGGATGCTTGGATTGGTCGGCGTGGTCCTGTGGAGTGGCCTCCCAGATCCCCAGATCTCACCCCCCTTGATTTCTATCTTTGGGGGCACTTGAAGGCCATGGTGTATCAGGAAAAGATACGAGACATAAATCATCTAAAGGAACGTATCACCAACGCCATTACAAGCATAACGTCAACTGTGCTAATGCGTGTTCATCAACAGTGGGGAACACGTATTGAAATGTGTTTTTCGAAAGCCATTCAAGTTGCGAGCTTCTCGCAGTATCACTGCCAAATATGTGGAAGGTCAACGTACACTAACGAGGATTCCGTACGTAGTTTATCAACATCGTAGTAGCTGATATTTAATCACAGTTGGTGAGAAAGAGAACTTAAATTAGGAGGAATGGCTGATAAATTGCACTCTGTTTCCTTTTGAAACCCAGCCAAAGAGGACTGTCCCAAACCAGTCTGGGAAATGGGGCCTGGGTTGCATTGCAGTGATGATCCCGCTGCACGTAATGTATTTGACTCGACCCAGTTCCCCTTTTAAAGGGGACTTATTTATTTCCACGCCTCAGCGCCCTCTGGTGGACGAAAAACAAAACAGAGCAACCAATCAACAAATACGATTTTTGGATGGGGGATCGAAAAGGGAGTGGGGTATGTTTAACAATTTGTTCGTGTCTTTTCTTTTGTTATAATAACTAATAACTGTAATAATTCATTTATAATGTTAATCACATTAGATAAAGAAACTTTTTTCTTTCAGTTTTGAGTTGAACGCAAATTTAAAAAAAAAAAAAATTTCTACAACCTTTGAAAATAGTTTTCATTTGCGTATATTAAGGATTGGATTTTGGCTTCTCTGATAAATTAATTATTAGGTTATTAGAAACTAAAATGTAGATGCATGTTGTTAAGAATTCAATGGTACAGTTGGTATAACTGGTGAAATGGTTCAGCGAAAAATATAAAAACATTTGGTCGAAAATTAGTCTTCGCTTCGCTTTACGCCTTCGATTTACTCGTCAAGTTTTCTGAGACAAACCCCTTTCCCACGGAATAAACTGAAAATGGAAAATAGGAGAAAATAGTTAACACAGTCTCCATTCCCCGAGAATATGAATTAAAATTTATATTAAAAATATTCCATGTTCACCATGTTTTCAAAAGTTTACTGGTGTGTTCAATATATTTTAGTATAACCAACATTGATGTATAACCAACATTTTGGCTTTTATAACATATCCATGTAACAATGACCTAAACCTAAGTTAACCTAATCAGTAATTTTGGCTTTTGACTGTTAGGTTAGGTTTAATTCATTGTTACATGTATATATGTTATAAAAGCCGAAAGTCTTTTCGACTAACATATATTAAATAACATTTTATTCGGCCCTAATGGGACCTGGAGATGATCGGATATCCGAAAAAGAAAAAGTCGGATACCTGGATGGAATGATTTTAAACGAGTGTTACTGCTTATCCAACAATTTTTTAGCGTTTTATTAGAATTACTGCTGTCATACTTTACACCATCTTTTTATTTAATTTGGGTTAGAATTACAATGTAAAAGGACGCTAACCATCCGACAAGAAGCGAACCGAGCATGCGCAGACAGCGGATATAGCTCCTCCTGGTGACCGACTCGTGAACTACAGAAGTCGGATAGCCGAAAATAAACTGATCTTGGCTTACATTGGAAAAGTCGAATATATGAACAAACGAGTTATCTGGAGGTCGGATAACAGATTTACTATATAATGTGTGTGTGTGTGTGTGTGTGTGTGTGTGTGTGTGTGTGTGTGTGTGTGTGTACAATATACACATTTATTTTTTTCCGAATATATGAAACACAAGGACTACATCGTATCTAATCTCGCTGTCACTACATCCAGATTATGTAGCTACCCTTGGTTCGAAGTAAAGCTGTAGGTCCCTTCCATCATACGACCTTAGATGCTGCGAAGGAGGTTAAATACCCCATCAAAAAATAACAAATATGAAAAATATATTTTTCAATCCTAATTGGTGCTGTTTGTTAAACTGCATCAAGGAATAACTCTGTTGCATCCCTTCAACGACAAATTTGATCTCGCAACGAAGAAAGGAAGTTTGTCACATGAGAAGCCGAAGGAAGGCAGCGAATGATGAGATACATTAACTTATAATTACCTTTCAATATACATTTCGTTTCTATATCCTTTCTATTGCTTCTTTAATGGAGTATTGTATTATTCATTGCAATGCCTAACTTCAATCAACGGCTTTGTGTACGGATGGAATAATAGAAACGGAAAGTTAACACTAATATATATACATACATACATACATACATACATACATATTTCACGAAAGTAACACGTGAATAATATTTACGATGAAAATAACCACGAAGGAAAAAGGAAACACAGAATGGTGCTCAAGCGCTTTCGTCTAATTACATCCTCAGAAACACTGAAATAAATAAGTTCGAGACTGTATATAAGTCACAAAGGTCACAAAGAAAAAAAATAAAATAGAAAAATAAAAATTGTAGGAGCATACAAATTTATAAGGAAAAGTTACCAGAGTTTCAGCACTTTGCCCCTCTTGTCTAAATCCGTTCTGAACGAATTAAAAACAACATGATGAAGCGAATAAAGGCCCTGGCTAATTTTGAAATTATTTGCAAGTTTAATAATGGCAGACTGAAGAATATTTCTATTAACAATGTTGCTTGAGTGAAACAAAATTGAAGCATTATTCCATTCAATACAGTGGGATAACTCTGACAAATGGACGAAAAGGGCAGTGGACGACTGTCCCGTTCTAACGGAATATTGATGCTGTTTTACACGCGTGTGCAAATCCTTTCCCGTTTGACCAATGTAAAAGGAATCACATTGTTTACAACCAATTTTATAGATAATGCCTGAATTATTGGTAGGGCTATTTTTCACAATGATATTTTTCACAATATTGTCGTATGAAAATACTACATTCATATTCAAAAGATTAAGTACATTAGCAATGCCTACAAAGCCTGGGAAAAATGGAAGTACTAAAATATTCTTCGACAAAGTGCGAGGGTTATTATTCACATGATAAAGTTCGTTTTGCCTTGTTAAGACAAGATTCCAAAAAAGCAGGTGGGTAACACAAATCACTTCCAATACTGTTGATTTTTCTAATTCGGCATCCATGTATTCCGGATTGGCGATCCTAAGAGCGTTGAGAAACATTGAAGAAAATATGGCTTTCTTGATGGGGGTGTCATGTCCGGAGTAAAAGTGTACGTAGGACAAATTGATTGTTTTTTCAGTAAGCTCCGGGGTGGAGGGCGGAGCCGCGTCAGCGACCGTCGCTTCTCCAACAGCCGATCTGGACGACTAGAGCCACAAGACCCTCTCCTCTAGCTTCTCGTACAACTGCATGAGTTTGTAAAAGCGGCACATGCTGGAGTGGTTGATCTTCTCGAAGCAAGCTTCTTTGAAGTTCGTCACTTACTGGTTTACTCCACACCTCGCGCACTTAGCCTTCAGTTTCTGCGGTCCAGTCATTATAATTTATTTTTCTAACTCCGAATACACTGAATAAGATAAAGCGCTCTAGCAATGAAAACTTTCGAAAACGTTCTGACCAGTACATAAAAAAGGAGGGGGGTCGGTGAATTCTCCCCGGGCAAGCCGCATCCGCCAATCTACAAGTGATGTTCATCCCATCCAGAAGACTACACCTCTCGCTACTGCCGACCAAGGGTCTCCCCATGCCGGACACGGACAGTTCCAAATGTCGCAGCTACCAACTGACAAACACTCACGACGCAGGCGTCACGGATTTCCCGACAGGAGCGACAGCGAGATGCAGCTCGTTACTAAGTCTTACTAGTCACTCACAAGCGGCGAGACTCTTAGAATCCAGTGTTCAAGGGATATCCCACCAGACCCAGTAGCTACGCCCGAGACTTTACGCTGGCCTGGCAGCCAGCTGGACAGTAAAGCTCTGTCACCTAAGAGCAGTACACCCAAGCACCATCAATTGGTCACCAGCGGGCTGGTCAAGCGATTAAGCGTTAGGAATGGGCTTAACGGGACACTAGCCACACTCCATTCATCGCGCCCTTACGTCTAGGATCCCTCCATCCCAGTCTCTCACGACGCGACGTACGAGCGTTAAATGGTGTTATTTATAGAGGCTCCAAAGCCTCTCTTCCCACGCATGATGTAGCAGTAGGGGGAAAAGACTTATTAAAAGATTTTTTTTTTTGTTCAGTCATTCAGAGGAGAGCATCCTTAACCTAAGGTAAAAAGACAGTAGGGATGGGATGGGGTCCTAGTAACCCACGGGACAGGATTGTACAACAGACTTCACCCGCCCTCCCGAAAGAGAAAGAGAGAGAGAGAGAACCTAAAGGAACTGGACGTCAATTTCCCTAGAATCCCACGACTCGGGACTGGAGGGTTGTCACACCCCAAGAATAAAGTTTATAACATCCAGAAGAAATATGCATAACCTTTATACTGCCTGAGAAGAAAAAAAAGAAAAAAGGATAAAAAGAGTTACAAGGAGAAGAGGAAGCCTCAAAGACTTTCCGGTCCACTCTGGGAGGTTCTTGTTATTAAACAAGTTTATTTTTCTTTCAACTGTCCTAGCAGTAGTAGAAAACTGGATAGAAAAGCAGAAGGATCTCTCCCCACCCTCCCTGCCAGAGGCAGGTACTGAAAAAGGTTGAAGAAAATACCTTGACACTGGAAAAGTAGCTAAGGAAATTTTACAGGAAAGTTGAGAATATATAAAAAGCTCTATAATTAGCATGCCCACAGAGACACCGTGCAAACGAACTCTTGCGGAGTTACGTTATGTTTTAGTCTTAAACCATGAGAGAATTCAGTATTTTGTCTAGCCTATTTTTAAACACATTTACACTTTGGCTGAGAGAGAGAGAGAGAGAGAGAGAGAGAGAGAGAGAGACAAGGAAAAGAAGTACCTCAAAAGGCCTTGCGGCCCATACCGAGGAGGTACCAATGGCAACGGGTGCCAGGGAAAATTTTGTCTTTCAACTATCCTAGCAGTAGTACAAAACTGGATAGAAAAGTAGAAGGCTCTCTCCCCACCCTCCGCTCCCTCCCTGCCAGAGGGAGGTACGGAAAAAGGTTGAAGAAAATACCTTGACCCTGGAAAAGTAGCCAAGGAAATTTTACAGGAAAGTGGAGAATATATAAATAGCTCTATATTTAGCTTGCTCACAGAGACACTGAGCAAGCGAACTCCTGCAGAGTTTTCTGAGGTTTTAATCTTAAACTATGAGTGTGTTCAGTACTTTGTCTAGCCTATTTTTAAACAGATTTACACTTTGACTGGAAACAACCTCTGAGGGAAGTTGGTTCCAGATATTAACTATTTTATAGGAAAAGAAGACTGAGGTCCTAAATGTCTTTACACACTCAAATAGTGTGCAAGATTTCGTCTAACCTTTTTTTGAACTGATCCACAGAGGAACTGTTCACAACTTCCGAAGGTAACCTGTTCCATGTGTCACAGATCTTATACGTAAAGTAATTCCCACACACACTAGTCCTAAACCGTTTCAAATCCAACTTCCAACCATTGTTGCGAGTTGGGTTATCATTTAAACTAAACATACTTCTAAAATCGACATCGTTGAACCCTCGTAAGAGCTTGAAAACCTCGATCAGTTGACCGCGCAGCCTCCGAGTTTCAAGCGAAAACAAGTTCAGGGCGCGTAACCGTCGATTGTAGCCCATATGCCTAACCGAAGGGATTAACTTTGTGGCCCTCGCCTGCACTCGCTCCAGCCTCTCAATATCTTTCCTGAGGGTGGGCGACCAGAACTGCACAGCATACTCCAGGTACGGCCGAACAAGGGAATTGTACAGTGAGAGCACAATCTCCTTGTTCCGAAACTGAAATTGCCTCCTGATATAACCCAATAGTTTCTGGGCTTTCTTTTCCACCTCTACACACTGTTTCGTAAACTTAAGGTCGCTGCTAATTAGCACACCCAAGTCCTTTTCTAAATCAGTCACCTCGATATTACTGCCCAACGATCGAGTAGTCCGACTTGGGATTGGCGTAGCCAATGTGCATCACTTTGCATTTACCCAAGTTAAACGGCATTTGCCAGTTTTCGGACCACTCTCCTATCCTACCTAGGTCCGCACGCAGTTCCTCGATCGCTTCGGGCGTCCCAACATTGGCCCAAGCTTGGTGTCATCAGCGAATTTGGCGATCCGACTGACGATGCCACCGTCGATATCATTTATGTAAATGGTAAACAACAGTGGCCCCAAAACGGAACCCTGAGGAACCCCACTAGTGACCGAGGCCCAACCCGAACTAGCCCCTTTAATTACCACCCTCTGCCGCCTATTCCTCAGAGAGAGAGAGAGAGAGAGAGAGAGAGAGAGAGGAGAGAGAGAGTTACAAGGAGTTACAAGGAAAAGAAGTACCTCAAAAGGCCTTGCGGCCCATACCGAGGAGGTACCAATGGCAACGGGTGCCAGGGAAAATTTTCTACACACTCAAATAGTGTGCAAGATTTGGTCTAACCTTTTCTTGAACTAATCCACCGAGGAACTATTCCTGTTATTAAAAGTTTATTTTTCTTTCAACTATCCTAGCAATAGTAGAAAACTGGATAGAAAAGTAGAAGGCTCTCTCCCCACCCTCCGCTCCCTCCCTGCCAGAGGCAGGTACGGAAAAAGGTTGAAGAAAATACCTTGACCCTGGAAAAGTAGCCAAGGAAATTTTACAGGAAAGTGGAGAATATATAAATAGCTCTATATTTACCTTGCTCACAGAGACACCGTGCAAGCGAACTCCTGCAGAGTTTTCTTATGTTTTAATCTTAAACTATCAACGTGTTAAAGTAATTCCCACATATACTAGTCCTAAATCGTTTCAAATCCAACTTCTAACCATTGTTGCGAGTTGGGTTATCATTTGAACTAAACATGCTTCTAAATCGACATCTTTGAACCCGCGTCACATAAGCGTCGATTGTAGCCCATATGCCTAACGAAAGGGATTAACTTTGTGGCATTTTTCGCCAGTTTCCAATCCACCTACCTACTTCCCCACCAATACCCAGCGCGCGCACTTCGGCCATTAGCCGGCGGTGAGGTACCTTATCAAAGGCCTTCTAATCAATCGCCCTACTCTTATCATACTCACTCAACATGACGTAGAAAAACTCGAGCATGATGGTGAGACACGACCTATGCCGTCTAAACCCATGTTGGAGTCCCAAAGTAGCTTGTAGGAATCCAAATGGTCAACAATCCTACTCGCTATTATTCCCTCTAAATATTTACCTACAACTGAAGTTAAATGGTGTTATTTATAGAGGTTCCAAGCCTCTCTTCCACGCATGAGATAGCAGTAGCGTCCTAATCGTAACAGTAGAGAGAAAAAAAAAAAAAAAGACAATACTAAAAGTTTTTCTTTGCAGTCAGAGGAGAACATTCCTAACCTAAGCTAAAAGGACAGAGTGGGATGGGAAGGGGTCCTAGTAACCCACGGGACAGGTTTGTACAACAGACTTCACCTGCCCTCCCGAAAAAGAGAGAGAGAGAGAGAGAGAGAGTTACAAGGAGTTACAAGGAAAAGAAGTACCTCAAAAGGCCTTGCGGCCCATACCGAGGAGGTACCAATGGCAACGGGTGCCAGGGAAAATTTTGTAAAAGTTTATTTTTCTTTCAACTATCCTAGCAGTAGTAGAAAACTGGATAGAAAAGTAGAAGGCTCTCTCCCCACCCTCCGCTCCCTCCCTGCCAGAGGCAGGTACGGAAAAAGGTTGAAGAAAATACCTTGACCCTGGAAAAGTAGCCAAGGAAATTTTACAGGAAAGTGGAGAATATATAAATAGCTCTATATTTAGCTTGCTCACAGAGACCGAGCAAGTGACCTCCTGCAGAGTTTTCTGAGGTTTTAATCTTAAACTATGATTGTGTTCAGTACTTTTGTCTAGCCTATTTTTAAACAGATTTACACTTTGACTGGAAACAACCCCTGAGGGAAGTTGGTTCCAGATATTAACTATTTTATAGGAAAAGAAATTTCCGCAGACTGAGGTCCTAAATGTCTTTACACACTCAAATAGTGTGCAAGATTTCGTCTAACCTTTTCTTGAACTGATCCACAGAGGAACTGTTCACAACTTCCGAAGGTAACCTGTCCATGTGTCACAGATCTTATACGTAACGTAATTCCCACACACACTAGTCCTAAACCGTTTCAATCCAACTTCCAACCATTGTTGCGAGTTGGGTTATCATTTAAACAAACATACTTCTAAAATCGACATCGTTGAACCCTCGTAAGAGCTGAAAACCTCGATCAGTTGACCGCGCAGCCTCCGAGTTTCAAGCGAAAACAATTCAGGGCGCGTAACCGTCGATTGTAGCCCATATGCCTAACGGAAGGGATCAACTTGTGGCCCTCGCCTGCACTCGCTCCAGCCTCTCAATATCTTTCCTGAGGGTGGGCGACCAGAACTGCACAGCATACTCCAGGTACGGCCGAAACAAGGGAATTGTACAGTGAGAGCACAATCACCTTGTTCCGAAACTGAAATTGCCTCCTGATATAACCAATAGTTTTGGCTTTCTTTTCCACTCTACACACGTTTCGTAAACTTAAGGTCGGCTAATTATCACACCCAAGTCCTTTTCTAAATCAGTCACCTCGATATTACTGCCCAACATCGAGTAGTCCGACTTGGGATTGGCGTAGCCAATGTGCATCACTTTGCATTTACCCAAGTTAAACGGCATTTGCCATTTTTGGACCATTCTCCTATCCTACCTAGGTCCGCACGCAGTTCCTCGATCGCTTCGGGCGTCCCAACATTGGCCCCAAGCTTGGTGTCATCAGCGATTTGGCGATCCGACTGACGATGCCACCGTCGATATCATTTATGTAAATGGTAAACAACAGTGGCCCCAAAACGGAACCCTGAGGACCCACTAGTGACCGAGGCCCAGCCCGAACTAGCCCCTTTAATTACCACCTCTGCCGCCTATTCCTCAGCCAGTTTTCAATCCACCTACCTATTTCCCCACCGATACCCAGCGCGCGCACTTTCGCCATTAGCCGGCGGTGAGGTACCTATCAAAGGCTTTCTGAAAGTCGAGATAAAGTATATCAATCGCCCTACTCTTATCGTACTCACTCACATGACGTGGAAAAACTCGAGCAAGTTGGTGAGACACGACCTATGCCGTCTAAACCCATGTTGGGAGTCCCCAAGCAGCTTGTAGGAATCCAAATGGTCAACGATTCTATCAGCTATTATCTTTCTAATAATTTACCTACAACTGAAGTGAGACTAATAGGACGATAGTTCCGGACTTTCGTGATCCCCTTTCTTAAAGATAGGGGTCACGTTGGCCTCCCTCCAGTCACCAGGCACCTGGCCCATCACCAGCGATTGTTGAAGACTGTAGCCAGGTGGGGAGCCACCTGTTCGCGCACTTCTCGCAAAACACTGGGGAGAAAACTGGTCTGGCCCAGGAGCCTTAAACGCGCTCAGTTTGTCTATTCTATGAGCAACGACTGTGCGGTACATCTAACACTATCAGGCCAGCACCTTCGTGCCTCACAGCTGGCTCGGGGATGACGCGGGTATCCTCCTGGTGAACACTCCCGCAAAGTACTCATTAGCACATTAGCGATGTCCGCGTCGGAGGTCCGCAGAACGCCGCTTCCGTCCTTTAAAGGACCTATCATGCTTCTAATGGGCTTTCTACTATTAACATAACTGAAGAACTCCTTAGGGTTCCCCTTGCAGAGGCTTGCCACCCGTAGTTCTTCGTTACGTTTCGCTAGCCTAAACCTTCGCCTTCACTTCCCTACACAGGCGGACATACGCTTCAGTGTTCTCGTGGGAACGATTGGCCTTCGCCCTCCTATACGCTACTTTCCTATTTCGGATAGCCGAAGCGATGCCACGATTGAACCACTTAGGCTGCGTTGAAGCAGGGGTGACCGGTTTTGAGGGTATGGCAGCAGACTGCAGCACCATAAACTCATCCCGGAATGCACTCCACACTCCCTCAACATCGCCGCCAGCCTCTAACCCCATCTCTGCTACGCTATCCCTGAGGCTAACAAAGTTCGCCCGCCGGAGATCGAGCTTACTGCCTCTCGAGTTACTACGCTTCACCCGAGGGACGCACACACGGAACCTAATAAGACCGTGATCACTCCCGCCCAACGATTCGTCAACGGTGAGGCCAGTGACGAGGTTGTCTTCGGTCGTGAATACTAAGTCTAGAACGCTTTCGCCTCGTGTAGGCTCGTTGACCCACTGAGTGAGGAAGTTCTCATCAGCAAAGTCAACTAGCCTCCTCCCTTCAGCATCGGCAGTCCTGTTTTCCCACTTTATGCCGCGACAGTTGAAGTCTCCTAAAACTACACACCCTATCCCCTAGCAGGCTACTGAGTTCGGTGTACAGGGCTGTATCCTCCTCGAGGAGGAGATGCGGAGGTTGTACACCAAGATTAACCTATAGTTCGTCCCTCCCACGTTCAGATCGACGCCAAGCAGCTCCCGTTCCGACCGGAACTGGCAGTCAACCGAGAGAGAGAGAGAGAGAGAGAGAGAGAGAGAGAGAGAGAGAGAGTGAGAGTGAGAGTGAGAGTGAGAGAGTGAGAGAGTGAGAGTGAGAGAGTGAGAGAGTGAGAGAGTGAGAGAGTGAGAGAGTGAGAGAGTGAGAGAGTGAGAGAGTGAGAGAGTGAGAGAGTGAGAGAGTGAGAGAGTGAGAGAGACCGAGACCGAGACCGAGACCAAAATTTAATTTTCCTTGCCTTTGATAACGCTTTCAGATATATCTCACGAGCTGGTTTTCAGCATCTTTGATCGCCGCCTTCTGTGATGGAACGAAAGTAAAGATGTCTATCTTGCTACCTACACTTCAGTTCTTCTATCAACATCACTGAGAAAAAAAATTATAAAGACTTCTCCCTATTTTGTCGCGGGTTTAGTTGAAGGCCGCAGAGTCTCAATTTTATTTACTTCGCATTATATATATATATATATAGATATATTATATACACACACACTGTTTTATATTTTTCCTGACTGAGATTCATGGTAATCTGCTTGGCCATAAATATGGCTTCCCCAGATTTTTAATTTGTTCTATATTTACTTTCAAAGCAAGATAAAGGTCTCTGAATATATATATATATATATTATATTTATATATATACACACACACACACACACAATATATATATATACAGTAAAATCACAGAATAACACGATCTTATTAATAAGATCTGAATATATCACGAAAGCGCTCGGATTTCGTGTTTCTTTTCCTTTTTCCTGTGGTTGTTTTTTTTTATATATATATATATATATATATATATATATATATAAGGGTGCTTTTAAAAACTGAAAGTGTGAATTTCGGGTCACGGAACCCTCAAATGATGAGGTTCCGGGAGCAAATAAAGCACATGATTTGTTTGGAAAATCATCAAATATTTAGAGGTTGCCCAAAGACCCCGAAGTTTTACCCATATGCTCATTTATTTATGCGCCCTTTTTAAGTCACTTCGTGTTTATTAACCCATTGATACACAGCGTCCCCAAAATTAGAAATTGCATTTGTCAATTGCGTTCTGATAATCCATATTTCTTTACTTCAGTATACCAACAAATTAATTTTCTTTAATTCTAAATCGTTTTCTCTTAATTACTCACGTCTTTCGTGCATTTACGTAATGGTGGCCAAGAAGCATCACAGTTCTCATAACGGTAAGTGTTATTTAAATAATTCATATATTTCAAACGTTTTTTTTACTTAGCACTGTAATGGATGGTATTATGAATTGTTTGTAAGTATAATGACTTGTTTTACCGGCAATATTTTTGTTTCCAAAAATAGTTATAAGGTTTAATTTTTATGCGTATAAAATTTTGGACGCTCTCTGCTTCAGCGTATTGCAATCATCTTTTTTCGCATCGTCTGAGTGAAACAGTGTAGTGTACCGTAGATTATTTTAAATTTATATATGGATTGGATATACTGTAAATGGTTATGTATGCATGATTTCGCAAAATTATTATAATTTTAATACATATTGTGTTCATGGGTTAACAGCCAATCATTGTTTGAACACAGATTACGGTTACAAAGAGGGTGGCTTATTTCTACACATTTTCCTGAGGTACTTTATCCATGAATGGGTTAAATTAACTTACCAATTTCACTGTTTTGTCTTATTCACAGATAACTGGTGAACGATGGCGGCATGTACAAGATCGAAGAAATCAATCTGGCTTGTGGGGTCATCAAGTCCTACTATTGCCGGTCAGCAATTACCTTCAAGAGGTGATGTATTGAAGTACCTTTTCCATCTCCACAATGAAGAGAAGAATTCCTTAGCTGAGAGTGTATCCTCGACATCACAAGCCATCATTGAAATCTGGGTGACAGAAGGTTTACCGACGAAACATCCGCACGACGTCAAGAAGCACGTCCGGAAATTGCATGACGAATGGCAGGGTTTGAAGAAGAGAATTTCGCGGAAAACGAAGACCAATTTGGACAACTAGGCTGCGTTCAGGTCAAGCTTGAGCAACCTTTTCGACATTGGTCACCAAAATGCCCTAAATCTTATCAAAATTCAGGAGGACAAGGACTTTCTGCTTGCTCAAAGGGAGGAGGGTCGGAGAGGAAGGATTGGAAATGTCGACAAGAAGATTGCCAAAAAAGTCGCAAGGGCCCAAGAAAGAACTGCTCAGGAATTGAAGCGGAAAGACAAGCATGTGCAGGAAATGGAAGAAATCTCTGCTACCGTTGTTATGGAAACCTCATCGTCAACGTCATCAAGTGAGGAAACAAGTCCCGAAAGAAGCCAGATGATTCATGAAGCAAATGACCTTCTGAAAGGGAAGCATCCCAGAGATGACTACAAAGAGCTTCTTGAACTTGTAGTCATTTTCTTGGGAGGAGTACCTCACGGACGTCGGAGTCCTGTGTTCATGGCTCCAGGGGCTTTGCACCGAGCACGGTGGATGGCGCGTGGAATTTACTCTTTCAAGATTTGGATGTTCAGATACCAGTTCACGATGCACATGAATCAATGTCCTTCAACATCTCGTGGAGCAAGTAGCAGTGACCGCCTGATTTCTGGGTTGCGGGACTTCTGTCTCTTCGTTGCTCAAGATTACGTCCTTCCGTGGTTTTCAGCAAGAGAAGCAGCAAGCGCTCCACGAAGCGACTTAGCCCTCCTTCAAAAGTTGCAAAACACCAACGCCGCTGGGTACAAGAGTTTTAATCGGCATCTCTGGTACCTCAATGAGGTAAACGTGGGCCTTGCACTATTCGATCCTGCAGTCGATGATGATGAGAAGCGGAAAATGGTAGAGAATATGAATTCCGTTGAAGGGTCAGAAGCTCCCCCCGACGAGTCTGGATTCCAGATCCAAGAGGAAAGACCCTGGCAGACTTTTGCTCTTCCAATACGTACAATCTGTTCACCCTTCTAGATCTTCCGGTCGATTTCCTGCAAGAGGATCCATCAAACTGGGAAAACAACACAGCTTTGGTTCAGCAAAGATCAGGGTGGATTCCTTAAATGTAGTGAATGATGCAGCAGAGCGAGGCATAGCATTGATTCAAGAATTCACGAAGGCTGGAAGGACTCGGAACGAAGAGCAGATGCAGTTCATGATTCAAATCATCGAAGAACATCGTAAAGTCTTGCCGACAGCCTCCAAAGCCACTTTGATGAAAAAATGACGCCAACACTCGAGTGTCATGTACTTTAATCGTTAATTATGAATTTAGTGAATATACTCACACGATATATTTGTTCTGAATACTTATTGGAGATGTATATTGGAGATGCAATTTATCATTTAAACAGAATTAAAATTTCCATTGCCCTATAAATTGAAAATACCTATCAGCTGTGGGCAGCCTCTAAATGTTGTTGGATTACAAAGAAATTTTGCCTGTTCTGTTTTCTCATGTATCCTCACAAAATAAAGGGTTCCGCTCCCTTGCATTTTCATTTCGCATTTTTCACCATATACCATAAACACACCCTAATTATATATATATATATATAATAATTATTTATATATATATATGTTTCCACAAGAAAATAAATTTATGTTAAAATTTAAAGATATTCTGTT